>JAMPIT010000884.1:2400000-3137500 GCA_026261815.1 Monarcha castaneiventris obscurior
TGTCTAAGCCCATTTCTACCTTGGCGTCTAGGCAGCGCAATCAAATTAAGCATTTGCTCAAGTGCCATCCTTGATAACGATGCCAAAAGTTCACGTAGGCAGGAACAAGGGGGGAAAGAGAACCACAGTATTGCCTTGCCTCTGAAAAATTACACACAGGAAACTGCGCTGTGGGAATTCCATGATGAGCTTGTTACACCATCAGAAATGACAAGACATCCAAGCTAAACACTGCAGAAGAGGAAGCATGTTCAAAGGCAACTCAACAAGTGTCCCTTTCTTTGAAAACACCTGGGGCTATGTGGCTTTCTGGTCTCAGTGATGCCTGATGCCCTGGCCATGCAGCACTGGGAAAAGCAGAAACCCAGTCCAGCTAAGTCCGGTCTTCAGGAAGCAGTGGCAGCAATTCTTGCAACTTTAGATTTAGGGCAGTTTTTCAGTGCCCATGAGTTAAACTAAATCCTAAAAATCCATCTGGCATCTGTGAGAGCAAGGACATACAGATTTTAGGAATGGAAGAAGGCAAACACCAGCAGGTAAGAGGTAGAAAAATCTTCAGGTTTTATTTTCAGTGGTTTACATCCTTTTTTTTCTCCCAAGAGTTCAAACAAGCCCAAATTAATAGCAGAGCAGAATTTAACTCATGTAATTTGCTTTATCTATTTCCTTCTTTTTTTCTATCAATCTGGTCTCACTGACACCTTTATTCTTTCGTCTACTGCTGTCTGAACTTGTGTAAGTATTTTGCACTCCTTGCACATGAAAATCAAATGAACTGGTGACATGAGTTTTTCATTGCCTTCTACATGCAATTTTTTAAGACATGGCTTCCCTGAAGTCACTAAGTCACTTTCCTAAGAGGCAGTGATACATTTTCTTATGCAAGCCACGCTTAAGATTACAGTTCAAAAAAACCAGGAGAGAGAGCTATGATTCTATGAAAAGCCTGACAAGATGTGAAAAATCTTCTGTGCTGAATATCCATAACCAGAAGCTAGTCTGGTGATAAGGCTATTAGGATAAAGCAGCTCTAAAACAAATTCAACATAATTAGACCAATCTTTTCATCTCTTTCCTAAGCCTCAAATCCAGCAAAGCATTTAGGCAAGTGCTTAGCTTTGAGCTAATTACATTCTTTTCACACCAAGCCTACCTGCACTCTTTAAATTAAGTGCTTTGCTAGAGTAGAACCTATTGGATAAATGAATACATTACAGATCAACAAAACCAGCTGGCATAACAAGAGATTAGACTACAGTAAAATAACTCAGAGCTGTACACCCCAATGCAGGAAGATTTAGAAGCTATTGAGCTAGAAGTGGAGAAAGGTTCTTTATAATCAGGAACATGTTTACATAAATATATGAATATTCCTTAGCACACTAACCCCATAAACCCAAATGGGACTGCTGGGCATATTGAGGAGGAGGGTGAGGATGGCAAAAATCACCTGGTTGTTAAAGAGGTGGTGAAGCAAGCAAGCAGATGGCATTGACAAGAGAGAGCAGACTGAAAAGTTGGAGAAAAATTCTGTTAACATGCAATACCAGGCTAGCTTAAAATTAGAAGCATTAAAGTGAGAATTGTTTTATTTCTTCTAAGCATTTATGTATTACACCACTGGTGTAATACATAAAATGAACTATGCCACTGTTTTATGATATATAATATACATTCAGATCTTAAAGATGTCTCAAAAATTACTTGATTTTATTAATATTTTAATGAAGTCATTATTTTCTCAATTTCTCCTAAGAAAAGCATTTCTCATTACTAATAAAAGTGGTTTATTACCTTTTATATTTATTTAGCAAGTAGCTTTATTGCTGGTGTAAGGTGACAGTTTGGTGAAACTGGTGACTGGAGTGCTCTGTCCATATTTTGAGGAAGCACTTTGTCCCCAGGCTGCCTCCTAAGCAGCAAAAGTTTGACCCTCTCCACTGGTACAGCCCTGCAGACAGTCCCTGCTGCATCACTGACATCTCAGCTGAAACTGCCTGCAAATATGGCAGTCCCTGCCCTGATGGATCTTGGCAAAAGCAGTTACCTGGTAGGATGTGGACAGCCACAAATGCAGGCAATCTGTGGAAGAGCTGTGGGGGACTAGCAACTTCTGGCTTCCACTGGGTGGATTTTGAGATGAGATGATGAGACTAACTACCCTAACTTAGAAAAGAATCTTCATGAAACAAAAACAAACAAAACAAAGCAAACAAAACAAAAACAAAACACAACACCAAAAACCCCACCCAGGCCCACCAGCAAACACAAAAAAATGACTACCAAAACAAACACCAAAAGATCACCCACTCCAAAACAAACCCCCTCACACTCATACCTGACTCATAAATTATTATTGAGCGGATACAAGTGGATAATGAAGCAACAGAAAAAAAGCCCTGTTGAAAAGGCTGCTAATTGAATTGTGGTAATGCTGCAAGTTAATGCAGCTTGAGACACAGGATAAACAACTACTAGTACACACTCATGCTGAAAACAGTACTTTTCCTAGGGCATATATGCCTCATCTAATTTCTATGTTGGCTTCCATTGGAAACAGCTAGTTTTATTTCATATTCTAAAAATATATGTTAATGTCACTTAGTTACAACAAACATTTTTGTTTCTCAGATAAAATTTACTTATGAAATAACAATTGCTCTCTGGCTCTGCATGTGAAGCCAGCACCATTAAAACAGTGCTGCAAAATCAGTCATTAAACACTGGGCATCAGATAAAGAAGGAGTGAAGTATTCTTACTCAGTAACTTCAGAGGCTGCAGGATGCCTGAGAGGTCTCACAGGGTTGCTTGGATGATCAGAAGGGAAAATAACTCTCCGTAGAAAATAACCTGGTTTGCCCTGCATCAGTTCATGATGTGCTCCGCAGACAGAAGGAGCTCTAGAGACAATGACCTCCAGCTTGCAGCACCTAAATTAAGAGTCAAACTAAGACAGAGAGGGGATCCTTCAGAATGTCACAATTCCAGGAGACATGTCTGATCACCTCCAGGAATGACAACCAAACAAGGGCAAAACAGGAGGTCTTTTAAGGTTTTCCAAGGTGTGATACTCCTAGCACCAAGCAATGCTCATGGTATCGGAAATTTTAGTTCTTCATATACTATACATGTGCAGAATGAGAATGTCTCATCAATGTAAGGGCTAACAAATGACTGCAGCACATCAGAAGAATAGAGCAGCAGAGCATCAGAAGTCATCACTATCACCTCACTCACTTCAAAAGCCATGAAAATCCTCAGATGCATCAGAAGCAAGGAAAAACCTCGAACAACTACCCCCTTCCTGTATGCCCTGCAGAAAAATTTTCTCCTAATCCTAAAGCTGCTGATCAGTTTAACACCAAGGACAGACGCAGGGCTCATCGCCAGGTTACTATCACACCAGAAACTTTGCTGCTAAAACACTTTCAGAAAGAACACGAAGGAAAAAATTCTTATAAACCCTTGTAAGTAACATCTCAGGATCACTAGGTTCTTTGCTTAAAGAAGGTTGACATGGAAGATATTTAGTAAGTTAGTTGAATAATGATTAGTGAGTCAGTAAGAGGAACTGGTCTGCACTGGAAAGAATCTCAAAGAACAGGGTAGTTCTACAGCCTGCCACTGTCAGCAGTACAGGGGTAATGTGTCTTTTTACTTGAGTAAAAGTTATTCATAAACCATAAATATTCTCCAGATTTTATCAGTCAGATTGCACACCTGATATGACCCTTTCAATGCTATATTTGAACTCACTACTTCTGGATTAACTAAGCCAAAGGGAATGCTGGTAAAAATGTACACCAATTTTGAAATTTTCAACATTTACAAGCAATTCTTTAGTAAAGGTCTAAAAATTGTGACTGAAGGGATCAGAATTACTTAAAACTATATTATAAAGTATATATACCACACCAAGGAGTTGTTATGATTAAAAGGCAGGCAATTATAGACCTGTGAATGAAATGCAGTGTGGGAGCAGAGTATTATCTGCAATAATGCATCCTACCATGAGTTAAAAACTACCAGGGTATCAATGCGCCTAATCAGAGTATGAGAATACTTAGCACATGGGAAATTAGGGCAAAATTCAGCTACCATAACTCAAGACCTGTTTGGAGCAGGGTGCTTTGACCAACCTGACCTAGTGGGTGGGGCATCCCCGCCCATGACAGGGGACTTGGAACTAAGTGTTCTTTAAGGTTTCTTCCAACCCAAACCATTCTATGATTCTCTGATCTCAAGCAGAATTTGGGCTCATAAAACCTTTAGCTCCTTCAAAAGACACAGTAAGACAGTTGATATCTGAAGTGATCAGCTCCTTGTGGAAACCTCATTTAACAGTCAATGCCTGCATCTGTCCAGCCTTTTCTAAGACACATCTAAAGCACTGACTCAGCATTTGGAGTTGATATGACATCAGCATTTCAGTGCTGGATGCTTCTTACTGGTGGGAGGCAGCTAATAAAAAATACAACAGTGTGGGGCTCCCAGAATTTGAGTCACAGTGTTCACCACCATCTCCTACTAGAGCGCTCAGTGGAACTCTTAAGGAATACCACATAAAATATTGCCTTGTTCAAACCTTGTAGAGCTGATAATGACAAAGAAACTATAGGAGAAGGTGACATCATCAGATTTTTAAGAGTTACTAAACTTGGACTATCATTAACTTCCAGAACATTTCCAACCCTTTATTGCTGTTTTAGACTTTGTGTAATTCATAGAGTCAGAAATTTAAAGTAATTACTGCTTTACACATTGAGAAGTTAAAAGCTGACCCTGATTAGAAGAGTGCTTTTACACAGTTGGAGTCTTCTGAGCTGTTAAAGATCAGCATTACAGAAGTGATAATAAAAAAAGCCTTCGGGGTTTATTTTTCACTAGTTTTACAGAAATCAATAATAACTTCTATATCAATCACTCAAAAAGCTATGCTGGAGTCCATACAGATTATCATTGAGAAATGCACTCTTTTCTCTGTAAACAACAATTTGCTCATAAAAGCTTTATGACAAACTGACAGCAATATAACTTACCCAGAAATGTACAGAAGTGACTTTTTTCTACTCTATCCATGATCTTCAGCCTTGACCTGCAGATAAAAGGGGTGGGGGTACCACAGGGATTTGGGGATTTGGTTTGTGGATTACTTCCCTTCTGAGAGGACTATGAGAAACAGGAACCTAAGATACAGGGCAGTGAACTCACTTGGTATTTCTGAAGGACCTGCCAGTCCCATAGAACAATTTTAGGGATCCATGAAGAGAAGTTGCAAATCTCTGCACTTAAGCTTTTACAAAAACTTTACCTCTTTCCAACATTTTATCTGCTTTTAAAGTTACAGAAAAAAACCCGAAACCACCTATAACATACACATGCCAAACTGTCTACATAACTGAGATGTTAAATTACAAAATTAATAATGCTTTGTTGGAATGACTGTGAGCTCACAGGTCTTTGATCTACAGACAATCTCAAGTCTCACCAAAGCTGATGATGCTTAAATATTTTCCTTTGAAGATAAGCTGAGTGAAAGGAGCAATTAAATTCTTCTTCACGTATTTTATGCACCTGCAAGTAGTGGAAGTGACTACTGAAGACCAAGAAAAAATTAAACAGAAATTAAGCCTTGCAGGTTAAGGGGTCTTATAGATGCTGGCAAAACAGAAAAAAAAAAAAAAATCCAGAAATAAATGGTTAAATCACTTCTTCTGTATTCACTGAAAAAGTACTTTACATCAAACAATTGTCTGACTGTTAGAACCAAATTTTCCTCCTGATAGAACGAGACAAAGTTCCCCAAATATAAGCTAACTGCTTGGGCAAAAAGCTGCACCAAGCCCCTATTATGGGACACTCACCCTCTTTGGAGATTATTATTTTACCAGCGCATTCCTTAAGCCAAGTAAAGGACACAAGTGTTTGATCCTATCACACGCCTTTAGGAATGACTTTTTTCTTATACTTGTGCACAGAGTAAGCCGTGTTCAGGAAAGAAGAAAAAAAATCAGAATCATAGAATTGTTCAAGTTGGAAAGGACATTTAAAGGATATCTAGTCCAACCACCCTGCAATAAGCAGGGACATTTTCAACTACATCAGGGTGCTCAGAGCCCTGTCCAACATGACCTTAAATGTATCCATGGATGGGGCATCCACCACCTCTCTGGGCAACCTGTGCCAGTGTTTTACCACTCTCGCTGAAAAAACTTATTTCTTATATCAACCCTCTTTTAGTTTAAAGCCACTAGCCCTTGTCCTAGCACAACAGGCCCTGCTAAAACATCCATCCCCTCCTGTTTTACAAGCCCCCTCCAAGTACTGAAGTGTTGCAATAAGGTCTCCCTGGAGCCTTGTCTCTTCTTCAGGCTGAACAAAATGTCCTTTTCCATGAGAACATCCTGCAAACACAGCCCATGTACTGATGAGGAATCTGACGGAAGAATATTTTTGCACAGTTTTTAAAGTTTGGTGCTGAGCAATCAAAATGAAACATCTTCAGCAAAAAGACAGCTAACAGACCATGAGAATCAGCCACAGGTTTCAGTGCTCAGGAATAGGCTGCATTATAACTAAACAAGGGGCATTTTGATGAGGAAGTTGATTGCCTGTAAGCCTGAAAAGGCCTGAACTTACACATGTAATTATAACTTCTGAAGAAGCAAAAGTCTCTCATTAGCCATTTTAGGAACTCTATCTCTATATGTCATATCTTTCTAATCCAAAATCAACCATAAGAAAGCATCTGGCTGTCTACACCTGAAGCAGCTGTATGGGAATGGGAAAAGGTTCCTGAACTTGCTAGAAGAGTTCTACCTCAGCCCAAAGACTGCATAAGAAGCATGATGGAAAGATGACAACAAAAAATACAGCAGTTTAGAGGTTTCCTGCCTAGATCATAGTATCTCTTGTGCTAAATAAAGCAAAGACTCGTTGATTTTTAATTTTTTTTCAAAATGTATCTGTTTGCTGCCACTGCCCTGAGGAAACAGGTGTTAAACAAGGGTTCTCCACAGGCTTTCAGATTTGTAAAAGTCTCGGGCTGCTTATGGAACCTGAAGGCAATGGCACCAGTCTGGGTAACTCACAACAGCTCTGCTTTTCCATTTTTCATTTCCATGAAAGACAACTGAATAAAGAGCTTGAGAGCTCAAAATGCTCCCAAGAGACCAAGAAAACTGACAGGGCAGCAACCTGCTGCAACCAAGAGCTCAGAAGCACATCAGCTGAGCAGCAGCCAGACACACACATCTGGTGACTGCTCTACAAGAGGGATATTACGAAGGCCTTCACACAGTTTCTCGAGCTATTTCATCTGTACAGGAAAACCTGCAGAAGCACACATTCTCCCGTGGTTTGAGAGACACTTTTGAAGTCTGCTGGCCCTCTGAATAAGTCATGCCTCAATAACATCTATTTCTAGGATTGCACAAAGAGGTAGAAAACCCTTCTAAATATTTGAGGATTGTCCTTTAGTTACAAAAGCACTGCATCCCGTACCGATTCAGAGAACTGAAACAGTTTTGATTGCACCTGTTGGCCTAACTTGTGAATAAGAAAAAAATTTAACATGTAAAAAAAAAAAAAAAAAAAAAAAAAATCAGTCATTACTCCGGTGGCTATAAATATGCATTATGAGTGTTTACCTTTCAAGAATTTTAAATTCAAACAACAGCACCAAAACACTGGTAGGAGAGAAGGAGGGGGGAAAAAAAGTAAAATTAGCCACACATTCTTGCTGAAGGAAAGAAAGGCTAAATTCTCACTTACACAGAAGTCCCTTCATACAACTCTGGAAGGATAAAGAGGCTTTCAAGCAGATGTAAATTACACTCAAGCTGCCTTTAAAGGCCCATTTTCACTCAGACTAGTTTAAAGCTACTTTGATGCCAATTAGAGTCCAACCTGAATTGTTTATGTGGCACTAGTGCAGAGCTGAGAGTGTAGTTGATAGCTAGGAGTGGAAGTATTCAGGCCCTAGTATTGAACTTTTGCTACAAGATCTTTTAACTCCGACTTATAAAAAGAAAGGGCTGCAAAAAAAAAAAAAAAAAGGACTCCCTTTGTAAATAGTTCAGAACCCCAAAGAACAGTCACAGATAAACTAAGCACCATCTGGCTCACATCATCACTTTTTTGCCTTCGTTTTTCCCTTCCACCATTTTTATTTTTCAACCAAGACAACAATTAATGTCATTCTCAGGAGTGATGCAGTGGAAGAAAATGTCTCTGATGAAGTGAGAACACAAGGCAGGGAAGACTTTGGCTGACTAATGCAGCATTTTATCAATAGAGTGGCACTACCTCAGCAGAAGGAGAATTCTAGGTAAAATAATTAAGCAGTGGTTTACCTTTAATTTAAAAATAAATAGGACAGCAAAAAAGAAGCATTGTGGGCCACACTGTTCCTCCCTCTTCCCAGACTTTGTGGACCATTCCCATCACAAGCACTTTTAACACACACCCCTAAGGTTTTTGCCACTGCAACACTGGCTGCAGTGCCTTTGCCTGGCAATATCTAAGTTACTCTTCCTCAGCAAGCTGGGACTTCACAGGAAGAGCAAATCATCCAAAAGACAGTTCAAGAATATTTTTTCTAGGCAGGTTCTTCAGTGGGTGAAATCATTGCCACTCTTATCTGACCATGAGCAATGCCATTAGAAAAGAATCAAGAAGTAAAGTAGCTTGCAAGGTTACACAGAGCTTCTGCTTGAAAACAAGTGCTCAGATTGAGACAACATATTCCTCACTCGTACTTCCTCCAAAGGGGAAAAAGAATAATGGCACTGGCCATCTTGAAATAAATGTTTTTCTGTTTTCACCTATTACTGATTCAGATGCCCACATCTGCCAGGCATCTCCCTCTCAGCTGCCTACTGACCCCTCAGGCTGCTTGGATATGATGAGAGGTGGGGTGTAGGCACCTTTCAAAGGTTTTGCCCAGAAAGGACCTCCCTCAGCCCTAGACATGTGCTTTCACAGAGTGCTGTCTCTTGCCAGGGGTACCCTGGGTCTGCATCAATACCAGCCTCTGCTGAGCTGAGAAGGAAATGAACAAACCCAGAGCAGATCCCCAAGGTACCATTGGCTCGGCTGGCCACAGTCACTTTCAAAACACTATCCAGGAGGGCTTTCTTCCCAAAGTGGCTAATTAATCAAAATAAATACCTGCAGTCGGGAGCCTCCCTCCAACCCCTCCCATACTCTCTTTAATTTGTACAGAGAAAGCATTCCAAGACATCTCAAGCTGTTGTTGGGTAAATAGCTGCAACATCACCATGAGGAGTAGAGCGTCCCCTCTCTCTCTTTTGAAAGCATCTGGTGTACAAAATAGCCATTCATTTTTTATCTTTATCTTTTTAATTCTACTAGCACTGAGATGTTTGGATTAATCTGCAGCACCCTGCTCATCCTATTAATCAGTGTGGCAGATTGCTTCAAAACTCTAGAGGAGAACATCCCTTTGCAGACTATGACTATCAAGATTAGTGGAGAGTGGCTCCAGAAAGAAGAAAGGAGGCTGAGAGAGTGAAGTCTGCGTTTACATGGGCCACCATGTGCAACAGGAAATCCCATCTATTGGAGGTTCCAGGAAGTGTTATTGCTTCCTGTGCTACTTTCTGGGACTCCTGCAACCCTCTTCCTCCTTGCATGTGTTTAGATTTCCTCTCTTTAATGGAGCAGACAGCACTAGAGCAAATACCTCCATGGCAGGAGCAGATACTGCATAGCAAAGCATTTTCCTGTATGGCATGGAGACACCACTGCCTTCCATGCACACACCTGATCCATCCCTTCCTTATAATTCAGATAGCATCTCTCTCTTTCCAGAAGGATATCCAGAGACAGAATTACATGTCCCATGTAAAACTTTCAGTTTTCAACCATGCCAAGCAATCCTTGTGGAAATTTTTTTTCTAGAATTACACGTCCCATGTAAAACTTCCAGTTTGCAGCCATGCCAAGCAATCCCTGTGGAAATTTTTTTCTAGCAGAGACTAATTTAGAAGTCACCATTATAAACTCACTTCACTTCTAATGCACTCCTGGCTCTACACAAATCCCTCCTAGGTGTAGGATATCCAGGCTGGATGACTCCAAGCCATGGAGTGATTCCATGGCATGGAGCCAGCATCTGGAAGAATCTGAAAGACCTTTGAGTGTTGCTATTTGTCTTTTCAAGCAGAAAACCCATCCTTCATCTTAATCTGTTGTATAATATTATTACTTTGTAATAACCAACCATCTTCAAAATTGCTCCATTGAATATATCACCTTGTTGTCTTAATTTCTCAGTTGTCCCCTATTCTCTCATGAATTTTGAATCTATCACACAAAAAATCCGCCAAAACCACAAACCTCAAATTACAGAAATCATGCTTATGCAGCAAAAACATGTCTGCTGGAAGAAAACAAGGCAAAAAGCCCAGTTTCATTGGTTTATAGAGAAATGAGTAAGAGAGCAGTGGCATAAGTACTTGAAACTTCTTGTTTCCTGATCAGAATGCAACTCAGATGCATAAGGATTAAGCCCTGGTTGACTGCTACTTGAGGTGCATTAGTACAGCTACTTAAAACTGAGTAAATCCATCAAAGGCAAGTTTCCTC
This sequence comes from Monarcha castaneiventris obscurior, assembly GCA_026261815.1. NCBI lineage: Eukaryota > Metazoa > Chordata > Aves > Passeriformes > Monarchidae > Monarcha > Monarcha castaneiventris. Next base: position 2,410,613 of record JAMPIT010000884.1, read on the forward strand.
TGTTTGAAGTTAGACATACAAGTATTGAACAGCATCAGCTCCAAGTTGCCATGACATGAATAACATGCCAATATCCCTACACCATTAATAGCAGCACTCAAGAGTTTGCTGGGGTTTTTTCAGAATACTTGAAATGGAAATAGTACTCGTTGTACTCTTTTTAAGGCCATTTCCCTCAATTGCTCACTTGATGATGAAGAACCAACTCAAACCTACAGGGTAAACAAAGAGCAGTAGAGAGAACCCAACTTTTGCCAGATGAAGCTAAATATATGATTATTTAATGCAGATTTCTGCACGGTGGCTGTAAATAGGAGTGAGCAGGACATGACCCAGTGTGCACACAAAGTACAGTGCAGCTCTGAAGGGTGTTGGGTGACTAAAGAGTTTGGTAAACCTCAACCATTCACCTGACAATAACCAGACAATGAATGTGTAGTGGCTATGCAATGTATTAGAAATCTGCATTCCCATCACAGTGCCCTACCTGTTCTAGAAACAAGGGATGCAATAACCTCCAACAGTGTCAGACCTCCTGAGCATATGACCAGGACTTTTTATACAGTGAAAATATAGAAGGTGGTACCATTCACTAAGAGATTACTTGCCTGGCCCTCCCTCATGACAACCACCAGATCTTCTGTGGGCCTGACACTTGCCCAGTGTTGAGTCTCATCTAACCCTAACACCCAAAGAAGACCATTGGCTTCCAAGGCTGCAGGGCAGGTTACTGCACTAGGGCCTACCTCACCAAAAAGATCATTCTTCAGAGTCATCACTCCCCTGTCTAAACTAGTATGCTTTGGGATTTACTTGGCTTGTATCGTTTTGCCAATCAGTTAGAGCATTTGAGGGTTAGGGGTTTTGTCTACTCCTTTTGTTAATCAAAAAAAAAAAAAAAAGATTATGGATTTCACTCTTTAGTTATCTATTTCCTAACTACCTGTACCAAGAACAAAGACACAAACCTTTTAAAATCTCTAAGAGGCTTTGGGTATTTTTTCTTTTGAAGTGTGGGATTTTCTAGCAGTGCTCTTTCCCTTTCTGTGCCAATTAAAATGGCTCTGTTTTGTAACTGATAAAGGTGCCTTTAACATGTGTCCACAACAAGGAGCATTGTGTGCAGTTACAACTGTTCAATAGATGCCCCAGTCCCAGACAGATGGTGCTTTATCTTCACCCACTTGTCAAGACAGCATAATGCATTGTCCCGTCAGGGATTAATGGAAGTGCCACTCACATTAGATGCTAATTCTGGTACAAGTCTGTTAGAACACTACAGATGCTACAGCTACTGTTTGCAACTAGTGCTTGAAGCAGTCAGTCCACACTGGAGGAGAAGAAGGACATTCAGAAACCAAGGTGAGGAGCACAACGTGAAAATCTATGCAGAATGCAACCTTGTGGTCAACGGGAAAGAGTCATTTTAAAAGCAAGAAGAGGATGATTAAAAAAAAATCACAGAGAAATGGTAGAAGAAAAAGTGATGACTGAATATTAAGGCAGACAAAACAAAGATCAGGAATCAAGTGGGAGGTTAAAACAAAAGATCCAACACAACAGAGAAAGAGCCTTTTCTCAGTAACGATCAACATATCACATCATCAGAAAATCAGCACTAGAATGGTATCCATAATAGGGAAGAGCAGCTTTAATACAGGACAGAATGAAAGCACAGTATTCTACAGCTGGATCTTCCCTCACTGTGTAGCCCAAAGCATTATTGCCTTTTTTAAAAAAACAGTGTTTAACATATTGAATAGGTACACAGTTGAGTACTGACTATTAATGAACATACAAGTCTCAAAACTGATTCCAAGATACATACTCCAAGAACAATATGCCAGGAGACATCTGCATAAACACCATAAAAAGCAATTCAGAGATAAGTTTTCAGCTCTCTCATAGAGCCTCTCTTTTTTGTTTAGATAAGGGATTTGAGATCTAAGGCTAATTTGAGATGCCTCCACACATGCAGTCTCAGTGGACTGAGAACCTTCTAGGCTCTAAAGAGCTTATGCTGCAGCACTTTTATCACATTTTCTTTTCAGTACTGTGCCTATTTCCCATGGTTTTTAGCTGGCATAGTGGGATAGAGGAAATCCAAGTACTGGACCCCTCTTTTAAAAAGTCACTGGGGAATGGGAAATCGTTCGTGCTTGAGAGAAGCTCCTACTTATTTACATGGATGACAAACCTAGTTAGATACTCCATGGTGACAAAACTTCTAATAACTGGCACTATCATGTCACTAATTGGTCAAGGCTCTGCATTTCAGAAGAGTTTGCTTGTGAGAGAAAGGGAAGAGAGGCAAGGAAGAAGAGGCTATTCAGAGATGTTGATCAAACCTGAAAAGCCAAACCATGGTAGCAGATGGCAGACTGCAAACAGGAAGGGTTTGTGAAAAACTAGACTAGTATAAAAATAGTTGAAAGAAGGAAAGCATTCTGACAGCATGAAATACTAACCTTTAAAGATACACAAGGAGATGCATACACACCGTCTGTTGCTCCATTAATAGATAAAGATGAAGCAATAGAATAAATGCAAGGGAAATGAAAAAGCAAGAGCAGTCTATCACTAACAAGTTTATGCACTGAGACACAGGTTGAACCCAGGCCCTGAAATAGTATATTAGACCACAGTGATTTCAAATCTCTTCTGAGAGCTGGAGACATGAGGTATACTGTTAACTTCTCACAAGTGTCCTGTACTGCATACTAGAAGCTGTGGCCATGGTAAAAAGCAGAGGAACTATTAAACAGGAAAACTCCATCTGGTTCACAAAATCAATGAGCTGTGAATCATAAAAATCTAATAGGATACACCAGGAAATTAAGCCTGTATACTTCTGCCAGTCTCATACTTTTATTTGTCACGGGATCTGCTGCTACCAGACACTAGAAATGGACTAGATGGGTCAGGTAGATCTTTGGCCTTGCATGTTTGTCCATTTTTATGGCTTTCTTTGCAACTTTCTTTACTGAGAAAGGGCTCGTCAAGGAGATGGAAGAGAATTTATTGATGACAATGCATTTGACATCCACTATACTGGACCAAAAAGCTCTTGGCTGGAGCCAAAGACAATGTAGGTTGATACCTAACTCGTCACTCCACACTCCAAGTGAACATAGTTCAGTGACACACTTCCAGGCTCAGACCTACTTACACCTCCATTTGTGACAGTCCTTACTATTCCCATCCAGACCTTTCTTGAGTAATGCTTATGGTATTGGCCAGAAAAATTTGCTGATTGTGTGACTGCATATAAATTGGATGTCAGAAGAAAATAGATATTCCCCTTTTGGACCAAAATAGTATTCCCAGTTCAGAGCCATATGATGGACTTTCTCCTCACAGTCAGTCTCCCTTCTTTTTTGTTCCTCATTCCTTATGCAACTCTGGCAGTGCAATTCACAGTATGTCTCTGGATTTCAGTACCAACGCAGCCATATATTGATGTACTGTAGATGGACTTAAGTTTGCCACGTTATTAAGCAGCTGGTCATCACAAACTCTCTCTTTAATCCATAGGGAAAGATCAGATCCTTCAAGTCTCCTTCAGAGCAAGAATATTGGCATAACCTGCAACTCCTGCTACTCAAGCCATGAGATTTTTCCACGTAGAAGAGCCTAGCTGCACTAAATTCCATACTGTCCTACCAAACTGACTTTACTGGTAACCCAAGAAAATGTGTGTTCAAGCTTTTAAAGCACAATACACTCTTGTTTCAGAAATAAAGATGCTGTCCTATGAGAGTCATGAAAGATGTGCTCATCTTTACAAAAAACATGCATCATCCTTTAAGCCACGCAATTTTCCACAGGTGAAGCTCTATACAGTTGGATGAATAAACTGTAAATTCTTGCAATAGTTCCGTTTGATTAAGCAAGATTCATTTTACAAATGACTCAACAACTTCTGTCAGTCCCAATTAAACTAACTAAATGATCAAGCACTTAATGTCTAGGGGTGAACAAAGTTTCATCAACATCAAAGTTTCATTTTTATGAAAACATTTTTCTCCACCACAACTAGGTTAAACAGAGCTTACTCGCTAGTCTTTGGTCTCATTTTTAATATGCTGTTAGTATCTATAAAACAGATCTTACCTTGATCTTCTGAAGAAACCGGTGACCTGGAATAGAACAAAATGCAGTCAATCTTTGGTAAAAAAAAGATCACAAATAAAGTTCAGTCTCAGTGTGGGGAATGGGATGTGGAGTAATTCAGTTTTTTTCTTTACTCCTTAGAAGAGAGGACTGAAAGGCATCTGACAAAAAAAAAAAAAAAAGAAATAGAGCCAAACAGGCCATCTAGCAGCAGGTTCTGCAGGCCAGAGTGACCATATGGAGCCATGTCCATGAGGATTGATGCCAAGACTGTCTGTAGATACTTGGCAGAAACTCATCTGCTACTGCCACTGCCAGGAGAAAACCTCACAACTAGAGGTGGTCAAGGAAATTACATCTTGGCAGGAACTCAGAGTCATTACAGTGGCCATTTTTTTTGCCATAAGTCAATGTAGTGGTTAGCATAAAACAGTAGTTATAATTAATAACAATTCACACCATCTTCACAGAAGTAATAAACAGATAAAAAAAAAAAAAAAAAAAAAAAAGTCTGGACAGATGTAGGTACAGAAAAAGGCAACATACCAGCAGCAACACAAGAGTTATAGGATACCCTAACCGGTGAATTAGAATTCTGATAATACCCCAAGAGAGTGAAGGGTTATAAAACACAGGTGACCTCTCAGTGTTGATAAAGAGAAGAACCTCAGTGAATTCTAGGGATTTGTGTCACAGTTGCCATCACTAAGGATCACATTCCTGATGTTTTGGTCACCACCCAAAACAAAGGAACATAAAGAGACTTAAGTACTGGCCCTCCATTTTTCCCTTTTCTGCAGTAGCATGGCTCAGCAAAATTGAGGCTGTTACAGCTGAATCTGGGGTGCACCTTCATTATTTAGACCAGACTGACAGCACACAGTCCAGTGGACTGGACCATTCCTCAGCACTTCCCCAGCACAGATTTCAATTGCATACACAGCCTTCCCACCCAAGTAACAATGAGCTTGTCCCTGCAGTGAATGGGGCAACCCACGTTTCCTTTCCAAGATATTTGATTTCAAAACAATGTACAAAAATAACAAATTAGAAAAGATTTAAAAATGTTAGTGTTGCCAGCAAACAGATCAAAGCCAACATAAGAAAAGCAGCCGCAGAGGGGTGAAGGGAAAAGAAGGAACAAAGGGGAAAAGAGCACATGTATATTTAACTGAGTCAGCAGGGGCTGAGGGCTGGAGGGGGGGCAAGAAGGGAAGGCACCCTGGGTTAGAGGAATAAAGGAGCTGAGGAAGGAGCCATGATCTCATTTCACAACAAGGGTTTGAAAATGAAGGTTGAGGAATTATAGAACAACAGAAGCAGATATGCAAATATGTAGATGCAAACAGGAAAATTTGAAAGAAAAGCAGGAAGCTTTCCTGCCTAAGTATGTAAATTTTTTTTGCTGTAAAAAAGAGAGAGATTTGCAGATAAAGAGAGGAAAGAGTTAGAGCACAGCTGGAGCAATGGTCACTATGAAAGGAAAAAATTTGATTGACTAATTAGGATTCTGACTTCACAAGAAGCCAATGTGTCTGTATGGATCAGAATTAATTAATCCTCTACTCCCATTAAAGGCTCTGATTGCTGCTGTACATCCTAAGCATGTATCCTGGTCTGCTGCCAGCCAGGCCAGCTCTGCCCTCACCCTTCAGCCATGTGTGTGGAAATACAAGAGGAATCCAGGTGACCCAGAGGATTTAGCAGGCAACACTAGAACTGTCCTGCTGCTTTGACCAGTTACTTACAGACTTTTGCCCTTAACTCCTAGCAGAAACCCTGCTGAAGATCAAAACTCAACACACTGCATTTCCTACGAGGTTAAACTGTGCAGAATGGATCATATCAAGAGGTGCAAATTTTCAGATACTTGAAAATATTTTTACATGCAAGAGTCATGCCAAGTTCCTTAGCTCACTTTTCCTGACTCCCCCCCACCATTGCTAATGCAGTATTCCACTGCATCAGCAGAGTTTATTCCTTTGTTTTGTTTCTTAATTGCCCAGTTTCATCACCTTTCAGCTGTTTATTTGAAACAATAAAATAAACATTACAGATTATCCTATAATTTGGCTCTTCTTTATGCTCGGTAAAACAGATGTCATTAGTTCCTTAAAGCATCAACAACAGAAGTGACCCTACTACAATACCAATGCCTTCTCAATTAAAGCATTGATTGAAGGGAAGGGTGAAAAATATGTTTATGTATATTTTCTGTGCCTAAAATTAAAATATATTTTTCAAAATATTACTGCCATGTTGCTTTGTTGCATGCCTTGAATACCGTGCCTGTAAGAAATTTAACATTACTGATGATGCTACTATCAGTGTTTTTATTTGAAAGGATCCATCAGGTAACTGTAGCCTGATATCCTGAGAAAATAAGGTTTATATAACCTTATTTATATCAGTTTCATCAGGTTTATATCGGTATCTTGATGTGTATATATGCACCCCTCTGTCTCACCCTGATAAACTCTGAGCTTGTTGGCTCATTTCATGTGCTGTTAACAGAGGGGTTCGACAGTCAATTCTTGCTTTCACAAGGAAAAACAATAGCATAAGCTTAACTTTTCTGATGTAGCAGCAAAACCACAAAGACAGGTTTTGAATATCCCAGCCACAGGAGAAGCCTCAACGAGAGCTTCCACCATTGGAGATACCAAAGGATCAGCCACAATAAACTGGGCTTCCTTTGTTCCACTACTGACGTGAAGTATTTTGGCAAAGAGCAGAGAGGACTTTGAGCATCCTCCTACAATTCCAGGCCATGCAATTCAGCAAGGGGGAGGCTTTCCTGACTGCTCAAGTCCTGTCCTAAGTACACCAAGGGGAGTCTTGTTCGTGGAAGGAATGGTGGAAGGAAGTGAGACTGAGGAAACCTCGGCACTAAATAGCGTTGGGCATTTTGTGCACTGACTTGTCCACCACGTGCTTATGACAGGCTCTGAGGGAGGAAAGAGAGAAAGCCTAATGACCTGCTCTCAACCACACACACTCACTCCACAGCCACAGGGGGCATTCCTGACAGGAAATAATCCAGTAGATGCTCATATTTCCGGTCACACATCTTTCTCTCAGGTCTGTAAGAAGTGTGAGAGATATGCTGTGGCAGCACTGGTCACCAGACAGGTGTCCCAGGAAGGGAGGGTTCTCATCTGCTAACATCCACACAGGAACCATCTGTCTGGTGCCTGTCAGCTACCCTCCCAGTATGATCTTTGCTACGTGTTTTACTGTCATAAAGAAGCAAGTTATCATCTTCACAGCCTCCATGCCTTGAAAAAAATTAGACACAAGTCAGAGATACTTCAGGAAAACTAATATACTGTCAAGATCTGTGGTCTCACCTGGGTCAAAACACTTTGCCAAATGACATCTTGAAGAGATTTTCATTTGGTTAAAAAAAAGACAAAAAATCTTCAGGAAAAGATTCAGGCACTGCAATATCCTGTTCTTCGCCATTTCAGAATGGAATAACCTTTTTCTTTACATATATATATATATATGTATGTATATACACATATATATATGTATGTATATATGTACACACACACTACACACATCAACTCTGTTTTTCTTCTGATTTTATCTTGGTGTAAAAATAACTTGTAGAAAGAAAGGGTCACCATCTCCCCAAGAGAGTAAAGGCATGCCAGATTGTCTGTGACTGGCTACATTTCCAGAGTCACAAGATTCAATTAGCTCTTCTACCAACAATGATATTTATTTTCCCAAGCATAAATGAGACAGGGGAGCCTGATTTCACATATTTTCACCAAAGGCTTTAATCTGACTTTCCTCCTGCTCTGGTTTTACAAACAGCTATTGTTCTAGCAGATAGTTAAAGGAAAGACAAATATTTCTGTGATAGGGAAGAGAATCAGAAGGAGGAGGAGAAGTGTGTTATCAAGAAAAGTCTTATCACCTCTATTTGCTTTCCACGCTGTTCATAGCCCTCCTTTCTTATAGGTCCAGAAGCAGTGTTCTCCTGTTGCAGAGTGGCAAACTCAGCTCAGAGGGATAACAGAACTTGCAAGCCTCAGCCTCCAAGGGGAAGCTGTGCAATGTCCGTTCCACCACCCCTTACGCAAGCAAAGTGGTAACCTTTGGGCTTAACAGAAAATCCACAAGCATCTTCCAGAAATCAAGGTACACATATTTAGAAATGCATAAAAAGGCCATAAAAATGGTGTAAAAAAAGCCTGATCATAGATGCACTAGATGCATCCAGCAAATTGGAATACTTACAATATTGAAGGCATGAGACCTGACCACATAAAACCATGACAGGCCTCCAAGTTCACAGTCTGATCCAAAGCTCACTGGAATTTTGCCACTCACTCTTACAGGGTTTGGATGAATTGCTGCAAAAATCTAATCCTCAATATAGCCAAGGCAACCTTCAGTATCATACAAGCCTCTCTCAAACAGCCAGTCTGTTTCCAAATGCACTCTCCAATGTCCAAGCACTAGATTTGTTCAGCACTAGATAGGTGGAAGAAGGAATATTAATTTCTAAGGAGGGAAGTGCAGGGACTGTCACAATTTTGAGCCTAGTCAACTGAGACTTAGGAACCTACAGATATACAGTCAGCCTCCAGGAGATGAATTCTAACAAAATTTCAGCAAATGGGTACATTATTCATGAAGACAAAAGCCTCTGGAGAAACAAACTTGGAGCTGATGTAAAGCAGCTATTTTAATCAATAAACCTGCAGCAGAAACCATCTGCACCAGGCCTATTTAAAGCCAGCCATTTAATATTTAAAGGCCAAATAACAATCTCTATGCAGCAATTCTACTGGGGTTTATGACCATTCCACTTCTTTCCTTCTTAAGGAATGTATTTTTTCAAACTTTCTAATTCAGTCTGACAACAGCTGCCTGTGATGAGGGGAGAGGAAGAGCTGTCAAATTAAACCCATTCCTTCTCATTTTACATGTACATCTCTTCAGAATCAAAAGTGGCATCCCTGTTGGGATTTATTCACATATCCTGATTGCAAATGAAGAAAATTTTTAGCACATCAAGTATTTTTTTAAATATAGGTGAGGAAACCCTCTCATTCAGCAGTTTATATCAATACCTCTGGGACTGTGAGTCCCCTGCAGTCCTAGCTGCAGATAGTGCATCATTTCACTGGTAGAAGGCAGAACTGCTTGCTCTCCTGGTCCCTGACCAGATAATGCTCAGTCTGGGCATCACCATTTTCTGCCATGGCACTTGATGAAAAATAAAAGCCTAAGAATTATCAAGACCTTCCCCACACTTTGACCCTATACATTCCCAGATCAGAGTGACCATCAGAGGCTGGAGAAGTACAGCAAGTTAGCAAGTTCAGCAAAGGCAAATGCAAAGTCCTGCACTTCAGGAGGAGCAAATCCATGCAGCAAGACAGGCTGGGGGTCTAACAGCTGAAAACAGCTTTTCAGAAAGGGTGCCTGACGTTAGCAGAGTACAAGTTGAACATCTGTCAGCAGAGTTGCTGAGCTTAATTTGCTAGAGCAGAGACATAAAGCAGATGAAAAGTGATTTTTGACCCTCTTCTCAGTGCTTGGGAGACTTCAGAACAAGATAGACATTGACAAAATGAACTGAGTTCCAGAAAGGGCTGCAGAGATGGTGTGGGCATAGGAAGAGAGGCTATGGAAGCTGGATTCATTCAGTAAGAAGAGAAGGTTTGGGAATAATCTAATTGCTGCCTTCAACTACTTTAACAGGAAAGTACAGAGAAGACAGAGTCTGCATGAAGAAAGGAGAAGCAACAGCCACAAGCTGGCACATGGGAAATTCAGATGGAATGCTAGGGAAAAAAATTTTACCATGTGGATGATCAAAGAGAAGAACAGGCTGTGTAAAGAGATTGTTGAATCTCCAGTTTTGTAGATATTCAAAACTCATCTGGAAAAGGCTCTGAACTTCATCTAGCTGGATCTCTTCTGAAGATTTGTACAAGATGAACTTCAGAGGTCCTTTCCAACCCATATTTTTCTGCAATTCTTTAAACATCTTTACAAAGCTTTCTGGTTTTACTAACCCATTTTTCCTGTCATTCTTTCCTCTCAAATATTTCTCATAGACAATGTCCATACTGTCTCACACACATGGGAAAATGCTGGCCAGCAATGCTCCCTGAATCTAATTCCATTCAAGTTATTTATTAGTTTGCAGAAATCTGTTCAGACATGTCCTGTAGCCTGCAACAACAATCTAGAGAGAATATTCTTTCCTAATTCTGCTAAAGGAAAAGATCAGTATTCCTTCTAGCATCTCTGTGACTACCTTCAGCAGTCTCAGTCTCTACCTGGAGCGCAATCAGGCTGTTCACATGCAGTCCAACACAGAGGAATGTAATTGGTGCTTCTTAGGGAAAGCAGGGCAGCTCAGATGTGTTCCTTGCTGGGTCTCAGGCATGTCAGCGTCCCTTATATTGTCACACATCTTGTTTCACTCCTGTCTAACTTTTTATCCCTTACCACTCCTCTGTCCAATGGAATGTTTTAATGAAGGCTTGTAACACCACAATGCAGCCATACCTGAAGCTGTACTGACACCCAGAGGAGTTGTCTGGGAATTGCTGCTTAAAAAGCAAATAGATTTTATTACAAAATCAGATATCAACCCAAACATGCCTGGCGTTAATTTTTAAAAAGGAGAAGAAGGATAGAGAAATGTTCTATGCAATTCACCTTGAGTGAGAACCTTGAGTTCTACCTCAAAATGACCTGAGCAAGCTGGTTTGGTATTTACTTGAAAAAGAAGGTATTTCCAAATGAGCAGCAGGATCACTGTAGGATGATCACAGTTTGGATTTGGTTTTTTGATTTGTCTTTTTTTAAAAACTTAGCCTTTCTTTTTCTTATCATCACATAACACCATAATATCTTAGTAGAATACAAGAAAATTATTTTGAAGAGGGCCTTACCCCAGCTTCTTTGAAATGCTGTCCTTCCATTTCCAGATTTTAATTACATCTTCAAAATCCTCACTGACCTACCTGACAATTTGTTGATGCATTTGGGAGTCAAAAGGCAAAGGAAAGGCGATGGCTGATGTGGCTGTAACCCTAAAAGAAAGCAAGATCTAGGCACACCATGCAGTGCTTTAGTGAAACACCAAACTGGATGTCAAGGAATTGGATGCTGTTTTATTGTTAAGTAGACCTGCAAGAGGAGCTGAAGTGACTACATTTATGCAATTCCTTAGCATCCTACATGAAAATAAAAGCATATCTATTTGGTAACAAAACATCTGGCTTTTCCTCAACAACAAATGAGTGCACTTTTACTTTTTCCAGGAAAAGATTAAAGCTGAAGTCACTTTGTGGTGACTTCAACTTTTATTTAACCCAGAGAAAGAAATTGTTTTGCTAAGCACAATGCCATGACAGCCCCATTTTAAGCACCTCAGGTATAACCTGGTCCATAAGACACATCTCCACTTGGCCCTCAGGCTAGATGCAGGTCAAGCACATCAGCTGCTTAGTGCCTTGAGATACTACCCAAATAATCTGAAGCCACATTGAGTTTCTAAACAATCCAGAAGCTACCCTAAATGGTGTGTTTGTTACAACAATGCAAACCAGTCACTTTTGAGAAACAGCATTTTGTTCCTGAAACACATGAATCCCTCAGAAAGAGATTCTTGCAATTATGTTAAAAAATAAGTGGCCTGATTTTTAACAAGTGCTAAGAAACCCTCACTTTCCTGCCATCTTTTAAAAAATAATCTAAAAATTTAGAAATCACCTTAGTTAATGTGCATAACACACAGATCCTAGGCAGAGCAGAACTGCTGAGCCATTTACACTCCTGCTGTAGACTGATGAAGAATAAAACTTCTAATGGGAATTTCAGATATGGTTTTGTGCTTCACTTTTAGATGTCTGGCACAGAAACAGGAATCTAGGAGTCAGGGTTACACTGGCTCCAAGCCACCTCTGGCTCTCTGATTTCAGCTCTTGGCATAATTTAGCCAGGTCCATCTGTCCCTGCTTGCCCATGGGCATCAGCACTGCCAGGAACCTCAGCAAGGCTCTGTGTTATGGCCCTGCTCCCCATGTACTTCCCTCCCCTGCACACACCTCTGTGCCAGCACTGCTAAACACTCTCTCTGTCTCAGCCACCAAGACAAAGCTGTGGGTTTTAGTGCTCCTTCCCTAGTGCAGAGGAGCAGCAGGCAAGCAGGGACAATTTGAATGTTTTTAAGCTTTCAGAAGTTTCTCTGCTCACCCAAGTCCTTTGGCAGGCACGATAAAGAGGCACTGTACCTCCTACACCCTGACGTACAAGCCCAGAGCCAGGGGACTCGGACACTCACCCTAGGCATGGAAGGGAAAGGGCAGCTCCCTGCAGAGCAGCCATGCCAAGACACACAGCCTGGGAAACAATGAATTTTCCAAGCAGTCCCAGTGAAAAAATCTCACCTTTTGTTCCATGAGTCAAGTGAAGGTTCATGTCAAATGCCATTCCCAGCCTCACCCAAACACTAAACTTTGCAGGTCTAAAATACTCCACTGCAAACCTCAAAAGATGACCTATTTTCACACAACTATCCTTTGTCTTTAGCTTTTTGTTGCATGGTATTTTTGACATTTCCCAGTTTTCAGCCACAGCAGAAATACAAACATGAAGAATTTGAAGAATTATGAAACGGTTTGGCTTTTTCGGGTCTAACACAGTCAATTCGGGCAAAGTAGTATTTCTGTGTGATAGTTTAGAGCAGCTATTTTACCAAACAACATTTCTATTCTCTTTGGAAGCCTGCTGAACCAGAATGTAGGAATATGAACAGGAATACCAATACAGTCTGAATGCATATTACGAGATGTCCAAGTGTGAAAGCTCGAGCACAGTATGGAGCCCAATGTGTGTGTAACACATGTACAAGACTGTGTTTCTTACCCAGGCTCTGAAGCTTACTAGTTTTGGCTTTGATGAGACAGCTTGGTACTGAGTGAGAACACATTAAGAACCAGTCTCCTCTCCAAGCAGATGGCAGCTCCTTATGGCAGGGACAGAGCACATGGACACAGGCTTGCTATTGCTGTGCAGTTCTCAGAAAATTAGGAACGGCAGGATTAGGGTTTGGTTTTTGTTGTTGTGGTTGTTTTTTTCTTACTCCAACTCTTACAAATGAATAAGAAGTACACACAAATACAGGCACACATATCTAAAACTACAAGGTACACTACTTTTCCAACCTTGATTGGATTGTAAGTCTGCCGTGCTGGAGAATATTCAACCTATATTTATAACAGTGCTTAAAATATACCCAGAATATATCTTTCTGTCAATCATCCTTTGTCACTCCAGTAAACCCATCCATTCCCCTTTTCCAGTGCCTTTAATGTCACTGGGGACTGTAGGTCTGCTGTTTCTGCTCCATAAAACTGGAGAGAGGCATAAAGCACATTCTACTGTGGCATTGTCAGACCTACTCTTGCTACCCTTCTCCTGCCAGGTACAGTTACCACGTGTCCAATGCTTGCACAGAAAGCAGGAAGCCCTAAAAATTAAATTATCAAATGTCATTTTCTTTTACCCAGACAAAAAGAAAACAAGGTTATGAGAAGTTATTCTCCTGATACATTCCTGTCTTCTTTGCTGTAAAGCTGTTTTACTTCTCAGTGAAGATTCTGCTTTGCAAACCAAGGACTAAAAGTAGGTAAGCAAGGATGGAAGCAAAGGGGGAAAAAGAACACATTTGTTTAAAAAAAAAAGAGAAAAGAGACTCTACTGATTCAGTCTTGGCTATCAGCCAGAGAGTGGAAAGCAGATTAATAGCTGTTGAGGTAAAGCACTTAAAGAAATCCAACATACCCAGCTATCTGTTCTCTGACAACGTAATCTTTTATCCTTTAAATGCAGTCCAAAATAAAAACTTAAAATCCATGAGGAAAACTTGGCTTTGCCCCTTCATCTACTGGAAATATTGAGAGGCGTTTTCAAGCTAAGTGGTAGCTGACTTTTTAACATTCAGGTAAGGTGGCTCCTTTTTCAAGTATGTGTGCATTCTGTTGCTTGAAGTTGCCCCAAGGAGTAGAGGAGAGCTGGACTGCTTGCATTTCCCTTTTGGAAAGTGGCATGCCAGTCAAGAAGCAAGATCTCTCTAAAGAAGCCAATTTGTAGTCTCATCGTGTGTGGGAGTGTTTTGCATGTCACTGTCTGTCAACATAATTTGTCAGCAGGGTGAATTTCCTCAGCTGTGCATCAGGTGTTGAGATGCCACAAAAGCCATGAAGAGGGGGCAGGCTGGTGAGAAAAGAGGAAGTTAAATCCCACCCAATCCACTCTGGGGAGCTAAATGCTGAATGATAAAATGTATTGGTAATAAGTACCAACAAGAAACAAAACCACTGTAGAGGATACAGTACAGGACGCGCTCTATTTCTCCCATCTATTGAAGGGGCAGATGCCCAAATCCACCTCAGATGTGCCTACTGTTATTAAAACCCCTTAGGAACTGGGTGCCTCAGCAGCAAAGGCTGGAGACTTCATTCTTGAAGAAAACACACACTCTTTGCATTTCATTCACATACACCAATAAGGTCATAGACATGCAAATCTAAACCAAATTCTGATTTCTTCTTTTCCCAACTGTGGTTAACAAGAGCAGAAGCAAAAGCTGTATCTTAAAGCTCAGTATTACAGGGCTGAGGTTGTCAGGATGATGTGTAAGTACCAATTACTAATGACTGTTGCAGAAAATTTTAAGTAAAACCCACTAATTTTCTACAGCCCAGTTCTCAGTAGATAAGGCCAGACTTGACAGTAGTGACATAAAAATTCTACTAATCAAAACAGAGGAAGGGATGATTAAATAAGGTTTTGCCTGTATGCAGTCACTTAAAGGTGACACCAGAAGTTGCTGAAAGTTTGTGTTGAATAGCTCCAGAACTATCTGATTCTTGCTGTTTGCAAATGTCCATCAGGTCCAGTGGGTGCAATCACCACAGAGCTGTGGCTCATTCCCTGACCTAGCAGGGCTCGTGTGTGCCAACACTTTCCCTCGTCCTGCTTTTGTGCCTTCAGACATCAGAACTAAACGCCAGGATCTTTCCATGCCCAGAAGCATCCCTGAGATGGTACCATTCCAGCTGATGTAGCACAAAGCCCCTTGAATCCTGAATTAAGAGCATCCATTCTCATGTTTAACCCACTCAGGATAAACCAAGAGCATATCCCATGCAGGCCAGTCTTTGCAAAGATATTTTTGTATGAACAATCCTCTCCATCCTCTCTTATTTTAGCATTGTTTTCCTCCCCCAACTCTGCCTTTCTTCTACAGTTGAGTCAAGGTGTGTCTACTAATCAGACATGGCCAGGAGTCCCTGAATAATTATTGCATTTTTCCCCACTGAAATCTCCCAAAACAATGAACGTGGCTAAGAACTTGGTGTATGTGAAGAAAAATTATATTCACAACAGCAACTTAAAATACACAACACTGTTTACCACACCTGTGCACTAGAGGAGAAAAATTAACAGGTGCCATCCTTGTCAAAGGATTCTTCATATGTGGGGGTAAAGGAAGATTTACAGCAGCAACTGAAGAAAGGTATACCTAATGGTGGATAAATTGCAGCCTCTATCTGGGCTGTGTATACAATTGTAAGTATTGTGGCTGCATCATGTTGACAAATAGTAAAAGCTTTAAAAATACAGGACCAGACCCCACATCAAAATGCATCACTTTTTTCACACTCAGTCTCACTTAGGGAACTTGCTTTTCCTTCAAACCGTTTCTTGTTCATTTGCTGTATCATTTTTTTTTTTTCTCTGCTTTCTTCAAAGTTCTTCCCCTATTTAACCCATGTTTACCTTCTTCTGAATAATTCTAAGACCCCTTTCCAACACTTTCCCTCTTCTTTGAGTCTACGTCTTCCCTTCCACTGACAACCTCTCCTTTTTGACATCACTTCCCTAGCAAGAGGCAGAGTTGCTTTAGGCAAATCTCTTGTGCTCCACTTTCAGGTAAAAAGAGAGATGACTTACAAGCTATTTGTAAAAAGTATCCAAGACAACAGAAGACAAAGAAAAAGGAGAGTTGAGCAAAAAACAGACACTTGCACTCTGTTATATTCTAATTCTATTGTAAGGACTACACAGGAGCGTACAGTAAAGGTGATGGTGATTTATGTCTTCACTAAAATAAGATTGCTTTGAAAACCATCAGTACTCATGGAGCCTCATCTGCAAAATACAAAGTAATTCTGACAGGTGTACAAATACCTGATTAAGACACATGCCCTTCACTCTTGCAGAGTAATTTTATAAATGCAGCTTGAACTAAATCTAAAACTGAAAATTAATTCAGATTTTGCTATCAAAAACATTAGGATAGACTACTCTGCCTATTTAGGAGCTGATGCTGAGTTTTCCAATGCAATATTTTTTGGGAATACCCTTGGATTTTTCAAGTCCTTACCAACCTTTGAAATTTTAAAGATTCACTGTCACTACACAGTTCCTGTTCTGAGTCATCTCTTCATATTTGCTAAACTTTCACTTAATGAGCATTCTTTCTCCTTTCTACATGCAAACTTTTATCCCTGATGCTCTTCTTATCTTGTAATACACAAAGATTTATCTTTAAAAAATACCCTAAACCACCTCACAACATCTGCAATGTCACACTGATCTCCTGAGCAACGATCAGATTCTTGAGGCTGAGTTAAACACTTGGCATTAAGCCTTTTTCTTCTTCCCTCTGAGAAACTAGGCTATTATTGCTTCATAAAGCAATGCCTGGATGGTACAACTAGCTAATTAATGTCTATTTAGTGGAAAGGGCTGCAGCCATCTTCCAGCACCTACAGGCATTTTTTCTTCCTCTCCCTGACAAGACCAGATGGCATCCTGGCCAACCTTCGCCCACCCTTCACGAGCCATCACTCGATTCAGAATCTGCAGCTATTAGCTTGGGAAACACATTACCATCACAGCTGGACAGATGCTAGAAAAGTGCTTGTTACTGCCCCAAATAGTGGCAAAATTAATGACTTCAATTAAATGATGTAGATTAAACCTCTACCAAGGTATAGGCACCTTTTCATCTGTGTGTGCTGTTGGGGTTTTTAGTTTATCTGATTTTCCAGCTCTCGTCACATAACAGGGTGACAAACATAACTAAGAAGAGAAATACATGGCCAGCAACAAACACTTACAGCAGGCTATGAGGTCTTCTGCATCTCACTGCACCATTTAATCATAAGATGAACCCACTCATGTACAAAAGCAGGGTCCAGTTACCTGTTTCAGTGGATTCAGACCAGAATATTTAATTATTTTCACAATCAAGCACCTCTAGTCCTAGTATATTGTTTTCCCATTGTGTTTTGCGTTTTTTTTCTGCACTGTTCACAATAATTGATGTTCCTATTAAACTACAATCTGCCCCAGCTCCTGGTTACTGCATCAAGACACTGTTTCATGTCCTGTCCAATTCATCACAGATCAAAGAGCCATCAAAAAAGGAACAAAACATGAAATACCATTAATCAACAGCTACCTGGAAATGACATGAAGCTCAGTTAATTGAAAACAAAAGCATAATTTTTTCTGTCAGAAAGACCCCTGCCTCAAAACTATTATATTCACATTATGCTTTAACCAAAAAGCGTGTGATCAAAAGCAACACCTAACATTAAAACTATTTTTAGATCACATATTCTGTTCTCGGTTTTCATTTGTTGAAATAATATAAAGTATGCATTCTACCTGCATACTTTGATTTTTTAGCTACGTTACTCACATCAGAAATAATTCATCTTAAAGAAGTTTTATATGTGTGTATATATTTATATATATATGCATATACACATATTTATATGTGTGTATAGAGTGATGACAGATGCACTCTAAGCATCCTGAAGCTATATGATGACCAGCTGGGGTTTAATCTGTTCCTAACACCTGAAGAGGTTCACTCACAACCCCTGCTTAGGAGAAAAATGGCCACTGAAAAAGCACTCCCAGTGAGTCAGCTATGACACTTGGTGTGAGACAAAGTCTCCTGTCACTTGCTCTAGGCTACAGGATACTGCATTTTGAGCCACACAATATTTCTGACTAGATATAAAACATTGGATGCTGATGACTTTTAGAAGATCCATGAGAGCTCTGTTTATAGGAGGAATTGTCTCCTCTATTCTCTGCCATATTCCTGTTTAGGAATTTTGCTGAAATGCTTTTCACAAGTTTTAATTGAAAAATAATTTCTGAAAGGACAAATCTCTGCAAAGAACCCGTGAGCAACTTCAGCTTCCAAAATATAAGAGTGCTTTCTAAAGTATTTCTTTTTTTTTTTTTTTTTTGAAGTGCCATGTTAGAGAGATTTTTTTTAGATTGCAAAGTCAAACATCCAGAAGCTTGGAAATTTAGGATCTCACGTCACTGAGCATCACACCACATCCCTGTTGCCCTCAAATGTTACAACAACTTTTAGTCACATTTCCAGTCTACATTTTCTTCTGCTGGACTCTTTTCTCAGTGTGTAAGTAGAAACCTGCTTGATATCCTCCTGTATATGTAGTGCACAGCCTCAAGATTTATTTCTTCCACACTGCCAAAACTGTGCACAGAATGCAAAATGATTAATGTCCTGCTAAGCATCTCTGACAAGAGTCTCCCCACAGTATCCAGGTTTCTCATGACCATGAAATTTACCCTCACTGTGCTCCTTTAAGGTGAGGTTGCAATATTATCTGTATTCTGCAGCTGGGGAAGCAGGCACAAGCTTTCCATTCATTTTAGTAATACAACCTGAGGCAATGGAAAGCCTTTTTCTCAGTTTCCAGCCCTCTACACTCTTTCAAAATCTCCTTCTAATGGCCTCCCAGTAACCAAACCCACTTCACAGTGGACATGCATAGAATGAGGAGCCCATGGTTAACTGGCCACTTGAGAAAAGTTTGTTGTAAGTCTTCACCATTCAGAAATTCTGTCACAGATTCTGAATTAGAAGCTGGTCCCACAGAGCATCATTCAACTGTCTTAACTGTAATAATACCTTGCTGCCTCCACTCCAGTCCCCTGACTCATTTACCATACACCTTCCACCCTGGTAGCAAGTGAGGCAGTGTCTAAACATATTTCAGAGCTTTCCCACCTGTGTAATAACCTGCATAAACCCAGAATTCTGTATTCTGGAGAGAATCAGCCACAAACCCTTCCCCCATGCCCCTAGCCTGTCTCACTCATCTCATACCTATCTGTACTTCATGCCCTCCTCCTTTTCATTATTCCCATTCTGACTCCCCAGACACCTGGTTATCCTCTGTGCCCTTAACAGCTCCCATTCTTTAACCCTGTTCCCTGAGTTCCTGCACATCCTCCCTTTTTGCTTCTACTCCTTTGGCTCTTGCAACCTCTTTTCCTTGTTCCTTCATACACCTTCCCCTGACCCATCTCCATTTGACTCTGACTGCTGCATCCCTTTTCTCCTTGCTGCTGGAGATCAGCTAATGAGCAGCACAGCCCCAGTTCCCTCAGCTCTGTGGGCAAGTCTGCAACCTGAATTAAGCACAGAGGAGCATAACTTCTCTGTGAGCATGTACAGACAGAGACTTTTGAAAGCAAAGCTCTTCAATCTGAGGTGTCTCCAAAGTGCACGAACAACCTCATCAGCAGGGCAAATTCAGGGGTAATTTTCAAGACAGCAGAAGGCATCTCCCTGGTATTATCATGACATTTTACTAAATGTCAAGCTTCCAAAATTTCATTCCAAAGAAGTTCATTCCACTACCAGCACTAGCAAATCTCAGGAAAGAACCACTGGATTTATTTATTTGAAAGAAAGTCATTTAAAGGAGCACATTTCCCACAAATCTTGCCTTCAGAAAGAACTGGCTATTTTGTTAAAGTTTTTACTAAAAGGAAAAAAATCAATCACAGACTGAGTCTTAGCATGAAAAATTTCAGCCAAATCAATTAAAGTTTAGAGAAGCTGTAAAGAAAATCATTCCTTATAGTAGGCAGTGACAGGGACACAACTCCAAGCAATGCTACTGGCTTACCTTGTACTTAATGAATCTACCAAATGTAATTGTTACAGCTAAGCAAACATTTCCAGTCATGCTGATGTAAACAAAATCATTCTTCTTATCAATTAGAAATTAGTCCACATGTTCTCACCATCTCTCCACACTGCCTAAATCTGTCTAAGTATCATTTTTCTCACAGCTTTGCCAGCTCTAGGTTTTGGGCCATGCCATTCCAGTCTGTGGAAAAATGAACCTGAATTCACCATTCTTCACTTTGCAAAGAGTATCAAGAACTGATCCAGAATCCCTCAGGGAGAAAACCAGGCGATTGTCTCCTGGCAGTGCTACCTTGATCACCCTTTCTTGCCACGACATCTCCTCCTGACAGCAATTTCCAGTTAGCTGGAAAGTTCCCCATTGGTGGCCTCATGGCTACACAGCCTGCCATCCACACTGCACCTGTCCTGGAGCTGTGGGCTCTGCCTGCCCTGTACCTTGCAGCCCCCTCCCACACACATCCTAACAGAAAAAATAATCTGAAAAAGGACCACATTGTCACTATTCCTAATTTTTCTATGAGAAAAATGGGTTTTCAAACCTACTATGCTATACTATACAGGTCTTAAAATCTAACCATAGGGTTCTTGATACAGTAGAACTAGAAACACAATTCTACATTATGTACCTGGGGGGGTGGGGCAAACACAACCCCGAAACACAAATAACTTTCAAAGCCAGCAACAGGGTTCTCACAGGTCTTTCCCATCTAATCTTTGGTAGTGATCTACTGATGGTTTTGAAAATCTAAAGTGGTATAACCAAGAAGGTGAGAACCACTTCTATAGGTAAGCAGAAGAAGATATTTTTAAATTGATCTGAACATAGTACATAGTACTAAGGTGGTAAAAATTTCTTTTACAGGGGAATAATCAGAAAGAAGACCTCTGTACAGCCATCCTACAAGGTTCAAGATTATATGAAAACCATTACCTACATCTTTGACAATAAGCAGCAGTTCTAGAGGTTTCTGCTTTGTCACATTGCATCAGAGCTGCATTGAGGGTGAATGCTTTGACCTTTCACCTTACCAGTTGCCAAGATTTTCTAAGCTGGAAGTTCAGACATCCAAAATAAGGTATTTTATGTCAAAAACTTGGGTTTAGGTTTATTAAGAGGGCAGGGTGCCACAGAGAATGAAACAAAGGCAAGACCATAAAATAATGGAGAAAGAGGAAGAACAGAAGGGGGAAGCATAAGAGAATTAGCAAAAGGTATTTGTAATTTCAGCACAATTCATTAAGTTTAAAGGACACATCAGGAGCTGTCTGTGGTGACAGTGACAGTGCATCATCAAGCAGAGGAATGCAGAGGGCTCTTACTGCAGCATATGTGTCTGGCTGGCGTCCTTCTGTTTGTCAGCTACCTCGTAGTGGGGAGAAATCTTGCCAAGGCCGCTGTCGCTCAGCATCCTCTTCCGAACCGCAGGGTTCCACCGATCTGATATTCTAAGGAGAGAAGGAGGAAGAGAAAGGCATTCACACCCCCTTGTGAGCTCCACTTTGAAGCTGTCTTATGCTTATTGGTCCCCAGCATTTTTCAGCCCATAGCAAGTTAAAATAGATTAATTCGCTATGTTCCTAAAGATGAATAGAAGCATTTCTGGTCTGTCAAGAGGATGATAAGAAACTTCATGATCATTCTTAGACCCAAAGGGCTTCAGGGCCTTACACAGTGGAATCAGAACTCTGACCGTGCAGAGAAGAAGTCTGTAACTCAATTGTTTGAGATTTATGGCAGGATTTCAGGTTAGGTGGTGTGAGGTGGTTAAAAGGTGCTGAAGTCCACTAGTCCTGCTCTGTGTTCCAGGAAGCTTAGTAGAGTAGATGTTACACTGCTGTCCTCCTGTCATTACCATGGCTGGATTTGTTCCTACCTAATACCCACCCTCCCATATCTCCTAATCCTTCAGAAAAGGGAAAGAGATGCCCCATGTCTAATACAACTGCTGAAAATCAGATCCCAGCAGCACTCACCCAGTCGCCTGCTCCACTACCAGGTCAGGCATTCCTGGTGGCGTCCCCACCTGCTGAGACATTACCATCTCTGGGTCCAGAATAAAAATCTCGTCCTGCGAAATTTCCGTCACAAAGTGCAAATGTTCCTGTTGGAGTGACAGAAGCAGCACATAATGAACCCGCAGCATCATAGGTCTCTCGGAGTACCCAGCTGCCCTAGAGTGAGCTGAGTGCATGGCAGGGTCTCTGAAGAATATTCAAGGGACTCTGTGTTTTTATTTAAATGTGTACTCATACACACACATTTGAAAATCAATGCCACAGAAGTCACCAATGAATGTGTCATTGATTTCAAGCCAAACAAGATTCCCAATGACCAAGCTGCACACTCACAGCAACACTTTAAAGGCTGTTACTCAACAACTATACCATTCTGATGAAACCTGGACGTGTACCCAAAACCTGAGGTTTGCATTCAAAATGAGGACCAACACCTGAGGTCTCTTCCTTGATGATGGTTGACAGAACTTTTCATTGGGGGTACTCTTCCAGATCTCCACCACATGTACATTCTGTTTTCACATCTCCTTTACCACAGTTCTCTTTCTCAGTCCTTTATTTTTATCATTGACAATAAAGGTTCATTGTCTTTCAAAAAAAAATAAAACCACTGAGCTTGAGTGCCTGTCTATGTAGGCAAGTGGGCAGGAAATTTGCCACTGTTTGTGTGCTGGGACCAACAAACAGTACTGATTTTTTCCCCAAAGAAACACAGGATGAAGGAGTAGGAGTTAAAGATGACCATTAGTACAGTATTAGAGAAATGCAGAATAAGCCAGAGTCACATTGCCTGATTTAATCTGTAGCAGCATCTTCTTCACCCCTGCCTTCCAAATGTTAGATTACAACATCAAAACATTTATTTGACTTTGTGCAAAGAAGTCCCGTGGTGGCTACACGCAGACACTGAATGTGGGAACTCTGAACTAAAGTCACAGCTTCTTCTGCTTGAACTAAAGCACCAGCTGCTTTTGCTAAGAAACAGTAATATTTTCATGTGATTCAGAAACAGCTTACACAGCTCTCAGGGGGACCAGATACAAACAACCACTGTGTGAAATCAACAATTTGCACTTAATGCTGAGCCACTAATTGGTGTGTTATGGCTACAAATCAGAAATACCAAAAGCCCTGTAAAATTTTCAATGTCTTTTAAAAAATATATTCAGATTGTCAGATCTATGCTGCAGGTTTGAATCCAGCAGAGATACTCATTGTTTTGGGGTTCCTTGGGAACACTGTATGCAGCTCTTTTCATAATTCTCAAATTGTAAAAACACCCTAACTTCCATATCTATTTCATGGCACACACACAAGATCAAGACTTGTGGTGCATTAAAACATCAGTGAAATGATAAATACAAATACACTGGTACCACACAGATGCCCCTAGTAAGACTTGATAAGGAAAACACTTGCAGAAAATTCTGATCTATATATCAGATTGGTAGTAAACAGAATGGCAGATGGTCAGCAGATACAAGACTTCAGTGAAACAATGTGAATTAGATCAACTAAAAAACAGCCCAGATTTTTTCTCTACTTCTCATGAGACATCATGAGTAACATTTTGCAATACACAGGAAGAATGGTAGATAATTCATTTTCAGCTGCATATGACATAGCTTTAAAAAAAAAAACAAAAAATCTATAGAAACAAAAACCGAATAAGGATTTACCTGAGATCTGTCAATGCGGTAAAAACGATCAGCAGAAGTTGCTGCAACACAGAGAAACAACAGCAGAAAATAGTCTGAGCAAAACTGCATGAACAAGATGGGCTGCAGTGACACCAGTAGCTCATAACACAACCCCTGTGCCAGGGAAGTCACAGTGGCTCCACAAGAACATAAGCTGATTCCTTATGTCCATGTGAGTGGCGCCTCTCGGGTCAGTGCTGTGACCAACATCTTTGCCAGCGACACGGACAGTGGGATCGAGTGTGCCCTCGGTGATTTCCCTGCTCACACCAGCCTGGGTGGTGCAGTCAACGTGTGGAAGGGAAGGAATACCAGCCAGGGGAACCTTGACATCCCTGAGAGGTGGGCCAGTGCAACCCTCGTGGAGTTCAACAAAGCAAAGTGCAAGGTCCTCACAGGAGCCATGGCAATACCAAGCAGTACAGGCTGGGTACAGAAGTGATTGAGAGCAGCCCTACAGAGAAGGACTTGGGAAACAGCCTACAGAGATGGCTGGTGAAAAGCTCAGCAGAATCTGCTGGGTGTGCTTTTAGCCCAGAAAGCCAGCCATGTCCTGGGCTTCAGTAAAAAAGAATGTGGCCAGCAGGTCAAGGGAAGGGATTCTTCCCCTCTACTCTGCTCTTGTGAGACCCTGCCTGGAGTGCTGTGTACAGTCCTGCTGGCCCCAACACACGAAGGACCTGGAACTGTTGAAGCAAGTCCAGAGCAGGGCCATGAAGTTGATAAGAGGACTGGAGCACCTCCCTTAAAATGATAGGCTTAGAAAGTTGGGGCTGTTCAGCCTGGAGAAGGGAAGGTTGCATGGAGAACTCAAAGCAACCACCCAGCATCTGAAGAGGCCTACAGGGAGGCTGAAGAGGGACTCTTCATCATGAACTGGGGTGACAGGACAGGGTACAAACTGAAAAAAGGGGAAATTTAGGCTAAATATTAGGAAGAAATTGTTTACTGTGAGAGTGGTGAGATAGTTGAACAGGCTGCCCAGGAAGGTTGTGAATGCCCCAACCCTGGCAGGGTTCAAGGTCAGGTTGGGCAAGGCTTTGAGCAGCCAGGTCTAGTGAGAGGTGGCCCTGCCCATGGCAGAGGGAGTTGGGACTAGATGATCTTTAAGGTCCTTTCTAACCCTTCATCTCCTCCAATTCTGTGATATTCCTATCCCATTAAATGCTTCATTTAAAGATAAGGCTAAATGAAACAGCAGTCGCTGATAATATTAACTTGAAATAAATATTTTAAAAATGTATAAAATGGATTTCAGTCTTACAAGAAGAATTGATTACATTAAAATATGTGACAGAAAAAGCTACTTTTTTCCAATGAGAGTATAGGGAGCATATACTGGATTTGATGGGTCTAATGGGATTAATTCAAATTCTGAATCTAGAGAACAATAATATGCTTGGGAGCTCTTTATAACTCAAATGCATGGGCACAGGTATTGAATCTGAATTAGCAATATGTTCTAGGAAAATTTATGCTACTCATGAAAAACACATGAAAATAGGGGGATTCACTAAATAAAGCACGTATTATGAATCTTGTCACTGCCAAATAATTTATATTACTAACCCCAAAAGTATTTATCATCTACAATGTGCTTCATCAGATGTGGTTTTTTTGTATCTGCTTTGCATTTATTTGGGTGAGTGAAATCAGGTTCATTCACTCTGCAGTTTTGACACAAGGGCACAGTGATGGAGCATTGTAGGTTTTGGCACTGCACAGGAATATCAAATACTAAAGACAAAAACTGAACCCATCTACCCATCCAGCTTTCTCCAAAAACCAAACAGATTCTCACTATGGCTTTAATCAATGTCCCTCATGAGACACAAGGGAGGGTGACTAGAAATTGCCAAGGAGAATTTGTTTTTGTTTAGAGCATTAAAAATTTAAGTCTCCCCAGGCTGAAGCTTTTGTAAAGGCAGATGCCATCCATTTCACCTGCTAATTCCTGTGCTCTGGAGCCTGATGTAAAGCCCAGCTAAGTCATCTGCTTTGACAAAGTCTGGGTCAAATACAAGTGCAGCTCTCCAGGGAGTTACATGAAGTGCAGCGTTACAAGGAAAGGGAGGTACCTTTCTGTCACCTGAACACTCTAGTGCCTAAAGAACACAGCACTTGCAGAGAAACCAGGGGGAAGAACTCAGCCTTCCAGCAGCACTGAATTGCCTCAACTGGCTGCACTCTGAGCTCAGGCAGTGCATGCAATAAAGTCTGCTCATCACAGCAGAGACAGACTGATAAACCAAACTTCCACCCTCCCTTAGGGGATTGCCTTTCTTTGGGGTGAAAAAGCTACAGCAGATAGTTTGATTGCTAGATGAAGGGCCTGTTTCATTTTTTTAGAAGGGAAAGGGGGCTCAGCTCCTTTTCTACCTGCTCAGTGTAACAAGAAAGAACAGTTACCCCTCTCTAGTACACTCAGAACTACCCTCCATAAGCACACCAGAAGCAAGCAGCATGCTAGGCACAAGAGAAGGGAGATGCACTTACCATCTAGGAAGCACCATCTAGGAGAGAGCCTCTGAACAGAAAGTACTCTGGGGAAAGAGCTTTCCTGGTCCTGGATAGGGCAGGGAAATTACATTATAAAAAAAACCCCAACAAATTGTTTCTTCTCTAAGAAGGACTATTATCTAGACTTTGATTTTTTCATTTTGCTTTACTGACATTGCACAATGTGCAAAATGTATATAACCCAGGAACCAAATGAAATGACGGGCAATTAAGATATTCTTCCTGACCTGGACTCATCAAGGACTCAGTGTACCCCATATGTTTTATCTCTTACTGGAGAGGCAAAAGGGATCAAAAGCGATCTAAGAGAGCAGAGGGTGATCATGGCTCTGCCCCATGCTGCCAGTGAATGGTCAGACAACTTCCAAAATCTGCTGCATATAACATCTAAACACAAATATATTTGCACAGGGCAAAACACAGTAGCATGGATCTTTGGCACACACAATTTGTATAGACACAGATTCTATCCTTATTCACATCTTAAGCAGTACAGTCAGCACATCTGTAAATGTAAATTCAGGTACATGTTGGCTCAAGATTAAACTTCACTCCTCGTTCAGACAAAAGACAGAGCAGTATACCAAGTCACGTGGCAAGAAAAGAAAGAGTAGAAGAAACAGGGAGGATTTTACCTGATCCCATAAACTTTGTTCTCATATACAGCTTATGGTATCCAGCCTCTGTGCATTACAGAGGTGGAGACAATGACAGCAAAACATCCCATAAAGTGAACTATAACTGTGCATGGGGAGTAAATAACACATCTCAGTGATTTCACAGAATCAGATTTAAAATACAACTTTGTCTAATATGCACTAGCAGACTTGTGGGACTTTTAGGTTTTATTGTATTGCCCCTGGAGTGTTTGTGGGAGAACCAAGGATCTCTGAAATCTACTAGGCTTGCTAACATTGATGTATCAACATGCACAAAGCTTTATGTATCTTAATATTTAGTCCACTCTGTGTGAAAAGGAGGGGACTGCAACATAAAGGACAAAAGCAAGAAAACATCCAACAGTGTGTACTAAAATGCAGTTTATAAAAAGAGGAGAAATGAGTAAAATTCATGGAGTACAAAATGTTGAGGAAATGAAGATAGGAATACTGCTGGTAAATGCCAGCTCAAGTCACAAATTGCATATTACAACATACTCCCTCCAAGACTTCATTACAGTTCCACTACAGAACTAGCTTGCAAAGTCTCAGGCCCATGAGAATGATATTTTGTGAGCATTAAACTTATTAGAGAAACAAAACAGAATGAGAAAAAACTCTGGTATATTTTTTCTCATTTGCACCTGTGTTTGCTAATATTTCTGCTGACTGCCTATGTTTTGAACTGCAGAGGAATCGCACAAGAGAAATGCATTTATGAGACTTAAAAGTACCCGTGACACCTTATTAGTGAAGTATGAAGACAGTTCCATCAATTCGAGCACCCTATTCACGCTCTTTACCCCCTGCTTTTTCCCATTTCTGTAATATGTAGAGGGATACCAACAAATATGGAGCAAACCTCAAATTAACCTAAGAAGACAATTTGCAGAAATGACCCACTGAGAAAAAAAAACAAAAACAATGAAGAATCCTAGACAAACAAGTACTGAAGACAAAACACAGAGAGAGGCGAATCTAAAATGCAGCATCATAAAAAATGAATGGTATGCTAGGGATTTCACACTGCTGTGCACTACAGAAAATGGGTAGGCAACTAATTTATATACTGCTGTAACTGCAGAGGTTAGAGCCAAGTATGGAGCTGATTTCTGACATTTCATACTCTCTTGTAGATCTCCCCATATACGCAGATTTAGTTCTTCGTTTTACCTCAGGCAGTTTCCTACGCATGGAGCAGTCAGCAGCCACTTAGGTTAATTTATAATGAGTGGAACAGAATCATACATGCTGGTTCATTAGTCAATTTGCTAGACACTAACACTGCTCTAAAACTCAGTTCCAGGGCAATGATTGATGGAAATGTCAAGAATATGAAGTTAGCATTGGATAGGGAAACAAAGAAACGAACCATGAACTGATATAAAGAAGGCAACTCCAGGAAAACATGCCAAATTGCATTTTCTTAGTCTCTGCAGTCAGTGCATCTACTGGCATTCTTGTGAAAATGGAATTCTGTATCACCCAAGTAACCATTAACCCCAAAGAAATTCTCTGCAATTTCACCACAATTCATTCCTGTCAGCTGGATCTCTGTGTGCCTTCTCAGTCAACTCATTCCTGCTGATCCAACAAGACTTGCATTGTTATTTCTAGGAAAATGCTATCAGCACCACGCAAACTTGTCCTGTGATCCTAAGCACTATGTCAACTGACCATGATTTGTGCCAAGTCTCTGTGCTAATATCACATCATTTCAGGAGTCAGTAGAGTTAGTCTCAGTTAGTTTACTTCCAGTTTAAGTGCTCTACAATGAATTATTTTAATGAGAGAAATATGTGCTCTTGAATGATACTTCCAACTGAAAAGGCAAGTTCTGCATTGCATAAATTGTAGAATAAAGTTGTAAAACACAAAGAGACCAATTTTAAGAACTATCCACCTAAACTAAAACCTATGTATCTCATGCAAAAAACACACGTGTTTAGGATGGATTAAAAAATTGCCTTCAATATTATGTTAAAGTAAAGGTAGATGACTGTCCTGTACAGAATTATTAAGAGGTTGGGCCTGCTAAAACACCTTTTATTTTCTCAGTGATAGACTTTATTACAACAGTTATGCAATACAACATGTTCTTGTTCAGTTTCTCAGACAGAGAAACAATTTTACTTTTGTCATTTGTCCTACAGGACACATTTTCTCATTCATTTCAATATGCAAAATACTGCTATTCCAATATCACTCACATCATCATGCTGTGCTAGTTTTAAAGGTGATTCCATAAGGCTTGTCCAAGAGAAAGCAGAATAAGCTTCCAATATTTAAGGGTAAATAAGATAATCAGATAATTAGAAATTCATCTAACAGATGGGTCTTTCACCCAAGAACATATGGGTTCAAATGCAAAGAGTGCAGTTCCCATTTTAAGCCTCTATTTGTTCTGATACCAAAAGGAAAGCTTATCTTACCTGGTAATGAACTCTCTGTGTAGTAGAAGTTACTGACTGTAGATCCTAGCAGGAGGATGAAAGACACAGCAGTGATGAAATAGATTAAAGCAACAACAAGAGTTGTTTGCCGTTCTACTATCTGAAGTAGCTGGGCAAACACTAATCATTTTGCAAGTGTTTTTCACTGGTTTTAAGCATATGAAACAAATACCACAGAAAAGTCAAGGAAACCTCATCTAAAGTTTAGATTTGTATGCACTTGGTCCAAAAAATAGTTTCAAAAACATAGAGATTACACTGATGTATATTTACCATGTTACAAAATCTGTTTGTTCCAAGAGAACTATCTAAACTTACAATATCAGCAACAAAACTAATGAATATATGTCCAAAACCTGGAAGACATTTTTACAAATATTTCTGAGTGATTAATGCACTAAAGAAAACCACTGACAGTTCTCTCTATTTGAAGACAACCTCACTCCAAGGAGGTCATATCAGAATGAACCTGACATTTAACAGGGTTCAGGAATCTAATTTATTTTAATGGAGATTTTGTCAAATACTTATAGCTCATGACACAGTCTACCAAAGAGCCTGGCCTGCAGACCATTGCCCTCCAGCAGCACGCAAGTTGGCAGAGCCCAGTAAAACTTGGCATCTCCATTCCCAGCAAATGGGACTGAGCCAAATCAAGCACACACACAAAAAAGTAGTCCAAACTCTGCAAAAGGTTGGAGAAACATGGTTCCTCCACAACCACTATGGGTCATTCAACCAGAACATCTAGCTGTGCTTCCTTCTGGGTTATACCTAAAACTGCCTGAACTCCATGTGAGATCACACTTCTAATCTGATGAGATCATCATCATGATTATTTCTCTGTAATATTCTGTACTGGGTACTTCAAATATGCATCACCTTATGATAAAGTTTTATGTCTGCTAATACTAGTCACACCCCAGGTCTGAATGTCCAGAAATGCATTTGATGAAGGGAACTCTGGCTGCAATGGAAAGAAGTGAAAGCCTGAAATGAAATACTAAGGCTCATATTCAGATTGCAAGTGCAGAGTTCCAAAATCTGTGGGGAAGTCAATGGCTCCCAAAGAGTTCAATGGAAGGGATGAGATTCATAGTTCCTGTGTAAACTAGACCAACAATTTAAAATTGTTATAAATGTAAATATATAAATTGTTTATAAATGCAATGTCCTCAGACTTGTAAATGTTCTTGAAAGCTATCACTAAGAGATTAAGAAAATCAGAGACAATACATTAATGAAAATCCCTTAGTTTTATCATTAAAGGCATTCACATTTAAAATTATTTGGGCAATGAGCCATTTGGAGTCTGCATTTCCCAGACTGTATTGTAGAATGAACTCTCACGGGGCAAGGTGTTTGAGAATAAGAGCAACACTATTGTTAGCTGCATGAACACCCATTTCTGTGTCTTTGAAAACATCTAGTTGATATTTGCTGTGTTTAGTGGTATCTCAGATTACTCCATGACAGTATTAAAGAATGACGTTTGCATAATTAGACCCACTCAAATACCACAATGTTTATCCTTGCATAACGCACTTTCTAATCCATAATTTATGTAATTTCAACAATCTGGGAAGTCCTGGTATTCCATTGTGAATCAAGGAGAAGTAAACACACCCATCCACTTCAATTCTGTTATCATTTAAAAGAAATCAGTATGAGTTTTAATTTTCTGTTTAGGGAACGTTTTTCAGCACTTTTATTATCATATCTTAATTCTAGAAATCTGGTTTCAATGGTAGGCAAATTGCAATACTCTTGATACATGGTTGTTGCAATTATTAGACTCAGAACTGAAAGAAACATAAAATAGATGAGTAAATTATATCTGAATTCACAAAAGCCTCACCTCTTGTAGACGGTCAATGTACATACGACAAGTCTCCAAGTCACAGTCTCCTCGTACAACGATGATTCCTAGGGGAATGGCTGAAAAAAGCCAAAACCAAAGAAAAACCTCTTTAACTGAAGACTCTTGGACTTCAACCGACTTGTGATGGGCTCCTACTTAGTTTTTTTAATATCCTCATGAAGGTTTTCTATGATCTAAATCCTAACAGTTATTTAAAAGCAGGAGCATATTATCCATCATTAGTTTCACCCATTCATAATTAGCAAATATTTCATTTTCAACCATCTTTCATGGTTTCATTAAAGAAGCTAAAAACATATTCAGTTAAATTGTGTACTTCATTTTCAGATCTGAACATCAAATATTATCTGCAAAACAAAGGAACATACCCCAGAACAAGAGTTTAGGGGGGCACCCTTATACATTGAAATAAGGGTGATATTTCATTCTCAGAACTCAAATTCTACAGATTTAAAGCAATGGCAGTCACAGCCTGATTTCAGGGAAAACTATCCAACACCAGGTTATTTGGATGTAAGGCTGCTTTCAAATCAAAATAGATATTATTCAGTCTACACAGAGAATTGACACATCTCCATATTTAGTCAGACAGAAAAAAAGATAATTTGTGAAAATACAGAAAAAAATCCCCTCCAGACTGAGGCAAAATTTTTAATAATGGGAGATTGAGGTTTCTACAGTCATTCTGTTCTTGCTGCCAAAAAGAGTCCAAAACAAATTCACAAACAGAAAAATAAAAAATGAAGAATACGATAAAAGAGAAAAAAAATCAGTCCACAAGAAAAGTACCAAGAGAGCTACCTACTAAGCTACTCATTAAATAAAAAGAAAACAAGTGAAAACTCTTGAGTACCTGATTTTGTAAAACTGAATCACTGAATTAAGTTCTTTTTTTCTCCCTGAAGGGTCTTTAATCAAATAATGGCCAAAAGATTTATGGCAGCAGCGGGAAAGATATTTAAATCCTCACATGAAATATTCCAGAAGGAGAACAGAATATCAACTCATAAACAATTTTGATAACTGGATAATGAGCAGCAACATAAAATCACCAAGGTTTCTGAGATAAACAGAAAAAACAACTGTGCTGCAACCCTTCCTGCTGCTGAAAAGAAGTTGATTAAGAGGGAGAGATATTTCAGTACTGACAAGCTCTTCATTCTGACAAGAGAACAAGACAGTGCTAAAAGATGTTGGGGAACAGAGCTCTATTTTTCTGGACCACCGGGGCTTGAAGCACAAGGAGGAGCTCAGCAGTTTCCAGGGAGAAGACCTGGGGAGCACCTACTGCAGTCAAGGTCACTGTGGACCTGAGAGGCCAGCACAGGGCTCAGCAATGCTGCCAGAACTGTGTTTGGAAAGCAAACTGAACAGCAGAAGAGCTATGGACCCAGGAAAACAGGAAGCAGGGAAAACAGTGCTGGAGCAAGAAACAAGAAGACAAAGAAGGAATAGGCGGGAAGGAAGCGCTCACACATCTCCTGAAATAACACTGACATCCAAAAGTGATGATAATCCCCCTGCACATTTTCAGAAGGGCTAGGTGGAAACAGGGCTTGGGGAGACCTCCCAGTTCTTTCATTACAGAACAGAGACTGAGAGACAAGCGAGTGGAAGGAGGGTCAGAAACAGCGTTTCCTTCACCTGCTCCAGTGCTCTGGGTTGCAGACTGATTCTCTTTGCTTAGAATTTATTATTGCTTAACCTGCTTTGGCAGGAGCCCCTTAAGCTCTTTGCAGAGAGTTCTTAATGGCTATCTAGTTTCAATTGAGCAGATCCCTTTGCAGCCCTTTCTGAAAGAAGTGTTTGTTAAATTCATTTATAGCACTAAAAACTGAATTGCAGCAGACACGGCTACACCTCCAACAGCTACAGAGCACTAGGGAGTTGCAGCACTGGCTCACAGACTGTCATCACAGATTTTGTCTCTCTTCTATACACTAAATGGGGACTAAAGCTTTGACCTGACAAGACAACACAGACAACAGAATTGGAATCCTTAACTATCACCATTCCTGACAGCCCAAAGGAGAAGGACCTTAAACAGTCATCATTCTAAAGAAATCCACCAAAACGCCTAAAAAGAAAAAACTAGCATGCAATAGATATCTTAGTGGTGATATTTTATGGGTCTCATCTAATGATTGAAGAAGTAGTGATTCACAGCTTTAATTAAATTATTTTATACTGGTTCTTAGTGGTCAAAGAACAGTTCTGAAACTCCGGGCTGTGTGACTTTGTTCTTAAAAAAAAAAAAAGTGCTGCCTTAACTCTTTGGAAATCGTGAATTAGAATGATCTGATAAGATTGCTTTTGGGGTCAATGGCTAGCTAAGGGATGATGTGTGAGGTGGGTCTCAAGTGGTTCCATTCCCTATAGTTCATGCCCTTTGGAAAACCTTTAAAGTCATTACTGGATAACACTACAGTATATGCTAAAATGTTGATTTCCAATTTTTGTTGCTGTTTGTTTGTTGCTTGGTTGGTTCCTTTTGCAAGACCCATTCGGCTTTCAGCAAGGCAAATGTTCACAGCCCTCATTTTTATCATAAACCACAATAAGCAATCAAAATGCACCGCACAGTCAAGACTTGCAAAGTGCTTCACAATAGTTTCTGTTCTAAAACAAAAGAAAATGCTTAGTGACTGATAATGGGATAAAAACTATGGAGTTGCTGTTCATTGTACAAAAAGTGCAATACCATGCAATAGAGGCAAAATGAGTTAATTTATGATAAATCAGTTAAAGACCAAGCCAACATCGTAGCAGTCAGTAACACTGTGGACACTTTCATCCAGGACTAAAGGAGCCTCTGCATTTGCTGTGTGGATGAGGACGTGGACAGTACAGAGCTGTGCTGAGGGGCACAGGGATTACTGGATATGCCAGGTGAGAGTGGGAGGGCAAATACTTACATTAAGAGCACAGGCACTACAAAGCGACTTTCCATGTACCCACACACTGTCCACTCCTGTGGATATGTGGATAAACCCACACATGTGAATATGCCAAAAATAAGGGATCATCTCAGATCATGAGCCAAGCCACAGCATTCAAGTGCCAGATATTTTTCTCCTGAGGTGCCTGCTCTTTTGGCCACTTGCATCCAGCTCCCAGTTCCTTTGTGCTCCCTGAATGATGAAAAAGGACTTTGTCCAGGCAGCCGTGATGAGCAGCAGTGCAAGAACCTCGGGAAATGAGACAGGCAGGCAGTTGCTTCATAATCTG
Organism: Monarcha castaneiventris obscurior; assembly: GCA_026261815.1. Lineage (NCBI taxonomy): Eukaryota > Metazoa > Chordata > Aves > Passeriformes > Monarchidae > Monarcha > Monarcha castaneiventris. Next base: position 2,445,232 of record JAMPIT010000884.1, read on the forward strand.
AACTAATACCACAGAAAGGTTTTTGTTCCTAGCAACACTAACCAAAACCAAGTATCAGCAGGGGGTGGGTAGATGCAGCAGTATGGCTAGTGTGGTGTTCTAATTAACTGCAAGAGTAGGAGTGATTTCCTGCATCCTCATGAAATTAGCTATGGAATTTATAAACAACAAACAAATCTTCCACCTATTAAGTGCCCATCATGCTAAATACCTAGAGCTAGTGAACTCTATAATAGTTTTGAGGACACAAATGAAGGAAGTCCAAATATACTTATATATATTATAAAATTCAATTAACTCCCCTGTTTATTGTTATGAAAGGATTCAATTTGTGATCTTAATACCATGATTAACCCACTCAAATCCCAAACAAAGCAGCCTCGAGACAAATCATTAGAGTAGATGTGAATGCCAGGAAAACTCATTCTGATTCTGACATACCTCAGGGGACTGGGGAGATTAGACATTGGACTGTAAATGTTTAATGTAACAAATAAAGGATCCTCCATACTGAATATGTCATAAGAACGCCATTTTCCTGAGGGGCCTCAACTGGTATTAGGAATATGAAAGAGCAAGTAAATTCTTGGTAGAGAATTATAAAATATTCAGACATTTATATTAAGAGGTTTGGCTTTCCCCAGTACAGTTTTAATAAAATTGAGTTTGTACAAAAGGATTTTCTTGCCACACAAACCTAAGCCATGTGCCTCTTCAGATCCCTTCTGCTTGTTATACTGAGAAAACCCAATTCTCCCTACGTTCATTTGTTACCAGTTTTTTTGTCCACTTGCAAAATCCTCATATATAAGGAGGTAAAACACAGTGCAGGTTATCAGATTAAACCAGACCATGTTTGAAAAGGCAGTCATCCCCTCCAATCTCTCAGTGACTTCTCCAATACCTTGCCACAAAAGGCAAGAAGCTGCCCAAGCCAAAGGAAGAGAGAACCTGTGCCCAACACCACACAAAAAGGAACAGACTACGAAAAAAAATATTTGAAGAGCTGGGACTTGAAACTGGCTGGGAATGCATATTGGGACTAAGAGCTGACAGCAGAGATCTGGATAAACAACGAATAAGTATTTATGGTAAAGAAGAAGAACAGGAACCTGAGCTGTGAGGTCTGCAGAGACACACTAAGACAGGCAGGAAGGATGTGCGTGGGATGAGTTATCCAAAGGGGACAACCAGGACTGAAAAAAACCAGGAAATCAAATCAGAAAAGCACTAAGGAAACATGCAAGTAGAATATGGGAAGAAGAGCCTCACAGAAAAGCCTATCCAAGAAAGAAACTACAGTGTGATTCCCTGGAAAGTTTGAAAAGGAACTTAATATTCTTGCTTCTCCCCACTCCTCTAAGGTAAATATAAATTTGTACCTACTTGGAATACTGCCCATCTCTTCTAGTTTAAAGAAGATGGCAAACTTACACATGACAATTTCCCACTATCTCAAAAGGCAGAGGACTGTAGTGAATATGCCCTGTGAGGCATCAAGACAAGGCAGATTTAGATTAGATATTAGGCAGAAATTCTTTACAGTGGGAGTGGCAAGACACTGGAACGAGTTGCCCAGAGAAGTGGTAGATGTCCCATCCCTGGGAGACTTCAAGGTCAGGGGCTTTGAGCAGCCTGCTCTAGTGGAAGGCATCCCTGCCCATGACAGTGGTTTGGAACTAGATGATTTTTAAAGATCCCTTCCCACTCAAATAATTCTATGATTCTATAACTCCATGATATGAAATTTCAATGGTTTGGGTTTACTCCTTCCCCCAGCCTCAGGCAATAGTAATTTCCAATATTTAACTCACTACTAATTTCTAATCCTCTAGCTTTCATTTTGCTGTGTGGTTTTAAGCAATCTATCCAACCCCTCTCAGCTTCAGGTCTTACTAAATCAGTGGGATGAAGAAATGCCTAAATTAGCTAATGTGTACACAACACATATTGACAAAACAAAGTTGTTAGAGCAAGGCACTGAATTCTAAGCAGAGTGAAGGCAATGTTGTCTTTTATGGAGCTTCTACCATGTGCCCTAAGAGATCTCCTGACAAATAAATACCCATTGGTGTTTCCTTTACAGAAGGAAAGAGAAGGTTTATAGCTGCACAACCTGTCTCATCTAAATCCATCCAGCTCAAAGCTGCTCCCCAATATGAGCACATTTCCTTCATGGCTCATCAGAAGTCTTCTGCTCCCTGCTGCCTTTTACATTATGTATTCAGGATATAAATACCAAGTCCTATGTGCTGACCTTTCCTTACTTAGTTAATTGTTCAAAATCACATGAACTAGTCTCCAAACTACCTTCACCTGTCATATCCCTGAGTTTTAAAGAGTCAGAATGCCTTTGACAGATCAAGGATTCTAAGTGCATTTCTGGTATGAGGAAGCTACAGTATCACTGTACATGTACACACCACAATGACTCACAAGCTGGTCACTCCATGTACCCCCACGCACCTGATAAGAATTCCTAGGATGACCTCAAAACCCTCGGGTAACCCACAGATATTAGAGACATGTGCATTATAGACATTTAGCTACTCAAAGAGACAAGAATTCGAGGTTAAGATCCCATCATGTTACAGCATCATGCACACACACAGAGCAAGGAAGCTGCACAGAAAAGAATTTTTAGGTTACACACAACTGTTATGCACATGGAACTAAACTTTATTTTAAAATTTCTTTAGAATCTAGTGTGCTATTTATTTTAGAGAAGATAAGGAACAGTTGCTTCTGTGTAAAAGAAAGTGTGGGAAACCCAGAGCTGATACAGGGCTGAGAGTTATTCCTGATACTGTCATCACTGCAGTCAGGTATGATTCCTCCTTAACACTAGTGGTATTGAGGAAGCTAAGATTATTCTCCATGGCTAGGGCACACACAAGTTAAGGGCAGTAAGGGCTGACATACCCTATTAAAAAATCTTACAACTGTTCAGTTACTGCTTATAGTGAGTTATTTCACTGATACATTTTTATGGTGCAAATCTGAAATGGCATTCCTGGGAAGGACTAAGAAGTACTGAAGATCACTAGGTCACTAGCTAGCTTATGTTTGGTTTGTTTGTTGCTGATTTTTTTTTTAACATAATTAGTTTCTGCATATGCCTCCATTGTCAGGAATTTCTTGGTTATATTGGAAAGAAGAAAATACGGTGTCACACAGAAAGATTTTACTGCTTCAAAAATAACTCAATTGTTCACCCACAGTGCTGCTTTGGATCACACTTTCCTTCTGTAACAGCAAGCCAGAGAGAGTGCACACAACATAAGCAGGCAAGAGACAGAATTAAACTCTGTCCACCTAAAAACATCAGTCCAGCTCACTTTGTGAGTAAGACAATCTTAGTTATGGTCATTGTAATGTACACCTGTCATATTGGCCAGAGATGGTGAAGCTTGTGACTAAGGTGACAAGTGCTTAGGACATGAATAAGGAGGTGTTAGAAAAGACAACTACATTTGCAGTGAACATTACAACATAAATAAAATGCCAACATATATCCCTTCCTTAAAATGCTGCATGGAAGCATTCATCCCTCCTCACTGAAGGATCAATAAGCACCCTCTGTACCACCATTAATCATCCCCCACACAATAGTGAGAGGCTGACAGGAGAAAAGAAGGAGAAAGGGGAGGGAAGAAAGGGACAATTCAGAAACAGCATCTTGGTTAAATGCCAGCTGCATTGACAAGAAAAGTAGAAAACAACAGAAGCAGAATGAGCTAAGGACAACCATGTCCTTCAAAGGACAAAATGACATTTTTTAATTGTCCTGTAAGCTTTCAAAATGAGATGTCTACCTCCAGCAGAGTGAAGATTAATCTTCATGGAACAGTTTGTGCCATGAGCTGCTCTATGTCGGGAAGTGCTATCTTAGGTGAAATAGTTGATAGATTCAAATCAGTATTTCTAGCAAACAAGGGGATTTAAATGTATTTACTGTGAGTTAAAATGATCCAGATTATTACACTGAGGTCAGAGCTTTCAAAACTCTGTTAAGGAGACATGTAACAGGCAAAAACCATAATAGCTTCTTTGCTATTTTTCCTTCAGGGATAACTCCTTATTAACCAGCTTCCTTTTCCTGTTCAGATTGCGAGAGATTCTGCTCTGTTCTCAAATTATTTAGGGAGGTAGAAGTGCTTTTAGTCCTTTTGGATGGAGAATGGATATTAAGGACAGCATTCTGGAATTCAGTTGTAGGTATTCTGCCAAAGCCTGAACAAGTACATAAACTTGGTCTCCTGCAAGCATCTAGTGAGACATCCATACACACAAGAGCTACAGTCCTGCTGGAGGAAACCAGCACCTCTTCAGTAACAACTCCCCAGTAAAAGAGACATTTTTAAGTAATATAGCCAGAGAAATATACTTATGACCACCAGTGTATAGTGCAAGTTACATGTCCTCTCACAGGACATTCCTAGTAACTGCAAAGGCTAAGGTGAGGTATCTTTCTGGTTTCTAAATTTTAGGATGATGGGGATATTTGCTTTCTCATATTCTTATGTAAAAACAGTAATGCACAAGCATTAGTGAGACAGTTAAAGGAGGACTAGTAGTGATGCCTTAAGTTTTAACTTTTATATTTTACAATTTCTGTACTGCTTAGAGTGTAACTCTGAAGTTCCTTGTAGCCTGTAATTTCTGCCCTCTTGTGCTGGGCAGACATAACAAAGCCTCTCCAGGCTTTGCCTTCAAGGACAGCCAGGCTCTTCTAGGCCCAAAATGTGTAAACCAAAGCCTCTAAAGGGGGGGCAAGCTAAGGGGAATTACATCATTGAACTGGGGCTTTAATTGGAGAATTAACCCTGATATGCAAATGAACCAAACCTATAAAGGTGTGAAGAACTCGTGACCTGGGGTCCATCTTGGGGTCCATTTTTGGAGGCAGCCTCTGGCTCCCCCAGGGTGTACCTTGAAGGCCCTTCAAATAAACACCTATCTTTATTCCCTTACTCTGGTCTAGTCTCTGTTTCTAGGTGGCTGGAGAAGGCATCAGTAGGAAAAACAACACAATGAAAAATACCTGAGGAGAATAGTCCAGTATAGCTATGTTATATTATTAAGCTGGCCGAGCATTAACTTCAAAGAGACACAAGGGTTTTATTGCAAATGACCCACCAATGTCCAAAAGCAATCATTTTAACTCTTGATGAACAAACATCTGTTTTTTGAATGATAAGCCCTTAAACACACTCCTAGTAAGTGATCAAATACGTATAAAATCTAAAACTGAGATGTTAAATCTGTCACTGGCATTTTCTTCTAATGTTATCATTATGTATCTTGGCAGGTGACAAATAACAGATACACAATTACCACTGCTGCTACAATAGTGTAAGAAATTGTGTATTTCAGAATATGTAATGGATACTAAGGACATAATACATGCTAACTACAGACACAGAAAATTTACATCCATAGTAAGGATGGACGAGGATAATTCTCCTCAGATGTGAAATTCTCAAATGAACCAAGTTGTTTCTAACAGTGTTGGAGAGTCGTGTGTTGAATGTGGCCTGAAATCTACTCAATGTCAAACTCTCAATTTAAACTTGAAGGAAATTCTCATCCAGTGAGGAATAATCCTGATCCTGTTAAAATTTTTTCTCATTCCAGTGAAGAAAGCTTTGATTACTTTAAATATGACCAAAATCCACTAACAGGAGCTTCAGTTAAGGCTGTCAAGACCTATATTAAAATTTAAGCTGTTTCGATTTGTTGTAAGGAGAGATGGTAGAATGAGAAGGGGTGGAACTAGAAGAGTGAAATGGAAACAGTTTAACTATCTTCCAATAACAAGATAAGCAAACCAATTAAAAGGATTGCCATCCTATAATTACCAGAGCACTCTGTATTGCAGAGGGAACCAAAGCTTTGTTGCACAACAGTCATGCTTGTAATTTAATATGAATAATGAGCCAGATGCATAACAAGACTATTAAATTGTTATCACAAGCAGCCCTGTCCCTCATTGATTAATGACTCTGTGTGTCACCAAGGAAAGGAACTCCATTTTTAAGTGCAGATTGTCATCATCAATGTTGCCAAAGCAACCACTGCCTGCTTTTGACTTACTCCTGAACATGGCAATTAAACCATTACATGAGGAAACAAAACAGTGATTATTCTCTGAAATGGAAAACTGACGGGTGGTAAAAAATAAGGGTGTGGGGAAGCCAGATTTGTTCCCTGAGATAAATGTACCTGTGCAAGAACCATGTTCCAGGTCAGTGCACATTCTTAATTTCAAATGCATCATGGTCTCCCACTCAGTTTGAAATCTGATGTTAATCATAAAATCTGGTACAGTTTTATATACTAGAAACCCAGCAGAACCAACAAAAAGACATAAATAAAAAATACCCTTTGTTAAAAAGACTTATTTTAGAGTAAATAAAATCAGAGGGCAGAGACATAGTTAAATAAGAAAGCAGGTGGAATCTCTATACATGATCTTTATACATGACAGGACACATTTGTACATATGCACATACAGTTGAGTGTACTCTCTACATTACTCATCCAAAAATGTATGCTTGCCACTGGGTTTGGGGGGTTTTTTTGTTGTTATTTTGGGGGTAGGGGTTGTTTTAGTCAAGGTAAGATTTGTACAGAATGTTCTACCAAAAGCTGCTACAATCTGGCTTCTTCCAACTTACAAGCTTCCCGGAGTTTTTCCTTGTCATAATGTAGCCCCTCGTATTCCTGCAAATTAATCCTGTTCACTCTGATCCGCAGGCGATCGGGGATGGAATGTGGACTGCAAGAAAAGAAGAAAGTTTCTTAGAAAAAGTGTTCCCTAGAAGAGCAAAGGAAAACAGGATGTGAAGGGATTTCAATCTTCTCTGAAAGAAGAAAAAGAACAAGCCTCTTCAAAACTGGGCCAAGTCCCCACAGGCCTGTTCCTGCATTTAAAATTATTACTTTCTACTGCACAAAAGCATAGACATTATACCTTAAATAATAAGCAAGACCAAGAATTCCTTTTGCTGCTTATGTGTAAAGGTTTTTCTGAGTTCTTACACCCCAATGTAGCTACCCCCCCTTCTCCAGTTTGACTTTGTGTACATTCTTAGAGCCCTACCACAGCCAGCAGATCTGCCAACTTGCATTTCAAGACATGGAAAGATACTTCTTGGGAAGTATCTCAGGACATCCATTCCTCTGCCCATGAGAGCATCCACATCACATTACTGCAGGATCCTGATCCAGCATCTCTGGTCTTAAACAGTCAACAAAAATGTGGCTAAGAACTGGATTTCTAATGTTGTAAGTCTAGTACTCAGAACCCAGGAGGACTTTTAAGAGCAAGTGGCAGTATGACAACATCATTTTTACAGATTTCAGTCTGATTTAGATACCTCAACTATTGATAATTTTGAAAGACTCAATAGGTCTGTATCTAGAAATTTAAGTGTTCATATATTTATAGAAATTTGTCCAGAAAAGCTTTTTTTTCATTTCACACTAATTCCTACCTTATACTAACCTATTATATGATTTTTTAAGTTTAGCTGGATGTTATGCAAATTAACTTAGCCACATTTGCATTTTCCACTTCTGAAGAAAGATAGACAATGTCTGTATTATAATGCACATAGCAAATGCCTGTTCTGTAGGAACTCAGCCCCAGGTCAGTTAAAAGCAATGATTACTCATTCTGTGCTTTCACCAAAAGACTGTCTATATTTTCTGTTTTAATCTTGTTAGTAACAGGACTCTGCCTACAGTAATATTGACTAATACACACTGCCTTTTGAAAGCCATAATGCTATGTACTGTCATAAACATACAGGTTTTCTTCTTTCTTCACCTCAATTTCAAACTATTTGACCTACAGCTTTTGCACTGCTAGTGCAGGACAAGGCACATCTCACAAATGTTACCTGTGTTACCTCATTTCTAAGCACTGGTTCAAATGTGAATTTTCTTCACAAATGTCATCAATTAATCAGTGATAGACCAATCACAACAGGCCTCATTTCAAACTCATTATCTCAATGAATAATCTGAACATCTCATGGAAGCAGGAGAGGAAAGACAGGGAAACAAGGATGACCTCATGACAACATTGGCCAAACCTTGGCTACTTGCCTCCCCTCAACCTACCTGTGAGAACCTGAGGATAGTGTTTGGACACCAAGGGGAGAGAAAGACAACACTGACTTCTGTAGATATGCTGACTCACTATCTATTGCCATGTAAGGAAGAAAAACAAATGCTATTTCTCAGCTTGAAGCCGACGGCAACCTATTGCATATGCAGTATCACCCTCTGAGTCAAATTAGTCCTTTCACCTGAAAAGAAGTGAGCAAGCCCTTTTTGTTTGCTCAGAGCTGGAGGGAGACAAATATCCAAAATGAAGAGCGAATCTAGAATATATTTGTTTTACCAGGAGCCACACACACATTCTCCAAAATTATCTTTTAATTAGAAAATGTTTAAGAGGATACTTCCCACGCTTTTGCAAAAAATATAATTTTTGGTATATAGGCACTTTGTATATCTCTGACTTTGCTTCTGCAGGAGCAAAAAGCACACCACTTAAGTGTGATGTATTTTCTGAGGAGAAATAGGAGCAGGTCCAGTGTAGGAGGGCAATCAGCTGGCAAATAACAGAGTTTGATATTCTGTTCCACCCTCCTCTCACAACATTTTTATAAAGACAGGCTAAAACTACTACATAAACAGGTTGTGTGCTAAAACATACAACTGGAGAGAAACAGAACTTGGCCTCTTGCCCACTTGAAAAGTTTAGCTGTCCTAGTCAAAAAATCGCAGCCTTGGAAACAGTAGCTTTCTATAGAAAATGAACTATTATCAGAAATAACAATGCCAGGAGATCCTTTCTACAGCGTAGAGATTTATATACTCAGCCAGGTCCAGTCTCAAGTAGCATATTCATTAGACAAGTAAGCATATATACACATTCCTAAAAATGTGTGTATACTGACACATTACAAAAGAGACATTTATTCAGTAACAGCAGCTTGATGGTTTTGTTCATCAGTTCTTTGCAAACACCCTTTGTTCTCTTAGAATAGTCATTGGCTGACACATTTTGTCACTAAGTTTTATTACCTGTTCAAAATAAATTTGATTCTAAAACTCAATATTTGAATATTCATTTCTTGTGCTATCAGACTAGCAATTGACAAGAGTATATTGTCCTCATCAGTCAAACTAATTAACTCATTCATTCACAGAACTCTATTTAATGCAGCTGAGCAAAATATTTCCACTATCAACACTTCTGTAGACTTCATAGACACTGCATAATAATCCATATTATTATACAAATCAATCAATTTGTCTTTGTTCAGACATACTCAGTGTATCCAGAAACCAGAAAGATTAAATACATAAGCTTGTCCATGTAAAAGCAAATAACAGGGTGATGAATGTCACCAAAAACAAACATTAGTACAGTATTAATAGAAATAGATGTCTCTGAATATTGTGTAAAACAACTTGCTCAACCACAAGGAAAGGAAGAAAAGTTTTCCACATATAGTAACAATTTATAAATAAATCTGGGGAGATTGCTGCACTTCAATTCAACCTAAAATATTTAAATTACTTATCTACTAATTTTTTAAATGGTGTATTACATAGTCAAGAAAATGTATTTGAAAGTATGGATGAATTAATTCCATTACCTCCTAAAGAATCTAATTAAGATCCTCATTCTCAAACACATCAATCCATGGAATTAAATCCTAAACGTCATTTGCCTCATGAGGATGTAAATAAAGATTGGGGTCAACTAAAACATTCTGTTTGTTCATGTTTATTATTTACAATGATTTCACTCAAACACAAACCCTAAATATGACTCTTCTCCAAAATCTTTCACCTAGAAAACACACTCAGCTTTTGCTGAAGTTGTGACTTCTTCCTCGCATCCCTATTAATCACCCAGCAACAAGTGAGAGGATGCCAGGCAGCTCACTTGGAGCACAGCTGGTTTTCCTAGGAAACGTGCTCCTGCCTCCAGTCACCCAGGGAGGAACAGGGGCAGAGAGAGCTTGGGTCCCACCCCAGCCTGGCATTCCTGCACAGCAATCAGTTACTCTTCTGCCATGCCACCAGGCTGATTCAGCTGGGAAGACAGACTTGTGAATTATAAATACCCCAATGCCTATATCGATTATTTATGAGCCCAGTGAACCATTTCTTATGCTTCATGTCTCCAGAGAGAAAGGAATAATAAGAATAAACAGTCCAACAAGTCTACAGAATCCAGTGACAAATTTCTGATAGATCTTCAAGAATACCGCCTCCACCATCCTACACACAAACAGATTTTAACATGATTCAGTAAACAGAAAAGGAAATCTACTTCCCTCCATACAACAAATACTTGAGTAAAAAAAAAAAATAAAAAAAAAAAAATCAGTCTTTTAGGGGATGTTTGCAGTGACAATGAATGATTAATGAATTACCTGTCTCCTAGAGAAGAAATAAACATGAAAAATTAATTAAGTGTTCCAGTGTTTAGAACAACTGGAAAGAGGAAAGCTGTAGCCAGAAGAGAAAAAGAAATTCACCTTACTCTCAGGATCACATTGACAGAGCTTGGAAATGATACATTAAAAATAAGTTTCTGACAGCATCTATCTGCTTAAAACATAAGAACTGCCACAACAGAGCAGACTCATCCAGTCTCTTCTGTGAACGAATTTCAGTGCTCCACAAAAGTTCACTACTATTTTAAGGTAAAGCTCTTGCTAAGCTCCTTACCTAAAAAAATAACCTTAAAATTATAAGCCCTGCCACATATTTTTTTTCTTTCATTTAGGAATCTGAGCTAGATGAGCAGCCATGTCATGGAATGCTGGGCCAAAGGGCAGTCCCCTTGGCTGGAAGAAGTACTGGAAAGAAAAGGTAAACCTCATTGCTGAGATAAGAATTTCAAAAGAGAACAAAATTATATAATAACAATAAATATGGTAGTAATAACAATAATTGTAATGATAAGTGGGGGGTAGAGAGAGTAAGAAACCCAAAAGAAAAAAGTGATGCACAATGCAATTGCTTAACACCCAGCCCATTCCCTAACAGTGGTCAGACCCCTCCCAGGTAACTCCTCCAGTTTACATATTGGGCATGACCTTCTCTGGTGTGCAACATCCCTTTGGCCAGTTTGTGTCAGCTGACCTGGCCTCACTCCCTCCCAGCTTGAAGTGCAGCTCCTCAGCAGCAGAGTTTGAGACACTGAAAAGTCCTTTACTTGGGATAAACACCACTTAGCAACAGCCAAAACATTATTTTTTTCCATAAATCCAAAAAAACAGTTCTGTACCAGCTATTAGGGAGAAAGTTAGCCATGACCCAGCCAAAACCAGGACATAAGTGTCATCCCAGATAAGCCAGGTTAACCCAACTGTAGTAAATTCTTTGGCACTTTCTTATCTCACAACTGCTTCAGCAGACACACTTTGCTTTGTAGAGGCCAGACCCACACAGACACTTAAAATACAGACACCTAAAGTACAAATACATACTGAAGTTCCCAGTAGAATCCTGGTAACTTGCTTTTCTTCTCCTACACGCTAACTGTGATTCTCTCACACTTTACCTTTACAAGCACAGTGGATTCTTCAATAGTAATAATACCACTAAAGACAATTACAGAAGTTTTTGGGTTGGAAGGCACCTTAAAGATCACTCAGTTCCAACCCCCCTGCCATGGGCAGGGACACTTTTCACAAGACCAGGTTGTTCAAAGCCCCATCCAATCTGGCTTTGAACACCTCCAGGGATGGGGCACCCACAACCTCACTGGGAAATGTGCTCCAGAACCTGACCATAAAGAATTTCTTCCTAATATCTGATCTAAACCTACTCTCTTTCAGGCTGAAATGATTCCACTTGTTATTACGTGCTCTTGTAAATGGTCCCTTTCCATATTTCTTGTAGGATCCCTTCAGGCACTGGAAGGCCACAATCAGATCACCCCAAAGCCTTCTCTTCTCCAGGTTGAACAATCCCAATTCCTTCAGCCTTTCCTCATAGGAGAGGTGCCCCATCGCTCTAATTGCCTTGGGGGCCCTCTGCTGAACTCACCCCAACATGTTGATGACTTTCCCATGATGGGGACCCTGGAGCTGGATGCAGCACTCCAGTGGGGTCAGACAAGAGCTGCACAGAGAGGCAGAATCACCTCCCTTGATTCAGGGAGGTGCTTTGGATGCAGCCCAAGATATGGTTGGCTGGCTGGGCTGCCAGAGAACATGGGACAGCTCATGTTCAGAAACTCACATACTAAACAGGAAAAACTGATGAAGAAAAGATGAGACTCAATTCCCTATAAATCCTGTTTCAGAAAAAAATGAGAAGAGTCTATAAGCATTTTCATCATTAACTCTGCATTTGGAGAATAGTTCACTTTCTACCACTTTCTCCCTTACACCTTGTCTCCTACTGTTCTTTATTAGACTCTTCTCTTATAGACAGTAACCATATTCAGCCTGAGAAAGTTGATTGTTTGACATTTGAACCTCCAAAAGCAAAAATATTATTTTCTATTACCCTTTTGTTATTCATACAAGTTTTATACACATACTCTGCTGCAATCATTACCACATAAATTCCATAAAGGAATAGTATTTACCGATACAGTGATATTTGTATTTTCATTTATGCAGATTTTGTAATTGAAAAAATAATTGCAGCCTACCCACAGTGTTTATTCCACTTGTAGAAGGACTGTAGGAGCTACGCAAGTAAATTTTATTTTATTTTTCAGTGGTAATTTTTTCAGCATTCCTTTGCATCAACCACACAAAACAAGTGTATTCTCACATGTGCATCTTCTCATCTCTGAACATACAGCTGGAAAATGCAAGTCTTTACCTTCCTTTTAAAAGAGCCTCAAAAATGCAGCACTTGTATTTACTTACACACCTTGTACAAACATTTGCAATTAATCAGTTCTACTATCTCTGCAAAAAAGACTGTATGATCCTAATAAATTGGCTGCCCCAAATTCCCATGCATCTCCTGCTGAAGAAATCCTGACATTTACCTAAGACAGGCTATATCCATCACCAGGTCTCAGTAGGACCTGCCCTGCTGTTCAGTACTAACTGGAACTCAGTCTGCTTCTATTTTGTTCAACAAAAAAACAAAGGAATATTTGAATCTCAAAGCCATCATAATCCAAATCAAATTTCCCTGTTACCTCATGGGTTCTTATTTTAATTTGCCAGACACAATAATTGGCAGCCCCAGTGCAGCAGCATATTTAATCTATTTTTACAGATTTTAAGATACAGAACATCTTTGACTTTCAAATTAGTTTGGGGATTGCAAGTCTTTCTCTCCCTGCTTTATCCTGACAGTTGATTATCAAATGGGACATTAAAATGAACTGCATCAAAACTCGGAGGTCATTTTCCAAGGGATATCCCTGAGCTTGGAAATAGTACTCATTCTCCCAGACACACAGCTCAATGTTCTGTGTAAGAAATAAGGGTACCCCAACTTTTTTCTAGAGGCTGTTCACTTGGTGAGACAAGCTAGTTTCATTACTTTATGCTCCTCAGCACAATACAACAAATAGGATCCAGGAATAAGACACACCAAACTGGAAATCTTACCTTGTTTGAAAAATAACAATGAAGCTTTCTGAAATTTCAAAGAATCACAGAATGGCTGAAGTTGGAAGAGAACTCTGGAGGTCATCTGGTGTAAACCCCTGCTCAAGCAGGACCACCTAGAACAGGCTGTCCAGGACCAGCTCCAGGTAGGTTTTGAATATCACTAAAGACGGAGATTCCGCAACCTCTCTTGGCAATCTGTGTGAGTGCTCTCTCATCCTTATAATAAAAAACATTTTTCCTCATGTTCAGAGGAAACCTCCTCCATTGGATTGAAAAGATCTCATCTCAGTTCTTTCCAGGAATGGTGCCTGGCATTTAACTTCAGATCTGCCTGTTGCTATGGTTGTCTGGATAGCTGGCTCATGGCTGAACCTGGTCACCATCACCAGAAATGTCCTGCCCACACTACTTGGCTAGTATGGATCTGTGCCCTTCTTGGCAAGATCCTGTACCTATCAGTCATGCTGTCACCTGAGCTCCCTCTTCCCATTTGTCACTGGATTTTACTGCCTCATCTCTTGGCTGAATGACACAGGGTAATAACAAAAAGCTGTGGGACTTATAGAATAGAAAAAAGCCAGATACTCACACAGTGAAGGAATCAGGGGGAGCCGAGACTCTCCTCAGGTCAGCAGACTGCACTTTATGGATACTATAAGGCAGCAGGAAATGAGTGGCCAGGAGAAAAACGGCACACAGTGAGGACAGACAAGAAAAAAAGGTGAGAGAAAGAGAGAGAGAGGAGTGGAAGAGAAGAAAGAAAGACACACAACATTTAAACAGAAACAAAAGGAATGTGTCACATAAAAGTTGAATGAAGGGACATGCAGAGCTCTGAGTTCACACTAGGAAGCCAAGAGCAACTGAAGACATGCAAATGGAGAAAATCACTGCTATGTGGCACACAGGAGCTTTCCAAAGACACAAGTGAGGACCAGTGACAAGCTCGGCATATAAGTATACAAGGAAGACAAGGGACCCCAGAATTTCTTCCACAGGCACTGAAAACTTTCAAAGCAACAGACTTTGGAAGCAGGTCCAGAAAGGCAAACAAACATCAAAGCTGAGATCCAGATGGATAGAATTGGCTCCAAAGGTTGACCATCTCTAATTACTGTTTAAGAAAAAATAACCTTACTGGAGATTATGTATCCACAATGACAAATTGTTGTTTTCATTCTTCTTTCTCATACCTTAGGGAAACTTGCATTTTACATATAGTGACTCCCAATATGAATTCGCCTTTGGTGCTAATATTCAAACGGTGCCTTTCTTTTTCTCTAGTGTATAGAATTTTTTTTATCTAAAAGCTCTTCCCTCTTCTTTCTCTTCCATTATGCAGGGCGTTCTTCCTCAACCCAAACTAAAAGTCAGTGAGAGCCAATTACATTTTGCAATTCAGAAAGTGTTCATTAACTGAAACTTACTGGGGAATATACTCCGCAGGAATTTCTAATCAGAAAATTATTCCTGGGAAAGCTGAACCACAGTTTCTCTTCTTATTCCCCATAATTTTTGGTATAGCTCACAACAACCCCATTCTTCGCTCGATCACAGAAAACTGAGCTATACATTGTCTCTTTCACGTGCTACCATGATCAATAGTGGAGAACAGGAATGAGAAGTTAGCCAACAAGTGTTTTAAGGAGAAAAAACTCCCACCCCCAGAACAAAGATGTTCAGGACAAAAAAATACAGAAACAGTGTAAAATTCCTTCAAATTAAGTCTTTTTCTACTCACTCCCACTTCTTATCTGGCAACAATATAAAAGCTGACAATAATAACTCCTCTGCGTTTCTGTGACCAAGATAATTTTCTAATTGCTTTCCTGGCAAGGAGCTCAAGAGGAGCTGTCTAGTAATTAAGGATAGCTCCAGACCCACTTACTTATCTCACACATCTAATGTTCAAATTATAGACATAAAAAAACCCTTAATCTATCATGTTCAATCCCATACAAGGCTTTCTAGGAGATTCCAACAGAACAAGGAGTTATATCCTAGATATCAAGTTAAGAGAAATAGATAAACATATTTAATTACAAATTTCTTCACTTGTGTAATACTACCAATCAGCATGACAATGAATGAACTCCCTACAATATTAGTATCTTAGATTTTAACCTTTAACATGCCATTTACTTTTTATCACACCATAAGATTCAACTCCTTTGTCCTTCATTTTCAGCGCTTCAGAGGGAAGTACATACACAGCTATATATAGAAATAGATGTAAATATATACACACACAGTTTCTGATATGTGAAGCTGAGACTCCAGCTCCTGACAGATCATTTGCATTTTCCCAAGACACAGATCTGCAGAAAAATACCTCAGCCAAATCAAAGGACTGTGACAGCAATTTAGTGTACCATGGCACATTTAAATCAAGCTAAACCACGAAGAATATCCCCCTGACAATTGGCATATACTACAAATCTGTATTTCCCTACCACAGTTTAAATTCAGATCTAAAAGTCCAAACCTAACCATGCTAATTATCAGTTTGAAATACCATGAATTTTCTTTTTACATTTGCATAAGTCTCCTTCAGTGCAGGAAAAGATGTCCCAGGACTGCCTTTTGCTTTATCCTAGCTTTCATAAATGACTGAGGAGTAGTGGTTTGGTGAAATTGGGAACTGCTGCCCATAGTCAGGAGTGTGCCATTCTCTGCTCCAGAAAGATGGGTATACTTTATGTATTTTCCAGGCAAATAGAAGTTGCACATTAGAGAAATGGGCTTCTACTCAAAGCATTAGTCTCAGTAAGAGAACAGAGTGCTAAATTGAACAGGAACATGTTGAAAGCAACCAGGGTGGCTTTGATTACATGAATAGATTGACAGCCAGGGGATGATAAAAAACTCTTAAGGGCTGGAGTCAAAGTTTGAAGTAAAGCAGTATCTTTCACTAGATACACATCTGTATGGGACACAACTTTTAAGACAGCTGAAGAGAAAAGATGTGCCTAAGACCTTGTCTTTTTTTTTTCCAGTTATGTGAGTTAGTCTAGTGAAAGGTATTACATCTCTTCACAGAACTTGCCTCACAATTGCAACAGCAAAATTCCCCGCTCATTTCCCCAGAAGTATTAAAGCCTCAGTGCATGAGTGTTTGAATTAAATGTGGCTCTTTAATAACTTTAGGTTGTTAGTTCAGTATCTTTGGATAAGGGAGAGACTGTTTTGCTTCATGTTTAGAATACTTGATGAAAAACAGCAAAGTCCCTTGCATCACTGATTTTAGCAGCAATAAAGACCTATACAAGGATTACAGTAATACCTTCTACAAAATAATCTAAATTTTTATTAGATGGACATTTTCATAGGTCAAAATTTGACCATTTAGGTTTCTCCTAATTAAAATAAACCTTAAAGAAGGTTTAATCATGGAAAGGAATGCTAGTCCTAAGTATTCCTCTTCACAAGCTACTAATTTCCAATCTTCTTAGCTTTTCTCTAGTCATATTTACAATACACATTACTCATTTGAGTTTCTATACCAGAGAAGGATTTCCTACAAAGTAGAAAGGGTTCTTTTGGGACATTCAGGTCTTTCTCCATAAACTCTGCCAGGCAGCATGTGCTCACAACAGAGACTGAAATATGTCTTGATTAGTTCTTGATTGTGGTAATTTCTTACAGGGTCTTCAATGCAGCTTAAAAAGCAGATCAATAAAGCTGAGAAACTAAATCAAAAAAAACTTCAAGGGCAAATGGCATACATATGCAGAACTGTCAGAAGCCAAGGGGCACACTGCCAAGCCTGCAGAAACCTCTCTAAATAAATAAATACAGAACAGAAAGATACAACACCAGTCTAAAAGCAAGACAGGGGTAAGTCAGAAGGTAAAGAGTAAAAGAAAGTCAGATAAGTATTTACAATAGAGTGAAAAGGGACTTCAGAAGGTGTGATTTTTTTAAATTTATTTTTCAAATGCGCTGCAAGTCCAGTACATGCAAAATCCATGACCAAATATGCTGCCCCACACGGGCCTCCTTGCCATTAGGACATGCACTTATGCAACTCACTCATTCAGCAAAGGCATGGATGTTCTCCTCTTGCTTTTCTGCACCATGTTGGCTTGGTTCCTCAGGGAGATCCGGATGAGGGAGGGAGCCAGCCGACAGGGTTCACCATCCACTTGCATGGGGATAGACTTGTACGTCAGAAGCGTCACCTCGCGGCACTGGTGCAACCTCTCTCCATGGCCACCCACCTGGAGAGCAGCCTGCAAAAAACAAACAAACCAAAAACACAAACAAACAAAACACCAAGCAGGGAAAAGAAAAGATACCTCAGAACAGAGACAGCAGAGGCAGTTAACAAATCCAAAATGCCACTTTGCTGACGGCATCCATTACACAGTATTCCACACCGAAGCTTTTCTAAAAGAGCACAATGAAAGTGTTTTCACCCTGAAACTGCAAAGCAATACTTAAAATTTCATAAAGAAAAGTGGTGGGCAACAAGCAGATATCTAACCACATGCATTATAGGACTCATCACCTATATGTGCATGCACAAATTAATACCTGTGTTCATTCTTAAAGCTTTCAATTTGTTTTGGTTGGTTTGTTTTTACAATAACAGTAATGCTAATAATTATTTGCTCTTTAAAACAACATCCCTAATTAGATACATCTGCAAGACAGAAAAATTATTGCCCCTTCCTGAACAGAATAGTCCTTAATGTGAATTAGATAAATTTAAATTTTTTATTATGAAAGCCAACACAGCAAGTCAACCTCAACATTAGACAGGCTGCAAAGAGCAAGCAGAAGGACCTAGTTAAAAACAATTAAATATCATGTTTAAGAATTCATTTCAAAGAAATTAAGAAAGGAAGACAATGAGCAGATCCTTCAAGTTCTAGGCAGACATGGTTGGGCAGAAATGTATTTTTTTAATGAATATGACTATTATGTTAGCTCTCTCAGATGCAGAAAAAAAAAAAATCTTTTATGCAGTGCTGACAGAGAACAGCCTAAACACAAATCAAGGCCTTAATCCTGCTCTGTGCACTTAATATTATGGATCAATTGATAATATGATCAACTATATAATAATACTTCTTATAAAGTATTTCTTTCCCTTGGTCTCACAGACCCATTTAGGTATGAACAAGCAAATCTGAGAGACATACAAATCAAGTTAGGGTTATATCAAGACAGTCTAGGGTTACAATCATTCTTCAGCATCACAACCAAACTACACCTGTAAACCTTCTATTCTCAACTAGGCTTCCTTTAAAGAGAAACAGCAGCTCAAAGGGCCCAACGTCTTAAATTCAGCCCCAGCTGAAATTGTTGGTAGCTTTTGAGATCATTTTAGCCATTCCATTGGCTGGAGCAGTGTTAGTGGTAAACCCAAAAACTCTTCTGACTGAAAACTGCCAGTTGGTACATGATAAAGAGAATTTTGACAGCATTTTCGAAAATGTGCCCTAAACTCTTCACATTTATTCCACAAGATCTGCTATGCTAATAAACAATATTTTTCTTGTGGGTTATTTCCCTAATCCATTAGAAAAAAAAAAAAAAAAAAAAAAAAAAAAAAAAAAAAGGCCACCAAATTATCCTTAACCCAGACAAACTTTTTAAAGGAAAGATTGACCAAGACTGCCTTTTGCTTACTTTGCTTAGATTTGCCTGAATTTCCCTTTGAGGAAACAAATGTCATTATCATGGATATTTAGTGAAAGTGATATGGACTGTGAGCAGGTCACACAAAAAGTGAATTTAGCTAAAACAGGCTTATCCATCTTAGTTTTAAACTAGCTTACATGAGACAGCAGCAACAAAGGCCTACAGGTATAGTGCTAAGTGTGAGTTATAAAAACCTGCCAGAAGTCCAGTTATGGGCCTTCTGTTGGTCACACCAAGTCCAAGCTGCAGTGCCTTAGGTAGATTAGTACTAGCATGGGGATAACTACCAACTCTGACTGCTTTTAGCCACCCTCCGCAGACACTGTCACTGTGTTTGACCACTGCCACAGCAAGACACCAGGGTATTCATAGCTAGATTGCTTTTATGGTAACTCAGTTTTACTTCACTTTAAGGACAGCATTGACAGAAAGCGCACTGACAAATTAAATTATTGGCTGAATTTCCTTTTCCTAGCAGAATAAAGAGGAGAGATAAAATTCACAAGAAATACTAATAAAGTTTTCCACAGCTATTACTAAAGTTTCACAAGATTTTTTGGTGAGCATATGGAAACTGTATGTGAATACAATTTCATATAATATTTCATATTTATATACCAGCTATACCTCAAAATAGACATTTATGTCATAGATTGAAATATACAAAAGTTAAAAAGAAAAAGCAGTATTTATTTGATCATAAAACATTCCCACAGTAAAATCATGACTTATCATACTGTTCTTACTGTAATAATACAGCCATTTAACTTGAAGCACTGCAGATGCAAATTAGCCATATTTTGCAAAGAATACTTTTTATTATTGACTAACACATCTCTTATTAGAAAAGAACAATTTGACTCTGCCATTTAACAGCCCAGCACGCTTTGGCCTTAGCTGACTATGGGGAAACCCACTTGTTCTTCAGTCAAAGGACAATTTTGCAGCCTGCAGTGCTGCCCACAGAGTTGACCCAGCCTGGCAGCACCCCCATGCACTCACCAGTGAGGCCATGGTGAACCCAATGACCTCGATGTAGCCATCGTCATGACGCTGAGGCTCAAAGTCTCTGTGATCACCAGGGTTTCCCCAGGGCATTGTGCCAGCACAATACCTACAGAGAGAAATTCAGAGATTGAGTTTGGGACAGCAGCTTGCCCTGATGGGTCCTGACTCGCAGCCTATTAGCCTGTGCTGCTTGTTTCCAAGCTGACACAGCACCTGCAAATGTATCCACCATAAACTGTGCCAGGTTTCTCTCTGAGAGGAAAATGAGGAAACACCAGGACACAGGTAATAGAGCAGCAGCACTCTTTCCTCCCTTTTTGCTTTGATTATTGCTGGTGAGCTGTTGAGTCATAAAGCTGTTTTGCCCCTATTTCCTCTCCCCCTGTTAGATCAGCAGTTCTGACAGCACAAGGAATGCAAAACATTGCATAGCTCGAGAAGGCAGGGAGACATAAGAAGCAGGAACAGATACAGCTGTGGCATCTCTTTTCTACCATCAAAGAATAGATGTAAGAGTGATCTAAAAGTGATAGAAGGGGGAAATTTAGAGAGGTGACACCAAGTAGAAGCCTGCAGTGCAGAACTCAAAAGATCAAGTGCTTGGGACTGCACGTGGAGCAAGTAGGAGGTTGTCTAAAGCAATGGTCTCCAAAGTGGGGTGCACACAAGAAAAAATCCATAGCTGACAAGACAATTAGAGTATGTGAAGAAAAATATTGCTTTTACTTTTAATAAATAAGAAAGCAAACTTTAAAAACAAACATTAAAATAAGTGTTTGTTCTATGTTTATGAGGTTTTTTCTTAATTTATATTTGTGCATGCTTTATATTGTTTGTAATACTGGTATAGACGTACATATATATAACTTATACATATATTGGGGTGGTGCCTAAAAGATTTTTATTGATAGAGATGCACAATCAAATTAAGCCTGGAGACTACTGTTCTAAAGAGCAGGACATTAACAACTTTTAATAATTCAGCTATATTTTTATTAAGGGCACCTTGTAACATGTTAAAAACTATGACTTCTTTCAGCAGTTCCTTAACTGGTAAAAATATTTATCCTTCCCCCCTCTCCATTTCTATCCCCTCCTCCCCCTTTCCTTTTTTTCACACTCTGATTCTAATTAAGTAAAAGACCAGGCATCTATCTCTTTACTAACTTGTTTGCAGGTTAGATGCACAACTTTTCAAAGTGTGTTTGTTAAGCATTTCTACCGTGTCAGGATATTCAACTTCCTAAAGGATGGTTTTGCTGCACTCTGAACTCTGATGCCATTCTGGGTTGCTCATTAACAGCATTATAAGCTGCCAGCTCTCAACAAGGTAGCCCAGAGGCAAAATGCTCCCTGCACATTCACCCAGTCTAAGGACAGCTGGTAAGTGGCTTTTGAAAACTATTTTTATTTTTCTTGTATAACTTCAAGAATCTGTCTTGCACTTACCTGGGTATGTTTAAAAACACTATACACTGGAACTTCAGCTCCTGGATCTTTGGAGTCAGGTCTGTACCATCACACTACAAAGCCAAAGTGACAGAGCACAGAGAAATTGCTGAATGGAGCCACAGACAAGAGAAGTGTTGCTGCTTTGTAACAACTTTCCCAAGACTTTCCTTGGAATGTGTTGCAAATGTCATGCTCAAAACTGAAAAGTAACAGAGCCATTAAACTCTCACCTCACTCTCTCTCCAAACCTCCACCTCCACCCCCTTCCCACAATACTATGACACAATTTCTTATACTTACCACAACTTTAACATGCTTGGATAAATCTCTTGAGCTTCTTTGCAGAAAGTCTGTAAAGGCTGCCTGCAACAGAAATAAGTGCAGGAATTGTCAACACTTCCAACACTTCCTCTCTTTTTTCCTCAGTTCTTATCCCCGCACAGAGCTAATTGCCAAAATGCCATCCTTTTGTCAATCTTACTTTCTCAGAAGACATGATTTTATCTTATTGTTTTAAGTTGTGATACTTCTCCTTTTGAGAGCTTAACTGAAAAACAGTCCTTGGACACCCAAGTGCAATGGTATCCTGGATGGTTAAGTGCAAATTCTTGCTCACATACTTGTTTCCATGTTTAAGGCACACGGGTACTGTGGGTGTCACCATCCAGAAATACATTACATGTCATTCATTATCAAACTGGTGTTTGCTCTTAATAGCTTTAGAATAAAGTGTTGTCCATTTGCCTCCTGAATGCACAAGTGGGTAATTATATGTGCATATTCACACATTATTAATCATTCCAAATACCTGATTTGTGCCCTGCACTCCCCATGGCCCTACATCCAAGAGTGCTCCTCAAAGCTACAAAGATACAGGCCAAAACTTCGGGAATTAGTCCAGGAAAGTCACTATCAATGCACTTCCCAAACCCTGAAAGAAGCCATGTCTTGAGAAGCTTATGAGCCAGAAGCAGAGGGTCCAAGGTACCACCAGGACTGTGTCCAAAGGAGTAGCACTTTTCTCACCTGCTTGGATCTGTAAAATAACAGTACCTCAGGCTCTTTTCTACAGACACCTGTGTGTGGCACTGCCAGAAACACCATGTGTGCACTTGAAATTGTAACAGGCAGAATGAACTGGCATGACCTCCTGATGTGAGAAAGTGAGGGGGAAGGTAATTAAGAAAATATTCAAACTAAGTTAGCATCATTCCGTAAGACAAATCTGTACTTACCCCTGCATAAAACATTTTATTTCTAAATCGGCTGTTGAATTTCTCTGGATTTGCTTCTGTGAAAGGATGAAAAATAAAGGTATGAACACCCTAATAAAACAAGTAGACTTCATTATACCTTCACATTCCCTGCTAGCACTACAGTGCTTTCAGTGTATCACTCAGTGAAAACATTAACATAAATAGGTTTTCCATGTATGAGTGCCCCATCTGTGCCTTTCTCTGCTATCAGATTTTGAATATTGATATTGAATCCCTCCCATTTCCTGTAGAGTGTGGAAATAGAGGGAAACATGAGCAAAGAGGTAACAAGAATTCAATCAGTTAATTTAATACCTCTCAGACTATTAATCTGATGATCCCTCATGGCAATTTGTGAGACTTCTGTTCGAGCAATGCAGAACAAATCTCTCTAAGAATTATTAGAAATTTATGAAACACTAACCCATGCTTTGAACCAGGAGTAAAGCATTAGTAAATTACAAGATGAAACAGACCATTAAATTCTGATGTGTTAAAGAGTTAGTAAGGAATAGACATTTCTACCCAAAGATTCTTGCAGGAAAAAAAAAAAAAAAAAAAGGAAAAAAGAATTGGTTACTCTAAAACCTATTTAGAAAGCTGTTTCATTTTGATTAGATTCCAAGTGATGGAGAATTTTGAGTCTAGTACTAATGTACATCTAATTATTCTCACTGTTAATGTAAATGTGGAGGTTTCCAATCTTGAAACTTTTGGTCTCCAACTGCCAACGGCTAAATCTTGTTATGCTTCTCAGTCAGATTAAAGAGCCTTCAACTATCAGGTATCTTCTCCTTGAGTAAATACTTATAGGCAGTGATTAAATCGCCTCTTAACCCTTTTTCAAATAAGCTAAATGGAGTTCCCTTAATCTCCCAATATAAAGCACATTTCCCAGAATACAGTTCATTCTTGGGCCTCCTTGGAAACTGCTTTCCTTGTTTGCGGCATCCAGAGATTCCAGAAGCAGCCCTTCTGACACTGAATTCAGTGTTAGTACCAACTACTCACCCTTGGTCATTGATTCTCTAGTGAAAATCGACCAAAGCAGTCCTTCTGGATAAAGCAGCACATTAGTGAGGACACATCCAAATTACCTCTCAAATGACCACTTAAAACAATACTTCTAGTTCTCTTGGAAGCCACTACATCTCACAATATACAGCTCCATTTAGTAAAAATGAGCTGCTTGAGGTTTCTGATTTGCTTGCTGGGTTAGTTACTACACCTATTGCTGTGTCACAGGTGACTCAAACTCAGACAGGGCCACTCTACCTCAAACGATGAATTTAATTGCATAAGTCAATCTCATCTCACTTATTGAGTTCACAGCTCCTTGCAGAGTCCTGACTCCCATGCAAAGCAGCAGAAGGCTTCTGAAGGCTTAGTGCCTGTGCTGCACATTCCCTCACGTGACTATCCCCGACAATTCCAGGCTGCAGACACCACAGGATCTTACATGGATCTTATGACAAACACTCCCCACAGCCAAAGCACCAGTTTAGAACAGCAAAGGAGC
The DNA here is from genome assembly GCA_026261815.1 of Monarcha castaneiventris obscurior. NCBI lineage: Eukaryota > Metazoa > Chordata > Aves > Passeriformes > Monarchidae > Monarcha > Monarcha castaneiventris. Next base: position 2,469,744 of record JAMPIT010000884.1, read on the forward strand.
CCTTCTGATGTCAGGGACTAAACAGTCTCTCAACCCACTGATCCTACTTCTGCCATCACAGATGAGCACAGGTAGGGAGTAAGGGCTCTGTGATGTAAAATAGAGCCTTAAGTTGAGTAGAGTGTAACTTTAATTATAGAAGTAAATTACTGAGCGCATATCCAAGGCTTACTCCTTCCTCACCATTCCTAAACCATCAAGGAAGTGGAAAATGGAATATGTTAGACTCTGTGTGCACTGGGCGAGTTTCCTGCAAATGAACAGTCCTGCAGAGCTGAGGGATCAAACAGCATGTCAGCAGGGATAAAGTAAATTGCATCTTCCATGCTCTACCAAAGCATAAGGATAACAATGGAAGAAGTTGGAAAGAGCCACTACCCAGAACACTTCCCAAAGAAGCAGAGCTAAATACATTAGACTTGGATCCAGCCCTCAAGTCTCAATCTGATTAGTCACAAGAAAAGTGTAGAGGTTGCCATGGAAAAGGCCACATTAATGTATAGGTTGCTCTGGGACATTGCAATCACTGCTTACTCTAAATATAACAGCTGACCAATCTCTACTGCATAAAGTGTCCTGCTAGGCTGAGAGTTCATATCAATTTATCTTATTTTGGTTTACAGGCACAGTATTCATTTGTTTTAATACTAGATGTGATTACAATAGCTGCACATAAACAACTCCATACAGCCACTCATCTCAAGAGCACAAATGCTATAGCTGTGAAAGTACTTTACATTTTGCTACTGTTGCTAAGAATTTCTCTGGATTGTCATCAATGGTAAATGAGATCATAATCTGCTTTGCATTGCTTAATTCACTGAGCCACAGGATACTCTGGGCTGGAAGGGGCGTTTAAAGTCCATCTAGTCCAAGCCCCCAGCAATGGGCAGGGACATCTTCATCTAGATCAGGTTGCTCAGAGCCTCATTCAACCCAAACTTGAATGTTTCCAGGGATGTGGCATCCACCACCTCTCTGGGCAACTTGTGTCTGAGTTTTACCACCCTCATTGTTAAAAACTTCTTCCTTATATCTAGTCCAAATTCACACTCTTTTTGCTTAAAACCATTATCCCTTGTCCTACTGAAACAGGGCCCATTTTTCTTATAAATCCCATTCAAGTATCAAAAGGTTATCATAAGTGCTCCCAGGAACCTTTTCTCCAAGCAGAACAACCCCAATTCCACATGAAAACCAATACAACCCACCAGCAACACCTCCAAGGCTACAAGCTTTTGTCTCCTAAAATACATAGAATTCAGTTCATATATTTTAGCATTTGGGAAGATAAGGATGACACCAGCAGTGAAGACTTGTGCTACAAAAAGGTCTCCTGGCCATACATACCCAGACACACAGCTTGCTCTGCCAAGTGCTTTTTCACCCATGTAAATTTTTAAAACACTGGCATGTCTGGAATAACATTCATTCTTTATAGGGCTCCATAACTTCATTATTTAATAATGCCTCCATTAAATGAGAAAGTAGCCATGCATTTAATCTATACAGTATATTCACAGTCACATTAGCAATGCAGAGTGATATGCACTCATAAAAAAAAATGCATACAGCTGTCATAATTTCATTCCTGTGCCCTTTTGTGGCCCCTCATTATAATTCCTAAAGCTTGAAGCAGTCTTAAACATTATAAAATATGTATTAGCTCATTCCATCATGTGTCCTGCTCTTTATTTAGCCAGGCATTAGCGTGCTATCTTTTCATCTTGAAATGACACTCTGATAGTATGACAGTGAATATAAGGAAGGCTGTGTTTCAGAAAAAAATACCTGCATATGAAGCTGGAATGACCGAAAGCTGAAAGCAGACACCTGAACAAGGTTTGTTTCTACAAGCACTGCCTAAACCATATAAACAGAGCAATTCATATCAGTGCAAAGCCATTCCTATCAGTCCTTAAGCTACATGCCAACCTGGACAGGGTGGCATAACTGCCACTGGCAAGGGGACAGACAAGGTGCTACAACTGCTCAGATTCCTGACACTTCTGCAGACATTAAACCCTTTAACTCGTACAGAGACACTCTGGCTCTGTACCAAGGCCAGGGATGTTATACTATACTGATCCATAGGTAACAGATGTCCAGTTTGAGAACACAATTATATTCCTGCTATTTCCAGTCTTGTGGCTCTTCTCTTCCCTCCACTTCCACACTCCCACCTGACTTATATATCATCTCCTTTACAAGATCTAAAACTTTGGAAAGCTTCCCTTTTAGCCCTTTTCCTCCAGTAAATTACAATCTTCCTTGCACCTTTTTCATTTTCTAATCATTAAGTCCCTTGGAAACTCATGATACAATCACTTTTTCTTCTTGTATGTATCTTAAGGTTTTATGTTCCAGCTTTACTTCTGAATTATAAAAACAGGATGTTAAATCCAACTCTATTTCTAATTAATAAAATAACTGCCCACCCACAAGGCTAAGGAAATAAAAAGTTCCTATTACCTCTGGATTCATGGAACTCCAGCGTAACATGTGCATCAAACCCAAGACTGAAGTAATTATTGAAGACATTGAGGGGAAGCTGTAATTAGATAATAAAAAGAGACATAAAAACAACATGAATGGAACACTTCTCAACACACTAGGGTTTAAGTATTTAAACTTGGTTCATCATGAAAACCTACTAAGAACAAAGTGGAAAATACCAGGGAAATGTAAGCAGAAGGTTGCTCTGAAGGTTAGTAATGGCTTGTGGAAAATGATTAGATACAAGAGCCCAAAGAGCACAAATAGACCTACAGTGCTTTATGATCACATATGTATCTTTGTTAACACATCAAAGGGCTCCTTATGTTGTCATTTAGCTTTCCCATAAGGCTGCACCACTTAAGATATCACCAACACAAAGGTTTTTCAAAGGTTTTGCTGGCTCTTCAAGCTCAGCCTGGCAAATGAAACTCCAGCTGTGTTCTTCTCGCTTCATATATAACCAGGAGCAATGCAAGTCCCAGAGAAGAAGCTCTAATCCTACTGAGGATGCATGAGGCAGGCAAGCACACATCTGGCCTCTTCATTGTTACACACACCCAGCAGGGCTGTAGAGAGGCAACTGTAGTATCCAATAGATACGCAGGAAATCATAACTGAGAAGAGGGAAATGGTTCACAGAATCAGGAGGGGTTTTTTTTTTTTTTGTAGTATTTTCAACAGTTCAAATGATAAATTACTATGTGATTTCCTCACCAAAATTTTCCCATTCTTCAACTACCAAGATACATTAGTGGAGATCATGTGGAGACCCACACACAAAGAAGTTAAATACAAAAATACAGTACACCTTGTTGTAAAGTAGGAAACAGCTGGTATCCATTAGCAAAATCCTAAGGAATAAAATTTTACATCCTGTTTTTAGTTTTGACTAATTGGGGAATGGGTGGTAGTCACAGGGTTACTTCTCCTGCAACTAGAGGAAAACAACAATGACCTTTCTGATGAAGTGCTAGGGATTTTTTCGAGGATTTAATCCTTGACATAAATGTTCAATGTCAGGGAATTTCAAACAACAAATAAATGCATTTCACACAACTCTGGAATCACTGACACATGAAAAGAGTCAAATAGAAAATTAAAAAGTTGCACAACTCCCCAACCATGCTGCTTAAAGTGCAACCCAAAGAGGTTCATAAGCATTCTATATTTTCCATGGGAAAAAGCAGGCTCTAACCTTACGTGCCCCATCCTCCAGCTCATCCTGGGGCAAATCAGGGTTGCGCTCCACCTGAAGATTCCAGCGGTCCAGCTGGACAATGGTCCCATCTTCTACATGGCACAGGATCTTAGACACTGGCTCATCTGTGTAACCCTAACAGCAGAGCAATCAGAGTATCAGCCATGGGTGGTGACAACAAATCAAGTTGCTCACCAATTACCTAACAGACTTCCCTCCTTTCCCACACGCCTAAGACCCTCGATAAATTTTTGATCATGCATTTTAACAAGCTACTATTGAGGTGTACAAATCTAGGGCAGGCAAAGTAAGGCCATAGGGAGAGGAATTCAAGGTATATTTGACTTTCCTGGAATAAGCCCAGTGCTGTAGTAAAGGATAAACAAGGAGAAAGTTTAAACTTTGCTTAAATTAGAAGCCTGATTACTGTTCTTGTTACTTGGCCTAAAATACCAGATACATCCATGTACACTTTTATTGCAACAACATCATTAGTAATTCAAAATCCCAGACTGCAAATCGAAGCAAACCATTCTGCCAGAGTGAAGCAGACCTTGGACGCTGCCCAGCCTGCTATTTTAGCCAAAAAGAAGTTCCACCCCACACAACTGAATCCAAACTGAACCCCCACATAAGGGTACCCCAGCCAGTCCTTACCCCGCCCCAGTTGAGGGTGCGGGCAAGGTCATTCCCAGTGCCAAGTGGAAGGACAGCCACAGGAGGTGGGGGGCTGAGCTGCAGCTCATCGAGGATGGACAGGATCCAGCCCACCTATAAAAAGGAAAATTAAGAGAACTGTCAGAAATATTAAAAGGACAAAGACATTTTTTGATCATATCATATTCTCTTTCACAGAGAAGATCAAGTAAAAGAAATTTAAAAATGAATGAAGAATAATATGGACAATTCAAGATAATTTTTTTTTATTACCATTATGTCAAAAGAAACTAAACCTTTGACAACAGTTATGAAAGAAAATGACAGACACATTAAAACAGCATGGTGTCTCAGAATTTGTCCTGCCAAGCATGAACTTGCTCACAAGTCTCCTTTGCCCAGAGAAGAGACCTTAGTGCTGAATTATTTCAATCAGTACAAGACATTATATCTGCATATATACAATATATAGATATACACACTCATACACACATACATATCTATTGAAAGAATAAAAAACTAGACTAAAAGACAGACTAAGGCTCGGGGTTGAATGAAATTGTCTCTTTTGTATCCTAAGCTATTAGTTATTTCAGAAAGCCATTTCTCCTTTCTTCTGGACTACGTAAAACTTTCAAATAGAAGTCTAGCCAGAAGGAACAAATTACTGTAAACTATTTTGTTCTCATTAAATGGAAATTTTCAAAGGGGAGAAAGAATTGTTGCTAAAGATATTATCAAATTTTGGAGACTGAAATTCCTGCTACAAAAACAAAGGACTCTCTCTTGAACTACTTCTCTCTTTAAAAAAAAAATACTATGAAGAACCTGTGCTGCATTTTTAGATAAAGAATTAATAAAAAATTAGTAAGATTTTTTTTCCTGTTGCCAGTTTTCAAAGATGCAGTTTCTACTGAATCATATTGAAATGTATGAAATGTATGAAATCAGCATCATACTGAACTGTGAGTTTTTAAACAGGACAGAAAACCAAAATCCTGACTACAGCTGGACCTAATTTTTCTTCCCCCAACCAATATTACTGTGGTTTCAAATAGATTCTCAACCCAAACCAGGATAACACTGGAGCTTCACAAAAGGCACCCAGCATAACATGGGCATGGGGAAAAGTAGCTGCAGTTTGAAGGACTGCAGTGGGGGTGGCCTGATAAATACAGAAAACACCATGCTATTTAGTATTCTAGGGTATTTCTTTCTCCAAGTCTCTTAGAAAATAAATTTAATTTTGCACAAATGGCATTTATCAGACTGCTATTTATCATAACCAATTGTCCAATTATTAAAGCATTCATCTGGGATGTGATCCCCTATTCGAGTTCATTGTCTGACAACAGCCATCTCAAGTACTTACAGTCTCACGACCTTGGATGTCACCAAAAATACTGAGGTCTTTTAAAGGGATTTTCAGAGGTAAGCAATCCTCTCTCTTTCAAAGTATCTATACTTCAGCACTGATAACAGGAGACGGAATAAAATGTCAAGATAACATCCGTAGGGCCAGGACTTCTTAAAGAGTCAGTTGTCATTGCCACTGACTTAATCCACACGTCTGTGCTCCAGCCTCCCACTGCTACAGGTAACGTTACACCATCCACCACTCTTGTAGATGCTTTTAACTGCTGAACAGAAACTTCAAATTGCTAATTTATAAGCACAACACTGCTATTTAACTTGAGGTCACTTCTAAACCGTGTACGTTTGTTGCACAATCCAGGACGATTCAGGCTATCATTTCCTGTAAACAGAAAGCTCCTGACTGCTTTGAAAGCAAAGCTTTCCACTTGTGCCCTGGGAAGTAACAGCAAGCAGTGACGATGGAAAAGTTACAATAAGTTCTGATTCACCTCAGTAATGCGAGGTAACATCTGGTCTCATTGCATATTCATTAAGTCCATTTGAGCCAGATTTTTCATTTCTAGATGTAATGGCTTTGGGAATAACTAGATATTAATTTGCTTCAAACTGAGCAGCAGCAAATGTAATAGTGGAGTGCTGCTCATACTAATGAGAAGGTGCTGCCACCTCTCGCTTGCACATTTCAGCAAAGTGAAATAGGATGGTCTGACTCAATGTAGTTGTATTCCTTTCTCTTTTAATATCTTCATGATTAATTTTTTCCCCCCTATGAAAACACTGGCTTCCTCAGTTGGGAAAGAAAACAGATAGAAACACTTTTTCTCAGTTTATGTCTCCTGCTAAAGCAATGCCTTGCATGTTTCTTAAGGAAAGTTCATCATTCAGTAACAGGCATGCCTTACTTTCCCATGTACCAGCAAGACAGTAGTCTTACCACTGATTTTTGCTTCACTCTTGCAGAGGAAGCATTGATATTAATAACCCAACCAGTGGGGTTTTAAAAGACCCACAGAATCTGAAAAAATTCCCCCAGAAATTCAAGCTGAGATGAATTAAGAGAGGGGATTCAGCTCTCTACAAAACAAACCAACCACCTCTCCATGCCCTAAACATCTACATAGATCTGTTCTGTCCAACCACTTCATCTTGCAAGTAGTAATGCATTTTCCTTACCATACTTATTGTTAAAATTGCCATCAAATGCATGTTGGGGAACTGAGCCCCCTAGAGATTAAGGTCAGTTTTTCAACAGTATTTAGCACTCAGTGGCACAGACTGAGATTTAAAATATTTTTAAGTACTGGAAAGAGTATGCAGTTATAATAACTCCATTACCCCTCATGACCTTCAGACCCTGAGCTGCAGAGTTTTTCTCCAAATGAAGGTGCCCAAATCCTTTAAAGATCTGACCCCATTCACTTATCCAAGAACACAGAAATTCTGTTGCAAAGAAAAATACGGAACCTGGATCTACGAGAATCTAGCACGAAGGAGAAAAAAATTAAGATTTAATGGCTCCCAGACACTAAATTAACCTTCTAGACCCTCAGATCTAATATAAATATTGAGATGAGACCAGTAAAGTCAGTCTTTATCTTCTTTAAGCTGTATAAAATCTTTATGCATATAAAGGAAAGAGGGCTTTGGACATGAGAATCTGGCCCCAAATCTACACAGGCCAGGCCACACAGAAAATTGAAAAACAAATATTAGATTTCACAAGTGTAAGGGTGTTATCTCTCTGTGCCTCTGCAGGCAGTGTGAGGTGGGAAACCTGCCATTGGGTTTAATCACTTGGTCCAAGACCATGGGACTGCCAGGTCCCTGCCACCTACCGTCCCATCCCCACCACATGCCAGGATCCTCAGGTTTGGCACTTTTCTGTACAGCTCCAGCCTGCCCAGGGAGGGAAAGGGGAAAAAGAGGGGAAAAAAGGTTAGAACAGTAATGCAGACACTTTTTATGCATTTTGCTGAGTGACAGTGTAACCACCACTTACTGCATTTTCAATTATTCATTACTAAGAATATGAGTGGAGGTGGAAATGCAAAACCACTAGGATGTGAAATGGGGCCTTCCTCCATCTTAGGCAGCACCTCCTGACAAGTGTTTGATCAGTTTAGCATCTTCCCAGATTTTCACATTCCTTCTAGAGAGGTCAAAATCTTTCATTTTCCTCTTACCCTAAAGCAAACAAATTTAAACATTGAGGTTTTAAAGCAGTATTTAGTGTTCTTCATCAGGACTTGTTGAGCTACCATTTCTCAGTCTTGTATAATGTGACAGCTTCTTCAACTAGTGACTGTATTTTAACACCACAGAAGGCAAGAATACATAATAGAGTTTTCTCTGGATATGTGATCTAAATATCAACAGGAGAGACCAGAAAAAGCACCCATTGAAGTCCCGCTCCTTCAGTTGAATCTTTCAGAAAGGCATAATGAAATATTTTCTAATGAAGGGGGGACACATTCACATGTAGAGAGCTGAGTAACCAGAGGACCTAAACCTCTTTTGCCCCATTATACAGCTCTGAAAAATGTATGTCTAACTTAAAGCTCCCAAACATCATGAGAGAACAGCATTGCAGGTGTTTCTTCAGGAAAAGAAAAAGCTTGGGTTCCTTGAATAGGAAACACTTGGACTGTTCTCCTAAAGGCAAATATTTGATTTTACATTATTACTGTAAAATGTTTATAGTAACAATATTTACAAAAACATACAAAACATACTTATGAATTGTGAAAGTAGTATTGAACAGATGGTTAACTAAAGGCAGTATCCCCATGTCCAGTACCACAGAGGGATGGTTTCTTAACCCTTGGCAGCAAGAATCAGCCCTTTAAAGAGAGGTCCTCTCTCCCTTGGAAGGGTCTTACACTTCAACTATTGTCCAGATAAGCCGAGTTAGTTACTCAGCAAGAAGGGACAGCCACACAATGCTGTCATGTGTGGCAGTCTGGAGGCAGCCTCACCCCACTGGAATGCTCATTCATTAGGGAATGGTCAGGCACTGGCATCTGCAGCGAGCCTTGGAGCCATCTGGACCTGGCTCTGTCTGGACACAGGGGCAGCTCCTGACCTCTTGTCACAAAAGCCACCACAACAGCCCTTCCCATGTTACCAAATCCTGGATATGTAAACCTCACACTAATCTAGCCAAGCCAGATCTTTTCCTGCTTTTCTGACCAGACAAGAAATAGGGTGCAAAGTCATAAAGGCTCAAGTACTTACGCATCTCTTGGCCCTTCCTGAGAGAGATCAAAGACCTGGCGTGGATTCAAATACCACATAAACATTTGGAGAACCTTAGTGCCCTGGACAGAGTGAAAAATCAAAGGAAGGGAAATTATGAGTAGGTTAATGATTACTGCAAAGAAGTGTGTATTATTCACTATATCTGAACTGCTATTCTTTTTTTCTGTGCTTTATAAAGCAAACACAAAACAAGAAGACAAACTAGAAAGTGGCACAGCAAATGACTGCTCTGTAGAATAGCAACCCACCAAATTGGACAAGGTGCACATGCACATATAGACTAATTTCAACAACACAGATCACTAATGGTTCATAAGAACAGGCATTTGGGGTCAGACCAAAGGTTCATCTCCCACAGCAACCTGTTCTCCTGCCTCTCACCACCTGCAACAAGAAGAAACCTCTGTTATCCCACTTCACCCTCAGCCATCCATGACAGCAAGAAGTTGAACAAGATTGCAGCCAAAGTCTCCATCACGCTAAACAGTGTCCTGCCCGATATCCAAGCAATGACAGCGCTCAGGCCTTCACCATCATCACAATGATCATTCATAATTGTAACCTCTACCATCTAAAGCAGCAGGAGTTAAGGACTTTGTGGGGTTCAGCTTCCCCCCCTCGCCCAGTGCAGTGTGACCAGCCCACCACCTAAAGGTAAAATTTCTGTTTTCTCAGTCTCTGGGGTTCATATTTCCATCCAATTTCCTTCCTTCACATTCTGCTCAGCCAAAAAGTGGCAGGATCTCTTACTAGCAGCAGAGAGCTAAGAACTCTATAGGGTGAGCTTGTACTCTAATTCAAGAATGCCTTTCAGACATGGCCTGAGGGTACACATCAGGAATTTTCCATAGCTCTCCCTTCTGAGGGATGGCTCTTCTGCCTGACACCTTTCCTGAAGTGAAGAACCAAGAATAGCTGTCATAGTACCTAAGAATAGGTATAAGAATAGAGAAAGAAAATGTGATGTTTTCCATAAGTATTCTTCCAGTCTCAGCTGTGTGCAGTTCATAGAACTCTTGAACCAGTGGGAGGTACAGTATTTCAGTCATCTTCAGGGTTTTCACTTCCAAGTATCTCCTTCAGCCTGTGTAAATGTTTAGCATCCACAACATCCTACTGCAAGGAGTTTCTCAGCTGAACTACAGCCTGTGAGGAGGACCAGCCTTTTCCTTTGTTTTGAATCAGTCTAAACAGTTTCATTTGATATCTTCCCTGATTCCAGCAGAGGAGAAAATGAGCAGTGCCTACACTACTCTCCATGCTCTATAGGCCTCTGTTGTATCTTACATCAATCTTTTCTATTATAAGGCCCTGTTTATCAAAAGGCATTCAGATTCTTTGATATTTGAAAAGTGGCAGAACCTGGAAAATATTCACTTGGGTAAGTATTCATTCCAAGAATCCTGAGGAAGAAGTCTGCGGAATTCAGTGATTTTAGTCACTGAAACTTGGTCTCTGTCGTGCAGTACAAGACCACTAATGATTTTTTAGATGCCATAGGAATATGTCATTTCACATTCAGTAATTTCAACAGCCTTTCCTAGCAAAGCTAAACCACTTTTTGGATAAAGGTAAATTTAAAACATCACTGGAAACCTAGATTTTCTGTGGAAAGATAAAATCTTCTGAAAACCTCCAAACTATCATTTTAGATTTCTTTCAAGAATCTGAAGAGAGGAGTACAACCACTCAAATACTCAAGTACCCATTCCAGTCATCCAACTCCACTGAAGTAGGAAGGCCATTCCACAGCAAGGACCTCATCTGAGGACTGCAGTTCAGGCATAGAGTCCTTCCTATCTGACTGGCCAAGAACTAGTCTCATTTGCAGAAACCTTGCTGTTAAACTCAAGCTTTGTGATCCAGACCCAACTGATACTCTTACCTGATTCCCTCCACTTTTTGGATTGACAAAAACCAGAAGTGGCTTCATGAGTGGCGAGGAGATAGGCTTTATCACAAAAGGCCGGCCTTTGTTATCCTGACAAAGAGAAGCAAGAAACAGCTTTAGCACAAGAGATTTATGTTTCCATGGCATAGCACACACAGAAGACCCAACCTAGCTCTGACAAAACTACTTCAGATACTGGAAACAGTACAGCAATGCCAATGTGATGCTCAGCTGAGAGTAATTTATCCAGCTGAGACAACAGAATAAAATAAGAGCGGGAAAATATCATTTCAGGGTAGTACACAACTATTTCAAAATTCTTTCAAGATTACTTCTGACCCTATTTCCTGCAATTATTCACACAACAGTAAAAATGTGTCAGATACAGTGTTATTTCTAATACAAACAGTTTTTTCAATGGAAAACAGAATGAGATAGACTATTCCATTAATTCCAACAGACAAGTTGCACAAGCACATATTTGCAGATAATCTGCTCTCAAATTCTTGGCCTTGCTGCCTTCCCACTTTTGAACAAGTGCCATACATCCAACATGACGTATCACTGAGAAAACTATTTACCTCCTTACTCCCTACCCCTGCAGGACACCAGAGAGCCCAATAATGAGGGCAATGTCCTGGGCTCTTACAGACACAGATTCCAGTTTCTGGTCTGCAGTTCTCCCACCATGCAAGAAAGGACTTGAGCCAGAAAGCCCTGGCTTTGCAAGAGTGAGTCTCCCTCCACCTCTCCCATGAGGCTGTTTGTCTATATAATTAATGCACTAGGAAAGAACTGGAAGCAGAGTCTTCTATAAGACACATGGTAAATCAAACCAGTAGATCAATAATCTGTTTTCCCTCTCTGTGGCCAAATTTTAATATGAGATCTCTTGAAGAAGACATCCTCAAACCAGACCACAGCCTTGCATCAGTGCACTCACCATGGATTTCACAACCTCAGTTTCACACCCCTGTTCTGCTTAGTGGAAAAAAAGGATGTGAGGTGAGTCTCTTATATCCCAAGGGAACACTCTTTCACTAGGGTGCTGGTCCTTCTGGAGTCTGGATCATTGTTTCTTGAAAAACATCAACTCAGAAAATAAAACTTCTCATACAAGTTTTTATCTCTTCTAACAACACATTCAACAGCATGGAATTTTCCACGGGAAAAATATATTAAACACTTCCATGAAAAAAAAAGAAAAAAAAAAAAAGCCTAAAACCTTTTAAGTCTGCATTTAGACATTTAACAAAAGGAGCATGATTTCCAAAGCACTTGAATACCCACTTCATTTCCTCTTTTGCTGGCTTTTCTTTTAAAGGACGTTCTCTTCTTTCGCCGTGTCGAAGTCTTTAAGGAGTTCTACATCAAAAGAAAAAAGAATACATGAAAAGCAAAACAAAATTTAGAAGACAGGCCCAGACAGAGCCCCTTTACGAAGCTCTTCCATGCATGTCCACTTGGAGAATGATAAGAGTATCTGGCACATGCTCGAGATTTAAATTACATGCGCTGCATGCTTTACACTTCCACACCACCGTTTATGGAGAAAGCCACACACGGAGACCAGACTGGTGCTTTGGAACTGGAAACTTTCCCACGCTGTGAGGGGGGAAAAAAGATCAGATGCTCCCATAGACTCACATAACACCACATGTTGTACCTGCCAACCCTCCCAATAGGGGTAGGAGACGCCCGTTTCCCCTTCGGGGCTCCAGTCTCCTGCCCAATCAGGCTCGTCTCCTGGTATGGAGACCACCTGCACAAAGATGTAATAAAAAAACATGATAAATAAGATATTTTTCATGTTTTTTTGTTTGCTTCTTTTTTTTTTTTTTTTAAAGGAAAGAAAACAACAAGTTTTAGCTCTGGCAACCATTATGACTCAACATAACATAGGCCACCATGGCATATGATGCTGGCACTGTAGAGTCAGTTCCAGCCTATCAAGAAACTTGTGTAATCATCTGCTAAGGAACAAACTGAATTGTTAATTTTTAAGGATTTAAGTAAAGATGTTTCTGAGGTGATTGTTTGTTGTGTTTTTAATAACAATATCACTCAACTGCATAGAAAAAAACCTGCAGAACTACTTGTATTTTTGCAGAACCTATTAAAATAGAACTTATGTCAAGGCTTTTCTCCAGGCAGGCAACAGTCTGCTCAGTGACACTGAGCAAAAGGGTGTTCTAGTATGATAAGAACAGTCCAAAAAGGGGAATTTTATTATAGTTTTTTATTTATTTTAATTCAGTAATTGAAGTTATACCTGCAGGAAACCCTAATCATTTCCATAATTGAAATTTTGTCTCATGGGAAATACACCAAATATTTTTTGCAGTATTTCAACTTCTAGTCTAACCATCACCAGGAAATAAAGTAGCATGAAGAATTAGAAGAAAGTTTGTTGATTTTTTTTTTCCTAGCTATGAGAGGGAAAGCAAGATTCACTCAGCTAATCTGGAAGCTCATTTCTGTCCTGACCTTGATCAGAGGTGTACCACTAATGAAAGTCAACAAGCAGAGGTCAACAAATCTTCAAAACCTGATGTCTATTCTTAATCCTGCTTGTTATCCAACATCAAGAGAAATAGCTACTAGGTTTTGTTCAATACACATCAACCACTTCCAGAATTTAAAGACTTGATTATGACACCATCAGATACACAGGATAATGCTTCCACATTCCTGAGAAGAAAAACTAACAGCTATCTAACTGAAACACCTAAAGGTATTATCCTTTATCACTTAGACCAAGAGAAGCCTGCTGTAGAGCACAAGGTCCCAAGCCCTCAGCATTCCTGGAGAAGGAAATAGTCAGGCCTTATTGCTTACTGAAAATACTGAAGAAAAGACAGCTCTGCAGAGCAATTACAGGAATTTGCCCTTTTAGACCGTATTTTGAGAAACCACATAAAGAAGTGTTCATACTCTTCCCTGCTCTGATACAAAGTGATCGTGAAGGCATGATAAACCATAAAGATTGCACTGGCTACACAATGCATCAGCAATCCCATCTGCATGGTCTTGCATTGCCCTACCTCAGCAGTCACACTGACTTTAGGCAAAAGTCTTGATGTCAACAGAAAGTTACGGGGCCATCACATTCAAAGCTGCCTCCCATAGGAGCCTTTGCCTAGTTCCTCAGGCATTCTCTGATGAAAGATTCTCTCTGGATTGGTGCAAAGCACAAGGCAGAGAGAGGAGATCTAGTCTATCCACAGTCTTGTTAGCAGTCTGCTGGAAGCTCACATGCATACTAAGGGTAAAGACAGTTCAGTAAAACCCTGACTAATTATAAAAGAATAAATTGAAGAATGTTTAAATGTAGTTGTCATTAAATGCCACTATAATGTACGTAACAGTGGGGTGGGAAAAGGCATACAGCTATATTGAAGAACAGTTTAAGTCTAAGACTCCATCCATGATTATAACCATTTTCATTTCCATACTCAAAAAGGCACTAAACAATGTTATTTCACCTCTTTTTTGAAAAAAAATTTTAAACGTGCCTACACCTATAGTGTTAACAGAACCTAAAGCTTTGCTACAGTAATTGCAACCACATGTCCATAGCAGATGAACAGCAAAAAAGCTGCTTAAACATACACAGGGCTTTTTGTAAACATGCAGAAGAGCAACAGCCAAAGAGTATCAGCAGTCTTTGAACACTGAAGTGAAGAAATGGATACATAATACCTTGTTCACAGAACAAGGTAATGAGCCTTTTGTAAACATATAACGTTATTCAGCAAGGTACCTGATAACAAAGCATACCTTTAAATGGGCACCATAAGTAAATCCTAACTTGCCTCTAGAGAGGAAACCTCTCCTTTGTGGATGTCAGTTTGTCCATCTTCAAAAAGAGATTTTTCATATTATTGAATGGTCAGTATAGCTCTCAGCAAGCTTAGGCAGAAAAACAGAAGAATTGGACTCCTTGTGTGGTGTTGGATGGTGAGAAGGCCATGGACTACCTCAGACAAATCCAATGAAACTTTCCAACCTTTTCCTTTACAACATTTCAGCCTTGGTTTTCGAAGGCTTTTAGCACACTGATTTTCAAATTACTTAAACAATGAACAGATCTGGGAAGGTCAACCTTGACAATCTTCTGGTTGTTCACAAACCACTACCAGACAAGCCAGCTGCACTCAACAATTGAGGAAATAAAGAAATAAACCCAAAAATCTAAGTATTCACTAGAACTAGCTCACAGTACCCAAAGGAGAAGAAAACACCACTTTTACTCACCTTGAAAAGAAAAACCTTGGAATTTTACAGTTACTGCCTTTGTCTTCCCAAACAGAAGACAGAATCCGTAAATCCATTAGCCATATCCTCCTCATCATCTACTTTTCTCCCACAACACAGCACATAGCAAGTCCACTGCCAGAGCTAACACCACTTTGGCTACCAAACCTCACTATAACAAAATACCACCAGTAAACAGGGGTGACCTGCTTCACAAACTAGGAGGTGGAATTGTTTTGAACCCCAGGAAAACAGAGCTGGTATCAAAGCACTGCTAACAATACAGAAAATCAGTAGAAAATTACAGAAGTGGCTTACATTACAGATAACATGGAAGAGGCGTTGGGAGTTTTCCATTCATGTAAGTGGATCATTACACACAGGGCTACCACCAATTCCAAAACTGTTTGAACCATTCTGAATATTCTTCATCTTGCAATCAGTTTCTTACAAGAAGCAAAAGCTCCCCATTTAGAACATACGTTGCCAGCATAAATTTGTTCTTAACCAATTACAACATGATGCTTCACTAGCACAACGTTGTTGGTAACAAGACACAGAGTGTGGTCTTTGTGCAAGCCTAATATTTGAAAGGTGGTGACCCACGTTGTACAAAATCAGCGTGGAAAACCATTTTTTGTGGCAATCAAAAAATAAAAATTATAAAACAGGGCAAGGTTTTGCTACAAAAAGCCATCTTATTTACTTAAAGGAAACCACAAACAAACAGGATGCAGGCACCACTAAAATCAATTTTGTATGAACAGGGAATTCAGTTCAGGAGTTGCCTGTGACCAATGTAAGTAGTTAATTAGAGCTGAGGAAATATTTTATACCCAAAAAGCTTCTAGCCAAATTTATTCTGACTGTGGAATATGTGAAAAACAGATTGTTGATTACGCATTCATTTTTTTTATGGGAAATTACAAAAATTTGTAAATATTGTGTTTGTACTCTCTGGATCGAATGAACTGAATATTTCATAGTGTTTACCAAACATTTCTATAGGGTGAAGAGGGTCATAATACATAGAAGTAGAGCTGGCCAGAAACAGCAGGAGAGGAAAAATATTTCCTAGGAAAACAATAAACAAGAAAACAAGACTTCTGCCAAAAAATCAGAAAACACATCCAAAAGATGCATCACTATTTTCTAAAGGAATACGGATGCATTTCCCATAACTCCAATGGGTGCTATTAAGAAGCTTCATGGAAATGCATCCATTGTCTGTGTTAAATATAATTTTGATCTATTTAATGCTTCAGCCACTCAAGATAAGGTTTGCATGCTACTGACCATGAATTTCAAGGACTAGAGATGTGATGGCAAGTTAATAATGAAGTACTTTCCCTGCACTCATGACTCAGGCACACAAAGCTAACAGATACTTCCTTTTAGTTTAACATTTTAAGCCTTTATTTAAAAGATATTTTTTCTATAAATTATAATTACCTAGATTCGATTTATTTTTTATCCTGAAGTTTTTAAAAAAAATAATGGACAAGAAAGCAAATTCTCTAAAAACATTATAAAGGAAGGTACCCTGTTTTAGGCAAAAGCCAAAACAAAAGAAAATTACACATCAGGGTTTGTTGGTTTGTTTTTGGGTTTTTTCTTTCTTACTAAAAACTAAATAAAATAAAAATTAAAAGGATTGAAGAAAAGCTTCTTTTAATAAGGTCAAACATGGATACATCTCTCAAATACCAGACAGTTGCTGAAAATTAGCCAAGGATATTAAGTCCCTGCCAAGGACTCAAACAGTCCTCAACAAAAGGGAATAAAATATTTCTCTGGAGGAGACTGAGTAAAACAGAGAAAGAAGAATGTGGGGAAAATCTACAAAAGGCAAAAAACCCCTTTTTTCTCAGAGTGGAGGTGGTTAGGAATCTTGCTACGCTCTCTCTTGACCTAAAGGAGAAATAGAGGCTTCTTTGGTTGACTTTTGGGTTACTCTATACATATATTTCCTCTTTCTTCTGCTTCTTGTCTTCAATAAAGAGCTTGCTAAAAATCCTACTCATGCCCAAATCTGCTGGCCATATCCCTAAACTGGAACTAAATAGTGTCATAATTCAGGCCTCAGGCCTTTTGCTCATTTTGTGGACAAGTTTTGCCTTAGTGCCTATAGCCTGAACTTCTTAGCTTCTTCTTGACAACCAGGAGGCAGAGTCAAAAAGCCCAGGTCACTTCCCAAGGATGGACTGAAATAAAGAATATTATTCTGAAATAAAAATTTAACCACCATTTCCGACTTCGTGATCCGTTCGGTGTTTGTTTCTTTCAGCTCAACTTGGAGTGAAAACAGAGTTTCAAAGAAAAAAATACTTCTTGCATGATATGAACCCCCTTTTTAATTTTTGGCCAGCTCTCTTTTGGATATCTTTTCTCCCTGTAGTGTTCACCAGTGAATTACCCTCTCCAAGACCTACCACATCCATCACAAAAGCTTTGAAGTCCAATGCTTGTTATGTGCAACTAAATGAGCATGTGGGCTTACTGCTGACTGCACAAGCACTGGTGTAAGTAAGACATGATTCTTTACATGTCCATTAAAGGCAAATTCAGAGGGATGTCAGCCCAGACACAGCCAATTCTTACTGCTGTTCAAGTGAATGTTTGTGAAGTTTTTCCCTGTATTTGCTCAGCTCTATTTAATGAAACGTGCTTGACTGCCTACCACACAGGATTTCTTGCAGTATGCTTGCTGAACTCACAGTTACAGGAACAACTCTGAGCTGAACTAGCTCAGAACAAGTCATGTTTGTTGCTAATCATCCCAAACAGGGAAATTTACTGAAGGACTTGATGGAGGGGCAGGAGGATACAGGTTCATAACCACCATGGATGTATGCTGGGTTTCAGGGAGAGAGACAGGGTTGAACAAGCATGCCTTTGTGAAGGAGGACCAAGCAGAGAAGCCAGGCTGGCCCTGCACAGCCAGACAGGCCCTGCACAGCCAGACAGCTTCAGAAACAGACATCAGCATGCAGTTACCTGAGGTTTCTTCACCTTAATGATCCAGGTGGGAGGCACAATGACAGCAGCATGAGCCCCCAGGGAACATGGCTCCTCAATGTGATGAAGCATGAAACAGGTGACTTTATTATGGAACTGGAAGAGAAGGAAGGAGTAGAGTCAAGAAGGAGGGCAAGAAAGACAAAGGGGAAGCCTGGAGAAGAACAAGAGGGTGATGGTACAAAAACTGGAGCAATATTCCCAACCCCACCATCTTCAAGTCCTTCAAATCCTGGAACTTTAGGAACATGTAACTAAAGATTATCTTCCTAAGCCATGCCTTCTTACAAAAAAAATAAACAAATAAAAAACCACAAACATGAACAAACCAAGCCAAACAAAAGCACCAAACCAACAAACCAAAAAAAACCCCACAATCACTCCTAGTTAAACTCAGATCACAGTCTCCTGAAGCATTATCCACTTACCGCCAGCTTGCACCAGGAACAACTGATGGCCACAATCTCTTTACTATGGAAGGAGAATTTCTGCTGAAAGCCCTAGAATAACCAGGGGGAAAAAAATTATTAAATTCCTCTTGACGGTAAGAAAATATATACCTCTAGCTCTAGCCAGGTGACTGTGCTAGGCAAGCAGATTTTTGGGGGATAAAACAATTACAGGAGGTAACAGAGAAGGTTCTGCCACTGGGGTATATTCACACAATCCTTTTAAAAGGGTTTCTGCAAAATTTTATGCTATTCCTTAAATTTTTTTGTAATTAAAAACAATGGAAGAAATACAGACGGAATGTCTATTTTAATTTTTAAAGGATTTATACAAATCTGAAGGTTTCAGATTTTCTGTTGAAGAAAGTGTTCTGTCATTGCAGCCTTGTTTGCTCTAACTATAAACAAGAATTTGAATTTTCCTTTTTTTTTTCTACAGAGTAGAATTAACTTTTTTTTTACTGCAGAACAAAATTAACTACGATGTCTCTCTGGGAATGTTCTGAAAGGGAAAGTAACTAATTAAGTTTATTGTTTTATTGAACTGACTCAGATTAAAATCTTTCCAGTAAGTTCCCAAAAAACCAATATAGTCTGATTCAGATCACACAAATAAAATATTTCTTTACATTTTTAAAGATAAAAAAAGCCCACCCCAACCAGAAAATGAGATTTTATTCTTCTAGAGAGGAGCTTCTTTCTATTGAATGCAATATGACTTTGCTGTAAATTCTAAGGCTGGGAAAGACAATTGGGTCATATATAACCTTCTGCATCTAACACAGGCAACAATAAGATACAGTCTGTAATTTTGAGTTGAGTTAAAGCTTATTTCAGTCAGAGAGAAAAAATTTATTTGGGTTGATGGCTGGAGAGATGGAAAGTCCGCATTTCATTGAGGAGTTTGTCATGATAACCTTCACCACTTAGATTTCAGATTTGCAGCTGGCTGGATCCTTTACTCATGGGCTCCCATCAAGCCTCTCTACCTCTGCAAGTAGCCCATCACCACCCAGAATTTTCTAATTCGATCTCTCTACCAAGTGGTGAATTTGCGAGCCACCTTTCTTTTCAACAAGCTGAGTAATACCTCAATCTCCCACATGGTGGGCAATGCCCAAGACCCAGTGCAAAAAAGCTATAAACTGATTTAGCAACATCTAAGAGGATATTGCCTCACTGCTTCTGTTATTAAAGGCCTTCTTATCCTGCAGGAAAAATGAGCCTGTTAGTGCTCAGTGAAATGACAAGGTCAAGCACACCAAGAAGAATAATTAAATAAACAACCATAAAAAAACACGCACAGATGCCCTGGTCTTGTTAGGTGAGGGACTGAGTTACAATCTCTCTATACAGGGCAGCTGAGGACAAGCCTATTGACACTCAGAAGGGGAGAAGGTTCTACCTGCCTGCCCACCTTGCAGCTTCTGCTACAGGTGTCCCCAGCATGGACTCAATCCAGTTAGCCACACGGACCTCACTGCCAAGACCAGCTCCTCAAAAGGCTTGTGTCACCTCTGACTAGATTTTTGGGGTCTTGTTTCAATCCTTCCCCTAATGCCTTAGGGTTTACCTTTAGAGAAATTCAGAGAGTAGATGCCTCATAATGATGGTGATTTGGCATATTCAGGTTTAGCAATGGAGCGTAGTGAAGTGGCTGAACAAAGACAAGCTGGCCAGATACTTCTGGCTGGGCACTTCTCGTCTGCCATTCAGTGTGGGCATAAGACCAGAGTGACAGTAACTGTGGTACAAGTGGTGGGACAGAGGTCTGACACTGGACAAAACACTCTTTTCTCATTTACTTACTCTAGTGCTTCGCAATGTTTCTCACAAATCTCACTCCTCCTTGTTCCAAAGTGCATTAAAATAAAAATAATTATTTCAGTCCCTCATGGGCATGAAGTGTTTTGGTTTTTTCTGCTCTGTAACAGCCAGGGGAAAAACTCTCCTCTCCCAAAATCTCCACTAATAAAACCTAAATTCAGTATATTAATTCCACAGCCCATCAGTTGTGCATTTTAAACATATGGACTGAGCAGCTTGTCTGGTTCTGGATGGACTGTTTTTCATTTATTTAGTAAGCAATTTGGCTTTTAGGCAGTCATTAGAGAAAATGATACAGCAATAAAAACATATTAATGATAAGTAGCAATAAACCATCACTTTCCTTTCTCAAATTGCTTTACAAATGTGAGCTAATTCTTCCTAAGGATACAAGTTTCAGGTAAGATAGCATTTATTTGAAAGGTAGCTTTACGAATAAAGCAATTGATAAAATAATCAATGCACTGTAAGTCACAGTGAGATTTCACAGGGACTGTTGAACTGAAACACTGGAACCCTCCATATTTCACTAGAAGTCATATTTTCTGCCTTCCCTGAGTGAGAAGGGAGACTGAATTTCAGATGTCTTCAATCATGCAAGAAGGTCTTCTGCACCAAATTAGAAATTTTGAGACAGAAAATGAATTTCACCTCTTTGAGAACATCAGCCTAACAGGGTATGATTAGGACTGATTCTCCAGCAACCAATCCCTCCACAACACATAAAACCCCATGTTGTGAGCTGCTCCTGTAGAAATAAACAGTTGTGCATACCAGAAAAAAAATGTACTCTTAGGAAAAGAACACATGAATGTCTGTAAAACCAGCTTGTGTTGGTAATTCAACTTGTCTGAATAGTCTGGATAAAAGTACAAATTAATGTAGACACCCATGCACCAAATAGAGCACATAGGGATTACTAGTTCTGATACATTTTGTTTATATTCTCAGAAGTATTTATCATTAAAGACTATTAAACACCACTGTTAGGGCTACTTATAATATTTTTTGCTGGTATTTTCCTACGATAGATTTTCTCTTTCTAGTGCTCTTAGAGGTACCCTAATGCAACATTACTGTAGGAGAGCCAGGTATTATTACAACTCAAATACAGACTGCAGCAGATGCACTTGGATGGTGATCTCTGCTAAAACAACTAAGATCTAGAATAGCCTTTCAAGTACTAGAAATTTCAGTCCTAACTTTACATGCAGCTCTGCATCAATCCACAGGCCTCTAAAGGGACCAGTGATAGAGAGACACTGTAGACACACACTGCAGGTGTAGAGAGGACATCCTGCTTTGCACACCACAGAAGGTTAAAGAAATAGTGCTTGTTTAGCATTATAGTCCAAAATGTGTTCTCAGCCTCAGAAAACCCCTCAGCCACTGCTAACTGGAAGTATATGAGAAACAGATTTCTTTCCCATTCCTCCTTTCCATTTCCTTTTCATTCCTCCTTAGGCTTCTATTACTGCACATAGTTATGAAATGGATACTGGGCCACATGGTCTGTGCATTTTTATTTCATATTATATAAAGATAAAAAATGTATCCTGATTTCTCTGATGATCCCTGGTAACAAAAAGCTAACAGCTATGAAACTGTCTTTTTTTCCACATCTTCAACAGAAAGAAAAGAGTTCTTAAACGTCATGAGTGTTGTTGATACCATGGCTTGGGAACACTTAATTACTGTCTCTTCCAACACAATAGCTATGAAGCATTAATGCATGACAAGTTTGAAACAGCCAAATGTAGTTCTTCTCACAGCATGTAGTTAAGTTCAGGAATTTCTTGCTAAAGGATGATGTAAAAGCTACCACTTTTACATGAACTCGAGGTTCAACAAGGCAAGACCACAGGAAAGAAATTATGATAGATTGTTAAATATAAAGGCACGATTTCTGGGAAATCATGAGACAAAGACAGAAATAGATTGCTTGGTTACACTGCACATCCCAGGTCCCCTTTCCCTGGTATCAATTTCTCTATATAGTACTTCAGCAGTAAATCAGTGAAATCACCCTTGGGAAGAGTAAAAACCTAAAGCCTAGATGAGTTCATTATAAGCTGTATTTGCACTAGCAAGTAATGTGTGACAGGGTAGCATAGGCTCTGTTAGTACTCAGGACACTACAAGGATTTTCAGATGATTTTACTTTGGATTAGCTGTGGTCTGGTCCTGTGGGCTGAATGCCCACTCGTAACTGCAGAGTAAACTTTCAATTGAGTTTAATCTAAAAGGAATTCAGTTCATTTGTTACAAGACTGTCCCACATGTGAACCATTGTAAGGGATGACAGTAGGAAAATTTCTTTCAAAGTGCACTTCTGATCTGAGGTGGAACACTGACACACACCTGTGTACTCAGTTTTTCAGGAGGTGTCAGCCATGGCACATAGTGGCACACAGACTATAAAGCCACAAGG
Source organism: Monarcha castaneiventris obscurior (assembly GCA_026261815.1). NCBI lineage: Eukaryota > Metazoa > Chordata > Aves > Passeriformes > Monarchidae > Monarcha > Monarcha castaneiventris. The sequence goes on from JAMPIT010000884.1 coordinate 2,492,606, forward strand.
ATATGTTAAGGATATGGGGCACATAAATTCCACTCCACTTACTTATGATTTGAAGCATGAGATGGGTATATCCTAAAAACATTTTATTTGAACGGTTATTAATGATCATTGAAATATTTAACCATCCCATTCCAGGCATGGGATAGGTTTATTACACAACAAGATCTACCAGAATCCGTAAGTATTCCATGAATAATGGGGTTTTTTATTGCTTTAAATTTAGTGTCATTCAATTTCAATGATAGTTCCCCTTTTCTTGCAAGACAAGAGAATAATAAAGGTGGTTCTTACTTGGAGGTTTTTGAAATGTTATAGCATTTAAAATATAGTTATATATTTTGCTGTAATAGGAGATTGCTTGGCCAATAAATATAACTGATTTTTTTTGTTATCATTTTCTCTTATTCTTTGTTTGCTGGCAAAGAACAACTCTACTACAGTATATGCATGTTAGTCTTAATTGAATATTTCTTATTTAAGGAAAAAACTGAGATTTTCTCTGAACTTCTCCATATTCTCTGATGGCTGGACTTGAAGACCTATATTGACCAAGGCTGCCCATACCCAGCACAGGTTTTGATATGATAGCCAGTAAGTACTCTCATTGAAAAATCAACTCCAAATGCTTGTAGGGGAGATCCAGGCCAAGAAGACAGAGAAGGATGGCAAAGCCATACCCTAAGAATGCTGTATGCAAACTGCCTTCCTGCACTGTTCCTATGGTACTGGCTATAAAAGGGCATCACATTTTTATTACATGTCCTATTGCAGCTGGTAGCTGACAATCTGCATGAGTATCCAGATACAAATCTCATTTTCCTCTGACTGAAGTGCTGCGCCATGGAGACAAGACACGGACTTTCTTACTAGTAGTAAAGAGGGAGGTAAAAGTATAATATAGTGCTAGAGAAAGGAAATTAAATCCCTGTTAATTTAATTTTTAAATATACCTAAATATATTTCAGGGGTTCATAATATTTCAGACAACCTTCGGTAGCTAAAATACTTCTTCCCCATTTTTATAGCTTTTTAGAAATAAACTTTTACAATCCATGAAGGAGAGGAAACATGAGGCAGTCTCACAAATCTTAGAGCCTGCTGGGGCAGAATGAAAGCAACAGCCTTTCTTTTCCAGGAGCCTAAAAAATGGGCCATCACAATTTTGGCACAGAGGACAGCACTGCAAGAACATCATATTAGTTCGGGGTTAGCTTAGCAATTAAAAAGGCTCAAGGAGTCACAGCTTTCCTCCTCCTCCTCCTCATTTTCAGCAGCCAGTACAACACAACCTCCTAGGACAAATGATGTGCTCATTCCTGCAGATGCAGCTGCCTTTCTCTTCCCACGTGGGAATCAGGACTTTTATGCTCAACATCTCAGGCTCGTCATTAACCATTAAAAGAGGCCAAGTGTTTGTGACAGAAAAAAATGCAATGACTAGAAGGACCTACTGGCTACCCTGAATTTCTGAGTGCCCTGGGCCGTGCTTGTGCTGTGCTGGAAATCTCACCTTTCCACACTGCTTACATTTGCCCTCCTGCCTCCGCCGGTGCACCCAGTGATGCCGCACAAAGTTCTGCAAACAAGGACAAAAGGATGTGTTTTAGGAAACATTGGCACCTTGCAGTCAGTGGTACCATCTATGTGACATTTGTTAACAGACACCAAAGAAAAAGTCCCCTCAGCCAGTGGAGTAATTCCTGGAGCAAAATGCACAGCAGGCACTGCAGGAAACCTCAAAAACCACCAAAACTGCAAGAGGAATAAGGACAAGGTGGTGTTTTCTTTATCCACATTGAAATGAGGCCAGAACTACTTCCTCAGTATACAGGTTTTTAAATGTTTGATTTAATCTTTGAGGTACCTCTAGAGGGAAAAAAAAAAAAAAATGATGAAGCAAGAACAAGTGAAAGGAGAGGGAAACAGACCTCTAAAAAATAAAAATACTTCCTCAAAGACCAGGAAGAAAAAAAATGCTACCAGAAAAAAAAAAAAAAAGGAAAAAGACAGAATAACTGTATGAATGGGCAAAAGACAACAAAAAGGTGAAACGGCTTCTGTCAGTGTAAGTAATAGAGTGCTTTGGCTAGAATTCATTTCACATTTATTCAGGAGAGGAGAACGTGTTCCACTGGGAATAAATTCTCTAAGACTCCTCTCAATCTAAAAGCATTTCTGCAGCTGCACACCAGGGGGATCAGCACACATGTCAAATGAAAAGCAATCGTCATTTGTCCATTACTTACTTCTCTTGGAGATCTGGAGCCTCCTTCTCGGAAAGTCGGTTTGCAGCGAAAATTAATCTGGCATTGAAATAAAACTGTTAGAACTTCAAGTGAGCTGAAAGAAAATTTATTCCAGTGTTTTTATCTAGGCCAGACTTCCAAAGTATTTATTATCTATTAAAATATTAACTTCACTAGGTGGGAAAAAGCAACTTACCTGGATGTCAGAAAAATCTCTTTTCATATGCCATATTAATTCTCCTTGCTAGATCTCTACACAGCCCCCATCTTCACTAATGCTATTGCTGCCTACTCAGTTCAAATATTTAAAGTGCCTCCTCCTTCTAGGAGGAAGCAGCTTCATCCATTTTGTTTTTCTGAAGATCATTTGAAAACAAGTGCAGACTTCAGCTTAGGCCTCAAAAGTTAGTAGGTGGAAATCTCACTCTGTAAGACCTTTTTGCACATCCCATCTTTACGTCTTCAGAAAAAAATCTGTAGAGTAATTGTCACTTAGAGAAAGAACCATGCAAATCACCATAAATTTCTACCCTTTCCTTAAATTAGGATGTTTTCATCCACCTCCCCAACCACAAATGATTTAGGGAGCATTGCACTGCCTCATGAAGTGGTATTGCCAACTCAGATGGGAGAGCAAAGACAAAGAGGACAACAGGAGTTTCCATGAATGGAAAACATTTTTAGGAAGGTGAAGGGGAAAAAGTATTTAATTTTTAAAAAGGCAGTCTTTCCTAGAGAAAGGGAAAAAAAAAAGGTTTGAGAAAAGAAAATCTATAGAAATAAGAATAGAGGGATGTAGAAATTTAAAAAATACACTGAAGAAGAGAGAGGCCTGGCAAAAGACCAAAGGATATGTGAATAAAGGATGCACTAAAGGAAATAAATTCAAGTTTGAGTTGATTATCCTTCAAAGAATTAAACATTTAAAGATACTGCACGGCTATACTACAGTTATGAAGGTGGAAGGACCAAGCTTCTCCAAATTTAAATAAAACCCTCCCCAAATAAATAAGTTCTTCCCTCATTTAATAATTGCCTTCAAAATAATAGGTCTAGGGAGAAAAATAAACGTAATAATAAAAAAAAAAAAACCACACACAAAAAAAGAACCAAACAAAATACCTAGTGCTCATAAAGAAATGGAAGGCATTGTAATATTAGTCTTCTTTCATTGCTCTTCACCTGCAATTGCAATTTGTTATTTCACTGCTCAGTCATGGCAGGCTGGAAAGACCCAGCTTATATTTATTTTGCTTAAAATGTGCACCTTTGCAGAGAGGGCCAAGCAGAAGACTTATGCACCAGTTTTAAACTTTATAGACTTTGTAACAACCCTCTGCCAAGAGGTGGATTTCACAGTCTCCAAAGTGGCACAGGCAAGCTGGGTTTTATCTAAGTGCACATTTCCTCTGGCTGGCAGTGCCACCAACTCACTGGGTTATGGAAAGTCAGCACTGCTGGTGATGAAGGAAGTCATGAAAAATTCACTGGTAACATTTTGTGCTGAAAGCATGCGCTAATGTTAATTTCACTGTGGATAAAAGCATCGGGGGTGGAAATGGTACCTCTCCAACTTGGTATTATGGCAATCACTGTGGGATTTGTCAACAGGAGTCCAACTATCTGGAAAGGAAAAAGCCCTTTCCTTGTAGGGTTGCTGCTATAAATTTCTTATGCATCAGTTTCTTTTATGAAGAACAACATTACTAAACATACAGGAGTGAAAACTAAGCTCTAATGACAGCAATGGGGAAATTCCCACACATATTTCTTTTCACATATCCCACCAGGAATGAAAAGGGCGGGGGGAGATTTCTCTAGCACATTTCCAGTTAGGCATTATGAAGACAAATCACTGAGGGGAAGAATGAAGTCAGTGACAGATATTCTGTAGGTGCTTGGGTGTGATCAGGGATCCTTGAAGGAAAGGTGAAGCAGGACAGATGCTCACAGAAATAATGGTAGTATAAAGGAAAGGTTTGATGTTTTCTATTTTACAGACAAAAGGTTGATTTCTGAAGTTTTGAGGAGAAAACAGTATAGTCTAGTAAATACAGGGGAAAAGGTTCACACTAGAATCTTATGCTTTACTGCTCCTAATAAGTATAGTTGTCATACAATGAATTATGCTGGCTTTAGGTGCGGAATTCTAAAAGGCCAATTTCATACATGACAGGATACTCCATTTTCTAGCTTCAATTTTTAATCTAGAAGTAGAGGCAATTTATTTTTTAAACATTAAAACTGTGAAAGCATTCTGTGATTTTTGTTCTTTGTTTGGTTTTGAATTTTGTTGGGTTTAGGGCTTTTTTATGGTTCATGGGGTTTGAAGAAATACACTTAAAAAAAAAAAGGCAGAATTTTAAGCCAACTTTTGTTGACAATTACATTGTTTGAAACAGCTGTGAAAACTTAATTTGGCATGTAGTGTTTTCCAGGCTGAAACCTCACTAAAATTAAAAGCGTGTTGGCTACGTCAGGCTCCAGAAGATGGCAATGTCTTACCTTCTCTAACTGCTCCATGCACGCGTTGTGGACCACGATCTTGCAGGCAGCACACTTCCTCCGCAGGGCAGACTTCTGCAACAGGAAAGGGACATGTGTGTGCATGGAGGTGAGCTATTCCCGCAGGAAGACACAATCAGCTGAAAAAACAGGAGATGTTTCACTCCCTATGCAACATACTTTTTTTTTTTCCTCTTTTGGTGCTCTGAACTGTGTACAAAATAAATAAACAAATAAAATAAATTAATGGGAAAGATTTGAAGCTCTTCTGGTTAAAACATGAACTTTGTGAAAAAGACAGCCACAGCACTCCAGCTTGGGAACTAGAAGTAAATGCCTCGCTTAAGGAAGAGGATCAGGTTGCTAACACTGCAGAGCATCACTCTAAAAGCAAGCATTCAATGAAGATGATGAGCCAAGCCAGTGCAAAAAGGAGAAAAATTGTACGTGCAAATTGGTGAACTTGGATCAGTTCACAAGAGGTCATTTCATGCTTATCATATAATATTTAATTTGATTGACCTGGCCATTGCCTTGCAGAAAAATACTTGGGTCAGTTTAGCAGAGAATGATACAGTTCTCAGAGAATGCTGCTGAATGCTTATGAAATGTTACAGCAGGGACAAAATTCTCAATTATGCCGGTTAGTTTTATTAATTTCAGTAGGGCTTTTGAAATAATTTCCATTGAATCCCCTGGGCCAAAGCATATCAAAGGCAAGAGGGTACATCCAGAACAGAGAATGTATTTACTTACTTTACTTCCATAAACTCAATTTAATTAACCAGATGGAACTAATTTTCATAGAAATTTAACTTACAGACTTGGGCTTGAGGGACAGAAGATTTATAAATACATGCTAAATTGATATTCCTTTGCTTTGGATTTTTACACTCAATTTATTCATGTCCATTGAAATCGCTAATAAATTAATTCTTTATAATTTTCAGCATATTTTAAATAAGCTCATGAAGAAAAAGGAAACACAGCTTCAGCATACATTATGGAATAATTATAATAATTTTATTAATTCTTATCATTATCTAGATACACCCTAACTGTACATGTTCACATGTACGTGGTGCTCTAATGTTTCACCTGAAGAATCATGGCACTGTATAGCAGACTAAGTTTTCACCTGCTTTGCAACTTAATAAGTTCATTTCTTTTATCTCTGTGAAAACCATACACAACAATATTAAATTTCCATGTTACTTTCAGTGCGCTAAATCATGAGGAAGAATTTTCTCCAGTTTAGAAAGGCAAACTTCTGCTGAATTTTGCCATCACACTGGGTCCACTCAGAGAAACAAATCCTGTGCCCAGCCTTTGCCAAAACTCAGTGCCTCAGGACCAACATAAGCACACAGCAAACACACAGTAACTCTTCCCTTGAGTATTACCACACAGTCAGCTGTTGTTGGGACTTTGCTCCAGCACTCTGAAGGAGGCATAGGCTTCTCAGGCTTAATGCTAGATTCCATAATGTCATCAATTTGCTTGAGAAGATTTGGGAGATGGATATTAAATTTGTGCTATGGAAAACACTAGTATTTTGGATCCCATTGCCCTCAAAACTGGGGGTGATTAGTGAATCAAAATGCTTTGATTTGAATTAAACACTCTGAAGGTGGGGGGGTGGGAGGGGCGGTTGGGGAGGGTGGTAATAAAAGCAGAAAGACAGTATCATGAAGAGTCACAGCAAGAGAAGAGGAATTCCCTTTAACCTTCACAGTCCAAGGGCTAGGATACTCCCTTGAGCATTGTTTCAAATCAAGGACTTGAACACAGGATTCCCACTCTCTCCACAAGCTTCTTAAATCCCAAAATAAGAGAGAGTTGGATATTCTCTTCTCTTTGGCTGAAGCAATTTAACTGATACACTAGGCAAAAAGAGCTCCTGAAGTAGACTGGAAGTGCAACAGTCAAAGAACAGACACACATGACTTTGAGATCAGTCCAGTGAAACTTTTTCATACGCAGCAGAAAAGCTTCAATAGAAAGCTAACCTTGAATATTCCCAAACAGAAGGTAAACACTCAAATAGGTGTGCACTCATTGCTGATGAGGGCATTCAAGAGTTTGGAAAATTCAGCTGAAATCCTTGCAGTGATTAAAATTGCAGAAATTTTATCAGACCCTCCTCTCAGAGGCTTCAACAAGTGATATATTTATGTATATTTTTATGTAAAATAGACGAGTGTCTTTTAATATTCCTGAAACACCTCAATATTCTACCTTTTTTTCCCTTACCACGTTAGTAAACTGTTCATTACATACATTCTCACTGTGTAAATAATCTGGGTCAATCAAAACTGGTTTGGGCTTTTTTCCTGAAGCAATAAAGTCTTTACCAGCAGCCTTTTGCCCTTTTTGCTCTCCTGGAACACAGGCAAACAATTCAAGCTCTCAAGTGACTGAGCACTGCATCAGTCTGAAGCCAGACTTGTTACCTCAGAAAGAGAAAAAAAAATCTAAAAATAACTCACTGAGAATTTGACTTGGCAGCTTTCCTCCCCCAGGTAGCAGAGGTCCCCAGAAACATTTGTTTCTAGCCACAGATGCTCTCCATTCACAGCATTTTCCTGAAAAAAAAAATACTTGTTAACAAAATAGTTGTTAATCTGTTTTGTGAATATCAGCCATGTGAGTACAGAGGGGAAAAAAAAATTGATTTTCAACATCAATTCAGAAAACTAAAATAAACTAAAATAAAACCAAAAAAACCCCCCAAAAAAACCCACCACACCACCAGTGTTCCTTTGGATTTCAACAACACAAAGCTAAAGCAGATAACAGTATTACCCTGGCTGGCCATCCCAGCTTAAAGGATGCTGACAATACAACGATGTGTCACCAATCAAAGTGGCTCAAAGTATTTTTGAGCACACTTCAGTTAAACTTCACTCATGTTCTTCCCACATGCTGAATAGTTTAACTGGGAATTCAGATTTCATAAGCATGAGGTGTACACAGAATTTTAAAGAAACAGAAAATCCAGAGAGATGAAAGAAAAACCCAACTATGAACTTTCAACTAGAGAGACCAAAATTTGAGAACTGGGCACAGGAGTGAAAAGCAACATGCTGACCATAGTTTTAGGATGATGGGATAAACTAGACAAGGGAAAATGCTTTCTTTCTTTGAAGTGGCTGGGTCAACACTCTGTTTGTGAATACATCAACAAAATATTACGTGGCCAGGAGAGACCAGACTTTATACATGAAAGAACAGCACATTCATCTGAGAATGTTCTCAAAAAAGAATCTTCCTAGCACACAGACAGTTAGAAGTGATCAACAGGCTAACATCTAACCTTGTCTTGACAGCCTCATTTGACCAAATTTGTACCTTGATTCTATGCAAACTCTTGTTCTAGGGAAACCTGGTTGTAGATAGGCTATGGGTTTCACTTGCCTGCAATCTTGGTGTGACTAAAAAGCCCAAAAGTCTACAGTACACTACTTGAGCAAAGTGAATAAATAGGAATTCTGTTCAGCTAGAATTAGAGCATGATAGAAAATGCTTTGACAGTCTGACATTTGGTTCCCACACTGCAGAAGTCACAAATGATGACGCTCACCAAACAGATGGCGTCCGACAGCAGGATGCTCCGAAATAGCCATCTTGGATAAAATAATTTATTTAAAATACCACTGTCAGTTTCAAAGTGATAAAATTCTCTTGCCACACTGATTTCTTAGATAATGCAGAAAAGCAGAAGTAGCAAAATCCTTTGCTTTCTAGAGTGTATCCACAACAGCCAGGACCTATGCAAGGCTTCACACGGTGCCTACCACAACTATGGCATTCACTTCAAGTAAAACAAGAAGACAAGAACACTGCCTGCAGGTCTTTAACTTCATCAGAAACGTTCCAATTCCCAGAGCACAATCGTTTAGGTGAGGACTTTCAACACTTTTATAATGCAAAATAATTGCTAAGAACTTGCACTAGCCTAAGAAGTTCTTCAAGCCCTTCTTAGACGGTACATTATTCAGATTATAAACTCTGTCCCTCACGTGTCCTTATATTGCAGCTATTTTCTCTCCAGCAGCAGGATATGAGCTCACCAAAGAGTGCTTGACCTGAGCAGGTTCTCTGCTGACAAAACAGTGCAAACTCAACATTATAAACCCAGAGGTATATTTCACAGGTAATTAAAGATTCTTAGGAAAGACCAATTCTGAAAGCTAAGTAAGAAAGCACACAGATCCTGGGACAGAATTTTTAACAAGGAATAAAGATTGCATTGAAAAATAGATTAACCACCCCTTCATTCAGACCAGGTCAACAAAACTTGTCATCAGGATTTCTAAAGATAAAGTGGCCTATTTCCATAACCTAGTTTAGACTGTTTGTTCTGTATTTTTCCAGATTGTATCATAGATTTACATGTCTAACTTTACACCACCGTGTAAATAAAATTAGTCAGTAGTCTACAAGGATGACCTTTGTAGTTCATGTTATTATAGAGTTCTAACACAACTAGGTAATAAAAATGTAGATAACCTGATCTGGTATAGGTGGCACACTTCCAGATACCTTCTGCCACAAACACTTTCACCTCATTGTGTGTTAAAACTCACAATTTCAATTCCAGCAAACTGACTTTTGAAAAATCTTTCATCCTGAATCAGAGCAAAGAGCTGAGGCTGCCCAAGATGAAATACCCTCCCTCAAAAATCTTTCCTTGTCAGTTAATTTGTCTCAATAAGATCAAAGGGAATTATTTGAACTTCACTGTTTTAAATTTTACAGGGCTCAGTCATTCATATGATGAGACATTCTCTTGCCACTTATGAAAACCAAGATGATATAGTCAAAGGAAGTGCTGTGACCTTTAATAAGCCAAATTTTTTATTCACTTCTGACAAAACTTTTTGACAAAAATCAATACATTTCTATAAAGAATTTTTACTTCAATAAAACAGTATTTTCTACTCCAAAATTTACGGGCAATATTCCACAACATGCTGGACAAAAGGGCACTCATCTCCACCTACCTACACAGAAGCTGACAGAGGTCCCTGGAATCACCTCTAGGATGACATCCTGTTTAACACAAAGCTAAACCACAGTAAAGGTTCTGTCATCACTTGTATATTTTGAGACAGACTTTTTTTTTTCCATAAAAAGCTTGCCAGTTTGGTTTATTTTGGACTTGATGTCTTTATGTTGGCTTTAGGATTTAATGGCTTTTAAAGAAGCAGTCGTTCTCTTTCTGTCCCTGAAGCCACAGACGCCAGTCTAACACCCTTGCCATTTTCCTCATGCCGAATCTGTGGCTGTAAAGCTGCACATAAAATCAATTCTGCTACTGGAAAAAACCAGATATCTTATCTCCCAAATCAGCTAGACAAAATGACTCACCCTGTGACCACATAACTGCTGGATCTGACACAAAGAGTGGTGGGTTAAAGATGGCTTCAGCAGGACTGATGCTTTTGGTGCCAGCTCAGTGTTGGGGCACCTCAGCTGACCCGTCAAATCATGCTTTTGGGCTGGCATGGTTTGCTGTGTGGAAAATGGATACTGCCCATCATTGTGGATAAAGCAGCAATGACTATGGCCTAATAAAGAAAACTGTGAACTCTCTCTCCTCGCCAGCTACCCAGCCTTCACAACTGTGTGAACTCAGTGTCCTGGGAAGAAAAAGAGCCACTGCTCAGTGAAGCGGAGGCAGCAGTGCTTTCCTGGCAGATGCAGCCTGGCTCACAGGGGACACACGAATTCAATATGCTCCCCCAGATGGAGACCTCCCATTTGATTGCTCCTGATCCATTACCACCTCAATAGCAAACAAAAATAACTTCAGTATAGCAAACATTCCTTGCCTACGAAACAAATACCACACACAATCTGCCCTGAAGTGGAAGAGAAATATAGAATTCAAGGACCAGAAGTTTGGGAACAATGTAATTACATGCATGTGTTCGTAACTTGCTGTGCACATTCCACTAATTCAACTAGATTTCTTCAAGCGCTCCAGCATAGTAAATGACAGAGCAAGAGTTACCATTTTTCTAAAGCCCTCCAGTATCTCCATACCTCACTGTTCTTCAGTCATGCAGTCAGCATGGCTTCGAAAGCAATGCAGATAAACCTGACTGTTTTAATTTGCCACATCAAGCAGCTGTACTTATTCAGCCAAACAAATAAACCAGTCAGCCCAAACTTCTAGTTCAGGAGTTGTATCTCTAATTGTAAAAGGAGGAATGGAACTCTCCTCCACTCCCGCTATGACTGACATTCCACAAAAAATTATTTAAGATAGATATCTAAAATAAGTCAGTAAGAAAATGTTCCCTTTTCAACACTCCAGCAAGAGAGAAGACTCTTCTTGCAAATATGCATTTGGGTGATACTTACGATTAGTGTAAAATTAGCGCTCATCGATCTAAACTTAATTAAATATATTTGTAAGAAAAATTGTTAGTTTTGGCCCTTTTCTTTATGAGATGATTGTTGAGCAGAAACAAATTTATTTGGATGTCTCTTTCCCAAATGTCTTTCTGTCATGTTTGGCTTATGTTTTACCCTTAACTCTGAAATCACAGAGTTTGCAATACTCATGCTGCAAACAGGAGCAATGTCTCAAATATTTTTCTGTTGATATATATTCTCAATTTTAACTCCATCTTAGCACATTTTAATTTGGGAATATTTTTCTTGTAGAAGTCACCTATTTTCTACTTATTGCAAATGTAATACGTGGACATAGAACAAAATAAAACAGCACAGGGATATGGTTCTCCTTTTCCCCACCATGCTTTCCAATATCTCTGCATCAATTGCCTTTTGAGATCCCCATAACCTTCAGCTAAGAGATAACCTGTATACAGAAACAGAATGACAACATTTTTCTTCATGGAGCAGCAATGTTCAGATGTTATCAACTGAGTTGATAATTCTCTATGTTCTCATGAACCACTACTTTGGCTGATAAGAGTTTCACTTCAGCAATGTGCAAAAAAACCCATGTTTTCAAGAAGGGCACCTTCTGCACAATCACTGCATCCTCTACACCACAGGAAAAATACAAGGGTATTTTTGGCCTCCATTTTGAAATATGACAGGCCTCTTTTCACTTCAGATCTCTCTGGAAAGAATCTCAGTTCTCAAACCTTCAAGAAAAAGAAGCAGCAGAGTAGAACTACTGATCCAGAACACAGCACTTCAAGTGTCACCTGCACACAAAATTTCAGCAATTTCTAAATACGCATGGGGCTTGTACGCATCACAACTGTGGTAGGCTTAAAACTTGATTTGATGGGCATGTTGCTGGGCCAATGGGAAAGCTGGCAACACCTCTGCAATGTGCACATTTAAAGGAAAGAGGAAAGGCGGGAATTTCCTTTTGTTCCAGTCTACCTCTCAAAGGGTGGCAAACGGAGAGGACCCCCAGGCTCCATCCCGGAGCGGGCCTGCACTCCCACCCCGGGCATGGGAGTGCAGGCAGAGCCACCTGGGAAAAGCTGTCCTGGCTCTGCAGGCAGCCGTGACCAGCCTTAAACAAGAGTGCAGCCAGGACTGTGTGGCTGAGATAGATCTGAAGTCACCATGGCCCCGCCAAGTGGATACGGCAGGGCCTTCCACACAGCCAGCACGGCCTGCGCCGAACCAAAAAACACCACGTGCAGCCAACGGTGAGAGAACCCACGGGTCTTTCCCCGGTGCCAGGCCTGAGTGAGATCAACTTCTCAGCTGAAGGCTTGCAGATGCCAACTTTTCTTCCAAGTCAGAAAGAAGGGAAAGTTAGAGTCATGTGAAAGAGGCTAACATGGTGACTCCAAGGTCAGTTGTGAAGGAAAGGAAAGAGGGTGAAGGCACTTGCAGTGTGGAGCTTAAATTCTCCTTGCAAGCCATGGTAACATTACAAACTGTTTCTCTATAATTCATTAAAGTACATGGGGAGATGTAAAAATCCACGCGCAGCTCGTGAAATGAAAAAGCACTCAATACTAGAGCCCATAGATGTTGTGAAAGGCTTTTGGAGACTGAAGTAGAGAGCCTTTGCTTTCAGGCTGGGGTAGCTCATCCTTAAAAGACTAAACCCCATGGCCATTATGGCTCATGATTGGCGGTGTGGAAAGACTGCAAAATTTGTGGGAGGGATATTGTTTCACTGCTGCAGATTTTCCAGGCAGGCTGTTGTTTTGTGGAAGTTTGAACCACACTAAAGACGTTTGTAGAGAACTATCTCCCCTGGGAAGGATCCCATGGCGCAGCAGAAGAAACTCTTTTCCTTAAACATAAAGAAAGGCTCTTAAAAAATGAAGCACTGACCGAACACCATGTTCTGTTTCCCTTGCATGGGTTGGTGGAAAGAGAGACAGTACTGGAAGGAAAAAGTGTTCAGGGAGTTTGATGTAATTTCTTATTATTTCTTTTTGCTTTTAATTCTGTTAGTAATAAATTTTCTTTATACTGTAACTGTTTAAGTGTGGACCTGTTTTGCCATGAAATTTCTTTTCATTATCCTAAATAATCCTTATTTCACCTTATGAAAAATAGAGTTTTAATTTCCCCTTCTCTGCTCAACTATCGTAGAAGCAAAAAATAAACAGATTTCCTGGGGCTTGGCGCTTAATCAGTGTCAAACCATGACAACAACTTACTTAATTTGAGCTAGAATTCCTATCATCTCTTCATGTTTTCATGTGACTAATGGAATACCCGTACCCCGAGATTCTCCTTTTATCATGAGAGCATCTAATAACGTACATCTCTTTTCAACTGAATACTCAATTCCCAATTCACAAAATTTAGCGTTGAAGACTCCCTAATGAAAGAAAAGCCCATCCTTCGGTGTAAAAGTTAGTATGGCTTTTAGGAACTTATGATTCAGCAGACAAACCGTTCATGGGGAAAAGAAATAAATTTATCCAGATTGAGGGAAATGTTTCATCATATGTAAAACTTGTACTACTGTATTAACACACATGCTAATTATCCAAGCTTTAGTACATCATTAGGCACTTCCAAACACTTAACTGTCCGTGCAAGTAAGCAGACAGAACTACTGACTCTTGCCAAAAAGGCACAGAATATGATGCAACAGACTCATTTCAATGTCACATTCACTAATTATAAATACCTCACTGGTATAGATCTCCTCACTGTCTATTTATCTAGCCCATACCCCAATCGGTTCATCTACAAGGATATTGTGAAAGATGGTGTCAGAAGCCTTGCAAAACTCAACACAAAACCATTGCTCTCCCCTCATCTACCAAGCCAGTCATTTAATTAAGAGATCCGTTAGGCTGGTCAGGAATCATGTCACCTCCATAAATCAATTCCAACTATTCTCAACTATTTCTTATTCTTAATATTTTTGGAAATTACTTCCAGAAGGATTTGCTCCATAGCCTTTCCAGGAATCAGGGTAAGGCTGATCAGCCTGGAGTTCCCTGGATCCTCCTTATCCTTCATGAAGGCAGAACTGACATTTGTTTTGTTGCAGTCCTCAGAATCATCTTCTGACCATCATGACCATTCAAAGACAACAGACTAGCAGTGATATCAGCTGGCTCCCTCCCTCAGTACCTTTTGGACCATCTTATCAGGTCCCATGAACTTCTTTGTATTCAGTCTAAGTATTCCCTAATGATCATTCGCCACAGAAGTAAGTTTTCCTTCTTTCAGACACTGACATCACTGACCTAGGATTCCTGAAGGCAGCTCTTACCAGCAAAAAAATGGAGGTTAAAAAAAAAGGGGGGGACCAAGCAATTCAGGTTTTCCATGTCCTTCATCACCATGTTCTCTGCCCTATTCAGTGGCAGCTCGACATTTTTCCTGCTGTTCCTATCACTGTTGATTTGCCTAGAGAAACCATTCTTGTTACCTTTCCTGTTAGATTCTACACTAGATGAGGTCTAGCTTTCCTTACTCCATCCATGTGGAATCAGGTAATGCCTTGTACAATGCTCCTGACCTAAGCCTGCTTCCACATATTGCCAAATACCACTTTTCAACTACTCTGACACGTAGTTTTCTGTTCTTGTTAAGATCTGTAAGATTTCTGGCTTTGTCTTTTACACACATAATTTACAGTATAAGTCATAATATTTCTCTTCTAAAAAACATTCAACGTGTACCCAGAGAACTCTGTGCATTCAGAGAACACAAAGCATGGATCAGTCAAATTTTTTCATTGACCTCCAAGAATGGAAACTGAATATCTTCAAATGCTTCTTAAGATATTGGGGAAAGATTCTATATCTCATTGTAGTGGGAGAAGGAAAGAAATCAGCATCAACAGAAAAAATGCACTATGAAAACTAAAGAGAGATTTGGGGATGTTCAACACTCTACTATTCTAGACGCTGTCAATATTTCTGTAGGCACCATAGAAAGAAGGGCTAGAAGGCAGTACTTAAAAGAAAATTACAGGAGGACTTTGTGTGCAAGCTTAGGGTTATAATCCTTGGTAACAAATGGCAGTAGAAAAATACACAAAGACCTAGATCCTCAGAGGCACACAGGCAGTGTATTGGGTAGCTCACTCTGTATTTACTTGAGAACCTGGGCTAGAATTACTTACTTTATTATTTAACACTTGGGAGTGATGTCTAAAATGAAGGAGTGTGAGAGAAAGGGATTTGCATAAACGTATCACAGGGGCAGCCATTTAGGCCAATTCCTTTTTGGTAAGGCATCCTCAGCACTCCCCTCTGGTTATTATAACACTTACTCCAGACACTGTATTCTGTATGGCCCTGGTGTGAAAAGATAACCTTAAATTATACAGCAAAGCTACAAGTTAACTTGAATTAGGTATAACATATGTGATTGAACTGGACACTTGTAAGTATATTAGGGAAAAGAAACGTCAGGGAAGGGAGACAGTAGCAACAACAATAATAAAGAATTCTGGTTTTTCTGTAAAATATCTTGGGGGTCATGAGAATCATCACCTCTGTTACACAGCTGGAGAGGCTGATGTACTGAGATGCAAAACAACTCATCTGATCTCACTCACGAGGGAAGTGACAGAGCAGAGAATGGAATCCCACTCTCTGACTCAGTGCCCTGTTCACAAGACCATCTGATAATGGCAAATCACCTGCAAGGAGTTCTCAAAATTGGAGACAATGGCCAGGGAATTCTTTCCAGTTATTACTGTGAAGACTGTGGTAGAAAACATCTCCTCTCTGCTAAGTCAAGTGACAATTTATGTTCATGTCACTTAGACTTTGAAAAGATCTCCCATCATGGGTCCTTGGAGAATCATCCTCAGAAATACTGAAGAGCAGGATGATGTATATGGGGATGCAACACACACTGATCAATGCTGCCTTCCAGTGATTACATACAAAACCTTCTTGTCTGGCTCCAACACAGCAACTGAAATACCTTTTCACCCTACCAAATACACCTCTGTACTTAATTTAAAATTTAGGGTTTTTTCTTTTTTAAAGTTCACTACATTTTAAAAAACTTTGGTCCGTTTCAACCTCCCCAAATCTCCAAATCTTGCTTCCATCATACCCAGATACCTTTCTCCCTTTTACCAGTTACTACATCTGGTCAGTTCAGTCTCCTTCCAACCACACATCTTCCACTCACTATCCTGTCCCTCTCCACACATGACACAGAGTTGCCTCCCTTCTCCAATCAAAGTGTGAAGTAAAGCAGCAACACCAATCTGAGAGACTGTGAACAGCTAAGAAATTTAACTGATCAAAAATCTAAACCATAAGCAAGGAAGTAAACTGCAAAAACACCACACACAATCAGAATCCACAATATTTAATCAGTATTTACCAACCTATAGCAACTCCTACTGTACTTGTGTATAGGGATCATATGAGGTAAAAGGAGTAATCATCACAGGTTCATGGATCATCCTGGCAAAGGAGTAGCGGACAATCACCTGAGTAAGGGCAAGCTGTGGTTGTTGTCTTGGGGTTCAGGGGTTTGGGTTTTTTTGCAAGAATTGCTGCTGTTGGTTTTTCCTAAATACAGTTTTCAAAGGTGTTAAGTTTAGGTAATGTGCTTAACCCCTCACTTATGTGACTGATCCTTCAGATTTCTACTGAACAGCAGTGATGACTCAAAACAGGCATCTTTACTACCTTGTTGAATCAGCACCTGGGTTTGCTGGAATGAAAGAACAAGCTATTCTCCAAAGCATTTCCAAGAGGATTCTATACAAGCTTGCAAACTGCAGACCCTCATAGTGAATCAAATCCAACTTCCTGCTACACAGCCTGCAAAATTTCATCCCCTTAAACTTTGAGTGCAACAGCTGGGGTTCAAGAAAAGCAGGCAATCTAAAAAGCAATTCTGTTTTGATATAAAGAACAAAGATAAACATAAGCCATATTCATCAAAACAGAAGTTATCTTCAACTAAAACCTGCTTGGGTGGCTGTTGCCTTGATACTGCAATGTATCAAGCTCTTTACCAGCAGCCAAGTGTAAAATTCACTGCATGCTTTGCTTTAATTGAGATATTTGTGTGACCTGCTGGCTTATGGCTCATCTTCTTAGGTTGTACCAGTGCATAACCACATGGGACGTGCATAGGGATGGTTCAGGGGAGGTACAGACTTGCCATTATTACACACAGAGAGGGTGGCCAAAGCCTGGAACAGTCTTCCTAGAGGCGTGGTTGATGCCCCATTCTTGCCAGTGTTTAAAAGACATTGGACAATGCCCTTAACAATCTGCTTTAACTTTTGGCCAGCCCTGGTGTGGTCCAGCCCAGAAACATAAAAGAAGCAAGACAGGAGAGGCAGAAACATGTTCTCCATGTCTACACTCCAGCTTGGGCCCAGAAGAAATCTAATCATACCTACAAAGAATCGTGACCAAAGATTTCAATTACCTAGTCTACAGACGCAGACAACTCGACATGTGTCTTCAGCCTTAAATTTTCACCCATCAAGCAGAGGCACAAAACCCTGCTGTGCTAAAATTAGATCAACCTTTGTTGGCAGACTTTGTTAAGAAGGAAGTGGGCAAATGTAGCCAGACAGCTTCCAATCTGGAAAATCTGTCATGTTTTGCTCAAGTCCCCACAAGTTTTCATGTCTCTGCCTTGTGCTTCAGTTCATAGTAGAAACATGTTCCTAATGACTAGCACTAATTCTGATAGAAACACAATGTCTCATGTTGATTTAAGGATGGAGAGAGCACTAACTAGAGATACTGCTCAAATTAACTGCCAGAAAACCAAACACCTACAGTCCACTCTAAGGCCGCTCTTGGTTCCTTCACAGGTCCATTGGTGACTGCAATGTTGAGGGAATGCACAGGAGCCAAGTGCTGGAGGCCTGACCTGGAGATTGCTTTCCTGCAAATTGAAAAGAAGAAGAAAAAGACAAATAAATAGAATGTATATACGGAATGTATATATAACAAATATGTATCTCCAGCAAAATTCCCCAATACCCTCCCCAGCCTTCTCCAGAAATCAGAAGAGGCAGCACCGCATCTCATTTCAGCTTCAGTGAAATGGTGTTGAATGCCATCTCCTGCTAAAGCAGTTTAGGGAAAGAATAAAGCAACCTGATCACTGGAAATTACTGTTTAATGGAGATCAGTTACTCATCTGGCACTAAGCTGAAATATCAAATCCAGTGTACTGTCTGTGGTTATGCTTGCCAGTGTCAGTAGAGCCCTCATGCATTACACCTATTCCTTACACACCAACTAGACCTGTTAAATCAATTTATGCATAATTCAAAATACCATTTATAGGAGAGACAAAATATGAGTTTATACAAAGAACCAAACACCTGTTGCTTTTAGTTAGTTAATAGTCTGGAAAAAGTCATCCATTCAGCATCCAACTACATAAAACAAGGTATGGGGATGCCATTGGGAAGGAATAAACCACCACCTTCTTTGATCCTATAAGAATCCCTCAAGGAATTACAGCTTCTTTCCACTTATATTTCAGTTCCATCTTTCTGGTCCAAAGTCATTTTTACAGCTCTTGAGGCACAGATGTGGCCTTCTTCAGAAGTCATAGGCGGTGGTCAGAAACTCTCCTGTAGCTGGCTCCACAGTGCTGAGGGGATATCCCCACTGTCTGTCTCCCTAGAGACCTGGCCCCAACAGAGCAGCCTCCACCAGTGAGCCCTCAGGTGGAAGCACAGTACACTGCCAATTCAAAACTCAGCTGCACCTGAACTGTTTCCTAGAGCTTCCCAACATTATTGCATTGTACATATTAGAACCTGATGGTACTAGCCAAAATAATCTCACAGCTTCAGCTGCCGTGATTCAGAAGAGGACAAAAATCATCTCAGAGAGATATCTCCCTTTGTAAGCCAAATGCACACATCCCCCACAAAGTAAAATGACAGGCTGTTTGTGTAAAGTGCATTTTTGTGATACCGCTCCCACAGTGCTACAGCTATTTATAGCACCTCCTAATCTTACCACTGTCCCAAGGCAATAAAGGTCAATTGAGCCAGTGGAGACAATCCAGGTCAGCCATATGCTAAATAAATCTTTTCATTGTCCTGAAAATATACAGTGCAATATATATCCGCAGCAAAGGAGCTTGGAAGCCTTGCTGCTCACATTGCATGTCTGGAAAAATCGAGTGAACTGAACAAGAATCTCTTAAATCCCCTCTCTTTTGGGCAGCATGAACAACTCAGAACATTAACATGAGCCTCTGATTATCCAATACCCTCTTTTCTACTTAATGTGGGCAAGACTTTGACATTAAGGCATTTTTTTCCAAAATATTTTGCATTTGACAAAAAAAGGAAAGAATCCCAAGGAAAATACTGTTACCATCTGGCAATGTATCAGGAGGGAACAATTTAGCAAGAAAGATTTTATGCCAAATATATAAGTACAACATAAGCTACACATCTCAATGACTGGATTAAGGCCTTAGAGAAATAAGCTACGAGAAACTACAAAAATGTTTTTAGAATATATTTTTCAAGGAAACTTCCCAAAATTTGGCAGTCTCCTTCTATGCTGTTTTCAGTATCAATGTAGTTATTCAGGCTTCCTAAACACCAGAGTACATTCTCGTGGCTGTTTGTGGTTTATAATGTGTTAGTTTATTTGGGTGGAAACAGGGCACTATCAGTTTTTCCACTCTGCATCACTGACAGGGGTAAAGCAAACCTACTTAGGCCTGTCCTCACAACAGAGCAAGGTAAATATGCGTAATGAGGGGTTACAGACATCTCAGCATCCAGCCTTGGATACTATTTCAAGTCAGAATTAAAGATGTGCAAGCCTCCCACAGGAGAACCTGAGACTTGGCCCACATTTCTTTAAGAGCAAGCCGAGGCTGATGATCCTTTTTGGGGGAGACCTGGCACAGTTTTGTGCCAACAGCCTGCCCTTCCTCTGCATGCCAAGCTGGATTTATGGCTTTGTCTGGAAAGTACAAAAAACACAGGCATGACAATAACGCCTTATTTTCTGATCTGTTTTAATAGAAAAGCCTGATCTCAGGGATTGCACATTTGCATGAGCCAGTCAGAAGTGACCCTTAGGCCCAGGAACAAGCTAAAAAAAAGTCTACTTTTGCACAGCTTTTTATCAGAATTTTGTGTCAGAGCAAAGAGAGACACGAAGTGTCAAAACAGACTGCATGCACTGCAGAAGCCTTTCCCATTTAAAAAGGAGGCGAAGCTAAAGAGCAAACACATGGACTTCTAATAAATGTAAGACAGACAAGGGAGGGGGAAATGGGGGGAAAGGGAAGGTAGCACAAATCTGGTAACAGAGCAGATGCTGAGTATCTAGGTGATCATATCTCATATTACTTTGACAAATTACACCACCTGGCACTTTTCCAACAGCAAGGTAACACAATTGGCTTTTAGTTATCTTTCCCAGAAATTTCATCTCCACTGTGCTGAGTGCATGAATGAAAACACAGGCTTGACAGTCAGCCTTTCCCAGAGAAGTAATCACCGTTGCCCTGATAACAGACAGACAGAAAAAATGATTCTGTGGTTTCATCATATATTCCATTCTTCAGACTATGAAGAGAACAACTTTGTTAAAATGGGCACAACCAGCTGAGATTGTTGATGTAGTAACCAACAGCTAGGAAATATTTCGTCATAAATAATAAGCTGTATTTTGATAATTACTTTTTCATATCCAGTAATCAGTCGTTTGTAGTAGATGTCATTATTGACTTAGCTAACACATCACCATTGTTAAGCATGGGTACATTTAAATGTCTATGTTATTGAATATACAACTACCAAAAATATCTGATACTAATTCCATAGTTGACACCACTAAGGAAATTCTCTAACAGAGCAGTCAACTGTTTTGAAAACCAAAAGCAATCAGACATTCAAGCTGTTCAAGTACACTTACTGATTTTTTTTACTTTTTAAAAGCATTACATTTGCATTTTGCTGAAAAGTCAGGCGAGACTCAACCTACTTATTAGATCAAAGGATACATATTTGATCAGGGGAGATTTGAGCTTATATCCCAGCCTTTGGCTTTATTGAGCCTTTTCCTCCACTGAAGGCATATAAATATCCTCCAATGAGTTCCTTAGATGGAATAGAATTACCTGAACCCTCAAAGACCACAACAGTTAGTCAATAGTATGCAACACTTTTAAGTGCTAGAAAAAATTCTATTTGGAATAGAAAGAGTAAATTACTGTGCATGTGGTTAACAGTTTTGACTGTCAATTCAGTTGTCACTGGTGTTGGAGTTGCTGCCTTTCCAAGGCTGGGGTTATTATCCTCCTTTGTATGTGAGCATTACCATTGGGGTAGTCTCTTAGCTGCAAGGTTGAGAGAATATAAAAATACAGAGAGACTGGCTTCCACAGATCCCATGGCTAGGACATCTGCCAGGAGAGACATTTTTGGGAGTCTTTTCTCAAAGTTAACCTAGATATTTACAGAGAAATGGACAGTCATTTGTATAATGATGTTTGAGTTACAGTAGCTCTGAATTTCTTTGAATATTCAATGTGGATAAGCCCTACGCCTGCCAGCCCTCAGCTTTGCCAACCAGAGCTTGAAAAGCCCTGTACAAGGCCAGACAGCACCTGTATGCTGTATGAACAAATTATATGTGCCTGAGTTTGTTTGGAGGTGGTTTTCACTCTTGCAGTTTGGTGCTTATGAATGTAATGAAGAAAATGTACTGGCTAATCTCTGGCAGTATTTAAGTTTTCCCCATGCATCTCTGCTGACTGCATCATGACCCTGAAACCCACTGTTCCCAGCTTGCCTTCTGGGCATGTATTGTTCTCCTTTTTAGCTGACCACTGGGCACTAATTATTCCCTGCAACATCGACTTCCAGATTTTTTGCATTTGCTATGAAAGGAGCCAACTTCAGCCAAATTAAATAATCTGTCTGGTGCACCAACCCATTCCTGACAGTAGCCAGTAGCAGGTGTTTAGAGAAGCACTGGCACAAATTGGGTGATCCTTCCCCTGACATACTCCAGTCCCAGTTTCCAGTAATCAGTAGTTTAAGGACTTCCTGAGCTGGCAGCTGTTTCCAGACCTTTGCACTTAATAGCCTGTAATGGCTCTTTACTCTAGGAATGTGTTGGTCCTTCCCTGAACCCATTTATAGTCTTGGTCTCTACAGCAGGCTATGTAATAAGCTCCACAATTTAATTATGAGCAATGGAAAGTACTTCCTTCTGTCTGTTTTTAAAATTCTGCCTGATAATTCAATTTCTGTATCATATTGTAAGTAACAGCAAGTAATCACTTGCCTCTCTACACCTTCTGTGATTTTATGAATCTATTGATACACCCCTTAAATCACACACAACCCCAAGGGGAAGCACCCTAGACTACTTCAACTTCTGCTAATCCTGACTTGGTTCTATCTTTATCAATGTTCTCTAGCTCAATTATGTCTTTTTTGAGGTACAATTGCCAGAACTAGAAAAAATATTCAGCATCTGGCTGCACCAGAGATTTGTCGGTGGTGTCATCACACTTCTTGCACTGTTCTCCTTAATTATCCAAAGATCTCTTTCCTGAGTGTTAAATGGTAATATAAAGTCCAAACCTGATAGCTTTTTAGTCCTGCACGTGCATTATTTTGCCTTCACCGATCTCACATTTCAACTGCAATCTGCTGCAGAGTCACTCAGCATCATGAGCTCCTTCTGAAAATTTTTTGCAATCAGACCATGCCCACTCTAATCGTGCAAAGCAACAGCAAGCTTTACCCCCTTTCATTTTGTTTCCAGTGAGCAGCACTGCTCCCATCACAGATCCCATTTTCCTCACCAGTAAACACCTAGGTAAACTCTGAACACCAACCCCATTGCTTGCTACACTTAAACAGTTGTTTAACCATGAGGACACCATGTCTATCACCCCTAGTTTCCGTACCAAAAGCTTTTTTTCTTACCCCATCGAAGTTTTCTGGAAGCCCACAGTGGCTCCCCTTGGCCAGACCCCCCCCAGTTCACAGGCCTCATGCCTCTGTCAGCAACCTCTGCAAGATTCACCAGTCCTGGTATCGAGAAAGCTGTGCTGGCTCTCCTCCAGCACATCACGTTCAGCCATGCATTTACTAATCCTGCATCTTATCAGCAGCTTTACCAGTTTCTCTGATTAAAACTTGCTTCTGGGTTACCCCATCAGCACTCTTGTGAACCCATGCGACCAACGCACTCCTTTAGGAGTAGAGCTCACTTAACGGAGGATTTATAAAGCCCTCTCAGCAGTTTCTTATTTGAACTCCACCAGGATACTTCAAAAAATCAAATCTTAGTGATTAATTACTGGCCCTTTTCTCAATAAGGTCTTTAGCCTCCTACATTAACCTTCCCATTTTCCTCAGGTTCATCCGCACAAGTAGCAGCTGAGCCTAGGACACTCTCAAGCACCCTCAGCAGTGAACATTGATGCAAGAAATTCAATCAGCACTAAAAGAAACAGACCTTTCAAAACTCCTCATGAAATGCTTTCTTAAGCATCCGTCACCCTGCTGCCCAGGGAACCAGCGTATGGAAAAGCAAAGATTTGGGTAATTTCCCAGCCAGTCAACATCCACATCACCAATACCTCAAAGAAACCATTCCTGCCTCTGTCTCCACCCCTCATCACACGGAGCTGTTTGAAAAAAGGGGCATGGAGACTGGTACATCTCCATGAAACACTGCAGTTCCATGCAGCTCTGGGCAGCTTTACCTTCAGCCTCAAGCCCAGCCCTCCTGTACCTGCAGTAGCTCATGTCCACTGGAGACTGACCTGAAGAGAGCGAAACAAATTTCTGCTATGACAATCTTCCCAAGTACCTCAAACAGCAACCTCAGAGCTGTGACATAGCCCATCGACTCCCTAGTAAGTCCTTGTAGCAACATTTGGATCTATCACATCAAACACTTTATTCAGCTTGTAATGAGCAGGTGCAAGACCAAAGAGAGCCAACAAGCCTTCCTACAAAAGGAATTACGATGAGGCAAAGCAAAAGGAGCAGAAAAGAACTGCAGAAAGTTGGATCAGGTTAACAGAGAAAGTGCCTCTACCACACAGTGTTGTCTTTTCTGTGTCAAGGCTGCAGTTCACATACATTTCTGTGTTACGCACAAAAAGGGATATTCTTTAAAAGGAAGCCTTTTAAGGATACCTTTAAGGAAGGTATTCTTGCCCTTCAGATTCTGGATACAAGAATGGCAGGTTACTTCTCCTATCCCAAAACGATAAAATAGATTCATGAAACAGGTTGTGTGTTACAGGAGACATTCACAAGTTGTGGCATGAATATGTTTGCAGGTTCTTTAAAGTAGACATGCAAATCTTCATTGCCGTGTGGTTTTACTTGGAGCTTGATTTAGTGTCAAAACAGTGCAAGTCCAAATGCCAAAGATCTCTACTATATATTTTTTTCTCTTCTCTGCTTCCCTTGACCAGTAGGCATACATTAAGCACCAAATTTTACCTTTTGGAAAGTAATTTATGGTTTCAGTTTGATCCTGAGCTGTGCTAAATTATTCAATCCCTTAATTCTTATCTTCCATCAAGAGTTCATCTTCTCAGAAGCCAGAGAAAGTACACAGTTTTGTGTCAGCTCCTATCAAGGTGACCAATATATCTTGTCCCAGATCTATAAGTCACTTCAGAGTCTCTATTGCATTAAAATCAGGGTGACTTTGTTCCTGCATGCCTTCATTGGCCAGGCCCTGGATCCAGCTTATTCCCCTGGAAACTCTGTAACAATCCTCATCTGCAATGTGGGAACTGAAAATGGCTTAGATCCAAGACTTGGATAATTAATCAGATAATTATAAGATAAAGTCAAAGTCATGTGGAATTCTCTCTGACCTCCTATCAGAGCTCGGATTTCCATATATCATTGGGTGGCACTCATTTCTTCCTTCTGC
This sequence comes from Monarcha castaneiventris obscurior, assembly GCA_026261815.1. Taxonomy (NCBI): domain Eukaryota; kingdom Metazoa; phylum Chordata; class Aves; order Passeriformes; family Monarchidae; genus Monarcha; species Monarcha castaneiventris. Next base: position 2,517,690 of record JAMPIT010000884.1, read on the forward strand.
TCACTATAGGGTTTTTTTGCCTTTACTCTTAATTTATCCTGTAGATTTCTTAGCAAATAGGATAAAACATAAAGGGGACTTTTGGTACAAGGCAGCTAAATTTTGGGACCAATGGGATTCCTCCCAATATTTTGTTTAAAAATTCTGAAAAGATATGTACAAATGTGGTGATTACTTTGCCACAAAAAGTGACAGACCTTGGAGGACTCCTTGCAGTAACAGAAATTTCAGTGTTAATTTTCATGAGGAGGAAAGAAAGAAAGTGATACAGTTGGTGATGCAATAAAGATGAAGAGTATCTTCTGTCCCTGTAATTTACTAAGAAAGGGAGTAACAAAGGAGTCTAGGAAAGCTGGGGATAAAAAAGATACAAAAGCTTTCTCAAACTGATTTATTTTCTTTATGTTTGCTGCGGTCAAAACCAATTTGTTTCAGAAAAGGGTTTTAATTTTTTTTTTAGCCTTTAGCTTTTAAAGCCATGAATATCAGATCTGGGAAAGACCTTTTAGGTCATGAAATCCAGTCAACTCTGTTTCAGGCAAACTTATCACATGTTTGAATTCACAAAGTTAAAGACCCATTTCAAATCTAGCCCAGTTGTTCCTTCTTCTTACTCCTACTGAGAAGCTATGCTAGATCTCCACTCTTTTCATGATTAAAATCCTTTTTATTTTTTTTTGTAATTTACATGCAATATGCATGCCCTTGCAAAATCTTCTTTAAATTCCTATTATTAGGATTTTCACATTTCATCCAAAGAGTTAAAGTTGAACTGACAACCAATGATTTTATATGATCCTTCTACAGAATAAAAGGCACCTGAAAGTTTTGATCCAGAAATCTTTAAATCTTTGGATCAAAATCCTTTGAGTGAGTTTACGTAGGGCAGAGATGTGCATAGGGAGTTAGAAGCTCACATTTTAAAGATTCTGGAATCAATCGAGTAACCAAGATGATAAAATTTAATCACTGTCTTTCCAAGCAAACAACAAGAAATGCTCTAGGGAACTCTGAGCATAAATGATTTCCAGCTGCATCACAGACTGGACACCAGCATTACAGAAGATTGATATATTTTTACTATTTCAGAATGCAAAGGAAGTCTGAATGGGAATCATTTTCATAACACATTTTCATACATTTCATCCAGACAAAAATCATGGGATATTGCAGGACCTGTGTTCTGTAGTTCAAGCATAGACAAACAGTGGTGACAGCAAATTGGATGGACATGATTATGGTATGATTGTGACTTTTTGCTTTTTCAATAATTTTCCAAAATAAAAAAAGAGTGCAGATATTCTGTGTTATCACTCTACTGACCAGATAAAAAAAAGGTTAAGCTTTTTTTTTAGGGTACTTCTTGGTGGCATCAATGAATCTTCATCTGATCTGGAAGAAAAAGAGAAGAAAAACAAAACAAGACAGGGAGGAAAGGAGGAATTTAGAGCAGCATTCTAACACCAGTCTTGGAAATGTTTTCTTGCTACTCAGATGCTAGCACATGCTTTCTAAAATAACATAATTTAAGGTAATTTCTATATCAGACCAGGATCTTTCGTTGGCATAAGCTATTTACACATGCTGAAATGTCATTATGACTCAAGAACTGTATAGCCTCACACAAACTATATAATAAACTACTATTTTTTTCTTCTTTTCTACAAATCCAGTGTGTGCCTTGCAGTTTTGCACTGTCAGCTTCAGACAGTTGTTTCAAATCTGGAATTTTTGGAACCTTTCCATGCCCCTGAATCATTAAGTGCACTTTACTTTCTTTGTGTAGTATCTTCTCCTTGACAATGGAAAACATGAAAAATTGTGATTGTCCATTTCCACATTTTTTCCCCATTATAAGATTACATTTAGCATGCAAGGGTCTCAGAGGGGTTAAAAATAAAAATCTTCTATTTCTGAGTATGCAAACAAAAATGGAAAAGATAATGGAGATTCATACTTACTAGACAAAAGAAAAATAATTCCACAGTTTTTAGACTGTGGATTAAAGAAAAAAATGGAATATTATAGGGGGTGCCAGAACAAGTTTATTACCAAGCTTTGAAATAAGAATCAAATTTTCTTCCTTCCAGATATATAAAAACCTAGGACTCAAGGAAGACCCAGAACAAAAGCAAGCTTTAAAACAATCCAAAAACAAACTTTTTCTTTCCAGCAAAAGATTTTGAAAGTACACAGGACAGAGAAATACCCTCTCTTCTGAAAAGCAAGTTAGACTTTCAAATCCCAAACACTTAGTCTAGAGAGCAGAGCAGGGAAGGGAGTTCAGGCTTTGCCTACATAGGTCGTGGGGAAGGAAAAAAAAAAGAGATAGAGAGAAGAAAAAAGCCTACATTTACTTTTCATTAGGGTGACACTCGAGAAAGACAGATAAAATTATAAAACTACCATTCACTAACCAAATAAATTCTATTTTCTCTCTAAGGAAGGAAGTCCAGCAACTGAGATAAAACAAAGGCTTTGTCCCCCCACCTTCCCTCCCCAGGATCCTATGAGATAAAAACACTGATGCAAAAAAAATTCAACAAGTGTCTTTTTCTTTTCATGCCTCACCACAAAGACTACACAGTTTGATGGCATCTACTGCTGTGCTTAAAAAATCTTGTTTTGAGCACCTGGGACAAGAGGCCCCTTTTGCCTCAGGGGGCTGGTAGCTGCCAGGTGAGACAAGCACCACCATGCCCCAAGCACCTGCACCTTCATACTCTCCATACCATTCCCAAATTTCTTCCTTTTCCTCTGGCATGGTTTTTTTGCATCCCAAGGCAGCAGACACATGTCCACCACTTTCAGTTCCCTCTGAGACAAACCAGAAGAGCCCAGCAGAGGGTGGAGAAAGAGGATTTACTGCAGTAAGTGAATGGCAGATGAAAACAGAGAGCAAGTGTGAGTTCCCCAGCATGTCTGCGTAGCAACCTATTCCTGCAGGACCCCGACCAAAGCTCAGATTCTAATCAAAAGGTTTTGATTACTTTTAACAAGTTTTAGGATCAAAGAACAGAGGCTTAGGGATAAAATTTCATCCACAAAAACTAAACCAGGAATGAAGGATGTGTGTGTAAAATATAATAAATCACCACCTTCCCCTCTCCTCATCAGCACAACTGTATGGCAATACAGAAATGGGGAAAAAGTGCACCTCATGACAAGATTCCCCCTCTCCCTTCAATCCACAGAAAGCAGAAAACTTAAGAGACATCTTAAAACTGACTTCCAAAACTGGAAGAGAATCTGACTCAAGCCCTGCTCTGAGGTGTAAATCTCAGAATACCCAGCACGTTTATAAAAAATTAATTCCCACGCACAGAATCACAAAATACGCTGAGTTGGAAGGGACCCATCAGGATCAAGTCCAGCTCCTGGCCATGCACAACACACCCTGAGAATCACCCCATGTGCCTGAGAGCATTGTCCAAATGCTTCTTGAGCTCTGTCAGGCTTGGTGCCAGACCATTGCCCTGGGGAGCCTGTTCCAGTGTCCAACCACCCCCTGGATGAAGAATCTTTTCCTGATACTCAACCTAAACATCCCCTGATGGAACTTCAGGCCATTCCCTTGGGTCCTGTCATTGATCACCACAGAGCAGAGATCAGTGTCTGCCCCTCCTCTTCTCCTCATAAGAAAGGTGTAAGTGCAATGAGGTCTCCCCTCAGTCTCATCTCCTCCAGGCTGAACAGACCAAGTGACCTCAGCCACTCCTCGTACAGCTTCCCCTCAAGGCCTTTTCACCATCTTCATTGCCTTCCTTTGGACACTCTCTCATAGCTTGTTGTCTTTTTTATATTGTGGCACCCAAAACTGCCCCCAGCACTGGAGGTGAGGCCGCCCCAGTGCAGAGCAGAGCAGGACAATCCCCTCCCTTGCCCGGCTGGTGATGCTGTGCCTGATTCCCCCCAGGACAGGGTTGGCCCTCCTGGCTGCCAGGGCACTGCTGGCTCATGTTCAGCTTGCCATCAACCAGGACCCACAGGTCCCTTTCTTTGGCACTGCTTTCCAGAACCTCCTTCCCCAGTCTGTCCATACACCCAGGGTTGTCCTGCCCCAGGTGCAGAATCCAGCACTTGCCCTTGTTGAACTTCACATGATCATCCACTGGGTGATTGCCCAGTCCCCCAATTTGTCAAGGTCTCTCTGCAGGGTCTTCCTGTCTTTTAAGGGAGTGAACAGCTCCTCCCAGTTTTGTATTGTCTGAAAACTTGCTCAGTATCCCTTCCAGCCCTGCATCCAAGTCGTTAATGAAGATGTTGAAGAGCACAGGGCCTAAGACAGAGCTTTGTGGAACCCCACTGCTGACAGGTCCCCACCTGATGTCACCCCATTCACAGCAGCCCTTTGTGCCCAGCCCATGAGCCAGTTGTGACCCATTGCATGATGTATTTATCCAGCTGTTTAGCTCTGAATAAAACATGAATTACCTACCAAAAATATTTATGATTGAAGCTTGTTCTTGGTAATCAATTTTGGAGTTACACATAACTATTTAAAAACAAAAATCAGACTTTCTGTAGCAAACTGTAACATTTCTCCCTGGAGGAGAAATCACACCAGGTTTCACATCAGATTAAGATGACAACATCACCTATGTCACGCAACATTACAAATCTCACCGGAACCACAGTGAGGGCCTGCTGCCTTCCCCGTGCAGCAGACACTGAATTGTGCTGCAGGGAGAGGCCAAGGCACTCTCAGGCAAGAGAGAGATTATTGCATTCTCTCCTGACCCCAAGGGACAGCTGTCACTGTTGACAGCCTAGGTCTCAGCCTTGAAATAGGGAAACTTTCAGGGAGACATTGAGGCAGAAAAGTGCAGGCAGTGCATCAACTAGAGCAATGATCTTCATGGCTGAGATTGAAGTGGAGATCTTTAGCTTTCATTAGCAGCTCTGTTGATCTAGGTAAACAAATGGCATAACTGGAGTTTGGGTTATGTTTTTTTTTTTCTTTTGGAACCAATTTAAGAAATGTTCATTTTTCTCATAATTTGCCCTTTTCTTTTTTTCATCTAAATTCTGTTAAATTATACATATGTGGTTTTGCTTCCTCCCTGTTGACTCACCAGTTGTATACAAGCAGGCTAAAAAAACCTCCACAATACAAAGCACTGTCAAATGCATATAACAAGCAAACAGCAGGGAGGAAGGAAACTTACTTTTCTTCTAATTTCTTTTTGGCTACAGTAATACTGGTTGCTGCTTCTCTTGTGCTTATACAGCTTCAGAAAAGGAGCATAAATTGCTAGTGCTCCTTCAGGGTTGGATAAATGCTCAGACAGAATGACCTGAAAGTCCACCTTGAACTGGAAGAGATCTGGATATTAACCTTATGACAGGACATGCCCCATTACTTGGACATTATTATAATTTGAAAGAGATTTTGAGTGTAAAGCAGAGATTTATAATGCCACACTTAACTCTTGTGTTGGTGTATTCTTTCATCACTGGGGTTAAAAGACTGATTTGGAATTAAGTCACTGATAAGACCACAATAGAAAGAAAATATTACCTGTTTAGGCACTGGTTTTATGATTAAAGAATAAGACCAGTAGCTGAGGCTTTTTTCTATTATTGAGCATTAACATGTGAAGATAACTGACAGCATGGGAGATTAAAATCCTTTATCACAAAATTACCAGAGCAAAAGATATCAACTGTACATCCATCCCACTCACTTTTACCCTGGAATAACTCTTGTAGCACTGAGAAGGCAGGTCAATCACCAGATTCAATCCAACTTTTACATCATATTTTCTTGGGGTTTTTCAAGAAGGGAGCAAGGAATCCAAGAGTCTTATTCCTCTTGCACAGGATAAAACTACGTGTTTTCTAAGATTTGACCTGTGTGGGAATGCTGAGTCATTTTACATTGGCACATGACTAAATAGTCATTAAATCATGCTGGTTTCAGGTAGAATTAAATCTGGATTAAAAATCAGCTAAAGTGAGCTGCTCATCGTGCCTTGAACTGGCACTGTCTCCAGATACAGCATTATTAAAAGAAAGAAAATCCAACTCCTGTGAATTAAAATTAAGTAGCCCTTTCCTTGTTTCATTACATCAGCCCCACCAAGCACAGTAAGGTACAGAAATGCAGTAATTTATTTTTTCCCCACATATTTTACTTCTGCATCACCTATTCAAAAAGACACACATGCAGAAACCATTTTTTAGATAGCAACCATCTGTTGGATGAAATCACACCTTGACCACAAAATGGCCATTGTTCCATCAAACAGCAGCAAAAATATCCCAGCTGCCTTTTGCTCCTGGCAAACACAGAAGTAGCCAGGATACCCTTTGGAAGCTCATTGCACACATGTGAGATGAAACTTGAGCTTTTCTTAGCATGGAAATCCAAACTACCTTAGATCATCTGATCTGATGGGATCACAGTACAGATGTAAAAAACACCCAAGTGCAGGACTAGGTTACCAGTGTCACTGTGTCACTTTCCCAGCACTCAGAAAAGGACTGAATCACTGGGTGTTATGCTGATTTTGGTACTACATCCACTTTAGAGGGAGGAATAAATTCTCCCCTGAAACTTCATCCTGTATATCCCCCTTTGACAGAGGCTTCAACAAAATACTAATGGGCAGTGAAGTGAAAGAAGAAATATTTTGTATAGGATGCTACTGAAATTATATCATTGCCCTCTTTCTCATGGTATTCCTTAGCAGGAGTGACAGCACAGCTTGACCAAACCAACCAGCTTGCTTGGGGACCTGGCCCATAGCATATCAGTCACTGAGGAGGAGGACATGAAGGCAGCTACACACTCCACCCCGCATGCTACTGCATCAACCTGTTCCAGCTTCATTCTTCCAGCTGTCTTTACCAGGGCACAGTGAGAACATAGTTAAGAACATAGTTAAGAAGGAGAGAGAACATGAATAAAAGGCACACAGCAAAAGACAGAGAAATCTGGAAATTTTCAGGGGAGCACGACCAATTTCTGCTCAACCTAGGATTAAAATGTACTTTTTAGCACTGATTTTAGCTGCTCTAAAAGCGAACATAATCAGCCCATGCTGGTGGTAGGACAGAGTTCAATAAGCAACAGGGAGGACAGGGGTAATGCACTGCTTCAAAATCTGGCAGAAAGTACCTAACTGGTGAAGTTAATATGACCACAAAACCCATCCTTGCTGGCTGCCCTTGCAGCAGATTATCTTGACAACTCCACAGGTGATGCTTCTTCCCCACAGCCACATTCAGGCTTTCAAGCCATGAAGTGATACTGAAAGGTTATGAAAAGTTCCTGCTGAGAAAAGTCCACCAGGGAGGCAATTGCAACTACCCAGTAAGATCCTTCCAGATACAGGCAGGTAACTTCTCTTAAAACAAATACTGCACTCAAGCTCTTGCACAGATAAAGTTCTGGGCAACAAAAAGGAAAGAAAAATAAATCTCTTCTGTGGAAAAGCAAAACAGACAGAAATAAAAAAATTAAGTGAAGTACTCTTGCCATTCTTTTGCCCCAGATTTTCTTCACTATATTGTCTGTTCCTTGAATTGAATAAGGATGGCCACTTCTGAACATGGAGAGACCAGTAGCTGCTGTGCTGGGATCAAGAGTCCTGATCTGCAACTGGTAAATGTGGTGCCACTCCTACTCCAGTGAAGTAATGCCACTTTGGATCACTTGAGACATTATCCACAAATTAGTTCTTAACGGACTAGCAGTATTATACTAAATCAATTATTTATAAGTAGCACCAAGCAAGAACTGAGTGAAAAAAAATAAATTTGGCATTGTCAGGAAAAATTAAAAATAACGAGAACAACACTCCAATTCCCATTGCTGTTGGGAGGCACAGAAGCAGATAAATTCTCTGTGTGGTGGGGGCTAATAAAACATTACAACACACACCAAAAAGCAGAACACAAACACTGTTTACCTAAGAAAATTGCAATGCTTCAACTTCAACAAGTTTTTAGACTACTTAATTCTTACTAGTCCAAATAAGAGTGTGAAAATTACTTTCACTTAATAACATCTTACTGCAAGCGAGGCCAAGTTTGTACCCCTCAGACTACAATAACCTGAAAAAACTGCTAAAGGAGTGCCTACAGGAGACACAGTGCTCTGAAGCCACTCATTCACACTGGTGCATAAATCAAGTGCAAGCTTCCCACTTAGCAGCGTTCTAAGAAAAAGTAAGTAACAGTAAATTGTGTACAATAATAAAAATTGCAAAATCTACAGGGCAATGAATACTAACTCAGACTCTTACAGGTCCTCCAGAAGCTCCACTTATTTTGTTATTGTGATTGCTTTTTTTTTAAGACATCTGATTGCAAAAGGCAATACTGAAACCGCAGCCCATCCATAATGCAGAAAAGCCTGTCTGAATTTGCAGAGAAACTGATGCAGTAATTTTGGTTATAAAAGGGTCATGATTCAAATGCCAATGACATTACTTCAACACTGTTGACAATGCACTGCTAATCAAAGTGTGCAAGAGATGAGGATAAATACCTACACAGTCGATTTGAGTGACTGCTCATTTTGGGCAGGCTTTTAGAACAACACTGCTGGTAGCAGCAATACTGTAAGCTTAATTTTCTTGACAAGTCAGGATTCAGCTTTCCAAACTTGAGAGATGCTGCATTAACTGATGAAGACTGTAATTCCATCTGGAGGAACACAATAAATTTGAGCTTTGTTCTTGTGGTCTAGCATGTCACCAGAAACCTTTGCTGGAGTTACAGAAGTACTACATGCAGACAAGAGTGCATTACCTCATCAATAAAATGTTTCAGGAGCTTTTACAGAAGCAGCAGCAGAAAAACAAAGAGCAATTGAAACTTGAGAGAAGCTATTTGTTCTATCTTATGAGTTAATTTATAATGCCAAAACATACCATTGACTAAAATAACAGTTTATTTGTAACTTCATTTTAAGCTCATAAGCAAAAAAAAAAAAAAAAAAAATCTTTGCAGCACTATAAATTGTGACATTTCATTTCCATAGAGTTGTTCGTGCTGCAGATTTTGAAATGCATTATAAAACAGGGAGCAAGCCAGAATTATGTAGATATAAAACAAAAGATACATCTTCCTCAGACACAATTTTTTTCCCCACAGACCTCTGGATCTCAGCTTTGATCAGAGCAGCTAATATTTTCAACAGATGCTGAGGATTGGATTTTCTTCTTTTAAAACAAATAAAAGGCATTTGCCATCATATCTCATCCGAATGACTGCATCCTAAATTTAGAGCAGTATTTTAATCTTCTAATCTGTATAAGACCTTGTTCTGAGATCATGTTCACTTTTGTGTGTCCATCGTCACTGGTTTGAAATTCAGATGAGAAGGGAAAGCACTAACAATTGTTCACCGAGAAATACTTCTTTGGAGAAGGGAGAAGGCTTATTCAACACTCGTGCACATCATCTGTCTCACTAATATTCCAGTCTTCAAAAAGCCCCCTGAAAATTAACTTACTGCTGAATTTATCACGCCTAATTGTACAGCTCACCAACCTCATCTTTCCCCTTAATTTCATCTGACAGGGAGACACACTAGAGAAAATGATCCCAGAGTCTATACAGCAGGAACCAGACAACTAGAAACTTGCAGAAAAAGTAGGTTGCCCAGAAGTAAGAAATCAATTTCAGGTGCCCTGAGCCTCTCCCTGCAATCCCCACATTTAGGAATTTCCTCTGTTGCACTGAAGACCAAGTGACAAGCCTGGTGCTAGTCCCCCCAGATGGAATATTCCCCCCAGACACCTACATCCCCCTATATCTTATCATTTTTACGAGCTGCCTGACGCTGAAGTAAATGCAAATACACTTGACATCTCTGGTTCAGCTCCATATGTGATGTCCTACATTCAGGAAGCTCAAAGTGAAATTATGTTACCTCCCTTCACTAGCAAGGTTCAGAAAGGCAAAACATAACTCTTCCAGGGTTGCAATAAAAGAGAAGGAATCAGATGGCAACAAAAATTAGGGCTATTGTTGAATCCAAAGCCCCTCTGTGTTCTCATTTTACTACTTATAGATAATATATCATCCAGGGATCTTGTCACATTTTAAGTTTAATTATCTGCACCGGTCCTTTAGCATCTGTCAAGAGACACATATATGCAGTTGTCACTATTCCAAGCAGGTTTTAACATTTGCAATTGCAGAATTTTCTGAAGGTTATCAGAAAAGAACAAAGTTCAGATGTAGAATAAACAGGAACAGCTTCTATTCAACTGGTGGAAGAAAGAAAACTTTGTTAAATCAGAACAGGGATTAGACTCATATGAGGGGAAAAAAATTGGTGATTTTTAAGGTGAAGCAAAGGGATGTATAAGGTTCAAAATCTTCAGCTGAACCAGGTTTTGATCTAATACAGTAACCCTAACATCAACATTGACTGGACAGGTATATTATCCCTCAGCTTCAGTAACTGTGTTCAAGACTGTAATTTCCCATGCCACTAGTTAAGCCTTTTTAAACATAATCTTTACTTTACCTTTTGTGCATTCCATCTCTCCATGCACCAAGTACCTTCTAAAGTATTTTATTAGTCTTTACAGTAATATACTGCAAATAACTTATAATAAAACAAAGATGAAGGTGGAGAATTCACAGTATTTGAATTCTATTTAAATAGTCATTTCAATATGATGCATCTCATACTAAATAGGAAACAGTATGTACCCACATTAAAACAAAAAATGTCTGTACAGTTACTGGCTTCCTTTGACACTAAACAATGAAAAAAAAAAATTAAGTCACTTAGACATGAATAAACCTTGCATCAGGAAATCCATGAGCATAATAATAAATTCTAAAGAAATTTTTACATTGCTTTGTTCATCTAGAGCTGAGGAAGAACTAAAACTCCCCATACCTCTTCAGTAGTTTGTATTGTTTATATTTTCTAGATATTACTTTCAGGTGATGAAAATCCCATAGCTTCCTTTAGGAATCTAATCCAGAGGCTGCCAGACCTCTGGGACAAAGTCCTGCCCATAGTAAATTAGTCTCATTCCATTGGCTTCAGGCTTACTAGGTTGATTTTTCACCAGCTGATGTATTTTTACAGGAGTACAGAGCAGAACAAAGTTAAATGTCATTTTTATAATTGCCCCCCTCATTTAACTCAATCTCTCTTAAAAGATTCCAGCACTGCAGACTTCTTTGTTTTAAATGCTTAAAAAGGAGATGAAAATGCTACCCAATAAATAAAGGACCTTTAAAACTCCAAAGACATTTCCCCATGTTTCCATGGAAATGGGACCTCACTCTTTAACCAAGATGACATTAATGCTCGTATGCCTGAAGTCACACAAAAGAGAGAAAGAGGACAGAAATTGCCAGCTACTCCAGAGTGTGTTGATCTGGAGCACAACCTCCCCCCCCTCCCCCCAGTTAGGGGTAGGATTTAATACCCTTTCTGCAATGCAAAGCTTCCACAGAAGCAGCTCTCACAGTGTTAGAACAGAGAAGGGTTGCTGCTTTATTTTTAATTTGGCTCAGTAACCATGTTTGCTAACTATAGAAGTAAAACAAATAAATCAATGTCATCATCATCTGAGGGAGGAAGAGGAGGAGTAGGAGAAAGAAAGGGCAGCTTCAATAAAAGTAACACTCTAAATGTGTTGTTGTGCTCCAGCCCCCTCGCAATGTGTCTGTATCTCAGTTTTAGCTAGCCCTGCCCCCCATGGCTATGTGCTCAGGACTGGAAAGGATCACTCTGGATGGCTGTGTTGGAGAATATCACCATTACAGCAGGAGCTGACAGCAAACATCCAAGCTTTCCTGAGCCAGGAATGTGTGCCATGAGCAACAGACCCTGCTGTTAGAGCTCTTGGTCTAAGGTGAGTGGAAAGGAAGCAGAGGTGTGAAATGACTCGTCCAGGTTCCACCTTTTCAATGGCCAAGACAAGAGAGGTCAGGTTCCTCAAGATGCTCATTGCATCCCTCACCACTGGGCAGCACTAACTCCGTACTGTGCTGAGGAGACTTTCAGCCTGGCAGATCTGAGCCACAGATGGCTTAAGCCCTATCTATTTCTTCATCCATTCATGCCAAAGTGTCCTGACTCTCCATTTGTCCTAACTGCAATACCACCATTTTTTCACTGAGCAGAGCCTTGGAAAGGATTCAGTGAAGAATGTGCCAGATCAGTTTGCACAGTGCCCACCCAAAGGAGAGGATGTGGGCAAAGAGACATCACACACTACACAGGTGCTGAGGTGTCAAGGAACTTCTCCCCTGCTTTGACCAGAGAAACTCCAGTCCACCTTGAAATCCACACACAGAACAAATAAAGCCTACAGATCATAAACAAAAATGTACATTTGGCAGACAAAATATCAGATAAATTACTATTTTTTGGGACATCAAAAAAAGGATGCCAAACCCCAGTATTTTCTGACTACTTCTACATAATTGTTTCTACTTTGGATTCTGCTGTTCAATGCTGCTCAGAACATGAATCTCCTGAAGTGTCACTGGGACCAACCCATTGGGAGCTGCTGCTGAACTTCGATTTTTAACACAGAATTAATACTAATAAAGTGAAATTAAGATTGGATCTGTAAGTAGGCTTGCCAAACAGAAGTCACATTGTGGAAATAAAAATCAGGCCTGATTTATTAATATGCTCTTCTAGGCATGCAAAGCCTTAGAGAGACCGCACACAGAAAAAAAATATTCCCTTCTTTATCCCAAATTTAGACCCATAAAAGAAAGTGGCTCTTAGTCTAGGCAACAGAGCAGCCTGTGGTCCTTTTCACCATGACAACCCCAAAGCCAAACGCTGAAGGTAGGGGCAATAGATCAATGTGGAATTTTTTTTTCCCATATATTCTGTACAAAGGTGCATGCCCTACCTCACATGAGCTCAGGGCACCAGAAGGTAGAAGGAATGACAAAGGTGATCCTTTTGTGCAAATTAGAATAACAGATTAGCAAATATTCAAGAGTTTTTAGGTTTAATTGAACATGAAATTCTCAGTAGATTTAAGTGTGAATCAGAAACAGAGAAAATACATTAAAAAAAAACACACACAAAAAAAGACCAGAATTTCCCCAATGCTGCAGTGATCCTACACATTAATATGGAAACAATTATCATTTTTCAAAACCACATATTTACAGTATCTTGTATAAAGAGATGGAATTCAAAGAACAAGAATAATTTTCAGAGTAATACACATTATATATGCATACAGTACTACCTGAAACAGAGGTTCTAGTGAAAAACTGAAATTTGGATGACTCGTTTACAGCTTTGGTGTTTCCCTTCTTTTTGGTTTAAATATGGACAAGTCAAAAGAGGTCTAGTCACCACTCTGATTGTGGATTGACCACCATGCAAGTGGGTCAGCCTGAAGCCCAGTTATAATGACAGTAAATTGATTATATGGCATTGAAATAAGACTCTCAAGAAACTTTGCTGAACTGGAGTGCCTAATGCAGATGAAAAGAGCAGTCAGTTGCTTTGTTTTGGTTTAGGTTTTACTAATCAAATACAGCAGTGCTTTGCCAGCTCGGACTCCAAAACTCAGCTTTACATAAAGACCAGGACTAGAAATAACCCCATGTTTTGGGTAAACTCAGTGAACGTACAAAATGTAAACACTAAACACAATCTGTGATATTGACTACAGCAAATGTATGAATCATTGTGATGCAGCTACATGTCAATATATTTTATACTGGGATTGCCTTTGAAGCTAATATACTGGTAAATCAATTCAAATGTAACCAGCTGAGTATAAAAACAATCAACTTATTTAGCTTTTGCCACAACGAGTATTCCAGCATCCTCTGACATTCATTGATTTTTCTAATGGTACCACCGAGGTAGAGAAACAATATTTTGGCTATTAGAAATTAAAAAGGAAACAAGATTACACTGGTGGCTTGTTCAGCTTCCTACAAAAACTCAAGAGCACTGAAGGATATCAAAGCTAGGCTTTCAGACCCTTACCTAAAGCCAGCAGCCCCACACATTCCTTTCTACATCTATTACTGCTTATTGGTAACAGAATGCTGTGCTAATCTACCAACTAAAAGAAAGCTGATGGGTGGTGTTTGCATCTTCTCAAAGCACTGCTTAAAGGGAAAAAATAGAAAAATTTCACTGAAACAGACAAGACCAAGAGTAGTATGAAAAGAGATGGAGTGTGGGTGTAAAAACAACTTTACCTTCCCTATTCTTTCGTTTTTCTCTCCTCTGTGGCTCTCTAAGCATTATATTTACAACAGGCTTGGTGCTCTATTCTGGTACAATATATTGCCACAAAGGATTGTAAAATCACACATAGGTAATAAAAAAATTACCATATCAATTTATTTTTTAAAGCCAGGTAAGAGGAGGAAAAAACTTGGACTGGGATTTGAAATGGGACACTGGGAATGAGGAGAATAATGGAGATAAAATCAGAAACACTTGGTGAGGCTCTTTGTCCAAAGCACATCCTCAATGTTCTTGCATTCCCATGGTTTGTGAATGGGGTCAGGACCACTGCAAAGGGTGTTCATGAAACCCTGGACCCTTATGCTATGGTGAAGATGAGCAAAAAACCAAAACAAAACCATAAGGGCATCCATAATCCCTCCCTCACTGTGCAGCCTGAATAATATCATGAGGAGCAACAAGGAGAAAACAAATATTGAATGGCTTCTCTTTGAAACAGCAGCGGGCATCCCATGCACAGAGGGATGCAGGAATTCTGTGGAAAAAGCAGTGTGCAACTGTGTAATTAAAGAGTGAGTCATAAGGCATATGTGCAAGCAGGTGGGAAAATTCACATCCTGGCATTTCCTAACTTTTGCATGTTTGATTTTTGCAGTCACATGAGCACTCTTTTTCCATATGTCAAGAACACATGCCCAGTATGTAAACAAGCACTTCAGCACTGTGCTCCCCAAGCTGAAGGGCTGCACTCTACCAAACCACTTCCTTGAAGCTACAGCCACCAGCTGGTGCCCCACATCACAGCAGGGATGGGACTCACCTTGCAGTGCTGCAGTTGGGGAGGGTGCCAAACCCAACCCAGTGTTATCCTCATTCTATACAAATATCCTGAAACTGAAAGGATCAGGTCCTTCCAGGTGAAGGATTGACAAGGCAGGTCATAAACACCATCAGGACTGTAGATAGAGCAAAAATAGCCTTTGAAAGAAAAATGCAGCTAGCACACTCAGACTAGCACTCATGAGCAACTTGTGGTAACTCAGAAGAAGGGAATCCAGAGGAGAAGGCCACCACTAAGGGAATATATTTCAGCAACAAGCTGCCAAGTGTTGGTGCAGCATCAGTGCAGGGGAGGAGGAAGAATAAAGGAAAGATCTGAACAGGACCTCTCTTAAAAGGACTGAAACTGGCTGCATCTACTAACTCTGTTCACAAGCCACACTCCATCCAGTTCAGACAAGTTCTCCACCTTCTCTTCATAACTCCTGCCTGCCAATAAAACATGACAATGAATAATTGGACTCCAGCAGTCTGGGCTTTGCCATTTGAAGCACTACATGAGTAGTTCAGAAGCTGCTGATGTGTGTTTTTTCCTCCTCTTGCAGAGATAAGCTTTTGGATTAAATTATTCCACCTCAAAGCCAACAACTTAAGGATTCCAGGGGCTGACTCTAATGTATTCGCTTCCAGAAGAAAGAGAGGAGGAAGGTCACATTTTACAGTTGGATTACCTACATAAAAACTTGCAATACGTCCAGTAGTTTGATATTATATTAAGCATTATTTAATAACAAGTGAACAATTAACTTACTATATAGCAAGTTTCACTATTTTCACCTCCTCTTCCTATGCAGCAAATGCATGCAAGAAAAGCAGGGAGAATAGAAAGGAGATATCAAGAAATTGAACACCATCCTTAAGGAATAGCTGTATTTCTGCTCCCACTCCCAGCTTCTCATCTCTCTGACCAGTCTTCCTCAGGTAGCATGTCTGATTCCCATCTCTCTTGTTGCAGAAGCTAATCAAGCCTCCACAGAGTAATAACAAATACAGCGAGCAACAGATTAAGAAATTACAAAATACTTTCAGCAAGAATGTCTCCATGCTGAAAGACAATTATATCTGAGGTTATCTTAAGGAGTATGTATTTTTTCCTTTGCCATGGGAGTTATCAATTCACATTGGGACATCAGCTGCAAAGCTGCAGTTTGGCTGGGTCTCCCTCTCTGTTATTGGCCCATGCAGACTGCTTCAGAGCAAACACAAATGAGCAGCAATGGTGCATCTGATTCTCTGGGACAGCTCTGTTACAGCTGGAAAAATCCCAGCACAACAAGAAAATTCCCATCCCAGTTCCATCCACTAGCTAATGGATGTCCTCATTGCTGAGATTTCCATTCCTTCAGCATTAATTCAACCTGCTGCAGTTAAGTGCTTTTGGGCCGTGTCCTCAGTGGTATTTATTTATACAGCCACTGCCTGGCACTAACAGCTCATGCTAAGAGTTGGACTCAACATACAAGTGAACCTGGCAGTCACTGTTAAAAAATCCCTTTCAGAAATACAGAATCTATTATCAGTTGGTTTTGGTGAGGAAAGTGTGGTTCTACCAAAGCAGAGCACTGGTGAACCATCTGGTTCATTTTAAAATAAAAGGCACTATTTGAAAAGACGTGTACACTACAGTTTTCAAAAATGCCTAATGTCTTTAAAATATATAAGATTTGTTGGAGTCCTAAATGGTTCCCTTGGGCCATTTCAGACAAATTAATTCCATAGAGGTTTGGCTGGAGAGGGGAAAGGATATTTTCATTGAAGAGGCCTGGGATGAAAAGTCTTGATTTTCCACTTGGGGTTCTAATGATCTTTTAAGCATACAAAACAGTACCAAATACAGATATCACACAAAAGGACAAAGTGTCTTTTCCTCCCCAAAGATAGGTTTCTCATTTTTAACAGAGACACATATGGAAAATACAGTCTTCCCAATTCCTTCAAATTAAAATTAAATGCTTTATTGACAATAGAGTCTTTCTAGTATGTGAAGCAATCTTCCATGATCCTAGAATGTGATGCATTCTAAAGCATGATTTCGTTTCCTCATAGGCCTCTTGACCATTCCTCCCTCCAAAACCATGAGCAACTTAAATATTATGTTTGTTACTTTACTCTCCTTGTTAGCCAACTCAGATTATTTCCTGCACCAGTTTAAACCATTATCTTCTTCCCTTTCAAATCCCCTCTGAAGGCCTACTTCTCCTGCATTACTTATTAAAAAAAAAAAAAAAAAAAAAAAAAAAAAAATAGGTAAGCATAGCTTTTGTTCTCTTTCCCTAATTTTCAAGAGTCAAAACAGGGAAAAGAGGGAGCTGAAGAAGTGTTTGAAGAAGCAGAACTGAGCACTTCAACAAAAATAAATCAAACAATGCAATCACTTGCAGTCATTGCTAACAAACCACACTGCTTGTACCACCAATCATTCCCCCCCAGACCTTTCAAATTCAAAACAGTGATTGCACTTTCCACTTTTGCTGGTATAGACTTGGCAATAAATTGCTTTTGTGGGAAAATACTTTTTTAAAATAGCTAACCGAAAAGATTGGAAGCTAGGAGGAATGTTGCTTTTTTAAGTGCAGAACTCTCTGTCAAAGCATCTATTTTCTCTCCGTTTGACGCATTACCTTATGATACATAATGTGCTTGGAGGCAGCTCTGTGTGCTGGGTACACCTCAGAAGTGTTCTGGAAATGAGCAGGCAGAAGGGCAGGTCCTTGTGTGAACTTACAGACTTTAAACAAAGAAAACAGGGCACCCCATGTAATCAATCTGTCATGTGATTTTCCCAGGTTGTTCATTTCAGGCAAATCTCAATATCCTTGTTACTTGTGCTAATGACTAACAAATCCCACTCATCTGGCACTCCCACTGGGAAGAAAAGCAGTAAACTCCCCCAAAACTTTATTTTTCTAGATCTTAAAAGAGAGTGATATTTAACAAGACCTACAGCTTTTTCTTTTTCTAGGCTAAGGTAGCTGGAAGGAAAACATCTCTCCAGACATTGAGAAAGCAATAAGAGCATCATTCTTCAAGCCCTTGCTGCTGGAGTAGGAAGGTGAGAGGTGCCAAACGTGTACAAGATACAAGAGAGAAGACAAAGGACGCTGGATGCTCCTTTGGCTGATATTTGCACCCAAGAATATGTCAAACGTGTTCTCCTGAGTGGGTGCCACCCACACCAATCCTCAGCTGCTGGCAGAAGAGCTGGAGACAGCTCGTGTAGCACCAGCCCCCACTGACCCAACGCTCCTGAGCTCATACCACATCTTACTCACACCCCTGGAGGTCTGTATTAGGCAGGGGTCACCAAGGGAAGGGGAGATGTTCCGAGTCCAGCAATCCTGGTCTGCACAGATGGTGGGAAACCACTCGTTCCAGGGTAGAAAGGTCAATCTTGGATCTCACAGAGAGGGGAGACAGCAGTTTTCCCTCAACACACCAGTCCCAGAAAATTATGTTTTCCATGGCAAAAGATAATTCTCAAAAGATCAGCCCAAAGTGCAGAAGACCTAATTGAAATCAGCAAAAAAACAGAGACAATATAATCTGATCCTATGCACCTTAATGTTGGTACTTTATACACAGCTAAGAATTAATTCTGTTTTACTCATATCTTGTTTTTTCTCTCTCCCACATTTCTTCTCACAAGGTGTGTTTTGCCTATATTTTTCGGTTGGAGGACTTTTTTTTTTTTGGAGGGTTTTGGGGTTTTTGTTTTGGTTGGTTGGTTTTCTCATGAGAAAAAAAAAACATTTTTTCTTTCTAATTTGCAAGACAGTGAGATCTTTGAGATCAAAGGTAGACTAAGCTACCTGAAAAAAAAATCATTTGACTCAACATTTTTGTTTTCTTCATTGAAGTTCTACACATCTTGTGCTAGCACTGAGGGCACGAGCTTGACTTCTACTTTAACCCCAGCTGCAGTCAGTCAGAGAAGATGCTCAAACAGAAAAATAATTTTAAAGGGAAGGAAAAAACAAAAATACTTTTGAACTGGAAACTCCAGCAAAGAGGTGAGGTTTTACAATAAGTTTTTTTTTTTTTTCTTTAAACCACATTACCCTTCCTTAATGTAAAAGGCAAACCTCAGAGGACTCATGGAGGGCACTGTGTACACATATACAAGAACTAGAAAGTATTCTTAATTGTTTTTCCTGGAAACTATGTGCCAGCTTCTGTAGAGAATCTCTTTTTGGCATGGATCTCTAGGATGCCACATGCTGAAGGACAAGTGGATATATACTGAGCTTGCTAAAATCAATGATACTGCCTTGCAAAAAATTTCACTACAGTTTTGGCCAAAAAAAAAGCGAGTGCTGAATGTGTCAGAAATCAGCTTTTAGCTAGTATAAAACTGCAATGGCACAGCAGAGCCACATCAGTGTGCAGTGGACAGCACCATTCTGTGCAACTCTGCAACGAGACTAGAGCATCAGGGAAGTGGGAAAAAGAGACAGCAAACCCAGCTTCCATTCCTGTTCTTTTGGCCTTGCATACACATCAGAGGTCTGACAAATGCAACAATTTCCCTGTCTGGCAGCTCAGCAAAATTTCTTATTTCAGACTGAGCTTTATGAAGTTTGAAGAATTTTCTAAGCCTTCAACAGCAAAACTAGAAGCATGTGGCTAACATGGATTATTTCAAGCTCAGTGAACTTTCTCACCAGCTCCTAACTGGTTTTAGACCATTAAAACACACATGAAGACAGCTACAATTTCAGCTTTCAGCACAAATAAAAACAATTAAACATAACAGGAACCATCTGTAAAAAAATAGGCTCCAGAACAACAGCATGTGGCAGAAGCAGATTCATGTATTTTAATGTGGAGTCTTGTAGATACATTTTTAGATAACTGGCCCCACAAAGAAATGTAGGCTCCCTACATAATATTTTATTGAGAGGAAAGGAATTAGGTTCTTCCAAGTAACATAGCAACTAAGTTGGCTAGTAGGGAGGTGCTAGGAGAGTGCAGCAAGGGTGGTCTCTATATCTGCTTAAAATTCCCTTGCAGTCCTGACACCTCAGTGATAGCAAGTGCCTCCGTGTCTGTACCACCTCATGTGAATGGATCTCACATGGAGCCACTCGAAGACAGTAGGATCCAGCAATCCTGCTGGTAGGGGTTTTTGGATCAGTCTCAGTATCACGTCAACAAGATGAGCTGTTCTTCAGACTCAAGCTCCCAGCCTGTACTGTGCAAAGGGCAGTATAATCTCACCTCTGTCTACTGCAGACAGGCACTACGACTAAGAGAACAACCTTACTGAGACAGAGCAAATGTTTACCTAAGCCAGCAGCTTTTGCTCACAGCAAATTAGTGATGGGTGTTAATAGAGAGAGCTTGAGAATGCCTGAAGGGACGTTACCTTCCACATACCCATCCTACCTTTAGCAAAGCAAAGCTTTGGTCTCCTTGGAATGGGCTGCATCCAATCCTCCCACTTCCCACTCACCAGTGGAGTCCCAATGTTCATTTATTTGGACTTTTAACACAGGTATGTTTGTCTCCATGACATTGCTTGGCAGTGAAAACCACCACATAATATTGAATTGGAAGTAAACATTATTCGTCTCCTTTTAAACCTGTTTGACAAATCTATTTGGCATTCCTTGACTCTTACATCGCAGGAAAGATTTAGCATTCCGTACCTGCTTTCTGTTTGCTGTCCAAGCCATTCAAGCTGGTAAAACTTTTTCTACTCAGTCTTTTCCCAGCCATAAACTTTTCTATTTCACTGATCGAATTACTATTGCTCTATTTGAGCAGTAAGCAGAAATATTCACAGACTTATCTACAGTGACTACTAAATCTCTCTCCAAATGGGTGATAACTAATGCACAGTCCATCCTTGCCTCAGTTAACTGCAGTGTAGTGCAGATGGAGAAAAGTAGCCCTATCAACACAGAATTGCAACCCTCATTTTATAGTCCATTCTTTCACTACAATTGATCCTCCTTCTACTCCACAGTTAATTCTTATTTTAAGTAGCTTAGAGACAAGTTTCAGCACCCCACAGTTTATTTCCTCTTTCTGAACAATTTCCAGGAGTGCATCTAGCAACAACTGCTCTAGCTCCACATAAATCTCTGATAACACCCCTCTAAACCAAAAACCACTTGTCTAGTCTTTTTTAAACAATTTTTAGACCAAGAATCTTCACTCCACAGAATGCAGTTTTGTTTCTTCTAGACTAAGAATGCTGTTCAGAAAAATAAAAAAGTAGCAAATACAGAGATATGATGTCAATTAGATCATAAAATAAACAAACAGCTTTGGCAGAGGAACCAGAAGCAGTGTGACTAAATGCTGCCACTTCAGCCCATCTTCAGCCTTGAGCAATCCAAACTCAATGCAAGCAAATCCCAGTCAGGCTTAGGGATTTGTCTGCATATCAATAGTAAATCCAAATCCCTCAAGGATTCACAGTTATCTCAAAGCTCACATGTATAGGAAATAAAGCACTAGCCACTCATCCCTAAAGCTGTAACATACCACAGCTCGTGCTCACGGGACAGTTATTGATGGTGCTAAGAAAGCAACTGTAAAAGGGCAGTAGTTTGATCATTCCCAGAGCCTTTCTGGAGGTCAAGGTGGGTGGGAATGACATGCCTTTGCCATAAAAAAGTAAATATCTTCCTTTCTTACTGATACAGCTCAAATTCTGTATAAAACATGGAGGTACCAGACATTGCCCAGATTTTTTGCTGTGCCTGTTTAGGTTAAATAGATTGAAGTATTTTTAGATTAAATGCAATCAAAGTGTGCCTCAATAGTTGCTTCCACCAGGCTGCTAAAACACTTTGGCTGTCTTTCAGCTGCCAGATAACTCTGCACAATAACTACTCCACACCAGTACTCTTACTCTGCCTTACTCTTCCCCAGTAAGGCCAAAATGCCCCAGGTGACCCCAGAAAACTGTGAATAGCAGCACAAATGAGAAGTGAATGTGCTTAGAGCCTCTACAGCATTAGACCGGGTTGCTAAGCAGGATAGATACACTGTAGAGACTTAAATTATTTTTGCCCATTAGTGATCTTCCATGAGAAGCCCTCACAATGGAGAAAAAATTTGGGAATTCAGCTGCATGTATTTTTTTTATTCCTGCAATTCCCTTCAGCTCACTGGGCTGTGCAGACAATCATTTTCTATACAGCCCCATAGCTCCATTTGTTTTCTCAGACTTCTTCCAATTTCAAGCCCTGCAGACTTCAGCTCTGCATTGTTTTAAGAGAAGCATTGTAAATCTCTTCAAATTCACATGCATCTCTAAATTAAAGTGCACTTCTAAAGCCTTTCTTACCCTTTCCCCTTAAAAGCATCTAGAACCCTGACCTAAGAGGAAGAGTATAATTACAGTTGTGTGTCAGTAATTTTGTTAGTAGAAAGGACAATGCATTCTGAATTTTTTTTCATAGAAAAATACTTAAATGGCAATGCCAAATAGCTAGAAAACAAAGAAAGAGGTGCCTCTCCTATAGATCAAAGGCAAAAATCTTTGCTAGCACACTTTTTTTCTAGTGCAAGCAACATAGACACGAAACAAGTAAAATTCAGAAAGAGGTCCAAATGCACGCCAAATAAATTACAAGAGAACTAACCTCCTATTGACCAGGACCAAGAAGTGCTGAGCTGTCACTGAAGCCCAGACCATTTGAAATTATTTTGTGTTTAGGAACACCAATGCTGACATCAGCAGAAACATTTTCAGAAAACCATTTCCTTCCCACATAAGGAATGGCAGAAGAGGATGCAACCCAGAAAAATGTCAGTATAGATCAATTCAAGGGTTTATTGACCTTATAATGACAGCAGTTTTGTCTTTTCCCATAGGATGTAATCCTAAACTGCTCAAAGTTCCAACTGTTCGTGTAATGCTCTTTCTACACTGTACAGGATAGAGCCATGGTTTCACAGGTTCACCAAAATAGGAACTGACCCCTCACATAGATGACCACCTAAACAAGAATTAGGAAAGGATCAATTTGTTTCTAACTAATATTAGACCTCTTTCATGGAAGACACATCCCAGCACAAAGTCTGTTGGGCACAGGGTAATTTAAATGAAGACCTGAAGCAAAAAAAAAAAAAGGCAACTCTTGAATAATACCACTATGCTAAACTTTTTACATGGCAATTTTCTCACCTAAAACATCCTGCAGAGATGTCCAGATTAGCTAAAGCAGCTATGAAGAAAGGTCATCTGCTTATTTTGCTGTGAAGGAAATAAGATTCACCTGAAAACATACACAGGAGTGTACAGCAAAGGGAGCTGTCAGGCAGCCCTTAAATACTGGACTGAGTCAACCTGCTTGTCTGTCAAGAGAAGAGAAACCTCAGGGGGCTGCAGTTACAGGCCTGGATCCAGCAGCCTTCCTGAGACAGAGCAGTGAATTGCCAACTTTGCTGTTGAGACACCAAACCCATCCTTTTGAATAACAAGAGCTTCCACAGCTCCTCATGTTGCTCACCCCCCTGCCTTAACTCATTCCAGCTCTGCCCATGGGAGTTCATTCCCAGCCTCATTTCAGGGAAGGCAAGAGAGGTGCTACAGTTCCATGACCATTTTCTCTTTGGGCAGAGATTTTTGCTATCAGGAACTGCTGAGTGCTTTTAGTACTAATTTGTAGTAGCAACACTCATTCCAACACCACTTGCTGAATACAACAATGTGAGATGGGTCCCTGTTGAAAGCAAAATCTCAGACCTTGCTGGAGAGTAACAGCTCTACCCCTGCCTCCCAATTTTTCCAAAACATCCAGGTGACTGGCTATTTCCTCCCCATGAAGAGGCATAAATCCCAACCTCAAACTCTTCAAAGGGTTAAATTTACCAATCCCTGTAGTCTTTCCAAGTCCCCACACCTCTGATGCTTTTTCTGAGGGCACAGACTTCAGTTTCAAAATAATCTTTTCAAACCTGATCTAAAACAGCTGTTTCCTACTTGAACACAGAGCTGTGTGAGCTGCTCTGTTCCTCGCAATTGCCTACACACTCACCAGAAAAGAGAAAAATAACAATATACAGCAATTGAAATACTTTCTTTAAAACAACATAACAAATAAAGACCTTCAGCAGTAAGAGCACTTTGCTCCTTGTAGGAGCTCCTCTCCAGCCAAAGAACTCCAGTGATTCCTTCACAATTCACAATGATTAGACCAACATTTTCTATCTTGAAGCTGAGGGAAAACCTTAAGTTAAGGGAATTTCAGTAAATAGGGAAACACCTGGTGAGTTTTATTTAAGATCTGTGCAGGCAAGGCAAGAGTAGGAGTTAGGCAAAGATTTCTTACCTCGGTGCTGCTTTTGATTAATTACAGTGAAATTGCACTCTTTCTTCAACTATTGTAAGCAGAATAAGATTATTACAGGAGAGACTGATCCATGAGAAAATACAGAAGACATGGATGAACCCAGTTACCCACTTAAATTTCTACTTAGCCTCCACTGTGTTCCTCAGAAGATCCCTCTTCTTTTTTTCCCCCTCTTTCTTTTCCAGCTGCAGTAATGTTCTGTTTAGATATCCTCACTGAAATATCCACAGTGACTTTTACTCCTTAGAGAGCTCCACAGATCCAGAGCACATCACTCTCTGTGAATTTAGGCCATTTTTGCCAGCACGCATTACTTGACATTTAAAGTGTCGCCATGATACAAAGCTCCTGGCACACCAAAATCTACTCGGAGATTTTTGTCATCCTTTACGGTCTCCACCAAATGTTTTCTCCTCTCCTTTTTTCCAAACGTGAATTTTCTGTAAATGAAAAGGTACCCTGTTGACAGGCCTGTGAAATACTTTGCCTGTCCAAAGAGCATACAGGTTCACAAACAGATGGAAATTTATACATTCAGCTTTAGCTCAATGTGTCAATACCATCATACAAAGGGATCACCCACCCCAAAGGTAGTGGATGCTCAGGGACTAAAGCCCACAGAGTTCTTCATCTCCCTTGTTCAGATGCCCCTTACAAAGTGTTTGCAGCATTCAGAATGGGCACCAGTACTCATCTGGAGTTTTAAGAGAACATGTCCTAGCTGTGTTTGTCTTTGAGGATTTGGTTGCATTGGGGGTTTTTTGAGGCTATTCAAGTATTAGGAATATTTGATGAAGCAGCCTACCGCGTGCAGATTTCCCAGAAACTAAAGAATCAAGATAAACTGATGAGCTGTGTTTATCCACCTCCAGGGTGAGATATAAAATATATGAACTGCTTCAGACCAAAACAAACAGGAATTTAAGAACCTACTGACTAAAATGATAGGACAGAGATGAGAGCTGGCAGAAGTTACACTCACTTCTTAATTATTATTGTCAGGTCAGCATTTCATGATAGATAATCCAAATTCTGACAGAACTCAATGAAAATGTCTTCTGAAAAACCAAGTAACTCAGGTTAGCTAAGCTGGACTGCCCTTATTCTGTGTTCATACGTAGCCCTACATGTGTGCAACTTCATATCTGCAAAGTCTAATGGATGTAAGATTGCAGCTGTGAGTGAAATGGTAATTTGACCCCAGACTCATGCGCTGCCCTGTGCCATCCCAAGATTCTCATTCAGTTCCCCTGCCAGTGACCAGGCAGCTTGCCCATTCCCTGATTCCCTGGACCTTGCTGCTCCAGTTTGGAGGCAGATCCCACACTGGTGCTTTGTCAATTGTCATGAACAGCTGTTGATTTTTCAGGATATATCATGTGTCCTCATCAGTACCACTGTTATTTCACACTTTATTCCCTGCAGTAACCCAAGATGAGTGTCATCCGGTCTAGGTGATCTAACCTCTCATCCTTTTGTTGCTTTATATAAAATAGACACTAACAGACCAGAAATCCCAAGCACTGAGAGTAAGCAGAATGGAGTAATCTTTTTTTCCTAATGTAAAAATCTCAAATCTGCTTGCAACAAATATTTCCATATGAGGTTAACTTGATTTTAAATTTAATCACATTGCCAAACAGATGTTTCCCTCAAGACCACCACAAACACACAAATGGGAGCTTGCCACCCTGAATCTGACCATAACCTACTGCTGTCTGAAAATTCTGAAGCAGAGTTAAACTGTCATTTTCATAGATTAAAGATCTATTCACATCAGTCTTCCAGCTTCTTCGTTGGTATTTCTGATCACTGCAAACAGTGGCACAAATCCACATTTTAGGGCAACCAAATACTAGCTCAGCAATTACTGCTCTTACATTTAAGGAGCTGTGGCAGATTAGACATTCAGTTATGGACCAAGTGGAGAAAAATGCCTTCCAATTGCCTATATCGGTGCAGTTAATAATTTGACTATATAGGTGAAGTTAATAATTTGACCTCTGACTTTACCTTTGATCAGAGGTAAACTTGTTAAAACTATTCAGCCTAAAAACAGTTTATGAAATATTGAGCAGATTTAACATATATATGCATATTAGAGATGAGGAAACAAGCAAGCATATGTTACATCTGCCATTTCCAAAATAAGGGGAAGGAAAATGTCACTCCCTATTACTTACATTTTCAAAGTTAATTTGAAGTAAATAGTTGAACAAATAAACAAACATGAAAGGGACGTTTTCAAAAATGACCCTGCACCCAGGCTCAGTAAATTAGGTTATTGGTCTCAGTAAATTAGGTTATTGGTCTCAGCATGGGCATCCAACATGATTTTTTTTTTTAAAGAAAAAAAGCAATATACCACATTTCAAGTTTTTTGCACATTCAGAAATTACATTATTTTTCCAATAACAAAGTTAATAAATGTAGAAAAGCATTTCTCTCCACAGAGAATAACTCATCTAGCTAGAGTCTTCCAAACAGGTGATACAGGTAACACAATCAAAAATATTCCAAACTGCATGCTCAGCATCCCACTTCATCCATTTTTTTCAACACTTACTCCCAGTGTTATTAGAGGAGACAGAATCTTGGCTCCTTTTTTATTTGTTTGGGCTTTTTTTTTAGCGTTTCATTTTATCAATAGTGCTGGATAAGCTTGACTGCAAGGAGCTGACTAAAGAGTCTTCTGAACATCATCGCTCTTCTTACACACATTAAATTTTTTCTGGAAACTGAACTCCAAAATGTCTGGATTGAGTTCAAACATTCATGTTTTTCCAGGGATTCATTTGGAATTTTCCAAGCTCTCAACTGCAAGATCAGTCTGCACCTCCCATGAGGACCAGCTGGGCTCCTTGCAGCTTGGCTGGAGGCACAGGGGGAGTACCCATGCCCAAGGGAATTCCCCATCCCTCCCTGCAGTAGGTCTGTCAGAACCTCAGGGGAAGGCTGGAAAAGGTCTCTGCTGAAGAGACACAGTTGCCATACTGAGACAGAATGGTAGAGGCACAGAAACAGAGAAATAGAGCTGAAAAACAACAATTCACTCAACTTTCTAGTACTGAAGGGAGCGAGAGTTTTCTAATTCATTAGAGATGTCTCAGCAGTGAAAGGAGCTTTTGTTTTTATCTTGGATGACCAATACACATCAGGATTAATTAGTAGTCATCAGAAGATATTTTCCAATGAAAAATAAACCAAATAGGAAAAAGAGGACCTTCTGAATAATTTGAATTCAAAATGAAGCACAATTCTCACGCACACAACTCTCATTACTATTTTTTCCATTGCCTTGGAGATATATATTTCACTGAAAAATTACAATGGTCTAACAAAAGTGTGTGACTTCAGAAGCCCAGTTCCTCCATGGGCACACTGCTATTTTCACTGCACAGAAAAGTGCAAAACATGAAGAACAACATCCTCTAAATGAAACCAGAGCATCACACACCTCTGCCAGTTCCACTATTAGTTTGTTCTGGAGAACCCACTTTCAAAATTAACCTAAAGCTTGCAACTGTCTTGTGAACAGGAAATGATCCCACACAAAAGCTGAAACTTGGGTTAGAAGATAAGTTCTTTAATCAATTGTTTGAAATATTCTGTCTTAGTCAGATCAATATTAAATTGCCAGTTGGAGGTAGAGAATTATTCCATTACCTCTTTTAAAAGTGCAGAAAATTGCTTTAATTTGTCAATGGGAGAGAAATTTTCAGGCTTCATCAATAGACATCAATACAGTCTCAGTATAAACCTCTTTTTGAATGCCTCCACAAGTAATCTCACAGAATCAAAAATGGGGTTTTTTTCTGTCATAAGAAAAATAAAATGCACTTATTAAAGATTGCTGATAAACTAGTTTTTATATAGAAATCTACCTCAAATTAATTTAATTAAGTTTGCTTTCTTAATTAATTAGCATTATTCAGTATAAAATTGTTGGGTATTTTTTTTTAATTTTGCTTTGAGTATTTCTGATGAAATGAAGGAAAACTGAACAGGAGGATTCCTCTGGTCCAAGCTCAGTGTGATGCTCACAGGGGGAGATAACATCCTGCAATTAGTGTGTGCCTGGAAAATGAGGCAGTGGGTCTACAAAGGCAAGTAGAGGGGTGAAAAAAATACAAACACACAGTAAAGCAAATCTTCACAGGAATCAATGAGAGTCTTGAGTCTGATCCAAAGCCCCCTACAGATGATGGCAGCCCTGCATCAAATCCTCTGCATTGTATGGCAGAGCTCAGCTTTGCAGCAAAGTTGAATTCCTTGTCCCTAGCTTGGCAGGGGTAGACACCTCTTTCCCAAGAGTGTTAACTTTTGAAGGCAGCACTATTCCTTCCTCCTCAGCCAGGAAAAATGGAGACAAAGGAGACTCTTTCAAAGGGGGAGGAAAGGGTTATGCATGAGCACTCAGGAGGCAGAAGTCCCAACACTCAGGTGCAATAACCACCCAGCAGTAGAAAGAGAGACTGTTTGCCAGAAGTTAATTCAGGCACTCATTACCATAGCCCAGAAAAATGGCATAACAGATCATTCCAAGTAAAACAACTGGCTTTTCTGAATGCAGACTTCTCCCTCCCTCACCATCATTCCCAAAGCCCCTCTTCTCTTCCCATCTCAATTCCCAAGCCGTTTTCCACAGTGCTGAATGTGCACAGTACTGAATGCCACAAGCAAACATGATCCAGTACAACCAGTGAACTGTGCTGAACACAGTTCATCTAAAAACACCAGCAGGTACAGCACAGCATCACGTGTCATGAGAACTGTCATTCCTCTTGGGTTACAGAAAGCAGTCCAGAAATCTTAAAACACCTTCAGTGCTTGCGGACAAGAGTGGCCATTATGTCACTAAGCATTATGTCATGAAGGTTTTCAAGCTTAAAATTCAACAGTTCCTGCAAGAAGCACTTACCAGCTATCCAAGGAGCCTGACACAGACATTTTACACCTGTTCTGTTTCCTGCTGCTTTTGCAAAAGAAATCCATGTGTCTCACACTTAGAACTTCCAGGAAAATTAAAAAAAAAAATCTCCAAGTCCGGCACCCCAGATAGCCAGGCTAGGTAGAAAACAGAGAAGTGCCTCCCACCAGTGTGCCAAACTGAATCAGGGAAATCTAAAGCAGGAGGAAGAAAAGAGGTAATATCATCAAAGGCCAGGTCCTGGAAAAGAAATGCTGCTCGTGAGCTGATCAGTGTGAGTCTGCTGAAATGATGTATGGCTGGGTGGGGAGGGCATGTGTGCACACACATGCACACAAACGTCAGCCCCTTCCTTGGAAGTGGATTAGGTGGCAGATGGTGTCAGAACCTGAGCTGCTGTCAAGAGCAGAGTTCACACTGTCCTGCTCTCCTGCACTTAGAGATGAAAGTAGCAAAGACAAGCCATTAAAAAAAAGGCTGATAAATAGCTGACAATCAGCTTTGTCATTGGCAACGAGTGGAACGACATTCCCTTCACTTCCTCCCTTCTCCCTCCAGAGTCCTTACAGGCAAAAGCCTCTCTGCAGTGGAGACAAAAGAGGAAACAAACGTGTGTATGCAATCTCCCAGCGTGAGAAATACCAGAGGCTCAGTTTTTTCACAGGGAAACTAGAACCTGCTATTACCAGCCCAAATATCAAAACCCAGGACAGAGTGGGGGGAAGCAGAATGCTCAGCTTAAGAGCTACTAAAAGCAAAGTGAGTAGGGGAGAAAGAAAAAGAAAAAAAAGAAAACACAAAAACATAGGGAAGAAAAAACCCACTGCCCTTGATTGCCAACACAATGAAAATAAATGAGGGAAATAATGCTTGGGAGGGGCATTGCAGCTGAAAGCAGTCACAATGACTTTGTGCAGGCACCCCTGTTATTACTAATTATTACAGATAATAAGGGTTTTCAGGCTGAGCAAAGGGATTTTTTTTCAGTTCCTAAAACCTCATTCTCCCTGTCCTGTCACCTACCTCCCCCTTTTCCTCTCGCCTCTGAGCACCTGCTTTACATAGCTTTCCTTGTATTATCATTAGCTTCATGGATAATTGATAGCTGTGCTCGCCCAGCTGATGCTAAGAAAAGAACGACAAGGTGGTTCAACACACGCTTACTATAAATAGACACACAACATGGCCAGCGTTTGCCAACATCTGAGGATGCCTTCCCTCCTGGGTCCTAAAGTTAGCTAGTTGCTCAAAGTCAGGGAAGCAAAGGAAAGCAAGGTAAAATGCCTTCAATTAATTTTGCAGAGATTGAAGGGATAAAAATAAGAGTGGGGCTTTATATTTTTATGACATGCTAAAAATACCCACTTTATGAAACCTTTGGCATAGTTTGCAAATCGGAGTTTAAAAGCCTTTACTCTTTTTTTTTTTTTGCACCAACTGTAAAGCTCTAAATATTTAGCTGTTGATGGGTTCTTGGTCAATAGCACTGAGAAGATTCACAAGAAGATCTCTGCTGAGCACAGCATGTGGGAGCAAGGCAGGATAACACAAACCTCCCAGCTGCACTCAGCGCCAGGTAGCTCTGCAAGCCCAAGTGCTCCTGCTCCAAGCTCTGAGGGTGAAGGCTGTCAGTCCTGGGTGCAGGGGAATCACAGCTGCCTCTGCATGGCTGGCAGGAGGCTCAGGTTGCCTCAGGCACTGACTCAGCAGCAAAGCCTCAAGCCTCATCTCTGGTTGGTTCTGGACACTTCTAGGGCAACCTGCTGACCCATCCTTCCCCAAACATGCCAGAGGTAGGCTTCCAGCTGGAAAATCCTTAGTCTAGCTTGGCCCATCACCAAAGGAGGTATGATACTCCATGCAGCTCCCCTTTGGTCAACACCTGCTTGCTGTTGACCCTCCCTAGAGTCCTTTCCCTGCTGCAGTACAGAAATTACCTTTGCATAATTCACCCAGACTCTCGGCAGGTTCACCCCCTGGCCCAGCTTACCCCACTTCCCAACCCTGCCTCTCAGTGCATTTTGTCCACCTTTGACAAAAACCTACCCCAACACAGTGTAAGCTCCAAAATCACCTGCTCCCAAATTGGAGCAGATGTTTATCTCTTTTTGTCTTAGTCATTGTATTCAGGTGGACTTTGCAGATCAAGTCGAGTTTTTTTTGCTCCTAACATAACACTTTTATTTTGGAAAATTCTTAGTGCCTTCCATCTACAAACACTAATATAGGCTCAGTTCTCACTCACAGAGAGCCAACTAAGCTTCATCAGTACAAATGAGGCAAGGAGCAGTTTAAAATTTCTCCTGCTGAGGAAAGCAGCTGCAGGAGAGTATTTGCCCCAGCACGTGCCAAGGCATTGGCATGGATTTTGTCCTTGCAGTAGCCACCTCCCATTTCAAGGCATATGAGCTGACAGATGCCCTCAGGACTTTCTCATTTTCTTTCTGAAAGCCATTTTAGACTGCAGGAGTACAGCAGCATGAAAATAAACAACTGCTTGTCCTAATCCTCAACCAAACAGCGAAAAAGAGAAAATCTGGCACTGCGTGTTCTCACCCACAGACAGTGTCCAGTCACAACACAAGAGCAGTATCTCAGGCCTCAGGGAAGGGAAAAAAGAAGAGAACCTAAGCCAAGCCTCCACGCAGCTCTGTGACAGACAGGAGGCACACAGCAAGAACAGTGGTACAAAGTCACACAACTTTGAGGAGTGTGACAACTTTTCTTTAAAAAGCTCCAGAGATCTGCATAAGGTGGAGGCTTCATCTTAAGAAACTTTTAGCTTGAAGCTACCATGAAAAGCTGCATCAGGAGCAAAAGGAAAAAACCTCCCTTTTATAAAATTGCTTACCTACTCAGTGCAGGAGGGCGAACACTCTATGGTTGAAACAAAGAATAAAAGCATTCAAACAGTTTTTCCTTTCACCAGCCAAAAAAGTACCACTAAAATGGAAGCTTTAAATATTTAATGTCCAAAACAAACAAGAGAATTTACCCAAAAACAAGACTGCTGGTTCAACACAAACCAGCAGCACTCTCAATAAAATTGATAGAGGTTTTACATGTAGCTGCATTAATACCAGTTGGGGACAGATAAAACCCACTCACAGAAGAAAAGATGCAGGTTCTCTTTATGGTAGAAGAAAGACAGGGATCAGATGGAGAACAGCTGACCTTCCCCATCTTTGTTACACTTGCACAAAGCAGTTAACAT
The DNA here is from genome assembly GCA_026261815.1 of Monarcha castaneiventris obscurior. Lineage (NCBI taxonomy): Eukaryota > Metazoa > Chordata > Aves > Passeriformes > Monarchidae > Monarcha > Monarcha castaneiventris. Next base: position 2,550,155 of record JAMPIT010000884.1, read on the forward strand.
CTCCAAAGAAAGTGGGAGACAGTTCAGCAGGGATCAGTCCCAGTCTCAATAGATTATGCTGTTATTTTGAGATTGTGTAAGAGAACAAATTAACCTTCTTTATAAATCTTGGCTTACTTTAATAGATTTAGTGCATGTCAGACTAGAAATAACATCTCTTGCGTTCTTTAATTTCTCTACTGATTGACCTCCTTACAATGAATATCCACTATTTGAGCACTGGCACTATTAACCACACAGTCAAACCTCAGCTACTTGACTGGTGTCTTGCTCACACACTTGTGACTAAAGCAGTCACCACCCTGAGATCAGCGATGCCTTTCCCACAAACTCAGATTAGCAGAAACCTTGGAGATTTTCCCACCTTTCCTTATAGCAGATGGCCCTGTGTATTTCCCCAGGATCACCTGGGTATTTTCACTATCAAATTCCCACTCCAGCAGGGACCCAGGAACTTGGCAATGTCTGACATCTCACTCGATGGTTCCTTGCAGCACAGGAGAGTTTTTCAAGCACTGTGCTAGAGGGCTTGATTTTATTACAGGGATATGAGAGTTCCTTAAAAATTTAGATACAAGAAAATTCAGACTTTTTTTGTTCCCCATAAATCCAGACTTTTCAATTATGGTTACCTGCAATTACAGGAGCAGGACCCAATGATCAGCATAGACCCACCCAATTCTTTATTGCACCCCACTTATTTTTGGTTTTACATGTCTAATATTTTTCCCCCTATGCTTTCAAAAATTACATAGGAGCTGGGTTTCTTTGACAGGCACACAAGCCTGCACCCCTCACACAGGCAGAAAAGCATTTTTCTGTAGATTAGCCAAAGATGTAATTGATTTCCACCTATGTTCAGCCCACCACTGAAATTCTGCATTTCAGATGGAACTTTAATATAGCAACCTATTTTACTTCTAATTGGGCTGAACACCCAGAAGTTACTACTAATGGAGAATTCTAGAGTAGAGCATACAGAGGAAACAGGAGTGGAAAGTCTCCAGATGAAAGGAAAAATAATTTCCCAATGAAAACATAAATCAAAGGAGTGATGCTTACAAGGGTGACAGTTGCAGAAGGAAATCTAATTGGAGATCAAGAGAGGCAAGGTGAGCTATCAGGTAGGCTGAAACTAAGCCTGGGAAAGTGAAGCCTTGCTTAGAAACATCATCATGCCAGTATTAAACTCCTCACAAAGAGCTCAGCCTGACAGACTCTCTGTCTTACTGAAGATCCCTGAGGCCTCACCCCAACCACAACTTAGTCTTTGACTGTAAATGAAAAATTTATAAAAGGCCTGGTAGGGAGAGTGGTTGAGTGGCTGCAACCCCCTCCAGAAGAATTCCTTCACGGTTCTTACAAATCAGAGCACGTGTTTGGCACTTCCCTCCCTCTGACAGAGTTCAGCCACAAATGAGTGCCCGGGGTAGGCATCCCAGCTTCCCTTAAAATGCTGTTTTGCAGGCAGCCCAGAACAAGGCAGAAATAGTGTGCCGCAGGCTATGCTCATGAATTCATTCAGAGCACAAGATACTTGGAAATCTGGCTTAGAAGTGGAAGCATTCCGGGCACATCTCTTGCTGCAAGAACAAATCTTGTGGATTTGCAGGAAAACCCCATGCATCCTCCTGGTTTTTGCCATTCCTGGCTGGGCAGCTCTAGCTAACAGGAATTTCCCTCTAGCTCTGCCCGTCACAACTGGTCATGGCTGTTCCAGGGCAGGGCAGATTTGCCAGAGAATGACAGCAGACTCCCTTTAAAGATAGTTCAGGCATTGATCACAGGACAATTTTGAGCATTATTTGCACTGAATGGTCTCATCTGTCAGCCACTCAAGATACACATCTGCTTCTTGAGGACAGCATTTGCTCCTACCACTAAAATAAAACCTTTATTACACAAGTTACTCAAAACCACGCATGCTACCCAGTGCTACATACACTGAGGGTATTCTCTGAACAGCAGGAAGGTATTAGAAACTGGAATTAAAGTGTGTCCTCACTCCAAATTTATGTAGCAAATATACAGGCAAGAGGCAGTGTGGAGGGCATTTTTGTTAGCTCATCTAGACAATCATACCCTGTAGCTGTGCAGATTTCATTTCCTTTGGCAAAGGCATTTGTGCCCTGGCTGCCCACTTCCATCAGTGGGAGATCAGGGAAAACACAGAGATAAGCTTATATGGGAGCTCACAGGAACATGTATCTGTGTATCTGAGGGGCTTCTGAAGGTGCCATGTCTGCAAAGTAACACACTGTCACCCCTGGGGGCTCTTTCTTTTTCACCTTTCTCCTTTTATTTTCTCACCTTTTTGTTTTTCTTTTATAGCTCTAGGGGTTTTTTTCTGAGGTTTTTGGTGTCCACTGCTCTCTCCATGCCCTGCACCCCTCCCCCTTTAAAATGAATGCTCTCTCTCTCAAACCCTTTGCTTTCCCTAGGTAATAGAACATTTTCTCCTCCTTCCTCTGCTCTCACCTTTTAGTATCCATCCCCCACACCTCTCTAATTCAGCATCCTCATTACACTTATGCTCTTTGCTTACTTTCCTTCTTCCACCTTCTCCATTAAATCTCCTCCCTCCCATTGACTTACAAATCTCTACCTTCCTTGCCCCGTTCATTATCTCCACTACCATTCCTTCCTTCCCCTTTTATCCTGCTCAGTTCCTACTCCCCCACTTCATTCCTACCCACACAGCATCCATTGTGCCTTTCTCCTCCCTCCCCAGTTTCAAACCTCCTCATTATATTTCATTTTCCTGAATTCTATTCAGGTTCTTATATCAGCCTATCTCACTTCATCTTGTCACTGCATATTTCCCATCTCCTAAACTTTTTCCTTCCCCATCCACCCTCTCCATCCGTAACAGTAGTGGGATCGGTCCTCTTATTAACAGCTATGACCTAATAAAATTTTGGACATAAGTTTTTTCTGATCAGAACTAAAGCCCCTTCTTCCTCCTGTGCTGTTTATCTGTCTATAAGCCCCACACACATCTCTTTCCTGCTATATGCAGTCTTCTGTCACAAGCAGTGCACATTCTCTCCTAAAGTGGAATGATTTAACCTAGGATAGCCAATGTTCATGGAACTGTATCACACAACTCAAACAGCAGCTCTTTCTAGTGGGACAAGTTCACAACTTGCTATTTACTCCATGAACACCAAAATTTGCCCGATTTCTGATTTCACCTGCAGATTGATTGACAGACTCTCTCTCACCCCTGGTGCATGACTGTGTGTGCACAGCCCAGGATGAGCAGGGAATGCTTCCCTGCTCAGCAGTGACACGAGCACTAATGGAAGCTATGCCAACCACCAGGTGCCAAAGGACAAGTACAATTCTTTCTCAATGTGAGGTGTAGGGGATTTTTAAAGTAGACAGAAGGGTATGATTATAATAAGTTATTAAAAAGAAAAATATCAAGAAAGGGAGATCAACAGACAAAACTCAAGAAAATCACTCAGTCAACCTCCCAGGATTGGGGTTGATCAAGGAACCATTTCTGTGTATGTACAGACCATTCAGTAGGACCCTCAATACAAAGAATTGAGGTCGTATAAAGACATTTCTTTTCCATGCTGTGCCAAAGTAAATAGAAGCTATACTTAACTTCCTTCATCCTCCTCTTACTCCCAGATTCAAATGATTACATGATTTGGCATTTTAAATCCAAATTAAAAAACCACACTACCTGGTGAGAGATGTTATTCTCAGCAGGAGGTCTGGCATCAAGCAGAGAATACAAGCACCCAGGCTCTTGGAGCTACTACAACACTGGGGAAAATAATAATATTTTTTTTAAAAAGCCAAACAAAACTGACATTTTAAAGATTGCTGCTGATTGTACATACACTTATCCTCTCTGATGTTGTTGAGATGGCATTGGCTGAAGGCCAGAGAAGAAAGTTGCTCTGCAACCTTTCTCACATCTAGGAGAAGGGATGTGGCTCCTATGGCCTTGCAGAATAGGGGACAGAGCTAGATATCACATCCATAAACCTTAATTTGTGTCCCTTCTGCCCTTGCCACTGAGCTTCTAAGGTCCCTCCATCTTCCCTTCATCATCTGCCATCTCCACTCCTCTCCTTCAGACTCCTCAGAGAAGGAACATGACAGGACTGTCAATAAAAGAATTCCTGTTGACTTTAGGGCCTCACTCAACTAACATGGAGAACGTGTCCTCTGCCTCTGGTGCTGAGGACATTTTCACACACAAAAGTTGTTCTTCAGCAAATAAGCCAAGAAGGCTGCTGCAGCTGGGTAAAGATCTTTTTAATCCAAGATGTTACAACCTCATGCTTAACCATTCCATCATTCCCCCAACTCCTCCCCAAATCCTTGAGGTGCTTCTGCTGGTAGCTAGTTGCCATAGGAACCCTAATCTTTATGTGTTTTGCTTGTTAAATAAACTAGCATCAGAACTCTCCTTTATGGGCTGCTCTGTCCTTCTCCTCCCTTTACCACTCCCTCCCTCTCTGAAAATGACATCAAAAAGACAATACGTCTGATAATCATCCTTTCCTCCTCTCTTCCTTTCTCCATGGCTCCCATGAGCTTTCTAAGTTCAATATCCATAATTTGGCAGAAATAACCACTGTGCTGCAGAGCGGTGTCTTAGCCCTGAGTGTTCTCTGGATTTGTCAAGAGAGGAATCAGAGGCACAGCAGAGAGCACCAGGTAGGATAATGCAGCTTGAGACCCAAAGGCTGCAGTAACAGAGACACCTAATCCCAGCTACTTTAGATGAAGCTTTCCAACACTTCCCATGACGACTCCCTTCTCCTACAGGCCCCATTACCAGACTTTTCCTACTTCACCATACATCAGCAACACAGTTTTAATGCCATTAGTGAGGGGACATCCCCAAAAAGATGTTTCAGAGATGAAAACTGAAAACAGAAAGCAAAGGAGGCTAAACATACAAGAAACACCAAAAGGACAAGATGCTTGCAGTGGCCTAGAGCTTTTTAACACGAAGTATGTTTTTTCCTTTCTATGGACCAGAGATCTAGGCCAGAATTATGTAGGTCACAAGCAAACCTTGTTTCAGCTGGTCTTAAGCCAATACTTAGAAGGTGATAACTCCCACTCAGAGACACCATTCTTTTTCTTCATGTATTTTCTTGAAAGAGAGACAAAAAACTGAAGTGGCAAGAGATGCTGGGTGAAGGAATAAAGCCACGTGGCTTTGTGTGCATGTGTAACTGTCTAACCATGCTTTCCATCTCTGGAGGAATATATATACATATATATATACATATATATATATACTAAATGCAGAGATTCTGAAGTTGTTCTTCCCCTCATAATTTTTAGTACAACAAATATCATTCACAGAAAGAGCAATGCTATCTCACTCATTTGCATGGAAGAAAATACCTAGAAAATTAATAGTGTCAAGATGGAAAAGAACAGGCAGAAGGGGATTTTCAAGAGGCTGAATTCCCACTGCATGCAACACCAAAGCAGGTTAGCGAACGAGGACCCTATTTACCTGAAATTAATAACTAGTTAATCCTTCATCCACACTACAACAAAATAACCTCACACCATAGCAGAAGCATCAGTTTCAGGATCATTTGGGCATACCCCAAGATGTGCAGCTGCTGTTCACTGGCATATGAATCATGGTCCCCATGGAAGACTTTGCATTGCTCAGCCTGCCTCCAGTGGATAAAAGCACAAATCTGAAAGCAGTTGGACTGCTGATTTCTAGCTAATTCACGGCTTGGGCTGGTCTGAATTTAGCTGAAAGACCCAACAGCTATGGCAAATAATTGCCAGAGAAACAGCTGCTGTTACAGTGCAGTTTACAATTAGTTGTCCTATTGCTGTGCTTTGGACATAGATCCCCTGCTTGCCCGGCACACATGCATGCTCTTACACCTCTATTTATCAGGAATGCAGCTAGGCTTCCCCCGCTAGACTCCTTCAGAAATATACCTTCTTAAATTAGCAGCCCTAAATTTTAAGTGCAGAGTTCAGGCATAATTCAGATGAAGCTTCACATACACAACTTGGCCAACTTCACCCCCACTAGTCTGTACTCTGCCAAACTATAATCTCTTATGATTTGGACCCTTCTGACATTCCCACTACTACTTACTCCTTGCAGGAGTGTTGGAAACAGCACTCAAGCAGCCATCTCTGGGGATATTTAAGCATGTGTGGTCAGGCCCACAAATAGAAAGAAGAGACAAGTGAATAAAACAGCATTGAGTTAAGCTAAGTTTCATTTATATTCCAGATGAAGGTGTTGCAAATTCCTACTTAAAACTAATCTGCCCCCTGTCAGAAGTCTCTTTTCTGTGATAAACGTGGTCCTTGTTCTTCAGGAAAGCCATTTTTAAATTCAACCTAAGTTTCCTCTCTCCCTCTACTTTGCTTTTTTCATTTCTCTACAGGAGCTGCTATTTTTGAAGAGGTGCACATGGGAATCCCAAGTGGCTTTGCTACCCACCCCCCATCATACGTAAAGTATATTCCAGGCTGTCAGAGTGCACAGTAAAGTATTGTGGGGGTTATTTCTTCTTCTTCAATCCCCATGAGTCTCCTACCTCCAGTTTTGCTCAGAGATTCACAGCTGAACAACCTCAGACTGAAATTCAGTTGAAACTATTTTAGCTGAAGCCTCCTCTAAATTTGTACCTGGACTAGGAAGAGGTGGTCTAGGGGCCCAGGGGATAATAATCCAAGATTTATTCACTGAGTGTTAACCATTTGCTATTTACATGAGATTAGACTGCCAGTCACTCAGAAGGTTTGCACGCTCTATTTCCATAAACTTCACAAGGTAAACGCTGCAAAGGAATAGGTGGGCACTTCAAAGAGCTCAAAGGCTTCTTTACAAGACCTTGGCACAGCGGTTTTCATTCCTTTCCCCTCCACAGTTCAGCCCATGCAAAATTTCCAGTGTCCTCCAGAGTTTATGAATCCCTGCCTCACTAAGACTTCTCTGCCACCACCCCCACTCACTCAGTGACTCAGACTTATTAAGATAACTTCTCTTTTTCTAGTTCCTCACCTCCAACACACTCAATCCATTAAGGCACATACTCCTGCACATATTTGAAATCCTCACCCAACCACCCTCTCTCATCCAACTTTCCTCCTACAGTTCTTGCACTCCCCCATCCTGGGATGACAGAGCCAGTCAAAACCCACCCAAATGAGTTCAACTTTTACTTATGCTTCTGGCTCCTCTCAAGCTTATTTTGAGCTGGGGCTTGAAAACACCAGGACTAGAAGGTCTAAGGTAGCTCTCTTCTTCCACCAGCACAGCCTTTGGCAAAGGTGAGGTTTGCAATGTACAGCAGATCAGCCATGACCAGACACGTGGTGTGGAGAGACCTTAGTGCTGCACTGCAGCTCGGTGCATTTGCTGCACAGGGGCCTGGCTCTGAGCCACATGCTGTGTGCAGAGCACAGCCATGGTGTGCCATGGACTGGTTTAGGAACCTACTGGCTCCTTTGAACGCTGAAGTTTTGCCCCATGCAAGAAGAGGGATTTGTGTATCACTATTTACCCCTGCTTTAAGAGGTTTCAGGCAACAAAAGCCTCTCATCAGGTTTTAGGACCAGCAGGTACCCTAATATCCCACCAGACTATGGATGCTGTGTGGGCAGTGGTGCTTGGGTGGCCACTGGGCACAAAGCAGAAGGCTGAGGCAGGAAAGGAAAGAGCCCTTCCAGCCCCCAGGTCCCAGTGCCTGTGCCAGCAGAGGAAGAACCGTGAGCTGCAAAGCAACACTGGCACTGCAGGGGAAAGAACACTTTTGCTGAAGCTGGGATTTGCTAAGATTGATTCCTCTGCTGCTGTACAGAGCTCTGCACATTCACTCATGCTCACTTTTGTTCCCTTTCCATAACCAGCAACAGGTGGGGAGGAGTGGGATGTACATGCGGAAGGAGGATGCAGTGGGAGCAGAGAACATGTTCCTGACATTCAGGGATGTGTGTAGGGAAAGCTGTCTGCCTCGATCAGAAAGGGACTGGGAAAGGCAAGGGGCCTGCTGAGCCGTGGGTCTCTTAGGTAGGAACAGGGACAGACTTCTAATTCTGGCAGCATCAGGTGGGAGTTGGGAAAATGGCTGAGGAGAAGGTTGAAGCAGAAGGAGTGCACGGATCAGATTAAATGAGGGAATCTGCATCCTTTGTACCAAATGTAGATGCTCTTAAAATAGTCCTCTGTCACACTTGTGTGCTGATTAAGAAACAGTGCCCGTTTCTGAAGCATACTTCTGTGTGTCTTCATTTCATATCCACTGGCAAAATGCTGGGAACCCCTGGGGCTGGGCAAGTGGCTTTGCTTTCTGTGCAAGTCTTTTGCTGTTGCCCTGACCCACACAACTGCAGCTCCTGTGCACCACTTCTACTCAAACGTTACAGTCCTCACTGACCAAAGACTTACAAGTCTAACCTATTTGGGATGTGCATAACCCTGCTGGAGGCCTAGGAGAAAAATTAAACTGTGGCTCATCTCAGGTGAAAGACTCTTCCGTAATTTCACTGCAACCCTTCCAACCACCTTCTCCCAGAGAACAGGTTTCTGGTTTGCCCTGCACTAGTTTGCTTTCTGGATAACAGGAGTTGGACTCATTTTGTTCCTCACTCAGAGGCAGGCACACAGCATTTATCTTCTCAGTGTCCAAATTTGCAGCATAAGCCTCACACACAAAACACCAGAGGGAAACAGAGCTAGGGAGAAAAAATATAAGAGAAAGGTTGCCCTCTTCACTTTTCCAGAGATTTTTTTTTTATTGGCTTGAATTTTACACACTCTGGAAAGTTGCTGGGTTATTTTACCCAAAGAGATATTTAATCACCATAATTCTGAGTCTGGATAACTGGACAGAGGAACCCCACATTGGCTATTCAGAGAACAATTGAGACATCAGCAATAACAGAGAAGCAGCATGTGATCCAAGACTCCTCATCTTTGAGCCTGGAGATACCACTCCTATGAGAGAAGTAAATACAGTATCTGGACACACAGTAACCTAGGCCTCTGGCATGAGCTGCCAATAAGTGCTTCAGCTCCTGATAATTATGGTGGTGTTTCTACAATGATGAGATGACTTCTCTGTGGAGAAGAGCTCTCGTCAGGAAATTGGTTCTATTGCAATTAACATCTTTGAATATCCAAATTTAACATCCTCCTTGAGCCTTCTCCCTTATTTCAGGAAGTTTGTGATCAATCAAGTCCTGAAATAGAGCTGGAGATCTGGGATTCAGAGAAGGGGGAGGAGTTCTGTGTTTGGGGGCAGGAGGGTTAAGTACACCACAATTTCAAAATCAGCTGGTTGATGTCTTCAGCAGCATTTCAACCTTCCATCCCTATATACATAATTTCCAAGAAAGCTGTTCTCATCATCACCAGTATTTAGAGTCAGAATAGGTGACACATCCATTTCCTCGCCTCAGTTCTGTCTTCAGGTTCAGCTGTAGAGCAGAGTCTGAGACACAGAAAGCCTGAAGACACAAACATCCTCTTCTGAAACAATTCATACACCGTGTCACAGAACACACCTTTCCTCTTTCCCCTCCTTCAAAACACAAATTCATCCATTTTCACTTCCTGGGACTCTGTCACTCCATCAGTTCCCCCCTACTGCAGCTCCTCAGAGAGCTGAGGTAATGTGAATAGATGCCAAAGGAGAAAACAAAACAAAAACATCTTGCTGATCTTGCTCTGGACCACACCGCATCCGAAACACCCAGTACTTCCAGCACAGCCCTGCCATAACCCAGCTCACAGGAAGAGGGAAAATTAGTATTTGTGGCATACATCTTTTCAGGGGTGAAGGAAAAACAGGTTTTCCATTTCTGGCACACTTAAAGAAAAGCATATAGGCCTAGCCACCAAAATTTTCTTCACCTTGTACACAAGAAATCTGAACACCAGATGCACTCACTTTATGGCACTGTAAACAACTGGGGGAAAAGCAGCCATAAACAGCAAGGATTTACCCAGAATTTCCCTGCTAGCTAGCTATTAAATTTTAAAAATATATTCACAGTGAATACCATCAGAAGGCTAAATTTTAGGGCTCAAAATTCATAACCATGGAATAAGATTTTTTTAATATTATAAAAGAAGACCAGACTACTTTTGCTGTATTATATTCAGTTATATAAAATCTGATATCCTATAGATGGTATCAGACCCTCCCCAACTTCCAAAATGTAAACACTGAGTGCTTACATACTTACCTGGGCAAATCACTATGACTAAGAGAAGTTGTTATATTCAATGAAATTGAAATAAAACATAGTACCTCTTTAGGTTCTACAATACCATCTCTTGTCAAAAATGACCAAAAAAAGACCAAAAAAATCAATGAAACTTGAGAAATAGGTATAAGAGACACAAAATTAAAGTGCAGAGTCTTGGACCACAGCTGAAGCTAATCAGTCATCTACACCTATTCAATAGTCAAAAAAATATGCTTCAAAAGCACATTTGGACAGTGGAGCCCAGTGTAGCCAGAGAAGAATCACAGGGAGTCACTCTGTCTGTTCCAATGGATACCAAACTAGACATGAGATGAGCAGAAAACTGAACAAATTAATCCTACAGGCTTTAATACTGAGTCCATCTTTGTTTTCAGTGAGGGATGCTGCTGAGACAGAGACAGGAAAACACTCGGATAAAGGCCTGTTGAATGAAGTCTAAGAGTCAGAATAAGAGAGATGGAAACTAGAGAGCTGATGGGTCAGAAAACCACTGCACAGCATGAGGGCTCAACAGCTGAGAAAACAGTGCAGAGGGGTTTGCAATGTTCAGTGCCTTCTGCAGGGCTGCATCTTTCAAAGGGGCAAGTGAGAGAAGATGATGAAGTTATAAACTAAGTAAGATTTATGAAGAGCCACACACAATATTATGATTCATTAGTGAAAGCTAGGAACTAATAATTAGGGTTCCCCTGTCCCAAATTATTCTGTATTTAATGCAGTCTGTACAGAAGCTGTTGTAAACACATCATCCTGTCTTCCAAATCACTGTGATTTGTGTGCATTCATCACACCAAGAAACTGTTGACCACCAAGAGTTACAAATGCAATTGAGGGGTTCTGAAACTACTAATTTTACAGCTCTCAAAACCAGGTTAATTTCAACAAAAGAAGGAGGATAATAGGAACGCCAACTCTTGGGGATCTCATAAGAATTCCACTCACTGGAAACCAAGGGGGGAATAACCAGTAGAGATGAATGCTCGGTCTGTCCACTCAGGTAACCAAAGGGGCAGGCATAAAGGAAAGGTTGCTCGAGTGCCCTGGCATCCTGAAGGTGGCCCAGCTTTCTGTGCCTGCTGCCAGGGGGTTGGCAGCAGAGCGTGCCTGCCACATCCAGAACATCACACCCTGACTGCAGGAGGAATGAAAACTGCACAGATCAGAAGCATTAAGCAAACTTTGTTCTGAGGGCAGGTCAAATTTCAGTCCTCTTACCCTTCACAAAACCCCTCTAAAATCCTTGCACTTCCAGGCATGAATTCACAAGGAGTTATTAAAAGCATAACATCATTTAGAGTCTGCAAAGTCCTCTGTCACACCCCAGTACTTCAAATGTTCCACACCATACATCTAAAGCCACTTAGTTCTTGGTGACATTGAAGGAGAAAATGCCTCTTTAGCTCTCCACTCAAATTGCCATGACAGAAACCAAAAAGGGTGAGCCCTTTACAGAGCACCTTTGTTTCTCTGCTACACAAGCTCGTTATTGTACACACAAACATACTGACACACACATTGCAACTCACTTGGATTATGTAGATGGCCCACAGAGACATACATACACACAGCACAACCCAGACCACACAGATATGTATGCACCAGCACACACACAAGCTTCCAACCTTCGTGTATTCCAAGGATGCTTGTCCTTCCACCGGTCCCACATTCCCAAAAATTTCTGCTGGCTCCTGCCCCCAGCACCCAGTGTCCAACTTTGTTGTCAACTTCAGGAGCTACCCAGCACAAAGACAAGAAAGCTGCAGGTCCAGGGAGGCTTGAGGAGTACCCTGTGACTGCCCCAGGGTAGCCAAGTAAAAAAAAAGATGAGGGGGAGAAGGAGGGAAGAGGTGGTTCCTGAGAGACCACTGGAACAATTGTCATATGAGTAGGCTTCAGTTCCCTTCCCATTTTTTATATTTAGGTGAAAACATGAGTAGTTACTTATAAATCAGGGAGAAAAGAAAAAGAAACAGCCTTCCTCGGCTTATATTTTTCCATGGAGGACCTGACACTGTTTGAACATGAGGACAGCAAGTAAAAGCAGAGTAAGCAAAACCCATGCAATGTCCAGATCCTCCTGAAATTTTACTTCAAATCCAGGGATGAGCATCAAGAGTTAGAGCTGTAAATAAAGAATCCCTTTCTTTTTCTTCAAGCAGATAACTAGCGTGGCTTGCTAAAAGCTCTGAGTGCTGTAGCCTTTCATAACAAGTAACAAAGCCAGGCAGACCACATAATAACCCTTATCTTGTGATGCAGTATAATAATAACACATTACCACAGTTTGCTCGTACATCTTTATACATGAGTGAGAAGAAGCTACTGTGTTCTTTGTAGAAACATTTTGTCTGGCTATAAGCAAAGCTCCTCAAGTCAGAGTGGATTCTGAAATAAATTTATTTCATTTACAGTGCATGGCAGTAGTCCTTCCATGCTAATAGCAACTCAGCTCTCTTTGTCAATATGTTCTTTTTATTGGGAATTTGGATGGCTTTTTAGCTGGTTCATTTGCTATTTTGTGTCACACATGACCTGCTCTTCTCTGCTGGTGTTTTCCAGATTATCCCTTTGGGCTGATCATCCTTTTTTCAAAAAGGTAATGCTGTGAAATACAGGAAGCAGGTATAACAAGTCTGGAGAGGAAAAACTTTTCATACATGTCTGCCATCTCTTCAATCTCTCCATTCTCTAGAAGCTCCCTTCCCCTTAACACCTGCTACCCTCCTACCAAAATGGCTGAGCTTCAGTGCACACACAAATGAGTCTCCTCCCCAAAAAGTGGTCACAGCATCCCATCTTCTGCAGCTCCCCTGGCTTCACCAGCCAAGGGTAGTAACAGCCTCCACTGCCTCAACCCAAGCCCAGCTCCAAAGGCCTCTAAGCCAGCTCAGACAGCAGCTCAGTCTCTCTCCTTCCTGGGAATCCCATCACCCACATGTTCCTGCACCAGTGCCTAGTGAATCAAGGGACTCAGTGATCTGGGTTTGCATCCCTGATCTTCACCTGGAATAACTGTTTCCTCTGCTGTGAGTGGCCAGCTCGGGACACTGGGCACGGTGCTCCCAAAGAAACACCTTCAACTTAGTATGATCTCATCGTTTCTACTGCTTTTAACACTTGCCATCATTTCTGCAGGGGGATAAGTAAATGTCCCATCTTCCCTCTCAGAGACAGAGAGATTCTTCTGAAATATTTCCATTCAGCATTTTTTCCAATCATCTTTTAAATGTTTTTCTTAAAACCAAGGCTGACTCATCCTCTATAGCAAGATAGTCTGACTCATATTTAACACTTTTGTCTCCATGGCTTGTTTTGGTCAGCAACTGGCTTAGACTTTTTCTTATACTACATGTAAGGGGAAAGAAAAGAGAAAAATGTATTTTAAACATCCATTCAGTTCCAAACCATCAACAAATGCTCAGGATAAACCTGCAGAGAAAGAAAAATTGTTTCGGCACCTAGAGACCTATTACAAATTAGAACAGAAATGAAATTTTTCAGCAAGAGACAGATTTGTACTTTCATGTTCCCAGATTCAGATTAAAAGGGGGCTCTGTTCAAGAGATATTTGGCTAGAGGGTTTTCTTTTTCTCATTTAGCACCATCAAAAACCTCATAAGACTGAACAGCGCCTCTTCAAAAATGAAATAAAAACCCAGAAATAATTTCCCATTTATACATATCTTGCAGTGAAATTTATTACTTAATACTTCTAAAATATCTAAAAAAGGGAGCCCTAAAAAGTGAGGCCCAAATTTAGGTGAGATATAAACTGTTATTGCTTCACCCACGGGAAGTCCCCATTTCAAACAACAAGGACACCATCAGCATCCTGGTTAGAGCCACAAACCCCTGATCCAGAGAAGGCTCCTGTGAGGTGGATTCAGTTAAACCACCTGCAGCAATTTTCCAGAGGAATCTAAGAAGCTGGGGAACAGATCTTGTGGAAATTAATGGGATCTGGTTGCCTCTAGCTTTCTTTCAAAGATCTCCAGGTCAGCCTCAGAGCCTGGTCTTCTCTTTGATATGGAGATCACTAATAAAACCAAAACAGTGTCTTTACCCATTTGGGAGCAAACTAACATGTCCTATGCAAAGGCTTTTCAGTAACTTGCAAGTGGTAGAATACTTCAGTCCCAGCTAAAGTAAAATAAACTCACAGCCTGGAATTTAAGAAGTTGTTTACAAGGTTTGGGTAGGGGCTTTTAATACTCTTCTGATTAAATAGGATGAAGATAAAATACTGAGGGAGAAGAGAGGAGAGATTTTGACATAGCAAATGGAAATAGGTTTTAAATGTCAGAAGGTGAAGCAGGTTTGGTTTATGGCTGTGTTTTGGAAAGCAGCAGGGAACCCGAGACATCTATATAAACACATAATTGAAGCATTCTGGCTCACAATTCTTACCTATCAACAGACAGAGAAATTCCCCTTGCTTCACCTACTTCCTCTGTGCTCTGGCAGATGTTAGCACCCAGACCCACTGCTCCCACACCCTTTTTGGTTCAGTCTGGGTTTAATGCCTCCTGAGAGCACAAGACCTGCACTTTCAGGGAACACTTTTGCAGGCCAGCCAGGAAGGACCAGTCTCTAGAAAACCCGCAGCCTGGGGGCAGAGAGTGCTGCTGGTGTCCATCCCTGCAGCATCTGAACTCTGCAAGGGCAGGGTGACTTTGAGAGCAGTTGTGCTAGGCTAGAGATGTACTTCACACCCTGTTTGAAAGGAGGGACAGCCCTATCCTGTTCCTCACCCACAGAGAGGCAGATCATAAGCTCTCCTGTCACGAGGAGCACCTCCATCACCAGCCCCAGCAGCACAGCAGGCACTCAGTGGAGAGCCAGGCTCAGTTTTTTCTCCAATATGAGGCAGCCAAAGGTCCAATTTATCATATGCCTCCACCATTTGTCAGCTGCATGTGATCAGCCATGAATAATGTTCTCCTGCTCAGCTCAGAGGCACATAGTCGTGCCTTCTCACTGACCACATGTCATACACAGACAGTCCAAGACACAACTGAGATATGCTTATTCCAGTGCTTTATAGCATTGGAGTTCGAGCAGAACACTTTTCCTCCCAGCTGTTACACCCTGACTTTGCTGTTACTGAGAAGGAAGGAATCTGGTGCAGCCCGCTGAAAACAAACAATGTCTCTGATTTTACAAAGGAGTGCTTAGGATTTAAGGGGGAAACCACATCTGAGAGGAAGCTGGGGCAGTGCTTTCTGCTAGATTCACCCCTCTGAGCTACCAGCAGGTCCCCATCGCTACACTGGTGGCACCAGGTCACTGGAAAAACCTTGAGAAAGCCTGGCACTGAGATGAGGTGTTCCCAGGGCACCCAGAGACCCACATCTCTATATGGGAAGGGAGGAGCCTGCAGACAGCTGGATAAGCATAGATGGAAAAAAGAACAAAGTAGCCCCTTGGACATTACATTCTCAGATTGCCTGAAGCTGCACACCCAATGTTGGGCACACCTTCTCAGTCTGGAGGAGATGATAAAACTGTTTGCGCTCTCTTAGCCATTCCTCAAGGACTTACTGTTGTGATCTGGCAAGAGACTCAGCTAAATAATCTGTTTCCAGAAGAGAACCACCAAGGTCCAGACAACAGTGGGTTTTGGCTCCCCTGAAAGCCCAGGTTGTAGAGGTCTGTGTTGGCACAAGCCATCTGCCCTGCTCTGGGCTCATCATGCCACTCTGCCTTGCAGTTCCTGCTCCAGGACCTGGCAGCACAGAGCTCCCCAGCCTGCCTGCACAGCTCAGAGCAGCAGTGTCCCTGCTCTGTAATATTCCTACTGACAGACAGCACAGAGAATAGAAATTTTCGGTTCCCTTGAAGCTGCAAAACAGAGCTTAAAGACTAACTAGAAGTCTAAATAAAAGCATGTACAAGTAGGCACACTGGATGATAAATGTGGCTGGAGCCAGTGGATAAACAGATAATGGAGAACATAGTGGCTTTCGTGGCAAAGCTGTGCAACAAGAAATAACAGCACATGCCCTAAGAGAAGTACAAGACAAGGTCATCACAATATTGGGGGCTCTCAATGAATATGACCACCAGAGACCCCTTTAGATGACCCTCTAGGACCATAAGAGGACTTCCACTAAGAGGTAGAGGCATGTAAATCAATTATAGGAAAAGTGGTGTTCATGTATTGGCTAGGAAATGTGTTATAACAAATATGTTTAATCATGATGGAATAAATACCCTCTTGTAAAATTTCAGAACACATATTCAAAAATCCCCTGGATGTGTCCAGGGCTGCAATAAAAAATGCCCGCTTTCTAATACTTCCAGTTATGTTAAAAATCTTGTTCTCTATCTGATTTCAGTATCACTACCTTAGAGGGAAGGACTAGCCAGAGCACAGCTCATGGCAGTTACAAACTGCTCTTCCCAAAGTGTTGCAAAACAGCAGGGTTGGATCCTTGGCCAGCAAATCCTTTGCCTGGGGGCACAAGGGCAGATTGAGGTGAGCTGCTGTACGCTGGGCTGCTTCATCCAGGAGGAATGAAGGTCAAAGACTTTGGGAGAGAAGAGATAATTGAAAGACTGTATTAAGAAGGCAGCAGTCAATGAAAGAGCATCCAAACCTATTGGCATTATACCCACAGAAATCCTTATAATGGTGGTGAAACCTTCAGCCTGCCTAAAAATCAGAGAAAGCCTTTTAGGTACCCCAAGCTCATGTGTCCCTGAGCAGATACTGTGAAAGGACTGTTCCACCTCTACAAACATCTGGAAAATTCACAGTTTAACCTTTAATCTTGAATTTCATCTCCTGTGGTAAAAGAACAGCCTGTCCTCTGCCATCCCAGTGATGCTGCAGAGATTAATGTATGTACAGGGTTTTGAAAACCACTTTACAAGTCCCCAAAGTTTGTCACTGTTCCCTGAAAATGCTTCAGAGAGAGACTTGCTCTCAGCATGCAGCAGCCAAGAGCAGAGCCAGGCCCACAGAGGCCCAACCTCATCTGCCAGCAGCACCCCTAGGCAGAAGGCAATCCCAGCAGGAGCACATCCCAGGAGCACAGGTCAGTGCCTGCCAGCCTGTGCATTCTGGTAAGGATTCCCATGCACTTCAGTGATGGATGCGAGAGCAGCTCAGCTCCGACGCTCAGCACCGACACCCAAACAGCTGCTCTCACTCCCCAGGCACAACAAAGACCACTATCATGGCAGTAAGCAAGAGAGCTGGATGCCCAGAAAACCGGGATTCCCTTCCCATGCAGGCAGAACCAGTCATTCCTCTCCAGCTCATAGCAGAGGCACCAAGAAGAACCAGGAGGAGGGAGAAAGAGGTAAGCAAATGTCACAAGAGCGAGAGAGAAAACAAAGCACCGACACCCACACACAAGCCCTCAGGTTGTTTCTTGCCATGGACTCCATCCCCAGTGCTATCCACACGACTTCCCCTTCCTGCTATTCACATCCCCTGTCACATATTAACAATTCTCGTTGATGGCCCTTCTGCTGATACATTGCTGCCGGAGAGGGTCAGGGCAGAGCACAAGCGGCAGCAAGAGCTGCGGAGCCACACAGAGCCTGCCTGGCTCTGAGGGAACATGCAAGAGCCCTCGAGAGGACAAAGCAGCCAGCACAGACATTCATGCTGCAGAAACAACTCAGATTTTTTCAAAACTTTGCTTTACAAACCGCATACAATCAGCAGCATGGAAAATTTGCGTGAGCCGGCCGTTTAATACAATAGCTCAGATCCCTTCAGCTTGGGCACAAGAATCCTGTTTGCCTGATTTGCTCTCTGCTAAGTAGCCCTCCTAGCTTTTATAGCACAGGCAGAACTAAAGCACCAGATGATCTATACTGAAGTATGCTAGCTCCAGGAATCTCGATTTTCTTGACAAAACCAGTTCCAAACAGACAAGCCACTAAAATTCAAAGCACCCTCACAAATGAATAAATTAAGTTGTGCCAAAATTCATTTATCTTTTACCTATCACTTCCCTCATATTTATTTTCCAAACTAACTACAGTGGAACATTAACCCCAACTACACATAGCTTTTAATGTTCAAATACACAAAAAAAAGTTGCACAGAAATGAAAAACTGTGGACCTTCACACCTAGAAAAGTCCATATGAGACAGGAGATCTGTTGCTCATTCTAGCATTTCTCTATGTGGATGAGATTTCCTTGACAGTGCAGCATCTTGATAGACCCCAGAAGCTTAGAGCAATATTCTTTCAGATGCATAACAGTTCCTTCAGTGCATATTTACTTTCATCCAGCCCATCATTCTTTATTTGGAGCTATATTTTTATGCACAAAACAGTAGCTTTCATAGGAGGCAGGAGTTATTAAAAAGTTCATCTGTTCCAGCTGCTTAATCCTCACTTAAACTCCTCATTAATCCTTTTTTTTATGACACCATAATTGTCCCTATGGCAACCAGTTATGATGTCACAAACAAGATTAGAATTTTAGATAGGGGAACAGAATTAGCTTTTTTGCTATTTGTTTAGGTCCTTAGCGGCTGTCACGCCTGATCAAATCACTGCCCCGTGAGTTCAAGAACTCTGCTCAATATCCCACCAATACCTGGTGTTTTAGGGCAAGGCAGACAGGAACAGAGGCAGTGGCATGTACCCAGTGAAGGATGGAAATTTGCAGTGCACAGACACTCCCTTTCCTGTCCCTCCAGGTCACATTCTCACCTCCTGAAGCAAGAAACCATCGGCAGCTCCAGTGACATTGTGGGTACTCAGTAGTCAGACTTGCTACAAATGCAATTCATTTTCCTATAAAAACCTAATCCTTCTTTGGATTCTACTGAATACTTCCCTTCAATGATTTGCTGCAGCACTGAAGTCCCTGATAAATACACACAAAACAATCACGTATGGCAAGTAAAGAAAAAGCCCCTGAGCTCATTTATTTCATCACATTTTCTTCTACTTATAAACCAAATAACCACAGTCTGTCATCTCTCTTCCTGCAGAATAATCACAAACACACTTGAGTGCCTGAAGTGATTTACCCTTCTTTAGTCCTTTTTCATTTCATCCGTAGCTTTTCAGGCTCCCAACAAACCAAAGAAAGAAAAAAGTAAAACAAATAAAGAGGTCAAATATCAGCCACTCAGGTACCATTCAGCACAACATCAACAGCTGGAGGTGTCACATATTCACGATAAAGATGATTTGTCCCCATTCCTTCCCTGCTGCAGGTTTTGTTTGTGACATTCTGGCGAGGTAAATGAATTAGAGTAACAGCAAATGTTAAGCTAAGAGCAAAGCTCACCAAAAAAGGGGCTGTCCCACAGAATAACATCAGGACTTGCACAGAGGCACCCGCCCAACCTGCCTCTAACACGTGCTCCTTTCAGCAGCCAGGGCTGGCTTTGAACCACTAAAGAGCAATCCTGAGAGACCAGCAGTCATGGGCAATCCATGCATTTTACTTTCCAGGCAATCTATTGTAGCTCAAGAAAAACACAACAAATGTGCCCCCTTAGATATATATAGAGAGATATATATATATATAGATATATAGATATATATATAGATATGCCCCAGAGAGGGAAGAGATTTACTTTCATGTCCTGCACTAGGACCAAATCACAGAACAAGTGGCTCCCAGCTGCCCTTGCAGCTGGCAAAGCAGTTCATTTTCAAGATGCAGTTCACAGCAGGCAAAATGGCAACATCTCTATTTGGCTGTAGAGATATTGCAGCACTTTGTGAAATTGACATACTTGCCAGCATCCACTACAAGAAGTCACTACTTCCACTTCAAAGCAGATTTATATCTTGCCAAAAAAAAACAAAAAACCCAACAACAACAATAAAAAACTTTTTAAAAAACTTTTTGCAAGAAAAAATTCTGTTTTGCCTTTTTTTTTTGTTTGGAAACATTTTTCAAACACTAACAAGCATATACATCTCTTCATCCTGTTTGTAGGAAGGGCCCACATAAAAACTAATTTTAGCTTTGTGAGACTGCTTTCCATGGACTGCCTGCAGCCAATAGAAATGGGCTCTTCCAGAGGACAATTTGGAGCCAGAATTATGTTGGCAAAATGGTCCTCTGGAGAAGACTCTCTCACGTGCTAACGACCATTGAGTAGGGGTAGGTAGTGTCCCCAGCCTGAAATTATCCTTCAGGAATAATTCCTCCTCTCCTCATACTGACTTCTTCACACATACCAGCACTCACATTTTTTCCAGAGGCAGCAGGGCGTGACACCAACCACCAAGGCGTGCACGTGGGGACTGATTCATCACAGCAGAGCCATTAGAGGGAAATGCATTAGTCTTAATGGCAAGAACTGCACATTCACATGGTCTCTTCCCAAGAAAGTTCTTAAATCCTGCGGGAGACATATGTCTGGAACAGCAAAACCAGTACAAGCAGACACTGTTCTGCAGCTGACAATTCAGCAATCCCTTGTCCAGACATAATTTACTATAACAAACACTGCCTTGCTATTTTGCCTCTTATATTTGTTTCCAGACTGCAGTTACCAAAACCCTTCAGCCTTGAACAGAAGCTTGTCACTAACCCTCCACTCGTAGTCATTCAAAATGTGCTGGTTCCCTCCTTTTCCGCTGCCCAGACCAGTTGGATAGGAACTCCTCAGTCCAGAGAGCCAAATCTCACAGAAATTTGGCTTGTACAAAATTCTCACCCTGTTGAGGAGAGCACACTGTGGTGCTCAGCAGCCAGAGCACGGTGGGAGAGACCATCATCCTGCCAAGACCCACCACCCTGGTACCCCCTCCCTCCCTGAGAGGGTAAATGCTGGTCCAACTGCTCCATGCTCAGAAAGGAGCAGCAGAAATGGCTAAAGAGCAGGTCAACACTTCCTGAGGGAAGAAGCCTTTTCAGCTCTAACATTGGACATCACTTTCATTCTCTCTGTAAGATAGGAGGTGTTTCCCCTAAGTGACTACTTGGCTTTCTACTGACCAGTTACACTCCACAAGCAGCTGCAGAGAAAGACTCCCAAATACAGAGCATTCTCAGAAAGAGAAGGAAAAACCAACCATTAACCATACACCTGATGTACATTCAGCTTTCACACATCCCTGGAAAATTACCTCCCTCTTTAACTGGAAAAATTTGGATGGCCATCCACCACCCAATATTACTCTGATAATGTATTTTAATCATGACATCAAGAAGCTCCTGCTAGCAGTCAGAGGAAAATTCATCTTCCATGTTCACTCAGTAGCTCAGAAGAGGCTAAGTGTCACAGGGCTGCCCAGCACTAGATGTAGTTATTACAACACATTTCTATCATAAAGAAATGAATCATGACCAAGACAGTTTCACGAATGCTACCAAATAACAACTTTGGCTTGCCAGAATGCAGCACTCGCATTCGTTGGAAAATTCTCATCTTTCAAATCAAAACAAAATCACTTTTCTCTTCTGAATCAGAGTGAAAAAAAGAACTCAGCATGAAGAAAAGGAGCTATAATATCAACCATTCTATAGTTTACTTATAAGACGAAGATATAAATATATTGGTCATGTTGGGAGGGTTTTTTTAAACAAATCAGCATCTTCCCCAGAAGACTTCAGTTGGAAAATATTATGTCAAAATTAAAATGTTAAAATGAGAATATTCCCCTGGAAGTTTCTAAGCTGCCCTTCTCCACTACAAAAGACTGGAATTACAAGCAAATGCATTTATTGTGTTACCTTCACAAGTATTACCTCATGCCCAGCTTTCTTAGGACGAGTGAAAGGTCACTGTTCTAAGAAACAAACCTGCTTTCCCACTGCCTCTGTTTGAGCAAACCCTTCATGGAATGGCCTTGAACTCTCCCTTGTGTTTCAGCACACGCCCCCAGCTCAGCCACACCAGGCACGAGCCCTCCAGGCTCACCTGGCTGTCCCCAACACCTTCCTCACTCCAGTCAGCCCCTGACGCACACTGTTGTGCCTGCAGCCACCCAACACAGAGATATTCTCACTGATTTTCATTTCTCCTCCTGTTATTTGTGGTTCCACACATAATAGAAGCTGCTTTGTCTGCCTCTGTAGTAAATTTGTCTCATTGTCTTACGACCTCGCTGCGAGAAGCTGTTAGGATTGATTCACAATAGGGCCAACATTTCCATCAAGCAAATATCATGCTCAGCACCTGACAAATTGTGACACTGTTTACAAAGTGACTGAATCAGAAACAAAAAGCTCCCACTGTATGTTTGGGTAGGGGTGGCTGGGAAAGGGGCTACCATGCAGAAGCAGGGGCTGCTGTGCAGGCACAGCTCAGACACAGCAAAACCCAGGAGAACACCGTGTTTTCTGGACATGATCCTCATGATGCAGAGTGGGCAGGAGAGCTGACTTGCCAGGGAACAGCCTCTTGAGACAGCAAGCTGCGTCTCCTACAGGAGAGGAATCCACATCTTTCTCTTTTTCAGCCATTGCATCGAATCAGGTGAAGTTGAGAGTGGATTTTGCTATCCCAGCTGATTTCCTCCCCCTTTTATTTCTCTCTGTATTTCATATCCCTAATGGCTTCTTTCAAGCTTGGAAAAAGTATTGTTATAAAGCATTACCTAGTGCATTTTAAGCATGACTTTCCACCCTTCCTTCCTCTCCTTGTCTCATCTTGTAATTGCTGGTGACCCACTGGAAAAGCCTAGCTTTGGTCATCTGAAGGATCCAAAATTCTGACTGGGCTGAAATGATCAAATCTTTTTTTTTATCACCTACAGCTCCCAGCACAAACAGATGGGAGAAGCAGACACACGGAGCAAGCCCACATCCATATCCTTCAGGAGGCAGTCAGGCTCAGCTTTATAACTGATAAGATGCGCAGCTGCAAAGGATAGTAAAATAACATCACTGGTGGCAGAAAGGCAGGGCCCTTTGGTATCTTGGCACTTCCCATGTAAAATGGGATGATCTCCAGTTTTCGTGAAGCAAAAGTCTTGAGTAATCCTAGGACTAGGGCCAAAGACTGAAAAGAAAGTGAATTACCTTATTTTTCTGCTAAGTCAGAAGAGGGGTACAATCAGTGTGTGATGGAAGCTCTCCCTGCCTCTGTCTGCACTGCACCTCTCCCTGAACTGACAACAGCCCCTACCAATTAGGAAATGAGGAGGAATGAACCCAGCACTTTCAAAGCCACAGGTCAGCTCCCTTCTTCCTTCTATCTCTCTCCCCAAATTAGTCATCTTATCTTCTCTTCCCACAGAAAAATAGCATGAGCTGTGAAAGGAGAGGAGCCCCCACACTTGGGCCCAGCAGCTCTGGCTTACTGGACCAGGTACTAATAGAAACACCAAACTCAAAGCCTTTCTTCAGAAAGAAGGGAAATGGGAAAAAGTAAGCAGCGATTGTATGGGCAGGAAAAAGACTCAACCCATCATCTGCTGATGGCAGAATTACATTTCAGTGCTTTCCTTTCTGCACGAAGGAGGTGGGGGTAAGGGGAGAAGAGTGTACTGAGCAATCCAGGGATTAGGGACAAAATACCATATTGCCCAACCAGGGGATTACATTAGGTTTTTCTTTTAAATTCCCTGCTATCTGATCCCTCACATTTTCACCAGACATGACGCAAAAATTGTAAAGAATGCATTCCTTCCTCTTGAATAGGTGACTCTAGAAGATTACATATGAGGTAATAAAATTACTTGTGTGTCATATTAAACATCTCTTCCAGTTGCAGCCAGAGATAGCTCAGCTTTGTGCCCTTTGTTAAAAAAAAAACAATAAAAATTAGCAGAATTTATTCAACTCAAAAAAAAAAAAACCCACCAAAAAACCACCAAAAAATATTATCATATGCAAGGTTTTTCTGAGCATATTCTTTAAGAGGGGAGGTCACACAACAGTCTCTCTGGGTTTGTCCTGTCCTGGACAGCATTTCTTAGAGTGACCCTGGCTTGAGATTGCCCACAGGCTTGGATAAACCTACATAATGCTTGGCTTATGGTGTTCATGTCCATCACGTCCCCAAGAGTCTGGGGTCTGGACAGCAGCTTGCTGTGCACAGGGAAAGCCCAGGCTATTCCCAGAGGGAAGGACATGCGGTATCTCCTCTGGAAAGCAGAAAAGCTGTGTTTCTGCCAGCCCTCCCTTTGGAGGGCACCAGAGCCAGCCAGGCTGCCAGCAGCCATCCCTGCTGAACGTTATGGTTTTTCTCCCTCTCAAATGGATTAAGGTTTGATTGCTAAGGGGATTTTTGGGGAAAGAGCTGCCACTCCTAGGCCACTAGGCTGAAGGCCATCAGGGCAGCAGTTTCTAAACACCAGATGTAAAATCTGTGAGTGGGCATCTTAACTGCTTCATTGGTCTCAATCCAACTTGTAGCTGCCCCAGCATCACAGCCAACATTACTCATCCTTCTCCTCTCTGCTGAAAAAAGAGAAGCAAAATGCTGCCAAGACAGAGGCCAAATAACCTGACACTCGGTAATTTTGCTGTTCACTCTGGAACACAGCACATTTATCAAACGATGATATGGTCCACATCACACTCAAGGAAATGAAAAGCACTGTTTTGCTGTTTGCTGTCCAGGCTGAATCAAGATTCACAAAGCCAAAAGGGAGCCCGGGCAAGCATCACAGCACTACCTTGTACCCAACCCACTGTGAGCCTGCTCCAGCACTGTTCCTTATGCATCAGTTGGCTTTGTCAGACACCTCTCAGCATTCCTTCAATATCTGAAAAAGCTGGAAATAAAAAAAGCTGAATAGCTGGAGAGGGTAACTAGTGTCTCTTCCTTTTTGCCATACGTTTGCATTGTACAGACAGGAAGGAGTCAAAAAGCAGTCTCTATTCCAATTAAAATTTAAAAGAGCATGTAACCCCTCTGCAACACAGCCTACCACTTCAGGGCCTGGAAACTCCCCATATTGCAACTCTAAAGGGGAAAGGAGACGGCTCATGGGCATCTTGATGTAAAGAATCAGAGATAAAGCACTGCCCTATGAAGCTCACACTAACCTTGGAGGCAGGAAAAAACCATTTGAGTCAGCTCAATAACTTAAATCTAACCTTGTAGAATGTGAATCCCAGTGTTCATATAATTCTGTGCTCTTTGTCCATTGTACCATGCGCTGCACAGCCCCAGGTATATAAATAACACAGAGCACTGGTGTCTCGGTGAAGGCAGGGCAACAGAGGAAAATTACAGAATTAAAAGGACAGAGAGCAACTAAAAGATATAGAAAGACATAAATTCTCTCGTGGTAGGCACTGGCCAGGGACAAAACCACCTGCTACAAAGCCAAATATACTGCCCTACAAGAGAAGTGACTGTTTCGACTGTTGGCTACCTGCAGAGACAAAAATGAAAACCAAGGAATAGCTTAAGTTCTTTTCACTAATGGAAGGCCACCCACAACCAAACATGTCAGCTGCATCAGTGCTGTTGCTAATTCCTTCTTCAGTGTCATTTTAAATCAAGCTAAAACCTGGAGGTGGCTGTAGTGCCAGAAGCAAAGGTTCCTAGGAGCACAAGCAGCTGGCAAGGCACTGGTACTGGATATCCCTAAAGGCAGTAGCATCAAAGGCACTTATCTTTTGTTTCCTATCTACATGGGGATTTTTAAAATGTGAATTCTCTCAGCGTCTCAACTTACAAGTAACCTCAAAAGTCATATTGAAACTTTACTCACATCTTTGGCATTTCACTTACTTTCACAGGAGAGTCCATTGCCCTCTAGGGCTCCATCTCAAAACCAGAGATCAGGCTAACATCAGCAATTAATAACGAAGGACCTGGCCTAGCAAGCACCTTCACGTGGCATTTCATTGCCTTCAGAGCACCTGCAGGATGCAATGCTCCAGGAGGAATGAACCTCAATGTGTTTTCACAACAAAAGGATATACTCCTGGGATCACTCACTAATTGGATAAAAGCATCAGAACTACCCCGTTACCATCCCTAGAGGAAACTCATTAGCAACCTAATGAAATAAAGTGATGACAGGAAGGTATTTTCTCATCATCTTTTAATGCTAACAGGCTTTAAAGCTATTTTGCTTCCTCACCCTCTCCTATGGTGCCCAGAAACCCCACGGCACCTCTCAGAGCATCACAGGCAGTCCCCTCTCCTGCATATTACACATCAGGGAGCAGTTTCAGAGCACAGAGGGATTCTAAGGTGTTCGACTCATCATCTTTGATGAATCTGGGCAATTGAAGCTTAATCCCTGCCCCACTTGGAAAATGCTCCCCAGTGGGTCAAGCTTCCTGATGAGTCACACAATTTAGAAGAAATATAATCTGACTACTAAGAACTTTGTTATTTGTTTTTATGACAAGCAAAACTCATGAACATTTAAAATAAATTAGAAATATTGAAACAAATTTTACAATTTTGAAATACTTTGAAGTTGGTGAAATTACAAATATTGAAGCGAGTTCTACATAACCATAGTGGTTCTAATAATTATGTCTCTATTAAACATGATAATTTTTTTCTCCTTCTCTAAAAAGCATCAGCTCATACCCCCAAACACTTCTGTATCATATAGCCTTAATAGGTACATATTTTAGATGTACATATTAAACACAAGCTCCTTAGTAACAGCAAGGGAGGAATGGATAATTTTGAATAAATCTGAAAAGGATATTAAAAAGCAAGACAAAGTATTCACCCACTACATTCCCACTACCCACACCTCTGACCACTAAACACCTTCCTCCAAGTCCCTGGACATTTAAAAGGAGCTCACATCTCTCCTCCAAGAGCTCTTGCAAGGAGTCAGACAACCAAAAGCATCAATATCATTTATCTCTACAATGCATCTACAGCCCAGCTGAGGTTATAGGGCTGCCAGCAGCACCATTCCCCACTGCCAATAAGTGACCTCATTGCTCATGGTACACACCTTATTGGCAGCCTGGGGGAAGAGCATCCTACATCTTCTCATCTCTCATGTTTAGCCACAGGAGGAGCAACGATGTGTTCAATTATGCCTCAATCCCAAGTACAATTAGACACCTCCCTTCTCTCTGACTTCATTTGTCTACAACAGTGGGGATTAGTGTTAGGTGGTCTGTAGGGCCAGTGAGCTGGAAAACTTTGTAGGTAGAATTTAATGCTATGACCTCTCAGAAAAAAAAAAAAAGGTTGGAAGAACCAAATTATGAAATAGCACTTTCCCATTAGGAACTGTTAGTTTTGAATCTAGCTAAGCTTTCAAACAGCTGTTAAATGGAAAGGGATTCTGGCAGTGTCATTCAGAGCTGCAGTGGAATGGAAATCCACGACTGAAAGGTTCGAGACCTCATTACCAAGGTTTTTCTAGCACAAGCGCTTCAAACCACTAAACTTCCTCAAAAATGCAGCATAAATGTACTGGGGAATGTCAGGCTCAATCCCAGAGCACAGACAAGGTCAGCCCTGCACCAGCTTCCTTTGTCACAAGCATAGCATTTATTGATCATTCATTCCTCAGAACCACCTAACAAATCTTTCCCTTTGCCCTCAGCTTCTTCCCCATCTTTCTGCTGAGCCATTTCACTAAGTTAGCTGAAGGTGTTGAGACATTCAGAAGAACCACTGAGCTCCCTGTGGCAGCCTCAGGCTACTGAAGCTCTTTAAAAATGAACCCTCCCACATGCTCTGTGAAAGAAGTCAGAAGCAAAACTTCCTAGACTCAAAAAATGCTCTGGTTTGAAAAGGACTTTCTGGATCATCATGATCCAACACCCCTTCCACAGGCTGAGACAACTTCCACTGTCCCAGCTTGCTCAGAGCCCCTTCCAACCTGGCCTTGAACATTTCCAGAAATGGGGCAGCCACAGCTTCTCTGGGCAACATGTTCCAGTGCCTAACCACCCTCACAGGAAAGAATTTCCAATACCTAATCTAATTCCATCTTTTTTCAGCTTAAAGCCATTATCCCTGGTCCTGTCACTACACGCCCTTGGGAGCAGCTCCTCTCCAGTTTTCCTGTAGGCCCCCTTTCGGTATATTTGGGTATATTATACTCCAAGCAAGATCAAATTATAGTATTCATGCACAGTCGTCCTCTGCCTCTCCCCCAACTTTCAGGTTTTTACCAAAAGTTGTGGTTTCACTCCTTTTCTCTTCCCCTCTCATTTTGGCCTGGATGAGAGGTCTTGCTCTAAGGGCTAGAGTTGAAGTTCTGTTCCCACTTTGTCCCACAGACTCCATCTGCACTCTAAAATAAGTCACTTTATGTTCCTTTCCCTCTGTTTCTCACAGAGTAGCTACGAAGACTCAGCCCCTACACTGCCTGTGTTCTGTGTTGTCATGGATTACAGCCCCACAGGCAGAAAAAGCTGAGACAACGCCCAATGGGCAAGAATTACACTTTGTAGTTTGAGGTAAGGTGAGCTGTAAAACTCTCTAGGTAGAATTGAGGGCTGCAACCCCTCAAAAAAACCCAAAAATAGTTAGATGAACCAAATTATGAACTAGCACTTTCCCATTAGGAAAAGTGCTCTTTTCCTAATGCTCTAGTGCTCCAACCAGCTCAACAGATTTTCTGGGAGTCAAAAAACAAACAGCCTCTTCCTTGATGCTACACAGTCTCCTACTCCATTTGTGGATCTCTTCTGCAGACTAAGATAGGGGACTGTGGTCTTTTACAAGGGAAAAAATTCTAGTGAAATTTAAGGCAGAAAAACCTCTTTTTTTTCCTTGCCACAGTCATCCCAAGCTCAGTGTTTTCCTCAGAGACTGACTCGAGTACAGACTGGACAGTCTGTGCCAATCTGTGGCCCACAGCAGCTGACACACTAGACAAGGTGGTGCTGGTGTGAGGACTGCACACATCTTAATCTTCGCCAACAAAATCCTCCTGGAATTCCTTTATAGGCAAAAGACAAGTTTTCAGGTAGGGAAAAGAAGCCTTTATGAGCTGGCCGAGAGGCAAACAACTTCCCTGTATGAAGTGGGCTGCACATGCACCAGCAACAGCCTCACCAGGAGCTCAGCATCCCAGGAGAAAGGGTAACGGGAGAATCCAGGGGCTGGCACAACATGGCACCAGGGAAGCAGCTGTACCCAGCACATGCACACCAAGAGATGCAGGAAAACAGAAAGGAAAAACACATTGACAGAAATGAGAAGTGAAACCAGAGACCTGGGGGCTTTGAAAGAGAGAGACACGTGCCTGGAAACCTGGGACGCAGGTCTTGGCACTGCACTTTCCATCAGACCTATGGCCTTCACCATGAGCAACCACATGAATGTTTTATATGCATAAATATGTGCTACCTCAGAGGGAAGGGCAGAAAAGGGCTGAAAACCCACACAGCACACATTGGAATGAGCAGCATGATGACATCCCTTCATATTTGTCCCTGGATATTTACACAGAGCATGCACCAAGGCCCACAAACACTCAGCACCCCCTGGTATGCATTTCCCAGCCCACAGAGGGCCCAGCAGTTATCTGATGAAAGCACAGATGGTTTTCCCACATGGCTGCACCTTTTAAAACACACAGCAAAGTCCTTCGTGCCCATGTCCCACCATACACCTTCTCCACCCTGAAGGGGCATCGCCTTGGCCACACACAGCCACCAAACACCCAGCACTAACCCACATGGAAGCCTCTACAGTCTCCCTACACACACACAGAGGCTCTCTAGAGCTACTCTTAACACTTTTTTTTCAAGTATACACAGTCCTTCATGGCTTTTCTCTACTGAGAACAACAAATCAGAATCATCCAAAGACTGAAAGAAGGGGGAAAAAAAAATCCCCAAACCAACATTAGGAGATGTGGGTGAACATGTCAAATACACTTGAGATCATGCATGACTTCCACTTACAAAGTGCTTTTAAAAAGGCAAAACAACAACTTTGTAAAGTGAGACAAAAAAAGAGTTCCTACATTCTACATCCATTTTTTTTCCAAGGCAAACTTTTTCACTGACAGTTCTGTAAGTAGAAGTGGATACAAAGATGTGAGGCTGCCATTCCTGACCATTATTTTATTATTATTCTTTCCCCCATTGCTCTTTTCCTTAACATCTGTGAAATCCATTGTCTGACTGCCACATGTGTATCTCATGCCCAGGCTCTGCTGCATGTACCAGTAAAGCAACAGGAAGAGCACAGAAGATTGTTGCCTATACACATCTCCTTCTCAAAAACTCAGCCAAGTTGCCAAATAAAAAAGAAAAAAAATTAAAAATAAATAAATAACCAACCAAACAAATCTGTCAAAAGTCTGGTGAGGCTTCAAGAAAATCATTTCATCAGCCCCATGACTGACCCAGGAGAGAAGAACTGACTACCTTCTCATTTATTCCAAAGGACTAGAAAGAACAAAAGTGATTTTCCACTTCATCAAAGTTATGTGGCACCTGATTCAGCACTTCTTACACGATGAAATTTTCCACCTGCAGGGCAATCTGAGTGTACAGGTCCGTGCCTGTGCTACACAACAGCTTCATTATGTGCTCACAGAGGCTCACCCATTCAGATCAGTGATGCACTTATCTCCTTCTGACTATATGCATAATTCCACTGCAGCTCATGTGTAATTTTAGTCAGAGTTACCACTCACAACACCTCTTTTGTGAGGTGCTGCTAAGCCCAGATACAGAAGGGAGAATGTCAGACACACACTAAATTCAAAGACTGTCCCTTTACTTTGTGCTACATAGAGACATTGGTGGCCACACTGGCAGCCACATCTCAATGTCAGGAGGGAACCTTAAATGTCAGCTTGATTTTCCCATGGTAGAATTCTTCTTTCTGACTATCCTAGCATTTTTCTGCATTTTGCTGCAGCACAGAGTTTCCACCTCAAAGCTTTATAAATCAAATAGCTTCATGAAAGCCCCCTCATGTACCAAAAACGTCCAGTGAAACAAAATGGTGATGAAAGTCTTAGGTGACAAAGTAAATCGAGTTACTGTTACACGAGTGGGTGGTAACAGGACTGCACCGTACCTACCCACCACTTCTAACAAAGACAGTTGCACACAGATCCTCTGAGATTAGGCCAGAGAGGGAGAATTATTTCCTTGACATTTGGTAGAAGATAAAAATTCATCCATCATTTTCGTGCAGAACAACCACACTCATTTACAGCATTAGAATGTGTTAAGATTCAAGGAAACTTAAGTAAAATAAAACAACACAATCAAAAGATCAAAGGCTTGTGTTGGGTGTTTTTGTTTTTACAAATGTCATTCAGCTTTAATTATTTATAATACCTCATGGTACACTAGTAAATGTTGTCACATTTCATAAAACAATCAAGTCTTAGTAATAGGAGATACCTCTGCTATCCTGCCTGTATTTAATATTTACTGAGAAGTGATGTGCATTTTATGATCGCTATCATGTCTGAAAATAAAAGAACCAAAAAAATAAGGATGTTTCCTTTGTTTACATTGCTATTTTGGTCCCCATCTGTAGTCTCAGGTACTTATATGCTCATCAACAGTGACAGGGCTCGTGTAATAAGGATTTCCCGGAATTTCCTTGCCATAACTTTTTCCCCTTCAAATGCAGTGACAAAACCAACTCTAATTATAACTCCTGTTACTTACTGCCATGGCAGACAAGCAGTTCTTGCTGAGGGTGCAGGGGGAGAGGCCAGCTCGATTCTTGGCTCCTGCTTGCAGAGAAAGGGGTGGGAAAGCACACGAGGCACATCCCAAACAGATTCATTTGGCAACAGGGGGAGAAACTTCAGCCAAGGAGCCTCCAACCCCCTATTTGAGATGGTGACCATGCAGGGTGAGTTACTCCAGCACGAGTGGAACCGGGTGGGCTGGGGCACAGAGAGCAAAGGACACCAGTGCCTCCAGCCTCTCCATGGCAAAAGGGCAGTGCATGAATCCCTGCTGGAGCAAGACACCTCAGCCCAAGACAAGGCACAACCCCTGAGCTGCCAAGATGCTGCCAATTGGCGGCACAGGGCTCCGAGATGGTTCCTTACGCATTTGGAAATTCCTGACTCACGTACCAGCAGCACTTCTAAAGCCTGCCACCCACTGCCTCAGTCAGGGTTTCTCAGCTTGGTCAAAACGAAATTACATTTCTCTGGAAAAACTATTCTCTAGTGACAAGTGTTTGCCAAACGCCACTTGAGCTCTCACAAGAGGGCCATTAAAAATTACAACTTTATTTCCAATACCGCTAACCAAGATTCCCTGGATTTCTAAACAATATTTAGTTAAGAAATTAAAAACCATTTGCTTTATTGATTTTTTTCCTTTCGGATTGTGGTGTTTGTTTTGATTTTTAAGGATGATTTTTTGTTTGGCTGGAGTTTTTATTCATTTATTTGTTGGTTTTAGTATTTCTCTAAGCTTAAACAATTAAATGACAAGACTGCATTTCAGATTAGATTTTAAAGCTGCAAATACCTGCAGGAAACTACCACATGATGCTTTATTTCCAAGGCTTCCTCTTACCTTAGCTTTTTATTGTGGAAATATTCTTACAGAGCTTCCACCTTTGCTATAATCTGAATTCCTCTTTATATCAAGAATTCCTTCAGGAAAGCAACTTTAATCTCTACTTAATATAAAAGACACCATGAAGTTCCTCACAAACTCTGCAATGACAAAATAATAAAAATTAAGGGGGAAAAAGAATCACCTCACTGCTTTTTGTTCCAATATCTTGTAAATATTCTGCTGGGGCTAGAAATGTATGGGGCAAATACTACTTCAAGAACCAAATGTAGAAAGCATTTCCCTCTGGCAGATGTACATATTTAATTCACTTTTCTGTTTTCAGTTGCCAATCTTTTCACAGCGGGGCAGGAAACTGAACTTTTGGTTCTATCAGTTTATAAAAAATAAAAAAATAAAAAAGTTTTTCATTTTGTGAGCCAACATTTCAGGTTTTCAGCAGGAGCTACTTAACCCCGCATTTGCAGGGTGAAATAATAATTTAGGGCTGAGAATCGCTGCTGAGCTGTTGGCACTGTGATGTCAGCGCCCAACCCTTGGATGGGCTGGCCTCGTTTAGCGGCGTGAGGCTGGAAAGGGAGATAATTCCTCTGGCTGCCCCTCGCTCTGCAGGAGAGCCCTCGGCAAGGGATGAAGGCTCCTGTCGGCAGCCTCCTGTCCCCTCCCCGTGCCCCGGTGCTCCGCTGCAGAGGAAGATGCGCCCAAGGGCCGGGTGTTGTGTTGGCAGCCACGGACACGCACAGGGACAGCTCGGATCAAAGCCATCAGCTCCCGCACCAAGCCGCACATCCCACCGGGAGTGTGTCCGAAATTACAGCAAGCCATCAGCTCCCGCACCAAGCCGCACATCCCACCGGGAGTGTGTCCGAAATTACAGCAAGCCATCAGCTCCCGCACCAAGCCGCACATCCCACCGGGAGTGTGTCCGAAATTACAGCACAGTGCCGGGGGGAGCGCAGGGAGCACAGATCTGCTCTCAGCAGAGCTCCTGGTGGGGACACCGAGCCCTGGGCACCGCCGGTGCAAGGTGGATGAGGCTGGGAACACGGCAAGGGCACGGGAAATTTCAAGCTCCCCACAAAGCATACCTGGGCTATTCAAAGCAAGTTTTTCCTCCTGCGGGTTTGACTGGGGGACAAACACGCCTACATTGGTATTGGCTAGACAAAATCATGGCATATTTGATACAGCACTTTCTGCTTTTCAAGCTACTGGCCACACCGGTACAAAACATTGATTTCTGAATGTGTTACTCATAGTTTTGGTGCAATTCTAGAGAAACTAGCAGGTTATTTGCAGGCAAGAACAATGTCAGCTAATTAGAGATGTGTTACATTCAAGATATTTGCTGTTTAGCAACAAAACAAAAAAGAGGGAGGGGGGAAGATAATACTTTAGGCCCAGTCTCAGGTAAACTACGGTTCAATAACGTTCATACAGAAGTTTTCCTTCCTTTTTTTGTCTCTTGTAACAATACCCTGACCTCCCATTTCACTCCTTCAACTGCCACCAATAGATTTTTTTACATGTATTGTCATGCATCTTTATTATTTTAAGCGAGTTCCAACTGTTGGGGTTTGGTTTTTTTCCTGAATGTATAAATACAGCTCTATGGCTGTGCACAGCAAAGTAATGCACCTGCACAGAGAGCCCTAAACGAGCTCTTTGAAAGGCTGTACGAAGCCTTGAATAATTTCTATTGTACCACTGGATAAGGGAATCCAAGTGCCAATGTAAATAGGTTTTCCTGGACCTGATATAGCCATTTACAGTTGCAAGTGTATTTCAGCACCATAATTTCCTGAGAGAAATGGTAGCAATTTAAAGAGCCTGGGGTTGCAGGGAGTGGAGAACTCAGTGGAGGTCCTCTGTAGAAGTTATTTACTATTCTATCTATCCAGATTGTTCTCATTACGGTTAATGATAAAGTGCATATTATCTGTAGGAAACCAGCTCTAAATGAGGAAAAGGTGTGGAAATCCAAGGATGCAAAGAAAATTTACTTTTTTGCACATATCTTAAGTCAAATAGAGTGAGCGATATGCATCAAGAGAGGCTTAAGAAAAGGCTTTTATATCTGAAGGTACAGGACTTGTTAAATGCTCACACAGATGAAGGAGAGGAGAAAGAAGAGGAAAAAAAAAAACAACCCTACATTTCCTCCTAAAAGCATTTATTATGAAACCCTTACAAATAATGACCATGCAGAAAACTTCAAGAATACTCACATCTTTAACACACTTCTAAGGCAATCTAGAGAGCAGAACATTAGAAACAGATTTCAGTATCTCCTTTTTCCTCCCCCCGCCCTCGAAAAAAGAAAGGTAGAAGACTTATTGCAAACCCCTTGCCTTCCCTCCCAAGAGCAGACACGTGAGCAAATCTGTCTCGTTAGCAGCCACTTTATCTCAAAAGCTCACCTCAGACTCTGCCGTTATCTGCAATTGAGTTGCCCCTAAATGGTACAAGCTCAGAAAACTGTCAGGGTAGAGATGCAAAAGTACCAAGGGCTGACCGGTGTAATGTTTGTTTCAGAGGTGCCCTGTAAGTTTTCATTTTCACATCGCTCACCTTAACTGAGTCTAGGATGAATCACCCCAAACTTCACACTCGCTGCTGGGACCGTCAGCCCTGGTGGGGAAAGTCTCTCTGCACACATCAACTATTATATAAAACTTCAGCTATGAAGAGTGTTTAATTACATCATTTTTAAGCCCTGCCACATGCAGAGCTTAGACTCAGACCAGCTCCTAAGTTATCCCAGCTGTAAACTGACAGCACATTAAGCATCCCCACGGCAGGGGAAATTCTTCAGCTAATTCACCTGGGGCTAGAGACACCCTTTTCTTGCAGAGACAAGTAACAGCTTTGTGTTTTCTGTCCTCTCAGCTCAGAGGGCTCATCCCTAAGCACACTAGAGCACTAGTTACCGATGGTGTGCTGCCTCCACAAGGGCTCTACAGCTAGAATTAGGTAAGGCTCAAAAACTTTCTGGCACGGAGCGTCTCAGACAGCAATCCGCTTCAGCAGACGCTGGCAATTAGCAGCTCCTAGCTGGTAACAGGAGAGCAGACAAACCCCACCGACGGCCCCTTCGCGCAGGTGTATTTACAGGAGGAACAAACCCGTTTATTTGGCATCAGACGAGCGAGGTAAACGCACGGCCAGGAAAACGCAAGACCCTGATTATGAAAGCAGCGTCCTGCTCTGGCCACAGCAGGTCCCGTGGCCCCGGGTGGCCCTCAGCCCGCAGCCACGCGTGGGGAGCCGGGCACAGCAGCCCCCGTGTCTCATCAGCGCTGGGGCTTATGCAACGGCGGCCGGAGCGGGTGGGGATGGGGCAGGGAGGGGACACTGCGCTCCGGGGGAATTCCCGCAGAGAAACCCCTCCCGGGAGCAGCGCTGCCGCCGGAAAGGTTTTTCCCATCCCCTTAACGAGCGTTCGGAGGCACCGGGATCACGGGCGGCTGTGTTTTACTGAAAAGGGCAGAGCGCACAGACAGCCGTGTTCTCCGGGCAAGAGCTCTGACTCCGGTCGGAGTAACTCCGAAGTTCACCCGCATTCCCCGTCGCGCTCCCCATCTCCCCTGGCGCTGCCGCGCCGGAGGAGCGCCCTAAACCTGACGGCAGCAGCGGGGCTGAGAGCAGCTCGCTCGCTGGCTTTAGGGAACGCCGATGTGAGAGAGCTCTTTTAGGCGTCGGGATGAGGGCAAAGCCCCTCCGGCTCCAGGGGGCTGCCCCCACACCGCTGCCCGGCCGCCGGACCCGCCCGCCGCCTCCCCAGCCAGCGAAGGCGCCCGCCCGGCCGGCACCCACCTGTAGGACACCTGCTTCCTGAAGGTGAGGCTCCGCAGCTTCTCCTCCAGCGACTCGTCCGCCGCCGACAGCCCCGGCTCCTCCGGGACCCCGGCGGCACCCGCCGCCTCCCCGCCGCCCTCGGCCCCCCGGCAGCCGCCGCCGCCCGCCGCCCCCGTCTCCTCCCCGCCGGCCGCGGCGGGGGGGTTCATTGCGGCGGGGCAGCGGGGCCGAGCAGCGGGAGGAGGCGGGGGCAGGGGAGGGCCGGCCGGCGGCTGCAGGCGCTGGGGGGCTGCCGGGGGACCGCAGCTCCCGGGGCCGCGGGGCGCGCTGCGAGCCGCGGCGGCTGCAAATGGCAGCGCGACCGCGCAGCATCCATCGGCGGCCGCACTGCAGCGGGGCATTGTGGGAAACTCCCGGCCGGCCACGCCCTCGCCACGCCCCTGCGGCCGCCGGCCAATGGCCGCGCCCAGCCCCCGCCGCGCCCCCGCGGCCACGCCCGGCCGCGCCACGCCCCGATCCCGCACTGCCGGCACCGCCGGGAGCCGGCCCCGGTGCCCCGGCGCTCCCGGCCCTGCCCTCGTTTGCCTACACCCCGGCTCGCTCCTCTTACCCATTGCTTCCAGCTTGTTCCCCAGGTGAGCTCAGTTTGGCGCGGTCAGAAGCAAAGCACCCAACAGAGGCGTCTTCTGACACAGCATCACAGTGCCCCTTCGTTAGTTAATTGTTCTCCCAGCTTGTTTCCTGCTTCTCCGTTTTCTTCATTAGGGGACGCTAAGGAAAACTTCAGAGGAAAGCGTCAGCATGTTCCAGCTGACAGTGACAGTAAAATTAAAAAGCACAGAAAAGGTTGAGGTCTGTGGCTATGCAGAAATTATTGCAGGAATTACACACAGCCAGAGCTTTGTTTTCTGAGTCCAAAAGTTCTCCGAGGTAATGTGATCCAAAATAGAAAGCCATAAGAAAAAAAAAAAGAGAAGCATGAACAATGACGCTCTATAGAGAAGGCAAACCCAATAGGAACAGATTTCACAACCTCCCGTGCTCCACAGCTGACTCCCCTAAGCAGCCTCTCCTCTTTGTGAACCGTGTGCCACACCGCAGCCAGTGGCTGACTGGAAATCGAACAGGTAACAGCATTCACCTGCTGCCCATGTGCACCAGCACAAAAACGCTGCAACAGCTTGAGCACCAATCAAGTTTATGACAATCAACAGACTCCTGACACCTGATCCTCGCTCCTTCCCAATCCCATTTACAGATTCAGCTGCTGCACGTGTAGCACATACTGTGTACACATCTTTCACCTCAACTTCAGCACTGACAGGCCCTCCAAGCCAGCTAATCAACATCTTCCCATCCCTTGCTGGCAGTAGCCACCAGCAGCTTGTTGGCTGATGGAAAGTGGGTCTTTTCACTGCAGCATGAGTATTTAAAAGCTGAACCAACCTTCAAAGGAATGTCCTACCCCTGTGCATAAGCAATGCATACATTCCCTGCGTGCACATGTGCTTAGCCCAGTATGTTTTCTTCCCCCAAGCCTCAGAGTACTTTTAATTACTAGTGAAGCACACAGAATAAAGCATAATTAAGCAATGTAGATCCCTTGCTTATTAGAAGCAAAATTAAAGTTCTTACGCAGAACTGTAAAAGGAAGTTCCAGATCCTCCTTTGAGCTGTGTGATCAAAGGAGGATCTACAAACCAGCAGCTCTACAGAAACCATTGATGCCTTTTCCATTGAGAGCTGGGACCTCAGCCTGGAAGTCTCCAGTTGAACTTCCAGGGAAATCAGCAGCCAATGCTGCTCATGAAAGCATTGCATTTAAGAGCATGTGACAAATATTTTTAGCAGAACCAAACTAAACCATCTTGGGGTGGACCTGTCAAAGGGCAGTTCAGAGCCAGCCCAAAAGCCAACTTCAAGGATGGGGAGTGGCACCACAAGTCCCTCTCTTATCAGTGCTGTTTTTGAGGTTTAGTCATTGGTGAAAACTGTGTGGCCTGTTGCTATGAGGAGATGCCAATGACATGTGCTAAAAAACCTGTAACTGCAAATTAATTTTGCACTCAGAGAGCAGGACACTGTGCATCATCTCACAGCTTTATTCTCTCAGCCTCTGGTCCACATGAGAACAGCTCTGTGGCCTGTGCCCCAGCTAATGGCTCCACCTCCCCCAGAGCATCTGGAGCAAAGCCTAACAGCTAATCAGCATTTCCTACCCCCTCTCCAGTGGACATCCATGCAACTGAGCCACCTCCTCCTCCTCCAGCATGAGCCCTCCTGGAGCTCCTGCTTGTCAATAACCCTTTTATCCACATGACCAAATTTACCCTCTGCTCAGGGATTACCTTTTTTTCCTCTCACTGCTGCAATTTGAATGACTCATTTGCAACATGAAGAGCTAAATTGACTTCCTTTGCCTTTTTTCTGAATATGAGCAATTATGAGAGAGTCTGAGGCTCGTGAAGGAAAGCCCTGCTCACACAATTACACCTGTGGTGTAGCTGCCAATCCCTGTGGGTACAGCAAGGCAGCGGCAGCAGAAACTTTGCAGGAGCCTCACGTTCGCTCCAAGGTGTGGCTGCAGACACACCACTGGGCCAGGAGGGAAAGGATGAGCACAAAAATAGATCTTCAGCAGGTTTTGCCAGTATCTGGGATTATCATGGTAACAAAAATCTGAATTCCCCAGGTCTGGGTTCTCATGTCTTAAGCGCTGTCAGGTTAAATGGAGCACCTCACATCACTCCCTGCTTCTCTGGGAGAGCTGACAAGGTTCAGCAGGTGGGGAGCTCTTTTTCCTGGGTGGAAACTTCTCACCATACTGCATGCCATGAATAGCAGGGCGGATGGTGGGAATGAAGGAGGAAATGCAGCGAAAGGAGGGATTTCAGCCTTTTGGAGTAAAGCCAAGGGAAGGTTTATTCCATTACTCACATGCCTGTTAAATCCCATTTTGAACACTCCAGTGTGCACAGACTGTGTGCACTGCGGTAAGTTTTATTCAGAGTGGGAGGGACTGAAAATTCTTTTTCTAATAGAAAGGAGATAGATATATGAAAAAGGGGATGGGGGAAGAAAAGGGTGAGGCAACCTTACTTGTTCAGTGTGTCAGGGTAGCCAGTGAGAAGTCAGTCTATTTTAAATGCTCCATATTCCCTAAGTTCATACAAAATTCATCCCCAGGTCAACCCCCAACATTCAACTTTCAGGAAAAATAAACAAAACATATATTTATATACATAGACATGTGTATGCATGTATTTGCATCTCCTTCAATTGTAAATCTTTTTTTAAAAGTGACATAAGGTGGCCAGTTTCCCTTTCCAGATCCAATGTTGATAGATCGGATCCACCCACAAAAACACTCCCTTTTGGTCAATGTTTGAAGGTCCAGTAGAGCACTGCTCATCCATTGGGAAACTGAGGGATGTTGAGGCTCAGCAAGGAGGGCCCCACCTCAGCAGAGCAGATCAAACACGGGTATTTACCAAAGAGGCTTAAAAAAGAGGGCTAACCAGAACCTAAGCATTTCTTCAGACAGGGAAGCTGAGACAACCCAACAGTCATGAACTTACTCTACAGCAATCTACCCTCAGCTGTGTCACAGCAAAGATAGGGGCCAGAACTTGTAATTTCCTCCTTACTAGAGACACACAAAATAGTAATTTTATAGCAGTGTATAGAATTCATGAAAATACAGTGTAAGATTAATTCAATAATGAAAACTTAAAGAAGTCATTCCTGGGGACAATTTGAAGCCCACCAAGAGGCAACAGCAAGAAAATGAGAAATCAAATAAATCACTTCAACTTTTGAGGCACAAACTGGAGGGACACCCAAGTATTATTATTCATTATAAAGGAAATATGCTTTTGTTTCAAATTGCTGTCTCCTTTGGATCACCTTGCTTTGCTTAATCTCAGTGTGATTTACAGAGAGGAGGAAACCACCACTGGCTTTGCAGACCAGGAATCTGAAGCATGGAATAAATAGGGCAAGCCAAATTCACCAGTATGCCACAAGCATGAGGCCCATGTTTCTAAAAAAATCTTAAAGTAACAAATCAAGAAAGGGAGAATCAGGAATGAATCTTCCATGAAATACCTTCAAGGGGGGTGAAGTCTGTGATGTTGTAAAGTAGGTACAAATAGCTAATAGCACAAGGAGAACACTTTCTACCCAAACATGCCATGAGAGGCATCATAATCTGCATTTGGATATCCTTCCTCCTGCCCTGCCACAGGAATCGGCCTGAGAAAGGAGCATCAAAATGCAGCCTTGAATTCAAGCAGTGAGATGCTTTTCCAAGAACAGCATGTACCGGAGGCTGATGGGTAGGGAGGCTGACAGCTCATCACACAGCATTTCCCCATTGTGTGTGGGTTTCTTTTTCCATCCCAGACTCCCTGCCTGCAGCATCACCTGCTGTGTGATGCTTTAAGGGTCACACGGAGATCCCAGGAGGTTCTGAACTGATGGCTAATCACCGGTCTGTGTTTTGTTTGCTTGGAGGAACTGAGCTCAGCAAAACAAAGCTGAGGGTAACTTTCCCAATCTGTCTCAGTCTAACGATTTTCCTCTAAAAATGCTATATATGCTTGATGCTGCAAACAAGTGCTCTGGATCAATAGTTCTGGCAAGTGAAATTGCCTGTTTGGAAAGAAAAGAGGCATGCAGGTTAGGTTCTTGGAGGAGAGCTTCTTTTTTTTTCTTCCTTCACTGCCAATTTCTTTTGCTACTTTAACCTCTTTAGCCCAAAATCAAGGCATTTCTGAAAATCCATATCAGCCACAAATTTAGTGCAGGCTACAGTGTTCCAGTTTTCCTGGTAGGCTGCCTTCCCCAAACTCTAAAGCAGGCTTCTTTCAGAGGCCTTGCAAAGGAGGCACCAAAGCCATGTCTCGCTCCCATTGTCAGTTAAGCTGGAACTATTAATTCCATGGCTAGTATTTCCTGTGGAAGATGAATTCTTGGTTGCTGTTGTAGGGATGATTGGTACTCATAGATGAGGTCTCCTTCCTAGTAGAAAACTGGCATAAAACAAATTACTGTACCATTTGTGATGCCAGCTCTGTGCAGGAGAATTTTGGCCATCCATCGTCAAGGTCTCTGGATGACCAGCAAAGCCACAGAGTCCCCAGCCCAAAAAGCAATCAGGCATTTCTTTTCCATGTCTACTCAGAGCAGCAAGGTCAGCTCTGTCCCCTGGCTGGATGCTGCGTTTGGGCCGTAGGGTGCAATGCTGGGTGCTCACACAGGCAGAACAGCTTCCGAATTGCTGGAGAAAGCTCCCGAATTATGTCAGGGGTGAGGCAGGCTAAGGAAAGGAGCCAAGGCCAGCAGAGGACCCAGTCCCCAAAAGCCAAAGCAGAAAGTGCTCTTCTAAGAGCTCACTCCAGTTTAAACAAGCCCAGTGCAAAGCCAGAGCAGGGAAAGGCCTTACCTTCCACAGAGCTGTTTGGCCCACACAAATCAGCCCCAGCAAGCCCTGGTGTCACTGGGCTGCAGCAATGCCCCCTAGAGCATCAGCCTTCCTGGACCCCACTTGTGTGGAGAATTTACTGCTAAACTGGGGCTGTAGCACAGAGCTGTACTTAGTATCATTATCACTGTGAAATGCCATCGGCCTTCACCTGATTTCCACCCATTACTGAGATATAATTCTCTGCTAATCTCAAAAAGGGAAGGGGCAGCCAGCTTCAGTGAAACCCCACATCATTTTTTTTTTACCTTCCTTTTCCATCACCAAATTACCAGGGTTCTG
This sequence comes from Monarcha castaneiventris obscurior, assembly GCA_026261815.1. NCBI lineage: Eukaryota > Metazoa > Chordata > Aves > Passeriformes > Monarchidae > Monarcha > Monarcha castaneiventris. The sequence continues at coordinate 2,592,318 of JAMPIT010000884.1, forward strand.
CTGTGTTGAAGAAGGACACATTGCACATACTGGCACACCTGGGAAAGCCGAGGGCCCCCACTTTTTCCAATCATCAGGAAATCAAATGAGTCATACTTGCTTTTTTCTACAGAAAATATTTATTTGCAAGAAATGAAAAGCATAACATACTTCACTACATACATATTTAGGCTACAAAAGCAGGTAGTCTGTTCTCTCACAGAATCAGGCAGATGATTTAAAAAGGAAAAACAACCATTTCTTTCCACCCAATGGACATGTTTGCAGTGTGAACAATCAGGTGGGACTGCATCCAGATGACAGCACTTGTACAAAAATAGACAGGCCACTGAACACAGACACAGAGTTAAATAGACATGGCAAGAGAATAGAGATATCTGCAGCCAGAAGAGGCCCCAGTGAAGTTTACCAAGGAGTTTTTGGGGGGGGGGGTTGCTTTTGCACTAGTATCACTGTCCCTGTCATCTTAGATAGCTTTAAATGTTTGCACAAACCTATAATGCATTCACATGAACAGAGGGAGAGGGAAAGATCAGCTTAAGTGCCCTAGGCGTGTCACAGCAGAGTGACTTAGTCACAAGGTGCTGTTCTGCATGGCCCAAGGCAATGGAATTGGCCCTGGATATGTATTTCTCCTCAAGAGAGTAACACCAGGTAATTCACCCTCGGAAGGCCTAGTGAATCTCAGGGAAACTGAGATGCACTTGCATCACCCTCTGAGAGGAAACTGCTTCCCCTGGCTGGCATCTCGCTGTGCCCAAGGGGTGGTCAGGGCAGCAGTGCTCCCAGGGAAGACCCCAGAAGACCAGCTCAACAAATTGTGTTCCTTGAGCTATCAGCTCCCAGGGGCCACCTTTTAAGGCTAAGTTACACCACTAGACAAAAAAAAAAAATTCAAAGCCATAATTCTGCAGACCAAAAACGATACCAGAATATAAAATAATTGGTTTTTTGTACCAAGCTAGAACTGTTCTATAGAAAGGCCAGACAGTCTATGCACACAAAATGACATAGTGCAACAACATTCAGTTGACAATTAATCACAGGACAGTCTTCAAGACAGCAATTCACACAACAGTTTTACGAGTGCTCGGTGATGTGGAATGTGAACAGGTTCCAGAGAGAAATGCCTGGACTTTCTGCTGCACCAAGCCCAAAGTGCCCTGTGTGTTCAGGTAGATGCCTTTATGTAGGAACATGTATTACATTAAGAAAACTCTGTGGTTTTGATACCTTTTGATTATTCACCATGCACACGTGCACAGATACACACACACTCACACTTGTTCTTGCTAACTGTACAAATGAAGAAAGCAAGATGCCATTATATCAGCACCACTGGATTAAAATCTGTCATGGTAAAGTCAGATATGAGCAGAGTTCTGTTAAAAAAAAAATTATTACCTGCCTCTGCTTCCCCCTCTCTCTCCCTTCCACTCCCTTCATTATGGACTGCTAAGGTTCAAAAAGATTTTTCCTGCTGTTTGGAGGGGAAAGTGGGATATAACATAAAGGTCAGGTATGCATGAACAGGACTGCATAGTACTAAAGAGTAAGGGGAATAGGACTAAAGCTAAACCTAGCAGCTTTTAATGAAAGAGGCTATCACTGCTGACTTAGGGAATCAAGAACTAGAAGGTTTCCCTGTGATGAGTCCCTTCACCTGCCTTTCTTTCCCCCTTTCTGTAAGACAGGTCTACAAATCCAGCTTTCCCATGTTCTGTTCTCACCTCTTCAGTTGCAGCTCTTGGAGGAAGAATCTGGAGATCAGTTGTAGGGCAGACAAGAGACTACTGCTAATAAAGAATATCCAAACTCCATTCAGCATCAGATCCAAACAGCATCACAAATGAGTTTCCTGCATGATGCACTTTTTCCTAAACAGGAATTTGATTCATATATATATGTATATATACATACCTTGGTAAAGCAGAAAAAGGCGTGACATAAAAATGAGAAAACCAAATTGCAACTTCCCTCTCAATCCTGGAGCTTCCAATGGGTGCTGATCACCCAAGCAATACAGTACTAATTGGGATCAACCTTCAACAAATTCTCTGAATGCCCAATGTCACTTTATTGGCCATGAGAAAGATGGATGGAATCCTTACATCTTCTTTGAAAAGACCTTACTTAACACATACATCAGCTGATCCCCCTTTGCAACCCCCAAAGCTGTTAAACTTCAACACTAGATAGTGCAAAGCAGCAACACATCATAGCACTACACTGTCATTTAGGCTGGGACAACTTTTGTAGCTACAAAGTACTGACCTATCATTTCACCTTCAGAATACAAAATGTTCCCTTTTTAATTAGTGACTCGAGAAAGAAATATTTTAGTCACCAAGAGTATAAAAATACTCTATATTCCTCTGTTCTTAGCTGTGTGGGTTTTGAACAATGGCCTCTTGGCATTAGCTAGAATCTAGAGCCCAAATACTCAGTGGAAATCCCTCCCAACGTAGCAATTAGCATCATTCACTTACTTGACCTACATTCTAAAAGCGTCTAGACAGAATTCACCACTGATAGTTTGGGGGGATGGGAGTGGAGAAGTGGGTTGGTTTCTTTAGCAGGGAAAAGAAGTTTTTAGATTAATTTTTGGTCTATGTTAGAAAAATCAAGAACACACTGAGATCCACTGTTACACAGAGAGACGTGGAGGAAGAGGTCCCCTGTCGGTATAAATCAGACCTGCAGCCTCCAAGAGCGGTGTGTGAGAACTATGCTGGTTCTATCAGCTGGGATCTGGCCTAAGAGCCTCAGCCTAATCCATCAGCCTGTGCTGCTGAAAAATATTGAATGGTACAGATGAAATTAAAGAAGTGCAGCAAAGAACTATAAATAGCCTGGGGGAAAAAAACCCCAACATTATCTACACACTGGTAACAAGGATAGAAACATCACATGCCCTGTGCTTCAGACTTTTAAAATATATATATATATAAAATAATGCCCTACATTCCTTCATAGCTTATCTCCCTAGAAGCAAAGACCCAACAGATCTAGACATGCTTTAAAGCTATAGGCCAAAAGGTAAAGTTTACTGGTGTGTATAAAATTGTGCTGATGAGCAACATAACCTTACAGCTGAGGAATCTTAAGTTTATCACTGAAGTCCTCTACTGGAAATGGAAGTTAGGTAGCACATAAAGCCTTTGCTTATCCTGTCCATACACACACAATTCTACAGCACCAAGTCACTGATCACCAGAAAAAGCACACTAGCAGAAGGCTAAGGCTTCAAATAATAGAGCTGAACTAACTAAAAGCACTTACTGGCATCCTCCCTGAATATGCCTTACTACTCCTGCCCTATGCCCTTAACTCAGAGCACAGAAGCTGCCTCTCCACGTGGTCTGCAGTGCATCAACATTCCCACTGGGGTCACCCCTGGATGCTGAGGCTGGCAGAGCAATGGCACCTGTCCTGCCTCCTTCAGCCCCTGCTAGGTACAAAGCACGGCACAAACTCCCTCTGGGGATTGTGGGGTCCTTGCCACACAACAGCCTGTGAGTAGGTGATGACAGGGGATTCCTTGGCCCCCAGCAGAGAAACCTGCTCTATTAAGGCCCCTGAAGAAAAATGATCACAAACATACCAAAGTGAAGCAAAGCTTTTCCTTATTATAAAGTAACATGTAATACAATAAATCCCCAAGCAATGTGTGTGCTAGGTGAAGGGATTCTCTAAAGAACTACCTAAAAATAACTTAAAGGATTACACAAATTAAGATTATAGCAATAGATTATCAAACACTTTAAAGAAATCAGTATGGCCATACTGGCTTAGATGAATTAGTACAGAGGCCTGACCCAGACCATGGGTAGTTTAAAATGCTCAGGATGAAAACATGATTATCTTCTGACCAGATTTGAACCAACATGCCCAAATTAAACAAAAAAAAAGGGGAAAGTTTTAATGGTGGTAAGTGCAGTAAATTTCAGAGAGGAGGAGCCATTTTGGTTGTGCAAAATCATCTATCTTTTAAGAACTGAGAAATAATTCCACTTTGGTTTTCACACAGTGAAGTTAGCCAGTTGTATCTGAAATGGGAGGTGATCCATTTAGCTGTCACTGGGCAGGAGCTCAGGCTGCACAGTGCAAACTGCAAGACTGGTAAGTGGTGGTGTGCTTCACACCCCAGGGCCTCTTTTGCAAAACATTTAACCACTTTGGTTGCCCTCAGAGGCAGCAAAGCAAGGGTGCTCTGGAAAAAAAAAAAGGCCATTTAAGGAATTTTCTAATCTATGACCTTGCCCACTTATGCTGACCAGTCGGGGCCAACCCCAGCTTTCTCCTGTCACTTTGCTGACCTCAAGTGGCTGAGCACTGCAGCCATCTCTTGTGGCACTCACCAGTGATCACTGTGAAGCCTTAAACCATTTAAAAAAAAAACAAACACAAAAGTTGTTAATGGATACTGGAATGATTCAGAGAACCCAGCAGGATCACTGTGAAGGGAAACAGACTTTATCGTGGAGACTGACCCATGCCAAGAAGGGAACACTTGCAAAATAGACTAGAACAGCATTTCTCCTCTCACTATCACCTCAAGTAAAATAATAAGGCACTTGCATAGACAAATAGGGCATTACCTAGAAAAGCACATCTGTACACCAGAACTCGGTACTAGCTCATGGAGTCAGGCACTTGTTTCACTGTCACAGCTGTGAAACACCTTCTTAAAATGGCACAGAGGGGACTGATCCACAGTCCCCTCCAATGCACCAAATTCCTTCCATTCATTTCACTGAATTTTGAGTCAGGCCTGAGGGTGGCAAATAGGATGCCAAAGGAAGAAAGCCTAAGGAGAATGAAGAACAAGAAAGGAGCTGGTGTGACAGCTGCTGTAATAAAATACAAATACAATATTTTACAAAATAGAATAGTTGCAGGAAATATCTACTGTACATAGTAAAAAATTATTTGTAAGGCTAGGTTAGTTTTTCCCTTATTTATCAATAGGAAAAAAAATAAAAGAAAAAAAGAGCTTCAAATCACTTTTTTTTTTAATTGACTTTTTCTGGTAAACTGTAAAGTATCTACACTAGCCTGCTGAATTAGGATTTTCACATTAAATCCATCCTCAATGGAGCACGAGTGCCCTTCTGTAGGAACCAGATAAAACCCTGCTCAAATTCTGGACTGAGTTCAACCATGCCCCTGCAAGGACAAACTGCAAGAAGCACAGCTCAGGCAAAGGCATGACCAGGGTACTGAGAGAGAGAGGACGCTTGAAGACAACGACGACACGGGGCAAGAAGGAAACAAAGCATGGAGAAGAGTACTGGACTGGGATCAGACCTGACTGCTGCTCTTGGCTTTCCCAGTGAGCCTGGGCCAGTCACTTCACCTCCCCATGTGCTCATCTCATTCCTCTTTTGACAGGTCTCCTGCCTATACCATCAGCTCCTCAGACCAGAGGCTGCCTTGCTATGCAGTTAATACAGTATCCACCACCCAGGCATGAACTGGGCCTATCTGTACCCAAAGCAGTTGGTCTCAGATAAATCTCTGGGAAAGGAGGTAAGAGGAAAATGAGACATATGGGTTTATTTTAGGACAATTCAAGCTTAAGGGGAGGAAATGGGTGTTCAGATATGTTTGTGTGTCCGATTTCAGAGCCTGCCCAGATCGCTTGCAGTGTTAGGAAAGCTCAGTTCTCTTCATTGCAACTGCCTGAACAGAATTTTTCAAAGCTAATAAATACTATTTACAACAGTAACAGGAAGATGGCAAGGGAGGGAAAACAAAACACAAGACAATCTGAGACTGGGTCTACACAAGAAATTTCATCAACCACCTAGAAGCCAATAAATTAAATCCATATGGTCCTCTCAGGAGGCACTTCTGGTTGAAGCTTACATTGATTTAGTTTGGGGAAGGAACTGATTTAAGCTAAACATATTAGCCTTAAGCAGACTAAAGGGCATCCGTCTAAAATATTGCATAAATGTAACAAAACCTGCTTTCTAAACAGATTTAGTTAAATTAGTGTAATTGTCCCACACAGAGTGTGATAAGACAGTGACTGATCTTTGCTTAATTTCTCAAGGGTGGAAGCAGGGAAGCCTACCAGGACTGCTTTCAATGCACAGAGAAACCTACCCTGCTCAGTGATGAAGAGGCTGGAGGGGAGAAGAGAAAGAGCCAGGGGAGGACAATTCAGCAGCATCATGGACCAGCCCTCTCCTGCCTGTGCTGTGAACTCAGCAGTGTCAGGGTGCTTTCTTGTCCCTTCAGAAGCAGGCTGCACATGTGCTTCTCTATCCCCCCAAAAGGCTCAAGTGCTGTAGAGAAGTAGGCACAGAGCTGTGGTGAGACTCTAAGCACCATCATGCTGCATCTCCTCTCTCTCTCAATTACCTTCTCCCAAGAAACCCATCACCCACATGCTCCCATTGGTTTTGCACAATTCACCCTTCTCCAGAATGTCTTTGTGCTCAGATCAGGCTGTGTGCATGTACAGGCACACACACCCACCAGTCACTGGCACACTGCTGGCATCATCTGCCATCATAATTCCATCCTGCCCTTGCAGTATTAGACAGGAAAGGGATAAAAGCAGAGACAGGGACTGTGTGCGACGTGAGGGAATTACAAAGACAAGAGATCCCAGCTGTAGTCACAGCCTCACCAGTCAATGCAGAAGTTGAACTCCCTCTCTTTTGTACTTTGGTTCACTGAGGATGACAAGTCAGGGGAACTTTGGTTGAAAATATGTGGGAAAGAGGGAAGTCAAGAAAAAAGGTCTTTTTTTATTTTTAAGAGGTGGCATTGACTCTTCTGTCTATTTCAATTATCTTCAGTGTTTCATTTCCTTCTAGTTCGGCGTTGACTCTGTAAGGAACAAAAAAACAAAGGTTAACGCTAATAGTAATTTTTAAAAGTACATATCCTGCTTGAATTGGCTAATGCCAAAGAGCCATTCAGTATTTACCAGGTGTTTGTCAGTCAGCTGAGTCTGGTAACATACTGAATTAGTCATCTCTTTGGTTCTAGGCAAGCAAAGGTGCAGCAGAAAGAAGTACACATATTTAAACCAGTGAATATCTCTCTTTTCAGAGACCCGCAAAACTTACATTTATGCTAAAAAAAATAAAACAACAACAAAAAAACCCCTTACATTTATGCTAAAAGTAAGGGAACTCAGTGTAGGAACTTAAGTAGTCAGATAATTTTACATGTCTGCCTCTTGAGACTGAGTCCTGCAAACTTGCTGCAGTAATGCTTTAGTAAGATCACTGCTGTGAGAAACTCCAGCTCTTCATGCCCATACCTCATAGAAAGCCCAGTGAGTCACAACCTCACACTTCCATACAACTGGCAAAAGCTTATTCCTTTGGGAAGCACACAAGTAAGTGCTTTAAAGAAGTGGGTAGGCCCAGCTAACAGGCTTACAGGGGTTAGGTTTCTGGCAGAAGTACTGAGTTTGGTAGCTGTATTACTACAATTCTGTTGCAACTACTTCTCCAGAGCAACAGTGACTTTGCCTGTAGGCTCTCCAGATAAAAAACAAACTCTTACTTCATGCTTCATGGTGCCCAGCATAGCTGAGCTGCTAGTCTAACCTCTGGCCTTCAGGCATGAACAACAGTGACAGAACACCCGTGTCACAAGCAGCCCACCCTGCACTCACCTGTGCTGCTGCAGGCCCAGCAGCACTGATTTCTCTAGCCTGGTCTCGTTGGCTATTGTGAACTGCATGATATCATCCTGCTGTGTCCCTGACACAGCTTCCAGGGACAGTGCTGTGAACTTGGAGGTGTCTGTTTGCCTGTCACTGCGATCCGCAAAGGAGATCGGGCTTGATGGCTCCTCCAGTTGGTGAGGCTCCTCATAAATTAGTAGACTCCTTGACCTCACTGCATACAAAGACAGAAGGCAAAGTAAGATGAGCAACAGACAGCTCAGAGAACAGCCCTGGTCATTTCAGGAAATGGAAACTCTTAGAGCAGAGCCAAAGCTGCAAAGGCCTTTCCTTTTCACAGTGATTAACTGGCAATTTGATACCTCAAGAAAGAAACTACAGGAACTGTCCAGTTACAGATCAAAAAGCTCTAAATTATTCACAAAACAAGAACAAAATTAAATAATAACTTTGATAATATATTGGTTCATTACGGTTATGTAATACTAACAGTTTCCCATTCAGTCCTTGGACTGTTTGGTAACAGTGGCAAAGAAAACACCAATTGAAATAATTTGGGCATTTTAACAGGATGAACATTTGCTACTGAGTAGAAACCCTGCTACTTTTCATACACCACTAACTTCAGTTCCACAAACAGAGGCAAAAATTCTTTAAACAGAAGTACCAAGCAGGCTAGTGGGGAAAAGGTTTTGCTCACTTTTATGAAGACTGCTGCCATCAGCACAGTTTGCCAAGCTATCCTTCTTAGAAAAAAAATGGGTATATATAAAAACATGGCCATTTAAGGAGCAGAAAAGCAATAGGTGCTTGAGAAGGGGGATAGGAATGGGGGTGGAAAACAAGTGGTGAAGTACAACCAAGTAAAGAACAAGACTGGAACAGCTGTCACTTACCAATGGAATCTGTGTAGGACTCTGGTGAGGAATGCTGCCTGGGCAACACCATCTTTGTAGCAGAAGGATATGGCCCATAGCTCTGAGAGAAGCTGCCAAAAACTACTGCAAAGCACAGCACCACCATCTGGCAAAGGGAGGATGCAGGAGAGGTAAGTGCACTTGACCCACATGCGCACATGAGAGCAGATACTTTATCCAAACAAATCATTTGAGGCCATTCTCATCACTACATACCTAGAAAAGGCAACTACACAATAACAATTCAGTGTTTTAAAGGGCACATCTCAATGCTGGGGTTCGTTTTCAATGCCTGCACCTTATTTAGCTGCCTTATTTACTCACAAAGTTGAAAAGCAGATAAAGCTGCCATGTGTGCTTTACAGATACTGCTGGGGATTTCCAAGGTTACTTCTGCTGCTGGCCCCAGTCTTGCTTCCAAGTGACAATGAGGCGAGATTAGGAGAACAGCTTAGGCCTTGTAAATGATTTCCATCAATTTGCAGCACTTTAGGTATAAAGGGAACTTGCTAGCTGAGTGTAAGGAAGGAAAAGCAAATCTTTCATTCTACTCATTTTCTTATCTTTACTACTACTAAAATAGGACAGAGGTAGATTTACAGCCTCAGACATATTTTGATTTGGTTGAGCAAGTTTATTTTTATTGGTATCAAAAAAACCAAGCCTCAAAGGTGACCCTCATTTTCATTTTAAAACCCTAGACACCATTTCCCACATATAATACTGCAGAAAAGAATAAAGGGGGTTACTTGAAGGAGCATTACTCCTTCTTTCATCACTGCAGCACCCAACCAAAAGCACAGGCCCAGTCTCCTCCAGAACTTAGTACCTTTCCACAATCATTAATCTTCATCAGTCACAAGTCTCAGCTCCCTCAAAATCCTCAAATCACAAAAAGGAGTTCCTCAGGCTGCTAATTTGCCATTGAGAGGCTTTGCAGAACAGGAGATGTGCCTTTGAGGAGTGGAGAGAGATTCTCATTCCCTTACAGTTCCCAGCCTTAGGGACACTCACCATAAGACAGGTGCCTGTTTGTGTGCTAGCTGCCTTACACGAGCGGGACACTTTGCCAGCAACCATGGCTTGGAGTCTCTGCAACTGCTGCAGAAGTGTTCTGGAAAGCAAAGGCAACAGACAAGCATCACACACACTGACCTGCTTGTTGGTTAAATAGCTTTTTGTCTCAAATTCCACACCTGGAAATAATACAGCATTTCGGATAAGGTAGAAATGGTTGAAGTCTTCTCCTTGAAACCACTAGCATGGAATGTTTTTAATTTTACAAAGTTTTTACATGTATTAGCACTGGAACTTTCAAAAAGCTCTTGTGCTTTACCCTCAGCAATGTCCCTGAACAATTACTTCTTCAGTACTTTCAGTAAGTTCTTATAAATAAAAATTTTATTTTCAGTGTTTCTGTAAGAAATGGCACATTAACAACTGAAACTGCTCTACATGCAAGAGGCCAGCTGCATATATAACCTGACTGTGTGTCATGAATTCAGCAGCAGTTTTGCCATTGTTTTTAATGATGCAGAATTGAGTTTATAACTGGTCTAGTCAGTTATCAAGGTATAGGGCTACCTCCTTTTTTCCAAAAACCTGCCGTTCAGTGGTTTAGAACACATGCTGAATGACTTCTAAAGAGAAGGTCTTAAAACCAGACATAAGCACAGACTTCATTTCTCACATTTGTTTATTAAATAAAACTCTTTATTGCTATTTGTCAAACTGCAGAGTTGACAAAAATTGCAGATGCTTCAAGTGGCTACTCTGATTGTGTCTTTCAGAGGTCCCAACCACAATGACAATTCTCTTGTGGCTGGAGTCAACAGTCCCAGACCAGCAGAGCCTTTCTGACTGGTTTTTTTTTTTCCTGCTGTAGCATCAACTACTACAGTCAGAATACAAGTAATTTAAATGGGAAATTATCTCAAAGTATGATTGATGCAGGGTTTTCACAGCAGTTTCTTTAACGATCAAAGAGCAACCCAAATGCCTGTCCTTAACACAAATATAGTATAATTTTGTATCAAGATGTTAAATTTGCTACTTGTTTCCAAGTTTACTTTTCACTTCTCCTGTAAGTTTCACAATCTACTGTGGAGGATACCCCACAGAAACTCCAGACGACAGTTCTGGAGGCTGTTACGTCAAAAGCTAAAGCAAGAGGCAAGGTCAGGATGTCAGAGAAAATAGAAGGAGTATTTTAAGACCAAACTGGCTAAAAGCTAATTGTAGGGCAGACCCAGAGGTGCCTTCACAGCTCAATATACACCGGACTGCCTATTTTCATAGATTTTTTTAATCATCAGTGCTCATTGCTAATTAGGGTTTAATGAATTCAAGGACTTCAGGAATACATTCTGAAATGAGCACAAGGCATTCTCACAGCACAGCTTTATCTGGGCCAGCAGATCCTTCTCAACTTATTAGGAAAGGATGTCTTGCATGCTCTTGAGAGCATGGCTTATTCTGCAGCTCAGTATTTAAAAAAGGAGAGCAATACACCCAGTTCGATCCTTTATTCAGTATTCAGAGACCACAGGCAAATTAAGAGATACAGTGTCCATCACATAAATGAGACCATCCTAATTCCCTGCTCCCTCTGGCATCTGTCCCCAGTTCCTCCTCACATCCACTTCATGGCACAGGGTTCGCCAGACTTGTGCACATCATTTCCTGCCACAGAACACGTTGCATGCACTATTCCCACCACGTGCCACCAGCTGTGTTAGACAGCAATGCCCTTCTAACCCTGAACTTTCTATGCTCTTTTGGAAGACTAAACCTTTCCCCCATTTCAGCCCTGACTCACTGGGCTCGACACAGAACAGCTCTGCAGAGTGAGGAGGAAGGAGCTCTCCTCCTCCTCAGCTCGGGGGCTGGCAGCAGCAGCAGCCTTGAAATGCTGATCGTTCTTGCCACTTTTTGTGGAGGCGTCAGTGAGAAAACAGCTAATGGCTGGTGAGGAAATCAACAGAGAAGAGGCAATTCTCCTCATTTTGCTCATCTCTGCCTTTTTATGCTCAATTTAAAAAACCTGTTGGGCAGAGTGGGCCCAGAGAGCTGATTACAAAACAGTCTCTTTGGAAAGTATAATTAGGCAGGTATTCTGAGGTCTCCTATACACAGAGGAAGATTCATCCCCCACCTTATTTACCAACTACCTTCACATAAAATGTCTTTCTTCCCCAAGTCATTTATCTGTTTGAGCAGAGCTAATGTTTTCTTCTCACAGACAAGGACTCAGTGTTTGGAGCTGACAGGATACAGGTGCATTTTCAAACTGTGAGCAAGAACCAAGGGAAGAGCAAGAAACAAGTTTGATCAGAGATGACATCACTTTATCCTGCCACTGCCAAAATGGGACACTCCTTGGCGCTTTTATTGTCTATTTGAATCTGGAATGGTGGACGACTGGAATCTGAGGTCAAAAGATTCCCATGCAAAAGCCTGTGATCTGGACCCAGAGAGGCAAAAGGAGCAGATCTCTGCCCAGCAGAACAGGGACTTTCCTAAACTATGATGCTTCCTCTAAACAGCAGTAGAAAGGCCAGAAATGCTTTTAGTGGAATACACTGCCTATGGCTAAGTCCTAACAGGAGAAAATGCAATCCCAAGACAGCATGCTAAGGGGGTTTGCACCCACAGGGATTATTTGCACTTTGTCTGACACATTTCCCAGGGATATTCAATTAGAGGGTCACCTCTGTAGGAGGTGTGAGAGAGCTTTCACGCTTTTCCCTGCCAATGGAAGCACCTCATAGGAAAGCTGTAAAGTGACTGAAGACTCCTGCACTTCCTTCCATTTACTGCCAGCAAACTTGGTCTGTGATGTCTTGGTTTTGGTGCATATTCACATATAATCATCTTCAGAAGAGGCCTTTTCACTACCAAAGGATGGATGAAGTCAAGGCTTCCCCTCTGCTTCCAGTGATACTTTGATTAAAGAGAGAAGTTTCACTACAGAACCACTCAGGAGACTTCCTCGAGTCAATATTTCTGTTTCAAATCCAACATCGATTCAAACAAACAAAAAACCAACCAAACAAGACATCTTCTAGGGGACACCAAACACTTTGTCTTAATCAAAAGTTTTTAGAGAATTGTTCCCATTCTGTGAGGAACAAAACCTAATTCTGATAAGGAGAGAGAAAAATCATTGTATCTTTTAACTCTACACAGACTCCTTCTCTGCCTGTCCCATTTGTAGGAAAGAGGACAAATCCCAAAGTAAGGTTTTAACTAAAAGACCACTTAAATCCATATTTTTCCTCATTTGAATTACAAAGAAAATCTCCAGCAATTTTTCATAAAAGATGTTTCAGCAGGAAAACCAATGTCCTGCTGGCTCTGAAAGCAAGGAGTTTTTCCAGGGCTGCCAAGCTTTGTCAAATATTGTAAGGGTGGCCTGAAATTAAGTGCAAGATACCTCACTGCAGCTCAAACCTAGATCCTTTACTCCTTGAAAATGATTTGGTAAAATTACTTTACCAGTCTCAGATAAAAAAAAAACAGCCAAACAAATCAGTGAAGTCTGGCAGCTTTGGTGCTGATAAACCCTTGGTGGGTCATATTGATGCACAACTTGATCTTTGGATGACAGGGAGTTGGAGAAATGGAAGGATATACCATTTTCATTTACAAAGCATTGCCTTTAAGGTGCTTGTTAGTGCAGATCTACACAGCTGGCTACTCTTAATCCAGGGGAGCAACTCTGGCAGCCACTTGCATGCATTGTCCATGTGTGACACTCTCAACCACACATGCACTGGATCCAATGTCTATCATTTCTCCAGGAAAAAGGGATCATCAATATACTTACACAGACTCAACAAAAGTGAGAAGCAAAAGCACTTCTCAACACATCACAACCAGCACCAGACGTTTCAAAATTGTATTTAAGCCCAAACAGACCCAGCTCCCAGCTAAACAACGCTGGTGTCAGAGAATGTTTGCAACCCTCTGGATCACTGGCAGTTTCTGCCTTTGGCCTCTGCCAAAATGTGAGTGAAGCAAGCCTTGCTGTGACTGGGACAATACCAGTTCAATACCCAGTTCAATATGAGTTCAATACCCAATGCCAGCTTCTTCTTTCTAAGAGAGCAGAGTCCCGCATGTTTAGATGCTACCCAGACTAATGGTTCACTTGTGGCTGTAAGACAGAACAGATATGCATGTAATAATGTGCTTCCCAAGTCTGGAGAACACTGCTTAGGAAGCAACTTGGATGGGTTTCTTTTAAGGGATTGAGTCACACGAATTAGGAGAGGTAACATATGCTAGTGTTCTAATACGAAAGCTGACAAAAATGCTGCACTCACCCACTCAAAAGTAATGAGAATTAAAAACTCCGGCATCTTGATCCCCAGCCTCCTGCCTTGTCTTTTAGGATGTGTGAATGCCAAGGGAAATGTTCCTGGGTGCAGTTTTTTTGACCACACTTGCACCTTTGACATTACATCTTTTCAGACACAGATTATCAGGCTAAGGCTGGCTTTTAAGGAAGATTCTTCTAACTTTTTTTATGTAATTGAGAGTAATGAAGGAACACTTTAATCAGAAAAAAATTCTAGTGTTTCCATGGTTTGGAGCCAGATTTTGAAATGCAAGTAGGGTTTCCCTGAAGTCTTAGGTATCTATCTATGCAAATGTTTTCTATATATAAAATAACATGCTCTTAAAATCTAACTGCACATACTAAAAGGAAACTGCTGTTCAATAGTTGTATGTTTTGGAAATTGCCCTTCAGTTCCTCTCAATCCAGCTAGACTACATAAATATGATACTGACTGACAGCAATACATGTTCATGAACTTTTAGGTAAGCAGCTATAGCTCAATTTTTCAACAAGGTAAAAATCCAACTTTGTCTTCATTTACACTTGAATGCATCATTTTAACATGTAATCACAGCTCGTATTTTCCTGTTATCTTTCTTCCACTCTTACAATCTTTCACAATGGAAGAACAGCTCTGATGTTTGTAGATGTACTTTTAGATATAGATTCAATAATGTCTTCATTTTTTACTGCAATGAACTCAAAGTTACAACTAAAGTCAACTAGGGCTCTGCTTTGGGCATAATAAATAAGATACATGTGTGCATAACTGTGCTAGGTACTTTGAGAAATAAAAGTCCTAAACATATAAATTTGGGCATCTAACACACCAAACTGACACTAAATAATTTTGACCACCATTGCTCTGAACTTTGATTCTTGACTGTACATAGGAGATGAAAGTTCCAGCTCTAGGATGCTGTGAAGACAAGTTCTGAAACATGAACAGTTTCTGGAAGTCATGCCAAGGCTCTGTGCAAATACCATTTTGAATTCATTGTAGGATGTGGACAATGTACATTAAACCAGGGCCTGGAACCATTCTCTGAATGAGACAGTTGCACAATTACACAGTAAATAGGAAAAGTGGCTTTTTGGAGTTAAGGTGAAAACCTCATAATATGCTATGTTACAAAACTGAGGTTTGATGAAAGCAGGCACTTTAACAAATTTCCTCAGTACTTCACATGTAAGCTTTAGCACATTTTAGACACAGTTGATATCTAAATAGCCAAAACAGCATTGCCATGAATTACAAGAATTTCTGTGCAGAAGGATGAACATCTGCTTCTCTGCAAGAGATTACAGATCAATATCAATGCTACTGCAGAGAGAAGGAAACAATGCAACTCATCCCACATGGCCAAAATATGAAGGATTTGGAGATAATATCACTTACCTAAAATTTCTTAGGACATTTAGCATGAAAGAATTAAGATGATCAAATAATAGATAAGAATGCTAAAGGTCCTTTCTAAAAGGATGGACAATACTAACAAAGCTGTTCTCACGAGTGCATCCTCAACAGCTCAGAAGTGAAAACGGCAGGCCAAATTTATCTTAATTGGGGAGAAAAACTCCAGGGTTGACAACATGTTGTCCCCAAGTGGCTAATCTACAGCTGCACCTTTTGTTAAGAGAAGCTGGCTTCAGTACCTTCTGGGACAGATTCTGGGTGAGACATCCCTACTCCACACCTCCAGAATAATTCCTGGTTCTTTTATGTCAAACCCCAGAGGACGATATAAGAGGCACAGAAATGGCTTGGCTCTCTTCAAGAAAGCAGCAGATGTCTTTATGCATGAGCAGTGTGTGGGAGACACTCTCCAGCAAGTCACAGTGCTACAGGGTCTGGCTCCATGAAATTAGAGATTGGATCCACAGATCAGAAACAACACATGCCACTCAATTAGCAATACACTAGCTGCCAGATCAGCTCCAGGGCCATTTTCCATGATCGTGGGTCTTATCTTCAAAAACCAGCTTCCTCCCACACTTCAGTGTCACCATCATGTTCCATGGTAATATTCCACCATCACTACAAATGCCTCTAACTGGAAAGTGCTAAGAGTGGGCTCATCTAGTACCTACTCACTGGAATTTGCCACACTGAGCAAAAGCCAGGACTGACACTGCACTCTCAGCTAACACCCAATTAAAAGTTTAGCGATTCAACATCTTCTGCTATGTGTCCTTTGAAAAAGCCACCACTGAGTCACCCATTTCTTCAGATATGAAGCAGCAAGAGGGTGATTTTCCCTTCCAAATGAAGGCAATTCTGGGGTGTGAGATGGTTAGAAGGGTGCACAATAATTGCAGTGACATCTAGTAGTGCAGAAAGAACTAATAATGACTCGAGTTTTAGCACTGTAATTTCTGGAAGTGTCATGTTCCAGGTTAAAGCTTCCTGGCAAGATTTCACTAAATAAAGACAGCTGGGAGAGCTGGACTGTAGTTTTTTGTTTGCTTTGTATTTCTAATTACTTTCCCTTCGGTAGTGGAAGAACTTGGAGAAGAGTGCTAAAAGGTTTCTCAAGCACACCACAGCCTAGGGAGACAGTTTAGGACATGACATCAAAACCTCCATGCTTTACATCCCACAGCAGTCACAGTAACTTGCCTTTCACATCCCTCTCTGACATGAAGCCCAGCAGACACAGCTACTGCTCATGTTTCAGTTGATCTCTTAACCTCCAGATTTTCCTTTTCACTGTAATATGAAACTATGGTTTTGTTTGGTGTTCTCCATACCTTACCTGTTAGTGTTCTCCAGGACTTCAACCTTCTTACGCAGCTCACTGTTTTCATTTGAGCAGGTCTCAACTCTGGAGACAGCACAATGAAATATAAAAACATCAGTTATTTATTCAAGTAATTGCAAACCAAGGCAAACTTGCTTTCACTGAGAGCTCTATGATCTTGCCTAAATTTAAGGAAACATTACACCAATGAACTTCAGTCATAATATTTAATCACACCTCATAGTGTGAAACACATAGCAAAACTTGCATTAGTTGCCTGGCAAATGCCATGCTTCTGAAATCAGATGCACAAATTTCAAGTTTATGAGGGCTAATAAGCCAGGAGACTAAAGACAGTGCTCAAGACTATCCCAAGATACCACCCATTTCCACAGTGTCCCTGGAAATCCCCAAACTAAAGAAGATTGTCATAACATGACATGTAAGAGGTCCAAGTAAAATACTTGACTCGTAAGACAACAAACAGGACCATCCTGAACAGCTTCAAGAAGAAAAAAGGGAAAAGGAAATAGCCTTGATATCTGGTATGCATGAGGTGGAATTTCACAAGAGTAACTCTCAGGAAGCGAGACAGAGCTATAAAGAGACAAGAAAAAAATGGAAATTACATCAAGGATATCACCAAAGATGGTACAAGGGTTTTAAAAGAACCATCTGGTGAATTGCATAAGAGTAATACTAGAATATTCATCTCCTGGAAGAAAGATTAGTTTGGAATATAAATCACTAACTGGGGGCTTGCCTCCTGCTTGCTAAGGGAAGGCGATGGGTCACATGCTATTTTCCTGAGTCCTGCTTATTTTCCCAAGCAGTCCTGACTCACCCACTTCCTATTTCTGTTTTCATCTGCACTAGAAGACAGAATACACTCTGGATCCATCTTTCCCTGGACTGCCTGTCCACTAGGCCAACACAGCTGCCTGAGGTGAAGGCCAATACAGCTGGCCTTGCCTAATTTAAGGTGTGAAGTGCTTGCTGGCACCATCCTGACCCCAACAAGCAGCTGCCAAGAGCAGGGCCTTTTCTCAGTCACTGCCACGAGATGGCAGCTGGCACTCTGTGCATGGAACTGTCCCAGCAGCCACAGCTGGATCCCTTCCCAGTCCCACAACTGCTGCTATTGGCCTGCTTGGAACAGGAAAGAGGCTGGCTTACTTTTTTTCCAGACTGTCCATGTATTCTTTCTTTTTTCTTCTACTTTCCTGGGCAGAGATCTAAGGAAAAAGGAGGAAAAACACCAAATATTTGCATAGAAAACAAAAGCATCAGAGATGAATTATTAAACTGGTAAGAAGCCCCAGTGTTATTGGATTCAAGCCTCTGTCTTGTTCTCATTTCTATTCCTGGCAAGCAAAGCACTGACTTGATCTATTTCCACATTCTGAAGTAAGACTCCTCCTCTCAGTCACACAAAAAAAGATCATCCCCTGCTAACCTTAAAAAGTAAATCAGATTCAGCTGGAGAGAATATCCTAGGACAAAAACTAAAAAATGATCCCAGGACAATGTCTGGCATCTGGGAGAGGAAAAGCCCATGAATGTGTTAGAAAGCAACTTTGCAGACAAGGACGTGGGGTCCTGATGAACAAGTCAAACATCTGTCAGCAATGCCCCTGTTGGAAAAGCAGCCAACCAAACCTGGACCTGCATCAATGAGATTGTAGGTAGCAGGTCCAGAGAAGTGGTTCTTTCCCCTCTGTTCAGTGACTGCAAAGCCACAGCTGAGTACAGCAGTACAGTCCCCAGCTCAGAAATAAATCCTCTGGATGTACAGAAGCAAGCCCAGAGGCAGACCACTGCTATAATAAGCATGGCAGAGCACATGACATTTCAGGAAAGGCAGAAAAAGCTGGGCTTGTTCAGATTAAGGAAGAGAAGGCCAAGGAGGGAATCCTATTGCTATCTGCAACTATCTCATGCAGCAAACATGATGCCAGAGCTCTCAGAGGCACAAGAGACATCAAATATAAGTTGAAGCAAAGGAAATTCCAATTACACATTAGGGATTCTACTTATTTGTTTTTACCACAAGAGTGGCCTAATACGGGAACATGGTGCCCAGTGACACAGGGGACTCATCACCCCTTGGGGCAGTAAAACGTGACTGGACAAGACCCTGAGCAACCTACTCTAAGCTGACCCTGCTTTCCAAGCCAGGGCTTTGACCAAAGGACCTCCAGATTTCTCCTCAATATAAATGACTCTGATTCTACGTAAGTGGTACATGAAATGCACAATAGCACTTCAAAAAATATTGAAAAAACACATTACAAGACCAAATTCCAATTCAGCGTGGACAAATTTACACCTCTATCTGCAAAACCAGTAGCAGAATATAATAACCATGAAAGATGTGATATAATCCTCTAGAACAAGTAAGCTGGCCAGGTCTGAAAAAAAATTGCATTCTTCCCTATCACTAGAATCCTCCCCATTTCAGAAGGAAAAAAAAAAAAAAGCTTGTAGGGCCACTTGGCAGCTTTGGTATCAACTTTACAAGTCATTGAATTCAGTGATCAAAAGACTAGTGCACTGAAATACACAGTCATATTTTAAAACAGCAAACAGAAAAGAACACCTTCCTCACCATGCAAAGAATACAGAGGTCTTTGCCTACCATAAGGGGAGAATTGTACTGATTTTTAAATGGAGCCAGGCCACAGCAACTTGATACTCTGCCTGCTAAATACTCTATTGTTAATGGGCTCAGGTAAACACCTACCCTGAGGCACGCTCACAGTGACAGACAATT
The DNA here is from genome assembly GCA_026261815.1 of Monarcha castaneiventris obscurior. Classification (NCBI taxonomy): domain Eukaryota; kingdom Metazoa; phylum Chordata; class Aves; order Passeriformes; family Monarchidae; genus Monarcha; species Monarcha castaneiventris. Next base: position 2,611,750 of record JAMPIT010000884.1, read on the forward strand.
TGATGGATGCGTTTAGGAACAAAGAAAAGCACTTTATTAAAAGACAACTTACAGCATTCAACAGTACCCCAGACCATGACAGCAGAATTCTGCAGCATTTTTTAAAACAAAGGACAAGTAGGAACTAGCCAGCAAAACTAACATTTACCTTGTTTTTTATTTTCCTGCGGATTTTCTTTAGAACTTTCTCCTCTGCTTTTGTCAGGGGCAGTTTGGTAGGGATTGGGTAGCCCTCTGCTATCAGCGTCCTCTTCTCCTCTTCTGTCAGGATGAGGGGGCCAGTTCCCTGTAATTTCTTCAAGGGTCATAGAAATTAAATAACATAAAACAGTAAGTGCACACAGTCCTAGAAGAAAAGGTTGTTAGGGAAGAAAGGCAGCAGGTCTCCCATTTCAGAGAGGACCAGGCCTACTAGAACAGCCCCCTGCAATTAGGAATGTGGGGAAGACCTTTTAGGTAACTTCCATTCAGAGTTCGAACCTTTGGGACAGGATTCACTCAAAACAGTTGTTCTTGGCCCAGCTGTGTACACACTGAGGCCAACAGTAAAACTGTCTTTGGCTCAAACAGGGAAAGAGATACATGAGGAACACCACTGAAAATCCCTCCCTAAAGATCACCACTTGCTAATGACATGACAAGAGGACAGATGCACATCCACCAGAGACAGGTCAACCCAGCAGGGCTGGGCCCTAAGGCAAAACACAGTCCGTGATGGGATAAAGCTAATAACACCAGTGAACCCTGTCCCGGCTTAGAGGAGAGGCACATGCTGTTCTCTGTGGGAACAGAACAGACCAGTGAGCAAGAATGACTGGATCTGCAGTTTTGACCAGACATGAATTCATCTAAACAACAACAAAAAGTTAGCAAATCTCTGCCAAAACCAGTAATTAAAAAAGTTAAAAAAAAAAAAAAAAAGACACACAGATAAATGGTGGAGAAAGCCAGCTCAACTTACATGTGGGGCAGTCAGGAGAGGGGAATTGGAGAGCACTGAAGCTGTACGAGATGCAACCTTAGCCGTGGCCTGGAGCTGGACTGGGCTGGAAGGAGGGAGTGATCGAGCTGGGCTCTGCCCTCCTTCGGAGTCACTGCCATGGCTGCTGGGAGGGGTGGGAGGCAAGTGCAGGGGATCCACTGCTAAAGGCAAGAGAGACAGAAAGCAACACAAGGGTTTAAGGTGTCAATTTAAATTGCCACTACAGCCACCACCACCACCACAGTTTCCAAGACTAGGAATGTCTGCTAAAAAAATGGATCACGCAAAAGTGGTAACTTGGAAAAGGTTCGGAGCATGCAGGTCTCCAAAGAAGGAATGAAATGCAGCAGCTATCTTTAGGTTTGACAGACAAAACAGGGCTCTGTGCATATGCTCCAGTCACTTCTACCTACACTTCAGCTCCTTCTTCAAATGTTTTGAGGTTTATGTATAATGTAAAGTACAAGTTCCCTGCTCCTGGGAAACCACATGAACAGAGGGGCTCTGAGCCAGCATACTTTCTCTCCAAAAACAATAGTATTTTCTAACTTTGCTGTGGATTAAACAATTTGCCAGTATTTTCAAGGGAAGGGATCACATCCAAGGTGTTACATGATCAGGAAGGAGAGAAAGGCCTCCTAAGGACATGGTTTGGCACAACTGAGAAGTGACTGACAACCCAGTGACAGCAAAGGCTTCAATGCACTGATGGAGAAGGAGCAGCACAGGCAACCACCACAGGAGCCTCTCTCACACTGTCTGTCCAGGGCCATAAGATAACTTCAACTGCAGCCAAAAAAACCTGCACTAGAATTGGCAGGCAAAGTGCTCCTTATGACCAAATGGGTCTGGACCAAGGGAAACAGGGCATGTCTCACCTATTCTTACAGCATAGACAATTTAGCAGATGCTCAAAATAGCCATAACTCAGTAATTTTTTTCTCTGAGCTAAATTTACAGCAACTAAATTTTGAAGTAGGAAGATACAGGGCTAATTTGCCATCTTCCACTTCTGTTTTGCTTTGCAAATTTGAGTTGAAAAGATCAAATGGGTGGTGAGGGAGGATGGAAGAAAAATAGTAATAAAAAAAGCTATAAAACTCTTTTTGTTTCATATCTTAGCTCTTGCAGAAGAAACATATTTGAAAAACTGAAAGGCCCTTAATCCCACAAAGTGAGCAAACAAATCTACACCCTGGGTTGAGATACAGCCTCCCTTTATCCACCTGCTACACCACTTGCTTCTCTCCCTACAGCAGTACTACCTACCTACAGAAATGAATTCACAAACAGAATATCAAGTGTTTCTAACTGAAATGCAGTTATCTGCTCAGATTTCATGCCAAATATTTGGCTCTTCCAAAGTTTTCTTGGCTTTAAGTGTGTTCAGCTTTCATAGCACAGATCGTTGCTCCTCCTCCCACATTATAGTGTAGAACACAAAGATGATGGCTGTTCTTAAAACTAATATGCTACAAACAGATTCACCTCACTTTTCTTTTTATATAAGCTCCCATCCCACTTTTGCATCAGAGGTTAAGAGTGAAGTTTCCTATGTCTTATTGAAGTCTCCTCAAATGGATTTCTTTTCTACCCTACATAACCTTGTACTTGAAGAATTCCAGCTGCCTTCAGTACAATTATTAATATCCTACAGACAAAGAGGGATCATTTTCTTCTAATTGAAAAAGGGGAAAAAAAAAAAGAAAGAAGCCCACATAAAAGCTCAGAGAGACTCTGGCTCTTCAATAGCCTGAGTTGAATCCCTAGAAAACAACAGCTTCAGCACAAATACTAACACAGTGAACAAGAAATCCAAATATTTAATCAAGGTGAAGTACATTTATTGTGCTTTCTGGGCATGTCTCCCTACATTTTCGTTTGATATTTAACACACCTTCCTTAGAAGAGAGGTTCAGGAACTGATCCACTTCATGGGGCTCCAATTTAATCTCTGGAAGAACTTTCTGGGTCAGTGGTTTCATCTAGAAAAGAGAAATTAACAGCATGAAAACCTAGAGTACGCATCTTAAAAATCTTAATAGAAGGACACAAGGATTACTTGTCCATAAATGGAGAGGTTTCCTCTCCTCCTGCTCTGCCACAGGCAAAGCTTTAACTGCTTCACAGTTTGCTAAACCAGGCTACAGAGAATACTGCCCTGACTACTCCCACTATGGCTTTCCTTACTACTATATTTAGCAAAAATAAAAGATTACACCTCAGAGATGACATTTCAGACTGAAAGCTAACATGTAACCCACTCAAATTACTTCTCTTAGCAACAGAGCTGCTGCTAGGATTTGCCGGACTGCACAGTCTGTTTGAGCAAGGACAGAAACACCCCTGGGAGCCAGGGAGAGCCTGTTAAAGGCCTTTGTCATCTGGCAGCAAGAGCAGGGTGCCAGTCACTGAGCACCAGGTTTTGGGACCTGAGTTCCTTTCACATTGTTCAGCAGCAGGAAAAGAGACTGCTGACTAAAGTTTGGAAGACACCTGCCTTGCCCCATTGGCAGGGCTGGTGCACCAGGCTGCCAGGCTGCTGCCCAGAGCCTGTCTGTGTGCTACAGTCCCACACCAGCAGGTTAATTGCAGCCAAAACCTCTCTCAGTGACCTGTGTAACTAATCCATGCAATAGCAATGAGCCCCTGTCAACCCACAAGTCCCAATACCCTGCAAATCACAGCATCCAAGCTACAGCAGGACTATGTCCTGGGAACAGCACATTCAAACTGGCAGAGAATTATGGGAAACTTGTGCTTAGCTTTTTTCAGTTTCTCATAAAATAAGTTCTGTTGCACGTATTTCTGATCCACATCCAAGTGGAAATACTTATTTTTGGCATATATCAACTGCCTCCAGCCTGGGCTGACATTGCATCCTGGGGGCTGACAACAGCCATGCTTCTTCCTTCACTGGCTGGGGACCCTGGTGAGCCACCAGCTGCTGCAGTTCATTCTCCTTAAACCAACCACAGCCAAATGAAGCTCTTCAGAATGCCCACTGGCTGCTCCAGCTGTGGTCAGAAAGGCATCGCAAAGCTTCTTACGAGGCTGGTTGGTCTGGAAGAAACAGCAGCTTGAAATGTCAAAGCTTCACACGTCTGCAAAAGTAACTTTGTGGGCAAACAGAGAAACTCTCCAGCCAATCCAAACAAGGAGTCTTGTTGTGCTTAGGGGAAGGCATAGCAGCACTAAAGCAAGTTCTTATGAAAGACACTTAACTTGTCACAGGCTTGATAGAGCAAATGGATTAGTCAGTTCAGGTGCAACTGGTGCATTAGAAACAATTCAAATATTTCTACAAACTCAAGAGCCCCAGGCTCTGTGGCTAGCACACAAGACAAAGTTGTACATCCAGCCATTGAGAGCTGAAGAGGCAGAAAAGTGTTTAGAAACACAAGCTCTTACAGCAATAGTGGGACACCAGCAAACATAAACCATTAAAGCAGGCAGCAGTGTGCACCCTGAACTGCCAGGCTTTGGCACCAAGAAGGCTACACTGGAATGCAGCCTTAGGACAACCTGCAGCTAACTGTGCAGAGAGGAGAACACAAAGTCTGCAGTACCAGGGCATCTGTCTGTAGTTCAGGCTGTTCCCCCTCCAGCGACGTGGCCGTGACGGTGAGACTGACTGAGGGAGCAAGGCCTGATGTCTCACACAGCCCTGGCTCAGTCTTTATTGAAGCTGGAGTAAACTCTGCAGCCAGACACCATTCCTCATTTTCCAAGTCACCTGCCAGGGAAGGAAATTGGACACCGCATGTTTAGATCAGAGACAGAAAGACTACAAATGAAAATAATGTCAGCCCTCCTCCAGAGAAGGGAAACAAACACAGAGGACATTTTAGTCTATCAACAAAACTCTGCCCTTACTATTCAGCTCTCAGTCAAGGCAGACAGCCGTGCCATTTCAGGGCTGTAACATAATCCTAGCCCCAGGATACACAGAGGAGCAGTGAGGAAAGACAGAGAGCACTAATCACTGTACATTGCTGAAAGCTGCTAATGCGTAGCAGAACAAGACTAAACAAGCCACTGGGTAAAGCAGCCAGGGAGGCATGTCCTAAACAAGCTAATGCCTGCTGACTCAGTTTTATTCCTCCTTCTAGAGATAGCCTTTAGCCAGACTTCTGTTTCTTCTACTGCTTGCAGTCAGCAAATAGCTCAAATGGTGAGATTATACTTTTAAGAACAAAGTATTTGTCACACCCCTAACTTCATTTTTTTTCCCCCAAGGGTTCATTTAGTAAGTGCAAAAGAGGATATAGGCTTTGATGATTTCACAGGAGCACCAGTGCCATGGTGATCATGCTAATTTCCTCCACAGAGCCTCTGGGAAGTCACAGCACAGGATGTATATTTTAACTAGCAGCAATGAAACATGCATCACGTGTTGGCAGAACTATCCCCTAACTCTTATTGAAAGCTCACTAGTCAGGAGAAAGTCATGCAACTTTTTTCTGGACAAAGCTGAAAGGTTTGCCCAGCACTATCAAGAACTGGAAGAAGGTTGGCATGGTAAGTTTAGCTCCCCATTTCCACTCAATTTCCATTCACTGTTTGACTTGCTGAAAAAGGACTTATTTTCCCAGGTCTGAAGTACAATAGAGGACCAAGAACTTGGAAAGACTCAAACTTCGAAAGAATTCCACAAGGCTATTAACAACCCCTTTTAAAAATACAAAATAATCAAATGCATTTTTGACAGTTGCAATTCTGCCTTAGAAAACTTCTTATTCCAACTGTTAGACTTCAGTCATGTAGATTCCCTCCTCTTGCAGGAGAATATCCTACACCAGTAGCTCTGCATCCCAACAGCATGTGGGCACAGTCCTCTGCCACCACTGAGCAGGAGTTGTGAGAGCCATATCCATTAAATTGAGCAGCTGGAATCTGAAGGCAAATATACTTAAAAGAAAAAAAGACTGCTAATCTTTCTTTCAAAGCTTTCTTCTGCCTTCATACAGATTCTTTACTGCATATACAAAATTCAAACAGAGAGAGCAAAAACATATGCTGCAGGGCCAGTAAACAGCACCAGAGCTTTGAATTAACTGCGTGCTTCACCAGCATCCTGGGAGGCAGCCATGGGGCTGTGGCTGTGCCACCAGCATTCTGCAAGGCTGCACAAGGCTCTTCATTCACAGCTGAGTGTATCAGGCTGCTGAGATGTCAACAGAGTTCAGCTGCAAACAGGTAACAAAAATAAGAGTGTGCTGCTGTGTCCTTGCCATGAGGACCACACACACACAGGCACTGGGCAGAAGCTGGGTGCCTGGAAGAAGGGAGAAGAATGTACATCTCCAGTGCTAGTAATTACTTTGTGGCAGGACCTAACCTCCACCACTGGCAAGGAAGGAGGTAATTTGAGTGAAGACACACCAAGGAATTAAAAATGAAAAATACGTATCCTGTAATCAGAAGCTCAAGAACAGCAAGCCCAGCTCTGCCAGATTTAACTGCAGAGCAAGGGCTAAACACCATATTTAAGCTTCTGGAGATCTTACTCCCAAAGCTTCCTGGGAAACGCAAAAATGCAAAAAATAGAAATATTTATGAAAAAAAGAGGTAGGCTTGTCTACCTCCTCAGGAGAGAGGGCACTGCTCTCTTTCAACCCTCTCTGAGCCTCTCTACTCACAAATACAAAAGCACAGCTCCCTCCCAGCTTGCTGTGTGTGCATCATTCAGGTAAAACCTTTAACGTGCTATCTGCCTGGAAAGCCAGGATCCCTTGGCAAATGCAACTTTCAAATGTGTGTTTGGATAACTTGTGTCAAAACTGGCCCCATACCATGTTGTGCAGAGCCTCCATTTGCTGCTCCTTGCACCTCTGGGTCAAGCTACCCCTGGAGCAGCACTATTGTGAAGGCTATGGATAAATGAGAGCTATTAGAGAAGCCAGTAATTAGCCCTGAATTTTCTCGAATTTGTATCATCATGCAAGTAGAAAAGAAATCCAGCCATGGGTGACCAGCAAAACAGGGCATGTCCTCTAAGGCTGCACTTTATGATGTTTATCACCTCTAATCCCCAGACTCATCATGAATACTCAGCTGCTCTAAGACAGCAAGATATGCTGGCCTTCGGCTGGTCATTTCACTGCTCTGGAATCCGTCATTTTACTCCTCTGGAGGCCGACTTTGCTGATTAACCTGACATCCCTGCCATCACCACTTAGATCTGCACAAACTGCTCAGAGTTATTCTAGGCTTTAAGCCAGTCTAACCAGTTTGCAGGGTTACAGATGGTTTCCAGCGACAGCAACACACTGAGTTTAACACTGAGATAATGCTGAAGAACTGCATCTGGCACTTTTTTGACACTATCTCTTACAATCTATGGTGACAGCTGTCATTCCATATGAACAATCCTGTGAAAGGAAGGGATGGAGGACTGGTCAAATCTCACCTTGATACTCTCCTCCCTCTACTTTTTCCAAGCCATTGGTACACAGTAGCTACCAGGATCAGGGAGTGTTGTGCTGCAAGTTACTTTCTTTTGACACATTCTAGCTTCTGAAGTCACCCACAATCTCTCCTCTGCTCCAAGGGAGCTCCAAGGAAAGGACATTTCCCACTCTCCTTTCTCCTCTTCCTGAGCACAGCAGGTTGACATTATCTGAAAATCATTCTTAGTTTATTCTTTCCTTAGCATCTTAGTCTACTCTGCCAAGCACTGTACTAGCAGAGCAGAGCAGCAACCCTTCTCCCAAAGCCCTTGAGAATGTAGCACAAAACCAGAAAAACTCAGGCAAAGCAGAAAAATGGAGCAGTCTAATAGATCAGTGGTCATACAGACAGGTATAGCACACTCTCCAAGACAAGAGTATTTCTGATAGAGGATTATAGAGAACCATGAGAGAGGTTTCATGGAATAATGAGAACAAGCAAGAGGGTGGATGTGAAATATTGAAATGAAAAGGACAACAGAGGCTGGCTCAAGAGACCCACTGGAGGAAAAGGGAGGTGTCCTCTCCAAACCAAGCAAGACGTACTGTGGTTATTAAAAAATGACTGGTGTCAAGAAGTTAGAGGTGTTTATATTTATGTTTGACATGATCCAGGAGTTACATGTGAACATTTGAGCCAAAGTCCAAACAAAGAGGCTGAGAAAATAATCTTCATGATGGTACAAATTCTAGACAACTATGAATAGGGCAACACTGCATCCTCTAAGGCAAAACAAAATATACTGCAAGTCATTCAGATATAGAGAGAAGAAAGCCTAAACAAGAGATTTAGCTATCCAAATGGCTAGGAAAATACACATCCTAAGTACTGTCACTTTGGCTGTTAAAAATCTCTTCTCAGGCTTCAAAACAGTTCACTGTTGAACAAGTGATCCTAGCTGTCAGCTCCCTCCCCAGCTGAAATTTCCTACAAAACTCAGAACTCTACCATGCAGTGACTGTTTAGATCAGCAGTATTTGCCTTTACCTACACTTTCCTAAGTCCATGAATGCTAGTCATTTTGGCACCTGGAACATGTAATTTAGGGAGTCTACACAGTACTTAGCAAAATCCCAGCCAACACTTCTATGTGCAATGCACTGGTGCTGGTAAATTGCACATGTGAACTGAATATTCATGTTGCAAAGCACCCAGGTATTAAGAAGTACTATGAATGTTTAACTCATTGTCCTTTTGCACATCATACACACCTAAAAATAGGAATGTTTTAATAATGTGGCCAAACAATTTCTCTACAGAACCCATGCTTTATCCAACAAGCAGAATGCATGGTGCTTCACAAATTGAGGAGATATTCCATGTTTTGTTATTTGCACTGTCTCATGCATAGCCTCACTTCTCCTTTACCAAACACAATTCAAATTTTGTTCCCACAGGGCTATTTAATTCCCTCCTAGGGAAACGCTCTACAATCAGAATTCATTTCCACTGGGAAGTTGAAAATTCAAGTGAGACATAGAGAGGTTAAGGCCAGAAAGTAACCAGTGATTTAAAATGGCCAACTGGAGAAAACCAGAATTGGATTTTTCAGATGATTTAGCCCTGTTAGTATACTTGATCAAAATACAGTGTGCACTGAGCTTTCAGGTTGGGCTGTGAGCATCTACCACTGCTGCCAGTTAAACATCAGTGTTTTAACTCAGGCGTCCAAAAAACCCATTCATCACAGCCACCCAGGCTTTGTGACACATACATCTAAGATCTCCTGTGTCCAAGACTAAAATTACATCTCTTCAGAAAGCTTTTGTGTGCTCATTCTGTCATCAAGCTTGTGCCTCTTCTCCTGCAGACTTGTTACGGGTGCATCTTCCACTACACACCTCATACACTGAGATGATGACTGTCAAGAGAAATGTGCTCCTCCAAGCATCACAGCTGCAGCTGTAATCAGTATGTGTGATTTAGGCACACTTGAAAAACACACAACCACCAATGGCTGTGGTTTTACATCTCATAATTATTATATACCATTACTGTGTTTATAAAACGCATTTTTAATATATCTGTATTTATACATAGACAAATTTATACATAGTCTCTTAACAACACCACGTGCAGTTTTCTAGGATATTCATATCTCTCTGAAGAACTGCAACATTTTTCTTCTTTTCTTGTTTCATGGACAAGTTATGGAAAGGCAGGGTAAGAAAAGTGGAAAACAAATGCTTACTTCAACTGTACAGTTTTTCTAATATCAGAGTTCCCAGAAAGTTTTGCTTTCCTTTCTTTATTTCTATCCAATTAATTCTTCAATCTTGTCCAACACACCACCTCCTTTTCTGTGAAAAAGAAAATCTTCTCCAACATTGACTAAATTTCACCCTTTCTGCCAGATGTACAGAGAAACAGAACTTAGAAAATAACTAAAATGGGGTCCCTTGCTCATCACATTCTTTCTAGAACTCTTCGTTAGAGTTTAAGAGACATTTATTGCTGCATAATTAAGTTGCATGTACATTTACTGTGCGTTTTTAAATAAATGAGAGACGGGCTCTGCATCTCGCCCTCACTCCTCTCAAGTACAGAGAATGCAAGTACCCAGAAAAACAACACAGGTTTCACCTTTCTTTTTGCCTGCAGTAAAAGGTGAGATAGCACCACTATGTAAACAACCCACATGAATGACGGTGTATCACTGAACGGAATCTTTAAGGGGAACAAAAGCCCACACCACCATTACAGATCTCCTTTAGAGAAAACAGATGCATGCACTGAATGTCATTTCAAACCAGTGTGCAAATAAGACCTCTAGAATCATCACGGCATATCCTTATCTCTACCACCAGAATGAAGAGGCAGCTTTTGCCTCCTCACTAAAGTTCACTGTTCAAGCAACAGATAAAACAACTTAAGAGAAAAACAAAACTGAAAATTTAAGAAGATCACAGCAGACTATCAGTCAAAGTGCTCTGCACGGGTATCAGAAAAGCCATCTCTGAACAGGGTAATGCAGGAAGTTCCCTGATGAGTCAAGTTCACCAGCCAAGTGTATTTAAATAACCTCCCTCTTCAGCTGGGTTACAGATTTGAACAATAGGGCTTCAACTAATTCCTTTTGGTGCACGACAGACCTTACACTGTCACCATGGACCACAGGGCTTGGATGCACAGCCCACCTGGCTTCTGTAGAGCTGTGACATGTACGACCATCTGCAGCCTCAGGCTCAGCTCACCACATGGCAACTACACGCTTTGATGCAGATGGTGCCTAAACTTGTACCAAGGATCCATGTCTGCAAAGCTGGCCTTTGGACAAACATTCAGTTCTTACCCAAATCCTCCCTCTGAGGGCATTTTCTCTACACACAGAGCTGTAGGATCCAGGGGTGCTCACTAGCTCTCCACCACCACAGAAGTACAGCTGCCAACTGGGAGCCAGCTAACTGCAAGGGGAAAGCACCTCTAGGAAGAGGTTCACAAGTTGTTTGTGGGGCAATGACTGCTTGATCTGGCAGAGAAGCACCTCACCATGAACCCAAAAGGGCCTCTGCTGATGCACAGATTTTGGGCATGCTGCTGGACATGCCACTTGGCAGGGAAGGAAGTTCAGTGCCCCAGCTTTGCAGTCTGAGCCTTTCCAGCCTCCCATAGGCAAGCTGGAACCTTCCTGGAGAAATAACTGCTTCCTTCTCTTTCCCCTGGGTTCAGATGGTTCTCAGTGCCCAGCTCTGGGCTCACATAACACTCCCTGTCAGACACAGGCCCTGTTTATTATGCCTGAGATGCTGAACTCCAACGCTACTACCTCTCCCCCTCTCTCCTCTGGGAGGTGAGAGCCCACATTCATCGACAAACAGTTCCTCTTACAGATCTTCCAGATGGCATTTCCCCCTCCCAGTGCACACACACACTCCCACCGCAAATAATGAAACCGAAGCCCTCAGAACTGCTGTGACAAAAGAGACACTGTTTGACTACCAAACATTGGGGTCCTTTTTAAAGTGCCAGGAGAGAAAATTACATAAAGGGGCAAAGATGAGCAGCAGTGACACACAGTAATCACAATGCATAGCAGAAATAGCTGTTTTCATAACAAATCATCATCATTCATACCAGCATGCCCTCTTTGACCAGTGTGGAGTCCATGTAAAACCCACAGATAATTTGCAGCACTATCAAAGTTACTAAGATGGAAACAAAGACACATCACCTTTATATACATGGGAGACAGGAACAGACTCAGGTGGTAGCTGGATTTACAGCCTGAAAGTTGGATACCATTAATGTCCTCCATAAGATTATGATTTTTTTCTTTTAAGGTATGAGAAAGTTATCCACAGAAGCACTGTGGTCAAATAAAACAGTTCTTTCTCTCAGGTCTGAATTTTTCTCCTCACACCCCACACAGATGCCGTGAAGGCAGATCTGTATTATGGCTCCAACACACATGAAATGGACATGATGCTCACAGTGCATAACTAAGTGAGCACAAGCTGTCAGTGCAACACTACGGAAAAAATGAGATCACTGGTCTCACAAACAGCAGCACTGGAAGTGGGAGGAGTACAGCCATAATATGCATCATCAGGGAAACTATTCCTGGGAAATCAGCTCCTACAGTCACTTGACAAAGAGTTTGGAAAAGAAACTGCAAATGTCCCTGTATTGAGAAAGCCATGGCAATAGCTGAAGGTCCAGAAGATTCCACCTAGGGGGAAACACCAAGGAAGTGCAGTTCATTTAGACTGTATCCCAGCAGAAATCAAGAGGGAACTTCATCACAGCCTACAAACACCGAGGGAAAGAGGTTTCAGAGAGCAGATGGTTCTTTAAAAGGAACAAAGTCTATAATGAGATCTCATCTATGTAGAACTGGAAGCTAAAGGAGGCCAGACTGCAAATAAAGCTGACAATTATTAACAGTAACCATAAGTAATTGCCCACCTGTAAATCAAAACTAATATTTTTCAGACATGATGCTGCTCAAGTAGGAGTTACAGTGCTGATACAGAGTGACCTATTGAGATTGTGGACCTTGGACATATAAAAGTTCAAAAGTTTTCTCATACTTCAGTATGAATTTAGCTGTTCTCATACAGAACAATGCCTTCAGGCACATGGTGTGACTCTTGGGGTGTCCTGTGCAGGGCCAGGAAGTGGACTTGATGATCCTGATAAGTGTCTTCCAACCTAGCACGTTCTATGACTTTAAAACTGTAGATGGTGACAAGGATTGACTGCTACCTTTACACATAAAAAACACTCAAATACAGGCCATTCCCACTAAATGGGGTTCTCTTCATTTCCTAAATAAACACACAGAAGAAAAAACTGACACTGAAAACAAGTTGCAGGAATGTGCTCTAAAGAACTATCAGTATGGCTTTGACAGCAACTTTTGAAAGCACAAGTGAATTTCTTTGTTTCTGTTTTCTTTGAAGTCAGGGCAAAGGAGATTCCCATTTTCACTGATCACATTACATTGATTCAGTATTTGGAGAAAGACAAAAACAAGACATTGTACCCCTCTCTCTCTATATATAGGCTATATAAAAAAATAAAATTAGGATATGATAATATAACCTACTATAAATGATAAAACTCTTATGACTTACATATACACCACATATATATGTGTATATTATGTGTGTGTATACATATGGATACATACAAAATCCATGAAGATCAACCTGAGCCTCAAGCCCAGAGGTGCCTCTCTGCAGAGACAGTACATTACACTGATTACTGCTTGTGAACTCCACAGCTAAGCAAGGGGTTTTGTGCACATAGCCCTGCCTGAGGTGAGGGCTGGATTTATTGTTGAAGGGTTACTTGCACCGGAGAAGTGGGAGTCATGTTTTTTGAGGTTTTGTTAGGTTCATTTGGGTTTCTTATTTGTGTTTTTCTTTTTCAAATCATGTGGGGAGACGGACTTGAAGTTTAAAAGCTGAAAAAGAGAATTCAAGTTTTACAAGCACATTACAGAAAAACATAACCTCAGCAGTAAAAAACCCAGTAACAATACAGGTTACAGTCTGGGGCCAGCCCCAGTTTTGGCACAGCCAGGAGTAAAACAGAAACACACCATTTCAGCAATCAGTCTGTCAAACCTTGAGCCAAGACAAGTCTCTTCAAATCCAAGAGTAACTTCAAAGCATTCCTGAGCAGGAAAGCACCAACAGGAGGGGCAGGTGGGGACCCAGATTAGTCTCAGAAGCAGAGCCCTCCAGGCACTGGGGAAGGAATGTACCCAGCCACCTGGGCACAATCTGAGGAGACACAGCACACAAGTGACTGGTCAGCTGTCCACTGTCTCTGCCCTGCCAGGCTCACCAAGTAAAAACACCAGAAAAATCAAACCTACACCCAGCATGAAACAGCCCCAGCACTTGAGCTGATCTCAGAGGATGAAGAGCCCCACACAGATGCTGCAGGCTCTGCCTTCACATTCCTGCTACACACCAGCCCTTCAGTATTACCTGTACTCAGCTGTCACCTATGCATCTCACGTGTCCAAAACAAGGGACAGACACTATCCCAAAGTCTGTGCCTACAGCTAACAAGATCAATGGGAGGGCAGGGAAGGAGTCTACACTTACATCTTGAGTCACGAGGAGGATAACCATAGTGCCTGCTGAAACTTGGGTCTTGTCTTGCTCCTGGCTGTCTGACCCACAGCCCTCCCTTTCTAAAAGGCTGCAGAGACTGGAAAACTGAAGACAAACCTGCACCAACCATAACCAAAAATAGAAAATTAGGCTTCTTTCCCCATTTCTTTACACCTGTCAGAAGTGAATCTGTGCCCCAAAAGGCTGCTATGCACAGCAAGAGATCTCCCTTACCCATCAGCCCTGTTCTCAGTCTGCCCTCCCAGTTTCTTCACGTCCTTTCAAGACCATTTTCCACTCCATAGCTACCCACTGTCCTTCTCCACAGCCACTCTACAGTTGTTTCAAAAACCCCAGGGCTCAAAACTAGAAAGCAGAAACCTGGTGGGCAAGAGGTGGCAGTGCAGCTGGTGTGGAGAGTTGGTACACAGAACACAGCCTCCTTTTTTGTGTTGCAGCCTGAAGCCTTCCCCAGGCCATATGCCTTATTCACCAGTTCATGCAAACAAAAGTCACCAACCAGCTGCAAGCAGGCAGGTCGAGCCTATAAATCTCTGTCCCTCTAGTATCTTTAAAGTTTATGCAAAACTGAATCTATGAATAGATTCTCATCATGGAGAGAAACCAAGTAACTAAATGCCAGATGTCTTGTACACATGGGCTTTAAAACTGACACCTTCAGAGACCCCACACTAGCAACAGGCTGCAAATATTCAAGAAAGTTATTCTGCACAAAGCTGAGGAAATGGCCTCAATGCAGTGAAGTCAGAAGAGTGAGTAAGTGGAGAAAACCAATGTTTGGACTTAGATTTTCTGGACACTTAAATGTGTTCTCACAGTGAACTTAACGGGACTTCTCGGAAAAGTTAAACCCAGGCTTATGAGTTTCCTAGCTTTTACAGTTCTAGCTCCTTTTAGAAAAACTTCATATAAGGTTTACAATTACAGGAATAGGTCAATCCAGCAGCTGCAGAAATTACGGTAATGGCCAGGCAGTGGCCAGCAAGAAACAGCTCACAGCAGAAGTTACTCCTTCCCTGGCAGGAGTGGGCAGCAAAATGGAGTCAGAGCAAGCAATCACTCCACCATAATGGCTGAGAGGAAACATCAAATAACATTTTCAAGAAGGTTGTGGGAGACTTGGGAAAAAGCAAAAGACAGAAATAGACACTGAATGGCGTAAACCTGTCTTGAAGATCATGTGCTGAACAAGGCTGGCCTTTTTCTCAGCCTCCCTGCATGCTGGAGCTCAAAAACCACTACAGAATCATGAAGCCTTGCCATGGAAAAAAGCATGGAAACACCACAGCTCTAAGAGCTCACAAATCTGCACAGTGGGATGGGTATTTGGAGAATGTAAATTTTTTCGACATTCTATATATGTCTCTCAGCCCCTGGCACTCCACAAAACCCCTCCCAGTTCCCCAGCAGCCGAGGATCATGCTGGAGCACATGGACCTCCACCTCCATATCCTGTATTTTCTGGTCCCCAAAAGGACACTAGTGCTCCCAGTATCTGTCCTCTTACTCCACCAAGGGAACTGGCCTTCATCAGAGCTGTCAGGAGCACTGTGTACCTTCACCATCTAATAAGAGATGCTTTCAACTGCCAGTGTCAAACCCTGCAGTACTGCCATCCACAAAATCCTCTTTTCTTACTCTCACAGAGTCAAGGAATGAAAAATCATCAGGGTGATGCCTTTGAACATCTATCAGACAGCCAGGTTCACTCTAATACTGCAATTTCCTTAAGTATTTCTCTGAGTTTCACTGTTTTGAAGTCAACAGGTACGGAAAGGTTGTGAGCAAGATTCTGGGGTTAAGATTAAATAAAATCCCAAACACCAAGAACAACTCCTCCTCCTCCTCCTCTCTTATGAAACACTCTGCAGAGTGAGCATAAGATGAAATGTTTTCCATTCATTTGCTATTTTTAAACCCACTTGTTAATGTTTCTTGGCTTTTTAAAACATCATTTGACTACAGCTCTATTACAGTGGTCTCAGCAGTATGAATTTCTTCAGGAACTTTCCCCAAAGGAAACTCCCCTCACTTTTAACCTAGTTTGAAGCTTCTTCCTATTAACTTCCAAAAAAGCTTCGTTTCTGATGTTGCTTCTTTTCTGCCACAATTAATATCTCCTGCATGTGTTAATTTAAAAATATTCACAGAAAACAGCTAGGAAATATAAAAAATGGAAGACTTCTTGTAGGTGATGTTTCCCAGTCATTCCCAAAACCCCTGTCCCACACTGAAAATCCTTCTCACAGGTTTTTTAGTTGTCCTCTTGCAAAATCTCTAAGAGATTTCATCTTGTTCCAACAGAGCACTTGGGACTACAGAACTGTCAGCCCTTGAAGACCTGTAGTGGATCTTCACAAACAGCTTAGCTTGTCAGTGCTTGGCCACAAGCACTAATCTCTCCCCCTTTTACTGTAATGCAGCTTAACACTCCACTGCTTTGTACTGTAAAGCTAATGGTGAAGACATAAACCAATTATTAGGAGTTAAAGTCTGGCATTGCAATTACTCCTTAGACACCAGATATTCATGGTCTTGCTCCTCCAACAACCAGAACAAGCAGGTTGGATCTCTTCCTCCCACCATTCTTGCCTTTCCCCTTTTTGCCCTCCAGATGTTTATAACTGCTGAATTACACATAACTGTTAAAAATGCTGTGGGGGTTTTCATCATTTTCTATGCATCGCCATTTCCCACAGCTACAGTTCCACCAGGAACATTTTGTTACTGCATCATCACAACAAATGAACATGGGCTCAGCGTGTTGTACCTTCATTGAAGTTGTCCTCAGTCGAGATGTGGGTCAAGGGAGACTGAGGTCGAGAGTCCCCACAGAGGGAATAGCTGTGTTCTGCCTGGATGAGGGGTGCTGGGGATGCCGGAGACAATTCCACTTCCATTATTTCATTCTTCTCAGACAAGAAGGGATCATTCAAGAGCTGGCCTAGGACATCAGGTGAAAATTCATCCAGGAACTCTGTGAAGTGCTGTGGAGACAAAAAGGCAGGGCAATGTTTATTTCCTTGCCTGTCTGTCATGCCAACCACAGGAGAGAATAGATCAGAACAATTTTATATGTGCACTGGTCATCCGTGCCAGTCAGCAGCAGGATCTACCAGCCCTAACAACCTCCTTGGCCAATCACTCCTTCAAGCTGAAGAGCTACAGCTAGAACAAAAGTCCTCTCAGAGGCATACATTGCAACAGAAGAGCCTGTCATTAAACTGCAACAAAAATGGAAAATGGAAGCATGGTACTCGTGTCCTGAAGCGGCCTCCTCCTGCCACACCAAAGGTAGGCACTACAGGACACCACCAAAAATGGGAAAGCACATTTCCCCCAGACAGAGTGAGAGATCCTGCAGGATCTATCACCTGAACATTTTGTAAGTGGAATAGAATATAGGGGATTAATGTTCACTGAAGCACAGCACAAAAATGAAGCACATTCCAGCATAAACTTTGACACCACATATGAATATTTAGCTGTGCAGAACATTCCGTGTGCTCCAGGAAAAGGGGTCCATGCACATCCATAGCCAAGCAATTAACACACTTGCTATAAAATGGGTTTCCTGACTGATTTATGGATCTATTTTAGAAGTAGCATTCCACCTAGAGCCCATATCCAGCTTCTAGGCCCCAGAGCTAAAGCTCCTGACAGCCAGTACTAATAACCACATTGTCTATTGCACTGAATTCATTACACCAGCAGCACATGTTAGATCTGTATGTAGCAGAGTAACTTCATGTTTGTTTATTATTCAAAATGAGCACAAACCAAACCTTGCAATCTATTTCCTCCAGACTCCAGTGCAGTTCCCATCAAGCCAAAAACTTTTGTCTCTTTATCTTGTTTCCAATGTCAGAAAACTGTATCTTCGACAGATGAAAAATCTGCACTGCAACAAATCATTTCTGTTCATCTCATTCACACAAAGAATTCTATTTTTGTATAAAAATACTTGCACAGTGAATTGTAATGAGATTTTCTGAACAATGAGGCATTATCTACCATCTTATATAGGAATCTTTGTCAGCTGAGGCATGATGCTATAAAAGTCCAGGTTTGTTTGATTTGTTTAGTTTTTGCAAGCAGTATTGATCTTGGCTCTTCAACTTGCTCTCTCCTGCAGAAACAAACACTGAAATTCAAGATTCAGCTTCCTGTAGGCTAAATTAAGAATTAAACAAGTCAATACTGTATAAACCCACAAGGGAAGCGGTGTGCTTACACCCTCATGCACTCACATTTCACAGTTCCAGCAGCACCTGTGGCCTTGAAGCCTCATGCTGAAAACCCTGAGCACAGACAGCTCTCACAGAGTTCCCTGGACGTTCAAGCACCTCTTCCAAATGCTAACTGTGCCTTTCTTCTAAATCAGTAAGTCTTGAGTCAATTCTGACTCTGAAGAAAAGAAGATACTGATGGAATACAAGGCAATAAACAGAGGACCACAGTTGCTATGCTGGAATAACAAGCGAGCTCAAAAAAAGCCTTTACAAATGGTAAAAAAAATCTGTAGCCTCATATTTACTGATTGTAAATGATAACACTAATAAACAAACTCTTAGAGGACTCTGCAAGAGGCTCATGACTACCTCAGAAAGCCTCATTTATTTTAATTTTGATACCCAAGGACTCACTAGCACTTTATAACCAGGTGCTTCCCAGCAAGAATAGAAGTATAAACTACAACACCCCACTATGCAAAGAAGAAAGAAAAAAAGATGCACAGGAGTAGTTGAACAGCCTGGGGCATCGATAAAAACACTGAGTAAAACAGGGTAGGCAGCCATTTAGGTGTAAACAAGGGACAGAAATACTTCCCAGCCACAAAAGAAGACAAGGATGAACCTATAAAAAAGCAGTGTCTTTCTTAGGGACAATGTTTTTCCCTCCATTCTACACATTTCTTTTTATTTGGAGTAATGGCAAGAGTCAATTACATTTGTTTACGTATTTTTCTAAAGCTGGAGCACTTCCTTCTTTCCAATTCTTGCATGCATTACTCTGACTGATGAGTAGCAGATGCTGAAATATGGCTGCTACAATATTTGTACCATGGTTTCTACGTGCAGCTACTTTACCACCTGCATCACCCAATTTCAGGATGTCATCCTTGAAAATATCATACCTATCTATGTGATGACTTAGTCTGACACTATTTAGATGTTATAACTTAACTGAAAGAAACATGGCCACAGGCTACTCAGCTGGTTTTGGCAAATTCACAAATAAAGATTTTTTTTATTAGCTTTCTGTCTATCACTGTTTTGATATGGAATAAAAGGTTATCAAATGCTATCTTACTTTTCCATTTGACTGAAGTTAGGTCCATCAGATTTTTTTTTTTTTCCTTTCTGAATGGGGAATTTTCCTAAAACCACTTCAGAAAAAGCAAAGGAGGAAACAAACATGCATCTTCAGAAAACCAGAGAGAAAGAGGACCTTGGGGTGCGGAAGGATGTTCAACATGTTTGTCAATATTTGTGCTTTCTCCTTTTCACATGCTGCTGCAAAGCAGCAAGCTGTGAGCAAGAAAAGAATATGCATGTATAACAGAATTGTCTGATGGCAAATAAATGGTTGGTTTCTAAAATGATTTTCTAGTTTTATTCTAATTCTCAAGTTTATTTTTAATGGTCTGTGATATAATGTTGAACACTGGTTAATAGGGAAACCTAGAACAACTGCCACAGGTCAGACTGTGCAGCTACTGAACTCACCAAACAGACAATTCTAGGGATCTGGACTTCTCACTCTGTGATTATAAAAATCACAGACTCCTTGGTTTACAGGAATCTTTCATAAGTTATACACTTCTCTACTACAGTAAATGCTTAAAGCTAGATCACCTTTTGTCCTTAATAAAGCAATTGTCTCACTGAAAGTGGCTCCATTTGCTTAGAGAACTAAAGAAGAAAAGGCATCTGAGCAGCAGCTAAAGCAGAAACCATCCGGGGGCAGTAGGACCTCCAGCTCCACAAAAACTCCACCTCCACCTAAGCTGCTCCTTCTGTCTTTTCAAAGCACATTTCTCTCATTGCCAGCCTCCCCTCCCCGCTCCTCCTCCCCTCTCTGCTTCCACATGCACCTCAGCAGTCATCAGCGACTTCCACAGCTGGAAAACCCCAGAATAACCCTCAATTTTGACACAGCAGCAACCACCCCTGCAGTCAGGAACAGGAAAGGACAATTTGGAAAGGAAACTGAGCCTTTTACCCTTAGAAACTGTATATATATTTGCTTTCAAAAGAAAGAAATTCTTTGTCCGTGGCTTTCAGCCGGGCATCTTTCACCCAGAGAGCTCACCTTTACAAAAATTTTAAGAGAGGAAAGAGCACTTGCACTGAGAATCTGCTTTTTCTTCTTTTCCCTTTTGTTGGTAATACCTCTGTAGACAGCTCAGCTGCCAGTTTCCTGCTATCCTCACACCCCACTGGCAGCCCCAGCACTAATTGCAGACATGTGTTGGTACAAGGAGTCTGTTTGAATTATTAAACTATTCTCACCACATAGCAAAGAGATGTGTTCAGCTGGAATTTTAACCTCTGGAAAAAGTCAGGGATTTAGGACAGATGTAACCTTATCTTCCACCTCCCTTTCCCCCAGAACCCTGAGAAGACAAACAAAACAGCAGCACTCCTGTTTACACACAGAAAGTACACGGCAACCCCATGGAGTTCCAGCACTCCTCTGGCTGGACACTGGCTCATGCCTATACCCTGGGTGTTTTTGGGGAACACAAACACCTCCAGACATCACGTTGCAGTAAACAAACAGAGGAAAGCTCTCACATCCGGGTGCACAGCGGATTTTTGGATAGCTCTTCAAAAGTATTATTTGGCTGCAGACCAGCTGTGCCGAGGGCTGCAGCTCTCCCTCCACAGCATCTGCCTGTTCCTGCCACACAAAGGCCCTTTTTTCCAACTGCCTCAGGGACCAGGGCTTTTTTCCCCTCTTGTCTGATCAAATGAAGATCTGTGAGGTAAAACACTCAGGTTCTGCTAGGTGCATGGCAGTGCTGGCTTCTCCACCAGCTGACCTGAAGCCAGATGAGAGCAGCACTACCCCAGTTAGTTGTTTGAAGATAAGACATTACCCTGCCTAAAAATGAAAGTCTTCTTCAGAAAACTGACCTTCTAAGAACTCATTAAAAAAGAAATGCAGAGAAGTCAAGAGCCCCAAATGACACTTCACAATTATATTTATATTTTTAAACAAGCAGCAGGCCTTGCAGAGCCTGAAAAATGCACTGCATCAGCTGCAAGTCCCACACACCGACTGCAGCAGCAGAATCCCACCTTCTCCAGCAGAGGCACCCCAGAGGAGAGCTGCAGTGACAGAACCCTGGCACACTGCAAAACAAGCCCTGCTCTCCCAGCAGACCAGGGCAAGGCAGCCATGCAACGTGACAGGGTTATAACCACCCACAAATATTCAAGATATTACCCTCCTGGGAGTTAGTGGCTCCCTCCTGGCTCACCCTGAAGTCTCCCCACCCTGGAGGGATCAGTCGCCCCTCCACAGGAGGAACTGTCAGGTACACAATAGGTACTCATGGGATAAAAAATTATCCCACCATCCACCCTTAGGTACAAAACAGCCTGGGTTTTATGTGTTTTTTCGACTGTAAAATCCTCCAATGTCTATGCAGTAACTATACTGCAAGCAGCACTTGAAGTTCCCAGTCCCTGTCCCACAGGCATGACCTCCCAGAAATATAACCCTGCCAGTGGGCACACTGTTAGGAGACCTCAGAAAAATCAAAATCCCTCATTTGTGGGAGAATATGAAGAGTAACCCAAAACTGGTATTTGAAACCAGCAAAGAGATCCACTCTAAGAGCAGACACAATTATTTGCAGTCTCACACCAGCATTTACTCATTTTAAGCACTAAAAAAAAAAAAAAAAAGGGGACAGATTAAAAAAAATCCACTAAGTGAATAACATACAGGTTGTGTCATCAGCAAAACAAATGCCAGGAAATTCAGAGCCAATAGATTTACATGGTAATTAAATCTGCACATCTTCCCAGCTTGCTCAGGTTACACAGTTGGAAATGCTGAAGTTCATGCTGAGCAAATCTCATAATCCCCCCCATTATGTACACATGTATGCACACACTTCATTGCAAACACTCAAATATTTCCACCCCACAACCAGCAAAGAAGAGATGCATTTATTTTTAACTAATCAGGGGGATTTTTCAAGAGCCGTGCTTACTCCTTTGCCTCTCCATCTTCCAAAATATTCTTTCACTTTCTTCTTTAACAACCCCCACCAAAAAAAAAGTATTTTGTATTTAAAAAGATAACTAAAACCTAAATGAAACTCTTTAACAGACAGGACTAAATATGGGTTAAAAGAAATTAAAAACAAAAGACAAAGAAAGAAAGAAACTCTTGTGCAGCTGAGGCAAGGGTGAGAAACAACCCTCAATATCAGTCTTTTAAGTCCACTGTCTGCAAGCAGAGAAAAGGATGCTGTTGCTCATTCCTAGCCCAAGCCTCTTGGGAGTCATGCAAAATAGGAAAATCCTTCTCACATTCCCCTGCCCTTCCCCCAGTGCATAGCTCTTGCATCTAGCCTAACTTTTCAATAGGCTGGGCGCGTGTTTTGCTATTTCCCACCCTCTCCCCAAAAAGCCAAAGCCAGAGGAGTGAGTCACTGGGGCCAGAGCAGTGAGTCAGTGAGCTGGAAGCCCTTCAGAAAGGTTCCCCCCATCTGAGTCCTTGACTGAGACCTCAAAGTACATTATGAATTCTGTGTTGCAATTTGCATTATGCTCTCAGGTCAGATGGAGCTGTTCTTTTGCCTCAGCTCTTCCCCACCCACTCCCCCATCCCTTAATTTTTTCGCCAGCTTGAGCAGCACAACCACAGAACACTGAACCTCTCCACTCCTTGTCCCCATGCCCTTCCCCTCACCCAGTCAGCAGCAGGGTCACAATTCTTTACCCCCAGTGACAGCAGAAGCTGCAAGACAGGCCTGACTGACCCATCTGCATCTCAGGAGCCTCCAAGCCACCAAGAGCAGGGGCAAGCCTCTCCCTGCCTCCTTCAGCTAGTGTGGTGCACACCACACAAGGAGGGGAGCTCAGCCTCCAAAACTTAGACACCGGGGTCTCCAAAGATTGTTGGCACCCACACAAGATACCTAAAGAGACCAGTTATGTATTAAAAGCTATGTAGTGAAGACAAGTGTGTTTGGTTGGTTTGTCTGGGGCTTTTTTTTGCCCCAGCTATGCTCCAGGCATGCAGCGCCAGAGATAAATATTTGCTGTGAGATAATAATAATTTGCTTGGTTCCACCCCAGGTACACCTCCAGGCTCTGTGGAAGGAACTTGCATTTACTGCAAGTTTTACATCAAACTAGTGTCTTCTGTGTAATTCACAGTGTTAAGCAAAAAAATAAACAGTGAAGAAAGTTTTCAGATTGTATACAAATTTTACAGTTCAACAGTGGCCATTTAGGGTCTTGTTTGCTGCCCGAGAGCTCAGCAGCAGGGATAACACATTTTGTTATTTCACAGCTGGTTCAACTTACAGCCACTTTTGAAAGAACATGGCTGCTCCAGTTCCCT
Source organism: Monarcha castaneiventris obscurior (assembly GCA_026261815.1). Classification (NCBI taxonomy): domain Eukaryota; kingdom Metazoa; phylum Chordata; class Aves; order Passeriformes; family Monarchidae; genus Monarcha; species Monarcha castaneiventris. Next base: position 2,635,366 of record JAMPIT010000884.1, read on the forward strand.
ACTGACAGGAGACAGATCTTAACAACATAGGAGAGTTTTACACCATTTGGGCACACTACACTCGGCTTCATTTAACATCTTCCCTCAACACGGCAATGGGAGGGCATGAAAGCAAAGAAAATTAATCTCAGGCCTCATGGAACAGCATCCCTTGTTGATGAGTACAGATGAGCCCTTTGTAAAGGGCACAGCCAGCACAATTCCTGTACTTTAAACAAAATCTACTTGCATGCATTTTAGAGATCACAGAATATCTCAAGTTGGAAAAAACCGTAAAGACCAACTCCAACTCCCAGCTGACTTTAGAGTTGTAACAGGAAGGAGGAAAAGATAACCACTGCTAACACTGCCGTTGTCCAGCTGCCCTACAGGGACACAAAGGATGGCTAGCACCATGTAGCTCAGGGATGGTTCCTCAGAACAGAGATGCTGTACCCTGCCCTGCAGGCCAGCGACACTTCGCTCATCTGCTCACCCTGCAAGGTCCTGGTGCAGCTCCCACAGGTTAAGCAGCACTTGAAGTTCCCAGTCCCTGTCCCACAGGCATGACCTCCCAGAAATATAACCCTGCCAGTGGGCACACTGTTAGGAGACCTCAGAAAAATCATAACTTCACATCTAGGCTCCCATTAGTGCAGAGGGCCTCCTGCAGAACACAGATGCTTTCCAGCTCAGCTGTTTCATGTTTAAAGTGTTCTCAACAGCCTCCTCCCTGAGGACCAAATTAGCATCTTTCAAAGGAGGATCTTTCAGTAGTCTGACTGCTGTAGGTAGGAAACTTCTGCTCTATCAGCAGTGCTTGCTAGTCCTGACTGACAGGACACTTGACATTTAAAATAAAAATCCTTATTTCCTTCTTCACCAGTGTTTCTTCTTTAACAGTTGCAAAGTTTAAATGGCGGGTTTCCAGCTTGCAGGAGCCATCGTTCTTTCTTTTTCCCAGCACTGGCTGCAAACCTACACAGCACCCATCCCTTCAAAATCCTGCTCTTTAATTAAAGCTGTCATTATAGAATAAGCAAGAATTATGATCAGTATTGGCAGCTTAAAGAGAGATTGGGCATTTTATATTCTTCACAAAAGAGTTAGTAGGCTTTGTTTTACAGATTTATAGTACTGAGTGTGGGGGGTGTTCTGCTGCCTTGTTTGTTTGTTTTTAAGAATAGAAGCATAGAAGATGAAGCTTGAAAAGACTCAAATTTAAGCTCCTCAATGTTTATTTAGGCACTCTTCAGTTTTGAAGAGTCAGACTTTCAAGTGCCTAAATGCAGACACCCTGAGTTGATTATCAAAAATATGAATTAGCTTTTATAAAAACTGCCAAAAATTCATACACAAAATGGTTGAAATTGCAGATGTGTGTATAGTTTTAAAAAGAAAAAACACACTATGCACATATAACTCTTTCTTGAACTCAAGAAACAGATGCTTGGGCACAGGGGATGAAGAAGAAAAAAAAAATGGAGTGGTTTTGTGAAACAAATGTAAAGAAATCCACGGGTCATATTGCCCTACCCAGGAGGATGAACTGCCCAGCCTGATGCAGAGCTCAAGGATCAGCAGCCTTTGGCTAGCAACGACCTTAGCTGCCACAGGGTTTAGACCCTGCCCAGCAGAACTTCTGTCTCAATCACACAGATATCTACTATCAGGGCAGAAGGAGAAACAGCACTGGCAGGACTTTGTGTTCACTGCTGCAGTCACTGAGGGTTACACATTAAGTACTGTGCACTAAAAAAGCAGGTTGTGTGTCAAATACTATTCCAGTGTGTGATCTCACCAGAGAGGGAAACAAACAACCTTTCCAAACAAGTCCTCTACCTTGCTTTCAGTAGAAACATCCTGGGCTTTGATCTGACGTACCTCTCATCCTTGCCATAAGCTTGCACTAAGCCCAGACACCACAGATGTACACAGAGCTGGTGCTTTGTCCACAACAGGTATCATCACAGATTTCCCATCCCTGGCTGGCAAAACGTTTCCAGTTTACAGCTTTGGAGCAAGTGTCATGTCAAACCTGCTACTGCCCCAGCAAGCTAATGAGCAGCAGTGTGACAGCCCTTGATGAGGACAACACTGGGAAAGAACATCCCCACCTTGTACCTGAAAGAGAACATGGTTTTTGAAGCCATTGCACTGGAGCTGCTTCAGATGAGCCAGCCCTACCAAACCCATCCCACAGCAAAAAGGTTTGCATTTTGAAGCCACCCCCAGTGGTCCTCTGTACCATAAGATGGATACTTCCAGACACCCACATTGCACTTGTACAGCCTTAACTCTGCAGAAATTCACACAGGAACCCACAGAAATGGTTTTGGCACCTCATTTTGTATGGACCAATACTTCCATCAGCACTGGTACTTTGGGATCCTTCCTCTGAGAAAAGATGCATATCATTTTATGTCAAAACAAGAGTGCAGGTGGGTCACTTGGTTTTTACTTGTGTCAAAGGCAGACAAAGTTTGTTTTGAAACCCTGCTGAAAGCTGCAGAAGGGCAAAAAGGAGACAGGATATGAACAAGATCAAATAAATATACACATACAAGCACGTGTAGCATGCGTCTGGACAAATCGTTTTAAGACACCCCATACCTGAGAGCTGGTATTCCAAATCCTATAAGCCTTTTGTCACAGCACCAGTAAACATTACTTCACTCAGCTTTATGAAAAACAAATAAACAAACAATGAGTGGTACTGGACTAAGGTTCAGGACCCAAAACAGCAGTAGATGGAAACATCTGTATCCTAAGACCAGGTCTTAAACAAACTTGTGTGCTTGTGTCTCCTCTCTGTGTCCTTGCAGAGAAGCAGGGACTTGTGGAACAGGTTATCTAGCAAGAGGTATGGTGGCTCTCTCTCCTCATGAGTCCTAGGAATACAGGGGAGACTTTCAAACCAGCGTTGCCATCATTTGCCTGTGAACTGATCTTTCAGCTTCCTTTTTTTAGCCCTCTCCCACTCAGAGCACTCCTCTCCTTCATCTCTACCTCCTCTCTGTACCTTCTATTTCCAGGCCTTTGTTCCCAAGCAGGTGAAAGAGAGGCCAAGCTACTCATCCCCTTGCAGGACATAAAGAAGATCAGCAGAACTGGGAATGAAGCCACGAACTGCAGGCAAAGACTCTGGAGGAGCAGAGCCAGAAAAGCAAGGGAGCAGAAGGGAAACAACAGAAGGAGGCAAAGTCACAGCACCTGGAAAGGGATAAAATAAACCAGTAACAGATAAGCAGCATATTAAGATTGTGCAAGAACTTCCTCCATCCCCAGCTGTGTATTTTTGCCAAGTGTCATTGACTTTTGTGCACTGCCATTTAAATCTCAGCACATTACAGTGCTCACCCTCGTGACAGCTCTGGACTTCCTCTCATTTGTTCCTCCCCACCTGAAAGGCAAAACCACTTCCATCTCACCATGGCAGGTGAAGAGAAAACCACACAGGGAAAACCAACGTGCTTGCCATGGGAACATAAAATATTATATATTTGGGCTACTGGGAGAAAGGAAAAATTACCAAGAATTAACATAAATCAGAATCTAGAAAAAAAGAAAGAGTTAACAGAAAATACAATTCAGAGGGAGAAAGATTGCTTCTGAGTTTTTCAGGATCCAGAGGAATGTTAATTATAGATCAGGCCATTGCTTGGCTGCAGTAATTGGGGGGAGAAAAAAGAAGATCAAAATGTTTAATTGAATATTCCTGGGAGGGGGCGGTTCTGAATTACTGCTTTTTATATAAGAACAGATGATACAGCCATCCCACAAGATGGTAATGAAATGACTTTTATCCCAACAATAATGGAAGATAATATAAAAACAGCTACTCAAAGTTGGCCATTTTAATTAGTAGACCTAGAAAACTTCCATCTCTAAAGTCTAAACAGAGCTTCTAAGGAGCTCTTGAAACTATTTTCAGTAGGAGACAATACTGATGGACTGTAAAAGATAATATGGAAATATTTAAGTGTTAACAAGGCAACCAAAGTACCAACAAGTTAACTTACCTACTGTTCATTTATGATGAAGGGAAGAGATGGAAAAGGGAAGAGAGTAGTTAAGAGTCCAAGAACTTCCAAAAGAAAGAGAAATTTAATTTATGTTTATAATTCCACAATAACTGATAATCTAGCTTCTCAAATTTTATCTCTTTCTGAAATAATATTACAAGCTTAATACCCCGTGTAGCATAAGGCAATTGAGTTGGTGCTATGCAAAACAAAGCCAGAGTGAGACGAAGTCAACAGGCCTCATTCAGCGTGACAAGGAAATCAGAAATCTCCAGATGTGAAACAAAAATGAGCTGATTGTGCCACAGGTTTTCAGCGGGTTCCCACAGGGATCAGTTCTTGGCGCCAGACTCTAATATTTTATCAATGACCTGAGAGGAAAAGCCACCACCACTGAAGGCTGCAGATAATGCAGTATCAGCAGGGGCAGCAAGGAACAAAAAGGTCAGGTCACAAAACCAAAACACAGAGAACTCAGTAAGCAGCCATAAACAACAGACATGTCTTAAGTAAAGCTGAAGGTTAAAAAAAATTAAAATAAAAGTATCTTCTGGTGCAAACCAAAAGGCTCCAAGTCACACTTGGGCAGCTGACAATCAGAAGCCAAGACTCCAGGACTCTGGGAGAGACATGGCTGAAGAAACACCTGTGGGACAGGTACCACAAGCACTGGGTCCTGGGGATGAAATACTGCAGATGTGTGCTCGTGCTCCAAATGCAGGAGACACCTGCTGCACTTCAGGTTGAGCCCCTCAGCCAGTGCTGGGGTTTCACACACTTCCAAGTGCAGTCAAGCACTGCGGACTCTTGCATGGCCACCCCACGCTGTGGGGCCAGCACCCAAAGAACAGCGGGGAGCTATTGCAGAAATTTTGCCTTTTTCATCTATTTAGCACTACTTTTGTTTGCACTTGTTTCCTAAATGAGGCTTCATATTTAAAAGAAATATCCCTTTAAAGCTCAACCCCCAGCTACAGCTTTGTACTGCAGCCTCATGCCAGTCACACAGCCTGCTGCATAAGTCTGTGATCCCTGCAAAACCCAGAGCACATGAGTTTGAGGACTTCAGAAGACAGAGAGGTGTGAAGCACAAATTTCTCCATGCTCATGGAGCAGCTCCAGCTGCTACTGGCCACAGCCAGGCTAACCTCCTACACCACCAAATTTCAAAAAAAAAGGAAGTTGAACAACTGGAGAAAGTTCAGAGAATCACAAGAATCACTACAGAAAGGGAAATCTTGCCTCAAAATAAAAGCAAAGAAGAAAAGAAGAAACCAATGTATTCAGCTTAACAAAGAGGAAACAAATGCAGAACATGAATGTTCTTAAGTAAGTAATGAAACAGGGAATAAGACTCAAGAGGAGTCTTGAGCTCTACCAGCTTGCAGCTAAGTTTACAAGCTGGAGCCAGATCCATTCATTGCAGTTCACAATATTAAAAAAAGGGAGACCAATCAATCATGAAGGAACAGTGTGAATTCTTCAACCCAAGCCACTCTTAATTGAAGACTAGAGACCGCCCTAAAAAGATATGCAGGAATTCAAACAGGAAACAATCTGAGGAAGTTTTCTAGCCCTTGATTTACATAAGGTTAAAATAATTCATCATAATTGTTTCCTTTGGCCTTCTGGCAGCAAAACAAGGCTGTTTACTTGAATGGCAGCATGTTCTGGAGAAACTGATGCAAACCCAGAGCTGGGAAACTTGCTGATACAGCTTTGCATTCCTGTATTGCAGATAACTTGATACCCTTATCAGGAAGGCAGCTGGGGAACACAGTTCAAGAACCCAGGTTTAAGACCAAAGGTTGTTCGTGTTAGACACAACCACCCTGCTCCCAAGCCTGCTCCAAACACGGTGTTCAGCAAACTTCAAGTGGCCAGCACATCCCACAGCATTAGCCCACTGAAAGCCTTTACCCTTGTTTAGTTTTAAGGCTGGGTTCTCCAGCTCTGTTGCACAAATGAGTCAGTTTTCCTCCCCACACCCGAGGGCTGCACACATCCCAGCACTGGCTGGGAGACAGAGCCCCTACGACCTGCCATCACTCCAAGAGCCACACCTCAACAGCGAGCTGGGAGAGGGTCTCAGAGGAAGGATTTGGCAAGCTTGCATAGGACTTCAGTGTTTCTCTGTCAAAGAGACTGAAAACACAAACACACGCATGCAAACTATCCCCTATCTTTCTGAAACTGATTTGTTCCTCAGGATTGGGGGGGCAGCTGCAGCCACAGCACGAGCAAATGCCTGTGACAAACTGCAAGAACTCCCAAGCACAGAGCACTGTTACCATTTTCAGAGTCCACATTTCATTTCCACATCCAATAGATGGCCAGCTTCAGTGGTGATGGGAGATTCCCCATGAGCCCAAGCAAGAGGAATGCTGAGGTGCACGAGGAAATTAAAAGGGAGCTTCCATGTGAAGGGATTTGCTTCAAAAGAAGTCATTTAGCAGTTGCTCATTTCAAAGTCTCTTTTAAGTCTTCTAGTTAGTGAAGCTGCACGTGTCTGGGCATCCCTTTCAGGACCTATCATCCTTTCCAAGTGCCAAGTTTGCAGCAGCAGAAGGCTGCCCATAGCAGAGAAATCAAAGGCAAGTAACTTTACTCTTGCTTTAAATCTGACAAAGAGCATAAACACAAGTATGCAATGTGCAACCCTGTTCCAACACACAGAGAGTAACAAGGTTACTTGTGCTCGTTTTACATTAGAAATAAGCTTTTTTCTTTTTAAGTTTTTAAAGCTTTTTTAGTTTGCTAAAGAAAAGCTTTAAAAGCAACCAGCTGACAGAATGGAAGGAGAGGGAGCATTTAAGGAAAGGAGGGGTTTCATCCCGTTTTAAAGATTAATTACAAGATTAATGCCAGCAGGCAATGTGAGTTTCTGGCACTGAAGCAGAAGGTGCTCCAGCCAGCACACACACACGCAGCCCTGCACAGCATCTTCCCCATCCACATCTCCCAAATGCTAATGCACAAACAAAGCCGCTTTCACTTGCAGCACTGAAATTTAATTAATTGGATCTCTTGAGCAAGCGAGTGAGCTGTGCAGCATGGAAGATGCCTCTCCTGAGACTGCTGAGGGAGCCTGCCAGCATCCTGGGGACAGAGACGGCGCAGGGAAGTATCAGACATTGCATAAGCAAAGGCACACGTAATCGCTCATTCCCGCTATCCCGGCCAGCGCTAGCTCAGACCCCTGCCAGCCGCAGCCAAGATCTACTCCAGCTACTCAGAGGTGGCTGGGAGCCTGAACGGGGGAGAAAGGAGGGGAGGCCCGGCCTGGGGGTGTGCCTGGGGAAGGACATGGGACCTGTCCCAGCACCCAGCCAGTACCTCCAGGGGCCCCTTGGCCCCTGCCTGTGCAACCATTACCCCACAGTTTAGAAGTGGGGGGAGTAGGGTGGAAAATGTGGTTTTTCCAGACTTTATCAACATATTTTCCTTCTTTTAAGGAAAGAAATATGGCTTGGTGGTTAGAGGGCTGTGCAGGAGCTGCTGTCCCACACTGCCTGGGCCGGCCCGAGGCTCTTGTCCCCTGAGGCAAAGGCGCCCTTTGCCTCTTGGTTCCACGCACCAAGGGCAGTAAGGAAGCGATACTCTCCAGTCACAAGGGAGGGAGCTCAAGGGTAGTGGCATGGAAGATTGCATCACATTCCGTGCCAAAATTATCAGGATCATAAGAAAACCAAAGACAGCTGGGACATAAGAAAGCCCCTTGTTGCAGGGCACAGCACTGGACACTACACCAAGGCCAGGAGCGAGAGACACACGCAAGCACTTGGAATTGTTTAGGCTGGAAAATACCTTTAAGATCATCAAGTCCAACCCAGCATTGCCAAGTCCAACACTGAACCTTGTCTTCAAGAGCCACATCTGCATAGCTTTTAAAAATCCCCAGGGATGGTGACTCAACCCCTTCCCTAGACAGCTTGTTCCAATGTCTGACAACCCTGTTAGTAAAGAAAATTTTCCTGTTATCCAATCTAAAACCTCTTCTAGGGCAACTTGAGGCCATTTCCTCTTGTCCTACCGCTTGTCACTTGGGACAAGAGACCCACCCCACATTGCTATGACCTCCTTTCAGATAGCTGCACAGAAGAAAGAAGGTTACCCCTGAGCCTCCTTTTCGCTAGACTAAACAACCCCAGCTTCCTCCGCTGTTCCTCGTAAGATCTGTGCTCCAGATCCTTCACCACCTCCACTGCCCATCTCTGGACTCGCTCCAGCACCTCAATGTCTTTCCTGTCGTGAGGGCAAACACCGGATTAAAGATGCCACCTCACCAATGTCATACACAGTACTTCAGGCTCTCAGGGCTACCCAGAGGTAAAGTGCAAGCTCAGGAGCTCAGAAATCAAAATCTGTATTCAAATTTCAGGCACTGTGATTTCTTCCACGCAGCCTGTAAGCCACCTGCAGTGCATGGCCATACAAGACCCCACTTCCAGGCACCAACCCAACACAGCTCCCCACATTACACAGCTTACACAGAGAGCACCCAAAGGGAGGAAAACTCTCCCGGAGCTAAATGAGTCTGTTTGTCTCTAGGGAAACACAGGTCCAGAGCCAGAAAAATAATCAGGGGAACCTTGTACTGCTTATCAGCAATGTGTAACTCCAGAGCCAGCTAGGACTATATATACATAGATATATATACATGTGTATGTGTGTGTGCTTGTGTGTTTGTGTGTACTAAATATAGATCCTTTTCTTAACACGGCACCGTTGGCTGCATTACATTTTGGATGAGCATCTGCTGCAGACCATCTGGACTGGGAGGGAGGGAGACCAAAATGCTATGGGACTGTTGAGGAATTTGAAACTTGCAGCGGATTTTACACAGAAAACTGTTGCGTAAGGGACACTGACAAATGTGTGTTATCAGGAGGGTTCTTCATCTAAGAGAAGGAAAAAAAGAAAAGAGAAGTGATCCTAAAACTGCTGCTTCCTGTGGGGGTTGGAGCTGGATACAGACGACAGCACTGACTTCACACCACTTAAATTCAGCATCATGAAATGAAACCAAACCAAGTTGCCAGGACATGCAGCAGTGTGCCAGAAGATCAAGCACTGAACTGTAGTTGCCCCAATGAACTGAAAGTGGTACCTGACGTTCAGTGGGTTAGCACAGAGTATCTTATGCTTCCATCAAAAAATAAAAGCACATCAAAGCCACACAAGTTCTTATTCATTAAACTAACACACAAGAACAAATGGTTCCTGTGTAAAGCATTCCAACATCCTTCTGACCAAGAGAACTTCACATTCGTAATGTTTATGTGTAGATAGAATCTCAACCACTTCCCTGGGCAGACTGTTCCAATATTTGACAACCCCTTCCATGAAAATGGTTTTCATATTATCTAATCTAAACCTAATCTGATACAATTTCAGGCCATTTCCTATTGCTTGTTACCTGGAAGAAGAGACTGACCCAACCTCCTTTCAGGTAGCTGTAAAGAACACTAAGGTCTCCCCTGAGACTCCTTTTCTCCAGGCTAGACAACCCAGCAACCTCAGCCACTCCTCAGAAGATTTGCAGTCCAGACCCTTCAGCAGCTTCTGTTCTCCAGAGACTAGAGCAAAGTTTTACAAACGAGAAGATTTTCTAAATCAAGGCTCACAAAAATCACATCTTATGCAGTAGTAATACAAAGACTCAGACATGCCAAAACTAAAACCATCAGTTTTTCAGAATTGCTGAGCATCCTCTTCTCTATGCCTCCATTTTAATTTTTTAAAAATTGTTTCTGGTTGCAAGAGCTGCAAAGTCTTAACAAAGGAGACTAAAGAACATGAAATAAGTTCAAGTTTGCAGAGTCTGCAAACTTCCCCAGAAAACTGTTAGGTGTGCAAAAACAGCAATGGATTTAAAATCACTGCTCTGTTCTACCGAGTTGTGGTTCCATATGGCTTTGGAAGATCTGGTCTTCAGCAAGCCAAAACAAGCATGGCTGGCACTAATGCCAAATGAGAAGAACTCAGTATTCAGGGATTTCTGTAAGCTGAATTGTACCTGTCTTGTAACAGTTGAAAGCATGCATGCACTGGGAACTCAAGCATAGGACAAGTGGAGAGAAATAGCTCTTCTTTTGGAAGGAGCAGCTGTCCCTCTTTTCCCCACTCAGTCATCTTTGTTTTTCCAATAATGCAATAAAAAATATCCAATAACATTTCAAAAGGTCCAGTAGGGTATCATTTTGTAAAAGGAACACACTAGACCATTTTACAGAAAGACCTAATAGTTTTGTTCCATGAAAGGGTTCCATTACACAAGCCTCCAGTCTGAGCTTTAAGGGGACAGCCAGGCACACCCAGAAAAGCCTGCAAACAGATGGAGATAACAGAAATTTAAATGGACCATCCAGCTTTCAGTGTAACTACCGTATGTGCTACTCTACAAGCTGCCAGGTGAGTGGGATGGGGGGAAGGAGAAGAAGAGATCATCAATCTCCCCATCCTGCCTACAGTGCTACAATCTCTGGTGCATGGAGCTGCAATTAGACTTACTCCCCTTTTGATAGGATTTGTTAAACCAGTCAGGAAATGTCAGGACAGAACATGGGAATAGATTTCAACCAGATTCCCATGCTAGTAGCAATTCAATCTGCATATTCCCTAACTAAAATGTAAATATTAAATAAAAGCAGTGGCAATCTGATACGCTTTTAAAGGTTTAGTGCTCTAGTCATTCTTATTTAAGCAGATGATTTGTCTGATCCTGATGTAAATCCATTCTTAAAAGTTCAAGCAGTAAACAGGGATACATGCTGAGAATCAACCTTTTTTAATGTATAGAAATTTCTATTACTGGCTTTTCTGTCAATAAGATAGAGGCCATACACACAGAGCTGTACCTTCAGGAATAACAGCTGGACAGGACTTTTCACACCACATCACAGCATTACTAGGCAATGCATTGTATTATCAGACAACACCACCACTCTGTACCTCCAAGAAGGGCAACTGGGCCAATAAGTAAATGGGCTACAGACCCAGCCAAGGGCTGTGAAATCTCCCACTGACAAGGGACGTCCATGCACACATTCAGGTGCTCTCCTGGGACACTCTGACGTTGGTGTTTTGTTTAGGGAAAACATCCAGCACCTAGGGAGGACTGAAGAGAGGGTCCCTGCCGGGACTTAAAAGAATCTCAACACAGACCTTCTAAAGCCTTCAGTGATGAGATGAGCATGAGAAAGACACGAAGACACAACTGGGGAGCAAAAGAGGAATGTGCACAGCTCCCCATCTTGAATTTTAACACCCAAATATTCCTATCAATGACTCTTTTCTTCCCGAAATCAAGAGCACACTTGTGAAACTGGTGCAGGAACACTGCAGGCAAGCTTCCTGTGCTGATGTACCCAAGCTTTGTCCTTGGCAAGCTGGCCTTCAGCAAAAAGGTCCTGTGGTCATTCACCTTGCTCTACCTCTGCCAGTGGTGGCACAAGAGCACACCTGTGAGCCTGTGAGGGGAAGAGCCCCAGGGATGTTGGGGAAAGGGACAATATTTCACTCAGAACACCCCAGGTGTTTTTTGTGTAAGATACCTATCCAGCCCCAGGATACCTGAACCCTTCAGTCACTGCCCAAAAACTCAGACAAACAAGTTCTAGGGAAAAAAACAGAAAAACAGCCCTGGTTTAAGATAACATCGTGCTACCTGCAGGACCATCACTCTCATGATGGCAGGAGCAGGCCTTCACCCCTGCCACTTCTCAGGAATTCACAATTCACCTTCCTGGGCAAGGTTAAGCTGAAACACCAGTGTGTAAGGCCCAGGCACCACTTCCCATGACAGTCCCCAGCAGAGACACGAGAGGCACAACTGGAGGCAGCAGCATGGAAAAGCAACACTGTGCAAAGAAATACCAAGTATGTGCCCAGAGCAGCTTCAGGCCTACTTCAGCCCAAAGCACAAACACAGAGCTGTTGTCCTTGGAAAGAGGCGAGAGCATCCCCACAACTCACCCCACCAACATCCCAGCCATGCTCTCACACTTTATATTTAACTACCAGTAACCGATGTGTTAACCCCTCCCTGGATTTACATCATCCCTTTGGCAGAGTAAAACCACACAGCTTCAGCGGGGTTTGGTTAAAAGTTATGCACACATGCCAGGCTCAGTGGTCCCAGGGTCTCAAAAGCCTGACTGTTGGCGCTGACCCCTGCCCCTTCCCCTCCAGATCCAAAGGAAACACAGAGACGTTTGTTGTGAAACCGTTCCACCGCAGGCACACAGAGTGAGGACTGTGCAGGCAGGGTGGAAAGCAGAGGTGGGCTCCCCGCTGGAGGGGAGCTGTGCTCCATCTGCCTTTCAGATGCATTTCTGAGCCTCTTTCTTCCTTCAGCGCAGCGCGTCCAAGGCACATAAACAGAGAAAGTGAGACATTTCTGAGCAGAGGCAGCAGCAGTTTCATTGCCCTGCAACTCGGCCGCTCCCCCATGCACCCCGCAGCAGAGTGCCTGCCGAGGCCGGGGCTGGCAGGGATCCAGCCCACCCGGATACCGCGCCAGGAGCCTGCAGCTGCAGCAATGTCTAGGAGCGGGCGCACGCAGCTTTTTTTAATTGCATGCCTCTGCTTCCACCGTCTCAGACTGCCCCGGCTGGGTACATTTTGGGGTCGGCTTCTTTTTTGTCTTTCTTATTTCTTTCCCAAGTTCTACTTTTAAGTGGATGGGGAAGAGGCAGGGCAAGGGGAGCGATTATAAGGCAGCCTATTGTGATGGCATGCTCCTCTGCCTATTCTTAGACTGTGAAGGGACACTCTCTGGACTAAATGACCACAGTCTTATCTTACCCTCATTTTTGGGTAACACTTGGGTTTTTTCAAACTCTGAGAAACAATTTTTCTCTGTTGATAGTGGTGAAAAAAGCAGGGATCTCAGACGACACAAACCAGTGCAAACAAAGCTGAAGGAACACATTTCAGAAAACCTTGACGTGCCTGAAAACCCAGCATGCAGGAAGGGGTGTTACAACAATATCAAGCTATGAAACATACTTTGGCAACCTATCTTTAACAACTGAAGAGTCCAAATGCTGCTCATATCCAATAGATGAGAGCACATCTTGAAAACTGAGCAAGTCCTGGCAAAGTCACATGCAAACTACTCGGCTACGCCAGCTCTGTCATTAAAACTCAGACTGAGCACAACAAAGAGGCACGTTCCAACTGCAAGACTGAATTTGAAGCCATCACACCAGACTGCAAATGCAAAAGGAGTTCATAAATATGTAATTTCTAACAGCCTGACCTTCCTATCTGTTTCACCAAAAGGTGTGGTTCAGCCTCTTTTCAGCATCCCACAGCATCAGTAGACCACACAAAAGGCCACCACCAAGAAAATCCTAGTATTGCTGTGTCACTGGAATTCTGAGATAAAAATGTTTAATAGGCATGCCCTGCAGAGACATGTGCCCTTCTGCCAGAAACTTTTGGTTTATTCCTCATATTCAACAGAAGGCACCATCCTTCCCAGAAATCACCGTTCTCTCAGAGGGCGCAGCTTCACTCCACATCTGCTGCTCCACAGCTGCCCAGTTCCACAGAGATGGATTTGTGGATTATTCAAGCTAACAGAGACCACCTTGGCAGAGCAGTATGAAGAAGCTACTCCAGGTTCATTTATGGCAGCAGCTCTAAAGAGGCCAGCCAGAACACCTAGCAAGTTGTTCATTTCTTGCTCTCCCTCTCACAGGTGACTTCAGCTTTATTTCTACCTGTTTGGTTGGTCAGGACTGACCTCACTTAAGAGGTCAGCAAGGTTCCACAACTCTGGAACAGCAGCAGCCCAAGCACTCAGCCTTGCACAACTCAAGCTCTCACAGCAAAACTGGGATTTTTTTTCTCTCCGCCTCTCAGAACTGCATTGTTTACAGCAGCCTCACCTCACAGCCTATTTCTTCTTGGAAACCTAAGAGAATGTAGAAATTTGTAAGTAATTCAGTGTTTTCATGCATAATCTTACAGTGACATGATGAAAAATCATGCACTCTTCCTGTATTATCTGGTGTGTGTAAGTTTTTGCAAAATGACATTATGATGCAGGTTGTTCAGGCTGCTTCACCTAAATCACTCTGTCTTGCACAGAGCACTGCTCCCTTTACAGGTATTACGAATGACAGAATTTGTGATTTAATTGCAACAATTAGACCATTCTGGCTGAGGTCAGGTGCACAGAACTTCACTGAAGTGAAAAATGTACTTCCATAAAAAATGAATAAAAAGTAAGACCCTTATTCTTACAGCAGATCTTTGCCAACAATTCAGGCAACTCTTCATTTTCTATAATTATTCCATAAAACAAAGTGAGGTATGTTAGCATCTATTTTCCAGAAAAGATAATGCAGGAAGTGACCTCCTCAAACTAGAGGAACATTTGGCATTGCAAATGCAACAAAAACTTCAGTATTCCTGTAGGGGATCTGCAAATCTACCTATCCCCATATGCAGAAGTCTGGAAAAGAGATATTCTGCCTTCAGCCTCAGGAAGAACCAAAACTGGTAGAGACAACAGACATCTTTAAGGGTTCCCCCCAAAGAATGAATTCTTCTTAAACTCATGGAATTTGAGTTCTCTTAAAGACTTCACAAAATTTCTTTGTGTGAAGATGCACTTTAAAGTCCAATTTCACTAAATTGTCATCACATGATCATAGGACAGCAAAAAAAGCAGATGGATTTGGACATCTTGTCCAAGTTTGCACTGCACAGCTGTACTATCTCCAGGGTGAACAGCTCTTCCCTAGAGAAGAATGTGTGGTTTGTGTGGTTCCCTATCCTTATGAGCTTGTGGATTAGCCTGAAATGTCTCAGGCTACAGTGCATCCTGACCAGGACATACTGTCTCTTATAATGTTGCAACAACAACATTTAAGTGCCTAGTAGGATTTCACAGGCTACTCTCCCCAACCCTGAGGTCCCTAATGGCTGGAGGTGTCAGAGTTAACATAAATCAGCATAATCCTGCAGGCTATACTGACAGGAAGCTCTGGGAGGGCAGTAGCAACGCTGCTTCCTCCAAAACCTGTGCACACTTTTGTTAGAGCACACAAACAGGACTATTCAGCCCTTCCTACTGAAGGGAACATCTGCTTCTGGCATATAATGTTCCCAAATCCCACCAAAAAAGATTACTCTAGGTGGCCAAGTACTTCATGATGGCAGCAGATCAGCCTCAAACTGAGCAATCTACTCATCTCTGGGCCATCTGCCATCCACCAGACACAAAGTACCTGACTTTGTTTCTTACTGCAGAAACAATCCGGACATGCTTTAGCACTTGGAAAATAAAATTCAGCTGAGGTTCTTTTGGCCTGACCACTGCAGTGAGGATTTTTTTTTTCTGGCCTTCCATATATAGTTGTGACAGCAGCAGTAAAACATTTGCTCAGCCGCCCTCCCATAGCTGAGTCTGTACCCACCCACACCACAGATGTACTCAGAGGGACAAATCCCTCCCTCCCTAAGCCTGGGATGCCGCCTGCTGCAGCAGTGTTGGTGCTCCAGTCCTCCCACAAGGTACCAAATCCGTGTCTCCTGTGCAAGGCAGCACCTGTGCAGTGTCTAAGGAACAAGACAAGCCACAGTGGATGGCATCTCAGATTCCAGAGCAGGGCATTTCTCACGTTGCCCAAGATCATTGCAGGATCAGAGCTGGCTGGGAACTATCAAAAACTCCTAACAGGAAAGATTTCATTTTTATAAAGAGTTAACAAGTCACATTTTAAGCACTGCATATACAAGAGTAGATTTCAAAGTATTTCACACTTCCATGTTTTCTTCTTCACATATGCTTCCATCTAGCAAAATCCCATCGCATTAATGAGCAAGATCTTTACCTTCCTTATGGTTATGCATAATCATAACTAAGCAAAACATGCACCTTCCACTTAAATTTCTTTAAGTTATTTAAGCTACATTATTTAAACATTATTTTGCTAATGTGCCAGTGCCACATTCTGATATATTCTGCTTTGGACTGTACACTCCCACTCTTTTCCCAAAATACAGAAACTGTCTCCAAAATACTGCACACCTTCAACAAAAACAACACACCAGTGGACAGATGACAGTTTTTTGCTAAGGCTCAGTACACTCTTTCCCCTGTTGAAGAGAGAATCAAATTTGGATCATCTGAGGTTTGCATCACTTCCTGGTAAAAGCACATTTTGTCTTCTTTTTTTTTTCCCCTGTCTTTAAATCTCCTTTAAACCCCTCTAAGCCCGGCCAGAATCCAAACCAAAGTGGCTGAGCCAGCCTGCACTACACTTTATCAGTCAGCCTTTGACCAAAGCAAGCAGTGCAGACATCCCAAAGGTGCCTCAGACCAGCAGCCCAGCTTTCCACAGTGGCATCGATGCACACAATTGCATGATGTCTGCCAGGGAAAGATAAAAAAGCACAGTCTGCAGATAAACATTCTGCTACAAAGTCACAGGTTCATCATGTATATACCAGAAATATGGAATAAGAGGAACCCAGCCTCCTTTAGTGATAACTCTTGCTTTAAGTAAGATTACAGACAGTTTCTGCTTTCTTATATCTCTTCCTGGTCAGTCCAACTAGTCTTTATTAAAGTTTTAAGCTAAAACAGTTCCTTGCTATTTTTCCTCCCAAAATCTGTCAAACTCACTGTTGTCCAGTCCGTGCCCTGTCCCTTAGTCTGAACCCCCTGAGGAGCTCTCCAAAGCTTAATTTGGAAAGGGAAGAGGTTCTCCTATTAAAACATACTCAGCAGGAGCTGCCAGGTCTGAGTCAGATACACAAAAAACTAACAATGAGAGCTCCACAAGACCACCAGCAGCTGCCAGTGAGGTAAGGAGCAGAAGTGACACCCTCCTACACTGTGTGGTTCCTCGGGCAGGATTTGGCTGAAAGAGCACACATTTCTCAGCTCTTCTACTTCTCTCTGCCCCCTCCCTGGATCTCTTCAACAGATCCTCTGGCTATACCCTTTTCCAATAAAATAATGGAAACCCTTTTTACTCCCAATAGTGGTTACACTTGTGCCCTTTCATATGAGCCTGTCCACCAGTGTGAGAAACTGTGCACTAGACTATAATGGAGAAGACCTAAATGAGGCAGAGCTGTTCCTCACATAAAACTACAAAAGAATTACATTTTATAATGGGTTTTTTTCCCTCTCTGTCACAGAGGGATGGAAAAACCCTCTCCTTCCTTCCAACCTTATTTTCTTGTTTGGTTTTCAAAGGAACACCACCAGGACACAAAGACTGTTTGCTAAAAAGGAGACTCTGGTAAGTTAACAGTGATCTTGAGCATTTGAATTTACTGCCTGCAGTCACACTGACCATAAGGTCCTACGGTTCCCTGCTCACTCCCTAAGTGGGGAACATCCCTGTTTGGCTTGGCTCAGTTCCCTCAAGTGCTGCGTCACTAACTGGAAACAGGAGGGTTTGCAGGGAGATTCCAAGAAGAAGCCCAAAGGACGATGCAGCCACAGGCACCACTCCTCAAACCAAACCAGGGAAAAATAAAGGATGCTGAAGGAAACAGGTCTTTGCTTGGTCCCTGGCTAAGCTAACAAAACAGGGTTTAAGTGTCACTGTGTTGCAAATAACCACAGCGAGGAACCTGAATGTGCCGGTTACATTAATTGTGCCCTTGTACTTCAGAGAAATCCCTGACAATCTGTTTAGAGACAAGAAAAAAGCATGACAGCTACCTCGTCCCTGCTGCTATGAGACAGCACCAGGCCATGTGTAACCTCAGGGCTACTTCTAGAGCAGGTCCCTCTCCCCTCCAAAGCCCAGAGGGAGATCAGTGCCTGTATGGGTACAGCTCCAGTCCCAGATGTGTCAAGTATCTCTGCTTAATGCGAGAGCTCTGAAGCAAAGCATCACACAGACACACTGCAGATTGTCACAGCACTGCCTCAAAGCTCACAGACAGTGCAGCATCTGCCAGTGACTGAGCTGGTCAAAGAGCTGCTTCCCAGCACCAGCACAGCCATTTCTCTTTGGTACGTAGTGCAGACCACTGAAGTCACAGCCTGGGCTGCACACAACTCATTACATTTCCTTACCCCAGCTGCCTCCACACTTCTTCACACCCCTACTTGGTCCAGGTTTTCTCAGGCATTTGCTCACTCACTTCGTATCATCTCCACAGAATTTTGACTCCCATTTTTCCCTGTTGCTTGACTAAACTGATGGAATGCAGCCTGCCAGGCTCAAACACCAGACCTGTTGGGGATCTAAGCAGAAGTGTGAATTGAGGTTTTTGGAACACCTGCTGGAAAGTGCCTTAAAAGGGCTCAATTAAGAGAGGATATGTAATTCAAGAGAGACTCCTCAAAAGCCTTCTGGCAGTACTCTGAAAAGTCAGGCATGTCTTGCCCTATGGCCCCACTGCCACAGGTCACCTTTGCACAGCAGAATGATGAAGGCAATCACAGGAGGAGAACTTGCTCCACAAATTAACCAGTGGTGAACGACCAGCATTGCTTATTTACTCCATCCTCAGACAGGCTCCAGAGGTGACTCCCAGCAGCACGTAGCTTCAGCCTCTCCTGGTGGAGCCTGACCTGCCTGACAGGATCATCAGGCTGAGGAGCTTCATTCCTCACCATCCATTCTCCAAGAGGCACTCCGTGCTGAGCAGGTCAGGAAGGGGCCACTTCAGGAGTGCAGCAGCACCCCCCAAACACCATCTAATCACAGGCTCACTGGGACTTCATGCCACAAGGAGAAGCAACACTGCTTTAGAGTAGCTGGGCACATTGCTGGTCATTGCTGTGTTTCCAATACAGCTTTTGGACATCTTCAAACCGCATCTGCTGTCCACACTACAGTTGAATAAAATATTTTTGCTTCTAGCATATTCCAGAGGAAAACCAAAACAGCATTACCACTGCAAAAGGTTATGCCATACCATGGAAGCACTTTAAGGCAGTATCTTCTGTCTGCCAGCTACCTAAATGCAGAGATGCCAAGGGAGAAAAATTACTCGCCCTTCCCAAATGTCCCAGGCACTCTTCTCCTCCTGCTTCAATTTGCATGTCAAAATTAAAGGCTATTCCCCTATAAACTATGAGGAGGCTGACGCTGGATCACACAGAGACCTCCCTCCAGGCTTGTTAAAATGCTGCAGAAGTTCTGGACAGGCCTCAGTAAGGTAAGGTTAAGCTTCCTCCAGCTGATGGTGTAGAAAAGCACAGGCTTGTAGTGTGATGCACAGAGCCAGACAGACAAGAACAACCTTCCATTGTTAAACACTGGGGTAAAAGTTGGGACCATTAGTACAACTGCAACCATATCCATTAATTATACCTTTAAAATGAAAGCTACAAACTTTGCTTTTTTATCTGTATATTTATCCCATCTTCTCACACATTCCCTTTTTCCTCATGCCTCACCCTAACTGTTTTGCTTTCTTCTTTTCCACTGCCTTTCACTTGCCAGGGCTGAAGACCCTTGGCACACTGACACCAATCACGTGTTTTACCCAGCCTGTCCCAGACAGAGGCTCAGAGAATGCAAGGCCACCTTTGGTACTCAACTTCAAGAGGAGATATACATAAATGTGGCCTTGTATTTTGGGACTAATGCCTTTTTTCTACCAGAATTCTTATCCTTCCCCACATGCCTTGCAAATTTTCCTCCTTTATATGTGCCAAGAGGTGTCACGATAAACACAAGCAGTTCAAAAACAGCTTGAAGCGGTTAAAGCATTTATTTAAACTTCACTGAAATCAATAGTTTAGGAAAATGATCAAATGCTGTGATGCATGTGATGTATGTTATGCCTTGAAGTATCCAGAGAGTCAACAGGCCCAGCAATAAAGTTTTATAGCATTTCAAGCTAGAAAGGACCTAATCTTCCTTCCTAATCTTCCCTGGCCTAATCCACTGTTTCCATGAGGTACCCTTATATAGGATCTGATAATTTGTTGAAATATAACTGCCAGAAGAGAACATGGGTGTGCCTCAAAGACTGAGGAATGAGCATTTTTCTCAAGTGTATTTTAGCACTTTTTTTGTTATGCTTTCCAAGTCCTGATTTCCAATATGTATTCACCTGTCCCATAGGCAGACACTTTTTTTTGTTCCTAGTCACATAACTTGGCTTCCAGATCATGGATGAAAACCTGGAGAAGCCTCTTGTCTGGTACCATTTTGCAGAACTCAATAAATCTATCCTCTGAAACAAATTCTCCGTTAGCAACTGCTTTGAGTCAACCCTTTAATTCCACACACTTTGTGGTACAATCTTTCAACCAATACAATAAAATAAATAGCCAAAAATAAACAGCCAAAATAAATAGCTTGCAAAATGTCTCCATTTACTATCAATTTTCTTCATCTCAAAGAATGAAACCATGTTTGACTGACTATATCTGCTTTCCATTAAATTCTTCCTACCAAGGTTAAATCATATCTGTATTATTGCACTCTGTAACTGTGGAATCCTAAAAGATTCCAAGAATTTTTACATATGTTTGGTACCAGGATCTTCAGTGCATAATTTTAATTTCCTCCCCTTTAGTCTATTAATTGAATATTTTCAGATATTTCCTCATGATGTCATGACCCAACAAAAATCCATGTCAACAAGCCAAACTTTTCCTCTGGGACCTTCCAGCCTATCCAGATTTCCAGTTATCTAAATTTATTGGTTCCAAGATGTTTTGTAACCTGATTACTGACAGTGGTTGATTTTCATGAGACACCATTTAGAGAAGTCCCCTTGATACACTTAAACTTGCCAAAATTGTGTTTTCCCCTTGGATATTCTCTGCTGATCATCATCAGCTTCTCTTTACTTCACACAGATTCTTTTTTACACTTCGCTAACTTGTAAGCATTGGATCAGGCAAAAAGAGAAAAGACACTTGCAGAGGACACTAGCTGTATAAAAAAGGCTTAATCCTAAGAGTCATAATCCCCTTTATGATAATTTTAATCTAAGCACAAAGCTCTGAAGGGATCTTGCAGCGAGTACAGAAATATTCATTATCTGTGTGTTACGAGAACCACAGCTGAAATCAAAGTTTTCACAGACACTCTATTCTGGTACATTACTGAAAATGACATTACACACATCGCATGAAACTGAGAAAAATGCCTCAAGAATAGTAATGTGAGCTCAACATAAACTGTTCTGATCGTACCACTTCCTCAAACTCCTCCAAACACCTGTCCACCTTCAAAGCAATACACATTTAATGTTTGTAATCATTGCTCACAAACCTGCTACTTCAACCACTTACTTTTGTTGCCGTTCTTGGCATTCTCCCAAATTAGCCTCCCTTTCAGATATGCAGGTGTCAAGGACTGAAAGGTCCTCAGCCAAACTGTGACATACTGACACCTGCAAGACCCAGGGTTTTAGGAATCTCCCCAAACCATGCCTTCCAACACCTTAATCACAGCAAGGGGAGCAGCACTGTTAATTATCCATCCCCAGTCACAACCCTGGCTCCTTTGACACCCAGACTTTACAGCTTTCTGCAGTCATTTACTGCTTCAAAAGCCTCTTTCAGCAATGCAAGCTTCTGCAGACTCTCATTTCTTGCTTATAATTCCAAGTTCCCTTTTCCCTCCTCAGATGCCTGAGAATTTGAAACAAAAGCAAGTGAGACCAGAAGTTCCTCATAGCTCCAGTGGCTCCATCCCAGCTACCACACCATGTAACGTCCCTCCTGAGCACTGAAGCCACATCTTAAAACCAAGTAGGGTTTTTTTCCATCCCCAACTAATCTTGCCAGCAAGATGTCCCAAGCAAGGTTCTTTTTCATTAAAGCTAAAAACGATGTTCTGGATACAAAATGCCTTTCAAATTTTTAGAAAAGCAATCAAGACTTTAACTGAACAATTCTGAAAGCCAGTGACACTTTTTGTGTTCATTTTGGTCTTGCAGAGGTGTTTGTAGTTGAGAAAAAAAACAGCAACATAAATTAAGTTCATCTTTTCCCTGTGGTTTTTCTAACGTATTTCTAGCAACCCAACAGACAAACAACGGCAATAGGGAAACATTCCCAAGCCACAAAGCAGACTCCCCGAAGCACTTCTGATGGAAATTCAGCTGAGATGTTGCTCTGCATTAGTACAGCCAAGTGAAAAGTCACAAGTCACCCCGGGCAAGTACAAAATACTACTTTTTCAGTCCTTCTGGCAAGCGACAGCATCCACTGAAAGCCATGAGGCGCAAACAAGCTGAACTGAAAAAGAACTGCAAAAGCACTAAGGCTCGAGGAGGAGACAAATTTTGCATCCCGAAAGCTCATGCCTTAGAAATAGTGCCAGAGCTCGTTGCTGCCGTGCCTGTTTCTGCAGGGAGTCCCGCCTGAGCGGTGCCTTCCAGCGGCCGGCGGAGTGAGCCGGCTGGGGATCCTGAGGGAGCAGCACCCACGCACATCTGGAGCCCTCCTGTGCCCTCTCCCAGTGCTCCTCGGGTTCGGCCCCACAGGAGTGAGTGCTGTGAGGGAAGGGGTCAGCCAGACACGCAGGCATCCGTCTGGAGAGGCAAGGGGAAATGCTTCCCAGTGAGAGGAAGGGCAGATGGCTCACAGCCAACCACTATGGACATCCCCAGAGAGCCCTCAGTCCCTGCAGCACGTCACCAGGGAGCACACAAGGCACTAGAGCCGTATGGAGGCAGGATCAGCTTGCTTTCCTTTCCTTTTTCTTAAAAAAACCCTTCTGCTTGATGCCCTTTTTCTAAAAAATACATCTTACCAGCCTGCCTGAAACCCCACACCAGTCCCAGGTCTGAGTCACACACTCAGCTGTGCAGGGGGGAGGCACAGAGGAGGAGGGGAAGGGAGCTGCAGCACCAAGGAGCTCAAACAAGACATACCATCAGTGCTGATGACGAGGCCAGTTACACCCATGATGAGAAAGACAGATGTTCTGCAGAAAGTCAGCCGCTGCCTCATATTAGGAGTTATGAAAGTGGAGAGTTCAGACATCATATTTTCCCCTCAGTCTTTATCCTTTGCTAGCCAGGACAGACCCCAGAAAGCCAGGTGTCTGGCTGCAAAAAATACTGCAGTCTTAATTCTAAGTTCTTAGTCTTGGCTCTCCTGAAGGCATCACCGTGTCCGTAATACCACAAGCTTTCTAAGGCAACCCTGCCATCCCTGCTTTGGATGTGAGAAAATCCAGGGGAGAAGATCAGTTCTCTGCTGCTGCTGGGTTTTGGTTCTACACATACGCAAATCTCTCTTGTAGGTACCAGAGGCTCCATAAAGGAGAACACACTTGTCTTCAGATAACCCCCACAAAATCAAAACATTGCAGGCGGGTTACTGAAACAAACAAAAGAACCTATAGAAGACTGGGGGAAAAAAGCAGCCTTGGGATAAGCATTCTCTTGTGCTCAAAATTTGCTGTTGAGATAAAGGAAGAGAAATCTCCTTGGTATTCAAGTATTGAATTTGGGGGAATTTGGGGTTTGGGGTTTTTTTGTTGGGTGTTTTTCAAGTTTTAGGTCTAGAAAACCTTCTCCATGCTACTCACGTGAGCTACCCCATGAGGTGGTCTCTTCCCACACCCACAGTTTCAGGGTTATCCACAAAAAGGAAATAATGCAGGTATGAGGTAGCATAGACAAACAGCCTTGAAACAAACCAGTCTGCTGCCCAGCAGTGCCCTACCAAAATCTGAGCAGGTCAGTGCCTTGAGTCCAGACTGCTGTGAAAGGAACGACAGCACAGCACCAGCTGGAATGGGGCTCAGGTTGTCTCTAGCCCAGCCTTCTGCCCAAACAGGGCCAGCGCTAAGCTAAGACCAGTTTACTCAGGGCTTTATCCAGTCAGGTCCTAAAACCTTCCAAGGAAGGAAGTGGTGCAGTCTCCCTGGGCAGCTCTCTCTCCAGTGCTCTGTTATCCTCACTGCAAAGCCCTTTTTCCTTACCAGTCTGAACCTCTCTCACTTCTGCTGATGTCCATTTCCTCTCACCCTCCTGTCAGGCTGTGGTGTAAAGAGCCTGACTCTTTTTCCAGTCTTTTTGACAGACCTTCACATCACAGCATCCAAACTTTGGAGAAGAGAAATTAAACTGGGTACTCCAAATCTCAGCAACTGAAAGATGCTTTTCTTGCTTCGCAGGCCGCCATGTGCTTCAAAGAATTTTGCTACAGCTGAGGACTCTGCTCATATCCAAAATCAGGGGCAGCACTCAACATCTTTGGTGCAGAACAAGGACAAATTACTTTCCTCCTGTCTACTGGAGATCAGCCCATCTCACCCCAAAAAGCACAGTCCTTACCTCTGCAGGCAACTTCATCTGCAACAATAGCTCAGAGATGAGTGCTGTGGGGTCACCCAACAGCCAGGGCTCGTCCCAGCAGGACAGCAATGAGCCCAGCTCCAGGTGAGCCATTAAAGCCAATCAGGAACATTGCCCTTTGCCCCTACACTACAGGGGAGAAGCCTCCACCAACACCAACTCACTTCTGCCCTGCATTGCTGCTCAGGACACATCCAATTTGGCAAGGAAGGAGGCCTGAAGCTCCCTAAGACACCCAGAGCTCCCTAAGAGGTTATCAGAGCAGCCTGGTCTCTGTTTCTCACCCCATATGACTGACAGATTGCGTGAAAGGACAAAGCCAGCCCCGGCACAGCTGCAGAGGAATGTTTTTCTTTGGCAGAGAGGAGAGAGATGAAGTGGGTGTCACGTTTTCCCATTAAATTTTTGCCTGTCACCACAGCAGAGCCAGATCACATACAGAAGATTGAAAGCCAGTTAGCAGCAGATGGCAAAAAAAAAAAGGTAGTAGTTTCCAAGACACAGAGAAGGCACAGAGAGGTCACTGGCAGTATTCAGCTCCACATTTGGATGGATGGCACCTATGGGGACAGCTCTAGCAATTAAGGTCTATCCCATTTAACCACACTTTATTTTTTCACATTGCCTTCTCCACTTCCCTACTCACCCTCTGGAGAGGGAATGCTCATTATTTGGTGGAGTACTTGTATCCTTCCTGCACACATTTAGCACTGATCCAACTCAACCCAGTGACTTTCTTTTCTGCAGTTGTGATCTGTGTTTGACACCTCGCAGACAGAAAGAATGAGGAAAAAGTCCCTGCTCTGAAAAGTTCAGCATCTCAGGCTGAATGTCCACCTCAGCTATGCCTTGTTAAACCCCACCATTTTTCACCTGTCTTCTTTACTGCCTATTACTCACTTCACTGAGGTGCAAGGGCAATGAATTTGCCAGCAAAATTGTGGCCCTAAGCCAAGCTTATTCTTTGCATGCCATTCCTTTCACTTTCATGAAAGAAAAATAATTTAGCATCCAAGACAGCCTCCACTTTTCACCAGCACTTGACATCATGGAGGGGTGGTGTGACCATGGACCAATCCAACATCAGTGCTTCCTTGGACATCAGGTCTGCCTATTTTTCTGCTACATATCCACATCCTTCTCAAACACCCCTTTTTCCTATTGATCCTTGAACAAATACCTGTTCCAGGCAAACCCTGCTCTTTCTAGTGACATCCAATTGTCTACTGGTGTCAAATAAACATACACATGCACACATCAGGCTAACATCTAAGCACAACTCATAAATATCCTCGGACTATTCCCACTGCACATTCCTTTAGCTCAAAATGCACTTCCATTGCCCCTTCCCCAGCCAAATATTCCTATCTGCCCTTTCATGTCAGCATCAGTACCTGGGCTGCTACAGGGCAAGCTGTGTCAGGGAACTGATATCCCTGAAAGCTAATTTCTGGCAAAAAAAAAGTCATTTTAAAACTGGATGAGCTCCCAGCCAGCTGCCACAACAGCCTGTGGTTACATCCAGGTGCAGAACTGCACTGTCAGGTCTTGTCACCCACAAAAAACACAGCCAAAAGGCATTTCCATGATTCAGAGAGAGATGAATAGGGAGCAACAGCACGAAAGAAATGTACCCTCCTGAAAACACAGACAAAGAGCTCTACTGTGAGAGCACCCCTAAGGGACCCACCAGGAACCTATTCCTCTTGGAAAAAGCCAAGCTGCTCTAGGGAATTTAAGAGGAGTTAAAAGGGGGGATCTTGTAAACTCAGGGTCAGCAGCCAATGCAGCCTGTGACAAACGCCACTGAGGCAGGTCAGACACTGTATCTGACAGCAATTTCAGCTACCAATAATTGCTAACGTCTCGCGCATAAAATGATCCTTGTCCAAAAGAGAGAGAAGCAGCCCAAGACAGAGGATACAGATGATGGATGCTTAAACCAAGTATTACAAAGTGACTGGAAAACAGCTTTTGGGAATGCAGGGAGGAAGGTGTACAAACAGCAATAAGGACAGCACGGCCTGATAACCAACATTTGGATACAGCACAAAAAAGCTGCACCTATTTGAAAGTGCAAAGCCAGCGAGAAAACTTGCCTGGTCAGAGACAGGGGGCTACTTTCAAAGGACAGTGTCTTCAAACCAACAGCCAAGCATCTCAGAGGGACCTTGTTAGCTGAGGGACCAAGAGAAAATGAACCCACAGTGACAGAGCTCCCAGCTCTTCGGAGGGAGGAGTAGCCAGCAAGACACAGCACACACTGGCCTCCTCTACAGACACAGACAAGCCTAAAAAGCGAGACTGCTTTAATAAAAAAACTGGTCCCCATCCCAAGATAGGGGAAACTCACTTAGCCCCAGCTAAGAAGGGACTCTTCACATTACAAACAAAGACCTGCAAAGAGCACAGGTTCCCACCAGCCCTGTAGAAAAGTTGAACAACTCCAGACACAGGAAAGCCCTGTCTGGTAACACCATAAGTGAAATTCCTTTACTGCTGCTATCGTGCACAACCTGCTCCATGCATAAGGACTGGCTTTCCAAAGGAAACATTTACAGAGGACAGTGCACATCAGTCACGTCCATTTGGAAAAAGAATAAATAGTGGGTTTGTGCATTAAATGCTGGCTCATTCTTATCTACCACGCTTCAAAGTCAGTCCCAGGACAGACTAACATTTTTTCCAGCTCCTGTCTTCACTGCAGATCAAGCACTTCACTATACAGTTACAGCCAGCAACTCAATACCCCCATTTTTCTAATTTTAACTGTCAGAAAACAGCAGGGTAAAGTTTCAAAGTCTCCTGCTTGTGTTTATCTCAGCTTTTAGAGGAACTGTAGATCAGTTAGACCCATTACAAGTATGTGACATGTCTCTTGGCAAACTGGAATAGTTTTCTTGTTTCAATTTGGGAAGAAAACGAGGAGGAGAAATGGTTTTCAGTGCAAGGTACCGCATACAACTAATTTTGCTGTTCAGCAGTTGTGATGTTGACTTTTTTATTAATATGGAAAGTCATTGACAAAATTTAACGCTACTGCTTTGTATGAGATCTGTATACATCTATTCAAAAATCTCACTTTCTCATTTCCCCTCTTTACCGCAATTCTGGAAAAATCTTTGCAAGCACTGACTGTACAATTATTTTACACAAAGTCAGCTGCAGGAGTGTAGAGAAGAAAGAATGAGGGAGTTCAGCTTTATGGTTTGCGGGCAACAGACCAAACCCCATATGCAAATAAATGAAGTAGCTCTCCCCCCATCAAAATGAAACAAAAATTGGATCCAACTACATTGACACCAGAGAGCTACATGCAGCCACCATACAATAAGATACAGCCAGCTCCACATCCATACCCACTGCAGGAACCGCAGCTTTCAGTTAAATACACACAGACTGTAAAAATCCAGCACAGTCATCCATTTAAAATAACGACTGCTGTGCTCCAAAAGCTCGAGGCACTGCCTGGCAGCT
The DNA here is from genome assembly GCA_026261815.1 of Monarcha castaneiventris obscurior. Taxonomy (NCBI): domain Eukaryota; kingdom Metazoa; phylum Chordata; class Aves; order Passeriformes; family Monarchidae; genus Monarcha; species Monarcha castaneiventris. Next base: position 2,663,115 of record JAMPIT010000884.1, read on the forward strand.
CATCCAGAGGCAGCTTTCCTGCAGAAGTCATTAGAAACACAAAGTAACAGCAACTATCATTTTTGTGGCAGAGGAAATGAGTCACCAGGCAAGCGCCAGCGAGGTTCAGAGGTTTGTAATGGGGAGGAAAGAAGGCCAGCTCAGAGTTTCCCGAGCTCATCTTAGATGACAATCACAACCCTGACCATTAACCTTCACCTTTGGTTTTGCTTTCACAGGGAGACAGGAACTTGGTAGCTGGGGCCTGAGAAGCCTCCTCCTCTCATGCCAACCCTACACTACACCCTTGTCCCAGGGTTGAGCTACCCAAAGCATCACCAGCAACATGGAAACGGGATCACAGGGCTCAAACACTCAGACAACAGCAGCAGCAATGTGACAGTTCACTAATTTCAATTTCTTCATGAGTTCCAATTTCAACAGTCAGGCTCTTTAACAAATAAACCATTTGGGCTCCTTAGCATTTGAAGTTATCTTCCAGTTAACCACTCATGCAGGACATGACATCTAGGAATTTAGTCTTAAATATCTAAGCCAGTTGCTGTCCCCATGTACCTGTAGGGCAGCTGCAGTTCTACATCTGCCATGCCAAGATCACATCCATGCTTACATTCGGCTGCATTTTGCTACCATCTGCAAGCAGGAGCCAATGTGTTAAAATAGCCATGAAAATGGGGGGGGGAAATAAAACTGCCTCCTCAGTATTACATAAAGAGGTTTTAAATGCCAAAGGCTCCTAAGAACCATCTGCCTTTCAGGCCCCATCCAGCAATAGGACAGGTAGTTGGCATTTCACAGCGTGTTTGTCAGACTCATCCATCTGCATCAGATCTGGCACTTGTCACAGAAAACACAGCCCCAGCTGGGCCACGTCCAACCGCAGATCAATTCCAGCAGAGTCCCACGGCCGCCAGCAGAGCTCTCCCACTTTAAGCCCACCTGTGTGTTATGGAAAGCAACAGCAGCAGCAAGAAGCTGGAGGTTTTGCCACCTGGCCATGCTCCTGCTCCCCTTGGGCAGTGGCAGGTGTTGTGTTTGCCTTCTGTTTGACCACCAGGAAAAAAAAAAGCACAGAATAAAACTAATAATGCTAATAATAATAATAATAACAACACTGCCTTGCACAGTGCCAGCACACAGCACTACCAACACAGTCACAACAAGCTACAGCACAGATGAAGATTATATAATGCAGACACGTGACACATACCATGAACACGCCTCTAGGAAACCTTTCAGCCGTTTCTTCCATGGGAAACTAAACCACTCCAGAAAAATAACTATAGCTATAAAGCTATCTGGCATCCAGGTGAGCACTGTGAGGAGTTTAATGAGCCACCTCAAGGATTGCTACCTGCCAATAGCAGAGCTGAGCTCCTCGAGGCCCCACTTTCTCCAGGTACAGCCGATGATATCACTGACAGCACCAGTGGAGTGAGGGAACGGCTCCTCACACAGCTCCAGGCACTGGTGAAATCATCAGCTGTTAAAGAGAAATGTAAATCCCCAGGAGGTTGGATTTCAACCCTGGTAATTAAGGAAGGCTGGAACAGTTTAAAATAGAGGTCAAGTTTTTAAGGGTATGCATACTTTCACACTTGTCTGCTAGTGTCAAATCAACAAGAGCCAGGAACAGCCTTTTCAGTCGTAGAAAGGTTAAATTTTAACTTAAAATACATAAAAGGCAGTTGGCATGGAATTCTCACTCTCACCAGTCTGTACACACAGGTAGGTCTGGCTGTGGAATGATACTGATCCTTCTTCCTGCTTGTGAGCTCTCCCCTCAGTCATCATCATCATCATCATCATCATCATCATCATCTTCTCCCTCCTGCCCCTTGCCAGCCCAGCTTGCGCTCCTAGGGCTGCGTGACTGTCCCAGAGACCTTCCCTAAGCCCACAGTTTCTTGGATGCAGACCTGCACATCCAACTAAGGGACACCTCAAGAGTGTGTGAAGACCAGAAGATGCAGTGGGACATGAGCTCCTTGGCTGTGAGGGTGACAGACAGCAGAGGGCACAGGCACTCCTGCAGAGGGAGCACAGGAAGGTCTCCTCATCACACCAGTCTTTTCAAAAAAACCCCTGCAGTAAGTTTATAAACACAGCAGAGTAACTGGGTCAAACCAGTTCTCCCAGATGGAAGGCATTACCTAGGAGAAGAACAGATGTTTCATCCAGAGAGTTTGTTTGTTTGTTTGTTTGTTTTGGGTTTTTCAAATGATTCTATGAAGTTTTGGCCAGAGGTAAATAGAGACCTTGTGTTTCATGGTATCAAGCACAGTATTTTCCTCCACATGGCAGAGCACACTCGCAAAAGAAAAAGTTCAACAGGCAGAAGTGTGGTGTTTTTTCACTCTACAGAATGTTAATTCCATAAACCTTCTTTTCCTCTTTAAAGATTGCAATGCCTCACTACACCTACTTTATAGCTTTTACTTGGGCTTTTTTTTCTGAGACTTATTTCAGAAGAATTCCAAGAACAACCAAAAAGAGAAATTGATTTCACACTTTTTATTTGGCTTCAAGAGGGTCTCCAAAGAAATCTTAAACTCCTAAAAAGACCCAATCAAACAAGACAGCAACACAAACAAATCAGTGTCAGTGTTACTCCCAACAAAGATCACCACAGCCCAAAATTTTTCAGATCCAGCTACGCCCCTTACAAAATGCTCATCATCATAGCATTTGAAGCTGAAAATCCCCAATGAAACTTGAAAACAGAAAAGGGAAAAGCATCCCATTTCCACCCACCAGACAAACAGGATGTTTTCTTTAGCAAGACACACAAACTCAATTCTCAGGCTCCTTGATAAAGGGCACAAAAGGCACATATCCATGCCACTGTGGCCACAAGTTCTAGCCCAAGTGTAAAATCTCCTTTGGGGCCCTACTTAGAGAAGATACGAGAACACTAAGTAAGAAAACAAAAGTTACGAGTGGCAACTCCATCCTCATCACAAGGATCCAAACAGAGCAAGAGACAGTATGCCAGCACAACTGTAAAATCTGAAGGGGAACACTCTCCAAAGAGCCTCTCATTTCACTCACAACATTCCCGTTTTTAAAGGGAAAAAAAACCCACAAGAAAACAGCTGTTTGAGGGAAGAGCTTTCCATGGTTAAGTGCTCCTGCTGGCTCTTTAAAAATCCCAAGCCACCATAACATGCTTGCTTTTCGCCGGATCTACCAGACGATACACATTGCGCAAGAAAGCCCAAGACTCTCAACGACAAAGAAGCCAAACACTGTTTAAAGACCGTCACACGTGCAGCAGCCTTGCTTCCTGCTGGAACGAGGCTTGGAGCTTGTGACGGAGGCGATCCCGGATCAGCACGACTACCACATGCCACACACAACAAATAAGATTTTCCTTGTTTGCCTTACAAGACTAACGCCAAGATCTGCACAGAGGCAGCGGCTGTGGGACCGCTGCTGCTCCCATGAAGAGCAGGGTCCTTCGCTCTGGGGCTGTACTTGCACATCACCCTCTTTGGGGCAAGGAAGAAATGCAGAGCACACAGCAGCCCCTGCCAAGCACTGCCACATCCCAGTCGCCACCACCACGCTCCTTTTGGGTCTCCATCCAAGCACGTGCTCGACAACCACACCAAGCGTGGCTGCCCTGAGCCTCGCACCAGCAGCAGACGGGAGGAGCCTTCCACGCTGCTGTCCCAAGGTGCTCCAGCACACTTCCACTCGGGATTTGCACCTATGCAGGGGCAAATCTGCATCGTTTATCTGTACACGATACTGATGCGTATCTCCGTGCTTGCGAGAAGCCTCCCGAGGAACAGCAAACCAGCAGAGATAACAAGACACATTTCCTCGGAACTGTCCTAACTGTGCGTTTTGCACAAGCCAAAATATGGGGATTTAAGCCAAAAAAATAAACAACAAAACCATCGAAACTTGTGTCACTTCCTTCCTGCGCTTGGGAAGGGGGACGGGTCCCGTCTACCAGCAGACGCGGCCGGCGACTCCGGAGGGGTGTCCCGGGAGAAGCGGCAACGCCGAGGGCGCACAGGGAGCCCGGGCCGGGCGGGGGAAAGCGGCGGCGGCGGAGCGGAGGCTGCGGGACCCCGCTTACCGGGACCGGCCGCCAGGCTCGGAGGGGAGGGAGCTGAGACCCCCGGCGCAGAAGGGACCCCAAGGCCTGCCCCAGGACATCTTGGCCCCGCGGGGAGCAGCAGTCCCGTCGAGGGGCGCGGCGAGCACCTGCTGGCCAAAACCCGCCCGGCGCCGGCCCCGGCGGGGAGACCCCGGCCCACGGAGAGCCCGAGGAACGCCGCCACGGCCCCCGAAACGCGGCAGCCCGCGGCGGCGTCGCGGCCATCCCACCCACCCCCGGCCTGCCGGCGCCGCCGGGAGCCGCCGCCCGCCCCCGCCGCTCCTCACTCACCGTGCGGCTCAGCAGCGTCTCCGGGTCCGCGGGCTCGCACAGCTCGCTCAGCTTGCGGTCCCAGTGCAGCAGCGGCGGCTGCTCCCCGCCGCTCTCGCACACCTCCATGGCGGCCCGTCGGTCGGTCTGTCTCTGTCTGTCGGTCTGTCTCTGTCTGTCAGTCAGTCTGTCGGTCCGCCCGCCGCCCCCGCCGCTCCCCCGGGCCGCGGAGCCGCGCGCTCGCCCCCGCCCCGGCGCGTCCCTTCAGCCGGCGGCAGCGCGCGGGCGTGGGGCGGGCGGGTCACCCCCGCCAGCTGCGCGCCGCGCCCCCGCCCCGCCCCGCCCGGCCACGCCCCCGCCGCCCCGCCCGCCAATCGGGGGCCAGCGGCGCGGGCTGCCGCGGGGCGGGGAGCCAATGGGAGCGCGCGGTCTCCAGAAGCCGCCGCCGCCGCGGAATGCGGGCGTGGCGCGCGCGGCCAATGGCGCGGCGGAGCGGCGCCCGCGCCAGCCAATGGGGCAGCGACAAGACTGCGGCCGGCGCGCGCCGCCACACCCCGCCCCGCCAGGCCCCGCCCCGCCCCGCCCTCAGGGAGGGACCCGCGGCGGCACCGGCACCGGCAGAGAACCGGCACCGGGAGAGAACCGGCACCGGCCAGGGCCCTGTTTAGTGCCGACAGCTCCGAACGCACCTTGTGAAAACCAGGACTTCACAGCTCCGGGCAGCCGCACACCGCGGACGCTGGTGCCTGCCTCAGGATCGGTGCCAGAGCGCTCCTCAACCGGCAGTAAAAATAACCCCAGGCAACGGGAAATTCTGGTATTTTCAGACTTGCGTTCCTGCCAAGCCGGGGCAACACTGACGTTCCATTGTTCTTTAGAAATGAGAAGTTACCAAGTATTGAGCCGGGCGTTCCTCAGTGCCTCTCTGCAGCCCCCGGAGCTCAGGCACGGCCGGGCGCTGTGCGGAAATTCAACACTCATTGACATTTCCAGGCTGCCTGGAGCAGCAACCATAATAACTGGACGTCCTGGTGTTTTCTCTCTCTGCTAGACCTCCCTTTAGACATCACCTCTTGTGGCAGCCACTTCCAGCCGCTCAGAGCCAGCACGAGTGATCCAGTCCTCACTCAGGACATCCCAGACCAGCCCGCTGAGCAAAACAAAGCCAGGAGGATTTCCCAGCACCCAACAGGCACAACAGCAACAAAAATAGGAAAAGTAAGGGTGATTGCACCAGGTTTGTTCCTTTAAAATGTATTAAACTGCTGGAGTTTGCTTAGGAAAAAAATTTAAAAGTCTAACAAAACTTACACTGTTCGGTTAAGAATATGAAGGAAAAAACCCTAACTGCCCTAATCAAAGATCTTCTGGAAAGGTTAGTTGCTTTAAGTCATTGTGAAAGAAGTCAGTGTGAGATTTGCCTTCAGCAGTGCAGAAAACATCTAAAGCCAAACCTAAAGCCAAATTACCAGTGCCTGAACTGCTGCCTTCCCCTTTGGCAAGCCCAGCCAGAGGTACAAATTTCTTTTCTCCTGGCACTGCCAGGCACTGTTATCAAAGCCATTCCATTGTGCCAGCCCAGAGGTGCAAATTGTGAAATTTGTAAAGGTCAGTTCCTTATCCAGGAGCCTCCGTGTTTTCATTGGATGTGTTCTTCCTTTCAGGGCTTTTATGGCCTTGTGATAATCCCTTTAACAAAAGGCTCTCCATCACCCTGCTGGCTGAGATTTGTGCCTTCTAAAATCACTGCTGGGACTAGATAATTTCTTGGGGCTGGGGCACTAAATTAATGCTTTGTCCTTATGAGAAGTCTAAAGGGAGACACATGTTCACCTTATAAACTAACAAAATGAAAGCCACCTTAGAAGAAGGTGGTGCTCCCTGGGTGACTGCAGCTTCCTTTGATGAGAACAAGGGGCTCCCAAGGGACTGGTATTTGACCAAGAGTACTGGGCTGAACTTTCTCACCCTGACACATTTCTCAGGCAGAAATATTTATTTAAGGAAGAAGTTATACTTCTGTCATTCCCCCTTGGGTAAAGCACTCATACAAATTTAGGCACCCTGGGTAAACAGCAGGCTGCTTTTCCCAGTGGTTTCCACTCTTCCTGCACCATATAAAGTTGTGTCCCTCTGCCCTCCCCCAGGAGCTCTCTCTTTATCATTGGTACTGAGGCACAGCTGCTGCTGCAGGACACAGAGCTGCTGAGAATTCATAAGCATCCTGCAAGGCTTCTTTGGCCACTGAAATATTTTGACACACAAAACTATCCATTTTCTGGGGCTGTAATATAAATATAAAACACAGTATGGGTAACTGGTAACTAGACATTTGTAACTGGGCATCCTGCCCAGTTCCTGACACATTATTAAAATTAGTGTTCAAGGCTACATGTCATTTTTGAGCTTCAGCATCTCTGAAACAATTGCCCGAGACTTTGTAAGGAAATGTGACCAATCTGCTTTGCATGGTGGCAACCAACAGCATACAGATCACACTGATGTGTTTGTGCTGCAGCACCAGTTCTTCTTGGGAAAGAAAACCTGTAATAGCAAGTTTCTGCTAGAGATTGGCAGCACATACAGGGTGCCAAGAAGGAAGAGACAAAAGTGGAGGAAACTAATCCTTTCCAGAGAATATTAATTATTCAGTGTGCTGATACAGCATAGGACAGCAGTCTAATGTGTCACATGTTGCTGCCCACAGACTGACACTACACCAGAAATCAGACACTGGGGAAAGCACCACAAAACCAGCAAGAACATGATACAAACACAGCAATCCTAACTTTTTCCCATACTGCTTGGAGGATTTAAATTGTGGATTTCAATAGTTACCAGCCTGCTGAAAATCAAGGCTGTTTCTCCATGCTTCATTACTTTCCTCTTAGAGCAGCTATAATAGTATTTTTAAGTTCCAGCTCATGTAATTCTGAGAACATTTTTGATTTCTTCTTTTGTGTAAGACCCTTTCCTCACCACAGTCTTCTGAGCTGGGTTTGAACTCACTCTGCAGCACAGGGGGAGAGTGCAAAAATTGACCAAAAATCTACAAGAAATTAAAAGGGTGGGGAGTTATTGTCTGCGCAGACAGGGAAGAGGAGAGCTCAGTTTTTGTTTACCGAGAATTCTGTCCCCTTTCTGCAAAGAGCAGAAAGCCCATGCAGAAAACACACATGGAAAAACCTAAACAGCTAAGAAAGATGAGGCTGCTAAGGCAGAGCTCCAAACAAACACCACTTATTTAAAATATCAAAGAACAAAGCAAGCAACGATACAAAGCCTGGCAAAGGAAAGGTGCTCTCTTTCTCCTTGCAGATCCGGGTTACAGAAGCCACAACTCCTGCAACCACATCATTACTCAGTTCTTGATCGGGTCAGCTGCACAAAGGTTCATTAAATATTTACAGGTGACATTTTTCTGGCTTGTGACAACCAGGATCAAGATAACCATCCATTTTTCTACAGCCACTCTGTTCAAATCAGTTTGGGAAACCAAGCAGCAAGAAAAGAACAAATAGCAACAGAGCCCACAGGATGAAAATTGCCAGGTTTCTGATCAGCTACCAATAAAAATTTTACCCCTTGAAAGCAACAGGAAACAGCCACAGTTAGAGATCTCTTCAACAAATTCAGCACCTCTTAAAGAATGCAGGACACAAATTTCAGGACTAAAAATACACAGAATAAACCAGCAATCAATTTCTAATCACAGTAGTTAGTGGAGATTTTTGTGAAATGGCCAGGGATGGTAATGAGGTGAATTTTTTACGTGGGACTAAGCAACAAGCAGAAGAAAGAAATCTCACACACGCTGACACGTTTCCCACACGAGGATGTCTCAGGAGAAACCCTGTCAAAGCTACTTCTTTGTGTGCTGTGCATAGAATTTACTTGCACTACCCAGTATCTGGCAATGCACTAACAAAGCAAATTTCTTGTGTAAATGAGATTTAAATCACACTGATGTGCTGAGAAGTTCACTACTGCCAAGATAAACAGACACTGAGTCTTAGTTTGTACATTCAGATATGCTCAGCTACTTGGCAAAAAGGCTTCCACCACAGAAATTTCAGAGTTAAAAATAGAAGGTGAGCTTGAAAATAGTAAAGTTTTCTTCCCACAATCCTGGCATTTTATTCCTTTTCTGACACATGAAAAAAGTGGGATAGCCAGCCCTGAAGACAGCCTGTTACTAAACCCACATAATTGGTACACTGACAGAAATACAGGCTCCCTTTACCAGAGCCTTCTTTGCTCTTGTACCCAGGGGCTTCTCTAAGCTCCTATTCAGCTTTCCTGCCTTTGCAATTCCTGCCCCTCTACAGAGGCTTCCACCAGCCTCCCCCAGGCATTGCTGGCCTTGAACTGAAGTGTGACCTGTATTTGGGAACACAGACACGGTGCCCCCAGCCCCTCAGGACACAGAGGGCAACAAGAGGGCTATTTTAGTGAAGTGGGACTTGAAGTATCTTCTCTTACTTCTGTTTCACAACTACTAATTTCTGCAGACAGAGCAACTTCTGCAGATTAATGAGAATTAAAGTTGAAAGAGTTCTTTGTTGTATGACACAGGCACAGTGCCATGGTGTCTTCCTCAAACCATCCACAAAAACAAGCAGAGAAGATTGTTTCCTACACCTTACACCAGGCTAGCAGAAATAACTGAGTGCCGTGGAGCTGCCTTGCAGACCAGAATAGCTCTGCCTCAGAGCTGTTCAGAAACCTTCCAAATACTTGGTGAACATGCTGACATTTTAAAAAGAAGTCACCCATATTTATCTTTCCCAATTATCTCCATAAATACATAAAATAAAGTTCCTCATTAAGGTCAAACACTTCTAAATATCCTGGTTGATGCAAGCAACCAGGGTTTGCCTCATCAGGTTTACACAAGATGCTAACACAGACAAGCAAAAGCAGAATGCCATTGCCCAGGGGACAGTGTGGGAAAACACTCATTGCCTAGTTATAAACAAGGAATCACTGTATTTCACTCAGGTGATACCATTTCCATTCCATTTCCTCACAGAGCAAGCACCTATCTATTAAAAAACCCCCAAACCAACCAGATGCTATAGGAATGCTGATTTCACACAGGATTTTCTCATAACCAAAATGACTTAGTTACAGATTAACTTTGCCCCAGAGCAGACATAAGAGATGAACACACAACAAGCCTTTGCCACTGGTTATTTTTGCTGTAACTAAGGCAGAATCATTTGGGAAAACCTACCCTACACTGCCAAGGTGTGATGAACATTCAGCACACTGCTTCCAGTGTGTGCCCAAAGTCAGTGTGTGTTGTCTTTGAAGCAGGTCAATCTTTAGAAGTGTCCTAGCTACTTTAAATAGAACTGAAAGGGCAAGAAAACTCAAAGTTCCTGAGCAAATATTTTTCCTTGCTGGCACCCAATCCTGTATCTTGTGCTAGCTCTGCTGTCTCCACCTTGAGCCAGGAGTAGAGATTAGCAGGAGCCATTCAGCAGTTGCGGAGTTCTGGCAGTTCAGGCCACTCCAGGGTGGTGGTGAAGGGAATTCCTTGCTGCCACTTCTGCTCTGAGTTTGGAGTAGAAAGGCAGCTCCCAGGCTCCAAAACAGATGCTGCCATGAGCTCCACCACCACAGCAGAGCACAAACGAGGTGACCACTGAATGAAAAGAAGCTCAGCACATTCGCTCAAGGCCTCCCAGCAGAAAGCTCAAGACAAACCCCAGCTTTCAGCAAACAGGAAAAATTTGTGTGGACCAAGCACAAACTGTACTTGGATCACTACTGTGCAAGAGCACCATCACAGTTCTCCCAGCAGTACAACAGGCTCAGATTAAACCAGCAGTTAAGGGAATTAAAGTCAGGACTTCCTATTTAAAAAGACACCATAATCTCCTGTGGATAATAACCCACTGAAGCAGCTGAGCATTTGCAGTACATCTAACACACCAGTATGCCAGCAACAGGGACTCTGATAATTACTAGAGCTTTAACTTCAACCAGAAATAGCTACTGAATTGAAGGAATTGAAGTTTTTGTTAGTACAGACAATAATCACAGGGCATAAAAAACCCCCAAAAATTCTGTAGGGGAAAGAGGTGCAAAGACTATTAAATGTTCTGCCTTGGGCTCAGGGAGAGATGAGATACAAAATCCCACCAGCTCTGAAGGCAGGAAATTGTCACCTCTAACATTTTTCTTTCTCTGTTCGCATCATGTTGTATTACAGTGGGAATTTTACTGTCTCTTCTTCATGTAGTAGAACTAAACACTTCTTAGTTGTGCAACTTCTTACCAATACTACTAAATAATTCTCACTCTGACAACAAAACGTGAAACAAGCGCCACTCCCACACCGAGAATCCCGCACCGGGAATGTTTTTCACGCAACTCTCCAAAGGCACAGCCAAGGCAGTCGCTCCTCCAGCGCCTCCTGATGGCAAACCATGGGCACAGCACCCTAAGGAGGGACTGGATGGGAATGCTGAGGTCATCCTACGCCAAATGCCATAAAAACCAAGACCTAAGCAGGGTTTGGTGAAAGACAACACCTGGTTAGCTCAACTGCTGGGATCAGCACAGGAGGCCTTCTCTGGCTCTGTGACAGAAATCACCAGCTCAGCACTAGTTAAGGCCAATGGCTCTGCTTTGAACTTACTGTCCAACTGCCTTGGTGAAGGAAAAACAGGGAGTGACACCTATAGAACAGAGGCATGTCAACAGTGAGTGGGATCAGGCTGTGCAAGACAGGACAGAGGTTAAGGCAGCCAGGGACAGAAGGTTTGAAAATGGCTGAAGATGCAAAGAGTGACTCCCATTTATATATTCTTCAGCTCACTAATTGATACAGATGCCTGAGGTACTTTAAGAGCAAAAAAGAAAGGAATCCAAACAATGATAACAGAGAGAAAGCACATGGGAAAACAAAAGACACAGTAGTACCCTCTAGGTAACAAACATTTTATTTATTTCTTAAAGAAACTACAGCAATATCCGTGATTACAGAATTATGAAGCACTGAAAAACCAAAGGAATGAAACGGCCTGGATCCAAGCACTAAGGACATCACACCTTTTCTCTCACCGAGCCATCACTCAGAAAAATCACATTATCTGAAAAGAAATTTGAAAAATTAATCTTGAGAATTGCTTTGCCCTGTTGCAAGCCTTCACACCATGAAGACCAGCTATTTGTGTTAAAATAAGTTGCTAAGATGTGGATTTTGGAACAGAATAATAGTTCATAAAACAAACCAGTGTCCAATACAGGGTTCTTTCTCTACCCCCCCGAAAGCAGACAACTCAAGGTGGCTATATGTACTATGAAACAAGTGTGCTAAAGCTGATGAAAAGCTGCTGAACAGTGAAAGACACTAGAAACATTTTAAAATAATGGTTTAATTCTTTGAGTACAATCTTTATCAGTTACAGCTTATTTCCTTTTTGTCATTTTCAGTCTGCACTACCATGTCAACAGCCTACAGGCTATAGGAAGCTGCCATTGCATCAGACCTCACAGACTTCTAAAGCATCTTGAGACTGGGCCTTTTGAACAAGAAACCATTAGGAGAACACTAATTAAAAAAGAGAATTGCTTCTCCCCTCCAGTAATTTATAGTACTGCTAGCTTTTAAAGAGGCTGCACAAACATCCAGGACTATGGCTGTTATTTTGCCTTTTTTTTTTCTTTCTTTTCCCTCTGTCCTAGATTTTCAGACATGCTTGAGTAACAGAAATGTTTGCTCTACTACCCAATTGATTCACCCCTCACTCAAAAGCAACACAGTAGCAGCTCTATCCACAATAAAGATGTAGGATGCTCAGGCCATTTAAAGGCTCCAGGAAAAGATGAGTTTCCTAGCTGTCTTCTTCACTGTGTTTATCCAAGGCACAAGTCTACTCCTCATCCATTCTGTGCTCTTCTTACCCCTATCAGCTACCAAAACAAAGTGTTTCTAAGTTCTCCATCTGCACATCTTTCAAAGAGGCCCTTAATGGTGAAGTCTCCAGTCTTAAGCAGGAAGAAAAAATTCTGGCAAACTGAGACAAAGCTACTAAACAAATAGTGCTTAGAAAAGGCATCTGCCTGACCCGCAGCAGTACACGCCAGTGTCCTTAAAACAGCGTCTGCCTCCTGCACCAGTCAGGGCAAGCAAATGACAGCAACAGTTTGCAACTGCATACTCTCATTTTCTGTGTGTGCACAAGCAGTGCCAGAGAAAATCTACTGATACACACTATCCATTCTCTCAAAAATCACTGAGTGTGGATGCTGAGGATGAAAACAAACCAAGCTCCAGGCCAGAGGTCCTCCACCACCTTTCCATTTCAAAAGGGCAAGGGGCACCTTGGTGCTTTGCTCCTTACCTGCTATAATTGTTGTGGCCTGTCGCCTCACATTGTTCTTATCTGTATATTCACCATAATCTATCTTCCCTTCAACGAAGATTCGAGAGCTGGAAAAAACCAAGAATTTGATTTTGGTGCTGCTCTTTTTCCACTCTGTATCTAGAATCACAGAATGGTTTTGGTTGAAATGGGACCTTAAAAGCCATATAGCTCCAACCCCCGGCCATGGGCAGGAATACCATCCACTGGATCAGGCTGCTCAAAGCCCCATCCAGTCTGACACTGAACGCTTCAAGCGATGGGGCATCCACAGCTTCTCTGGGCAACCTGCTTCAGTGCCTCACTACCTTGACAGTAAGGCTTACATCCATATATCTAACCCAAATTTCCCCTCTTCCACTTTGAGCCCATTCCTTATCTTATCCTTATCCTACAGCTCCTGATGAAAAGGCTGAATTCAGAATCTGATTCAGAGTACACAGGCTTTTGTATCAGTTGTTTGTAGAAAGTCTGACAATTTGTTTTATGGCACCTGTATCTTTGTATAGCTCCTGGCCACCATAATTATTACACTAATCCATTATTAAGGCATTAAATCCTTAACCACATTTATTATTCACTTACCCCTTCCTCACATACTGATAGGTGACATCCCTGAGGCCTGGTCTGAAGACAGAGATCCTGTGCCATGTTGTCTTCTGACTGATATCACCTAAGGGACACAGAAACAACAGAGCTGGATACCAAATCCTCTTGGTGATACAAGATGCAGAAATTAGTTTCAACACATTGGTATTCTCAAATGATGAGAAGTGATTTGAAAACAAACATACATTAGCACTCCATCTCCTACTTCACTCCAGAACTACATGTTCCACTCATCTGTGCCCAAACAAAGTCTTGTGCAGAAGCACAGTTCAAACCAAGACATCACTTTTCCTGGAAGACAGTGCTCATGCTATTATTTTTTTTTCCCCCCCATCAGACACTCCACTTTGAATAGAAGTTAGAGAATATGGGACATCTGTAGATGCAAACTGATGACAGAATCAATGAGAAAATTATCTTTTATTTTCCTCATCTTGAAATACAAATAAGAGTACAGAACCTGCTATGCCTCTGGCAAACCCCACTAGTGACAAACCACCCACTCAACACTCTCTCCTCCCCTCCTGAGGAAGGTCAGCAAGCAGATCTCTCATCAGTATATGCTGCTGGGCATCAGCAGGACACAAATGCAGCAGCATCTCTGCTGACCTCAAAGGAACTTTCCTGCTCCCCAGAGATTTGCAGGTGTGATGCTGCTGGCCATGCAGCGGTGACCTGGGCCATGTTGCTCATGCAGACTCACCTCCCTGGCTCACTTCACTATCTCCTGTCCGCCACATCTCATTGGTTGCCAGGGAAAATATGGTAACAGGATTTTTTCCTTCCACTTGCCTCATGATAGGGTCCTGTCCAACCCGACCAAGCAGCTGAACACGATTCATGGCTGAAACAAGAGACCAAACACACATACAAGTGAACTTCTAACCATAGCAAGCTACAAATCAGCAGCTTTAGGCAAGGGCCAGGATTACAACTTCCTGCACCTCCTAACCACTTTTCAAGCTCTTGTGACTTTTGGTTTTTTCAGGCCCCAGCAGATGGCTGTGTCTGTACTGTCATTATTATTACTGTAATATAACCTATTTGAAAAGCCAAAGGTTCTTTATTCTTTCTGTTCCATCTTTTGCACAGACACATCCATATATCACTTGAGACTAATTTACTTATAGTGACTTTTATTTGTTTCATAAGAACAAAACATAATGCATAGCAGTACCTCTGAAACAAAGTTGCCATATTACACTCCATCCTCTGAATGAGAGAGTCATTATTTTCTACACAGGTACCAAGCCTAGGCAGACACAGTTTATCCCTTCTCCATGTTCCAGGACAACTGGAAGAGGGCAGGGAGGTACCCCCCTGTGCACAATGAGCATGTGAAGTGAATAGTGAAGGCTGAAGTACACCTGCAGCAAATCCTGCTGGGGCAGCAGCACCCACACAAGTCCCCCAGGGACCCAGGAGTTTGAGAAACAAGCACACAAGACACCTGAAGGCAAGTGTTAGAAAACATGACAACAGCAGACCCAAACCACTGCCACAGAGAAAGTACAGCTGCCTGCCCTTCACAGACAGCAGTCCTCGTCAGGGTTTTTTTCTTTTCCCCCTAAAGTGCTGCTTGACCTGACCTTCTCCTGCAGAGACCAAACAGGAAGCCACTCAAGGGCCTGTGCGCTCAAAACAACACGTTCTTAGCTGCTACACTGAGGAGCTACCATTCCTACCTGCTTCTCTCCTGCCCTGTTTCAGATGTTCTAAAACTGAGGTAAACACAATGAGTAACAACTGAATTGCATGTCTGGAGCTACTTACATCTTTCAAGTACCAATGAGGTAACCGTATCAGACTCATGTCTTACAAACTGGCGTAGCACCTGAAGGAACAGAGAAATGTGAGTTTGCAGCACACAAACTATGAACAGCATTCACAAGCCTTTACACCTCATTTTCTGAACACTTGCAAAGGTTCTCCAAGTATGCTTTTATGTAACTAATGGGAAAACTGAGGAAATACATCTGTTCAGCCAAATGAAGCTAATAAGATTATTTAAGAATATCTGGTTAAATCAAGGTTAAAAAGTTGCCCAGAAAGAAGTGTGGCCCAAAGGTATACCTCCAGTAATTATTTCTGGGACATGCAGTAACTACTGTTTTTCAGTAATACATAAATAAGAGGGCAGGTGCTCTGTAGTACAGTGGTGGTTTAGTTGTTTGAGCCTTGGCCTTTGGAAACAAACAGGTCTGATAGCTCCACCAACTTTCTGCTTCGCTTCAGAGATTAACCAGATGTGCCCAAAAAGTACATCCAGCCACTGGAATGAGAAGTGGATGCACTGACACCCTTGTTCCTAAGGCAAATCAAGGACACACAACTCTCAGTACTGCAAGCGGGAAGAAAGCAAAGGAACTGCGTTTATGCCAGCAAATATTCCATCCTAGAAGGAGGCGGGGGGAAAAAAAGCCTAGGAACACTTTTGCTAGAGATCCACGTGCAGAAACTGGGGGAAAGGCTCATTTCCCGTAACACATGGGAGACATTTCCAGGCCCGTGGGAGAGCTCACACTTCTCCCCCCAAGGAAAAGTGTGAGGCCCCGGCTCAGCGGGCACGGCCGGAGCCGGGGCACGGCCGCAGCCGGGGCACGGCCGCGGCCCCACAGCCGCCGCTATCCGGGCGAGGGCTCCGCGGCCCTACGGCTCTGTCCGCCCCTCCCCTTCCCGGGGCAGCGGCCGAGCGCTGCCTCCCCGTCCGGAGCGTCCCTGGCAGCCCACGGCGGCCGCAGCTGCCTCTGCCCCCGCCCCGAGCTCCGCCGCGGCCCCGCACGGCCCTACCTGCCACGCCGGCCGCCGCCACATGCTGCCGCCGAGCCTGCGGAGGGAAAAGCAGGGCTGAAGCAGCGCCCCACGGAGCCCCGGCCCAGCCCCGGCAGCAGAACCCGCGCCCTCCGCTCCTCTGCCGCCGCCCGGAACAGGAAAGGCACGGGCGGGAGGTTCCGGGCGGAAACGCGCCCCGGGCCCGGGGGGATGGCAGCCAGCACCGCCCCACGGGGCACCCAGAGCTCCCGGGGAGGGGGAAAACAAAATGCCATCACTCCGTCATCGGTTAAAAGAAAGATAAAACCTTTATTCGCACGAAACGATCCCCCAGTTAAAAGCCAGCGTGTGCCACATCATAAAACAAACCGGTGAAACCTGGAAATAACTGAGTTACCAAGTTGACTCTGTCTCTCGTAACAGTGCAGCGCTCTGTCCATCCAACACACACACGGGACAAGGACCCCCGAAGTTACATTTAGTGGGCAGAGGGAGAAGGGTGTATGAGATCGCAAACACGACATACATACCACGATTAACATGGGCAACTCCAAAAAGCTGAAAAAGCCCTAACTGCCCTCATCTTTGCCGAAAGGCTGCAGTTCACAGGCAGGCAGCTGCACCACGTGCAAGATACCGGAGGGGAAACGGGAACAGACCCAGCTACCAGCACACCGCAGTTGTCTCCCCCTCCTTGAACAAGGAGTCCTTGCCATTGACAGAAAACAAGTCGGGCATCAGGGACTAACTAGTCTGTTAAAACATACTCAGTTACAAACGTTTTGTTGCTTAAATTTAAAAGAATGTTTTTCTTCAACTCCCACTTCTTAGCTCAAAGTATTTCCTTTTCTTCTGTGTCCCTCCTCAGTGAAATGCCACTCCAGCTGCAGCCCAAGCCCCCCAGGACTGCTGTGTAACCAGCCTGGCTCCTGATGTGTAGCTAAAACTGGCTGCCATAGTCTCTGCCTACTTGCTGCTAGAAGGGCCCAGCTGTAGATGCTGTCTCCCTGTACAGCCATCACCCCTCTAAAGATACAGTCAGGCCAAGTGTTAGGACCACAAAATCACCAATAACAGAGCCCAACTCAAGAAAGAAGGACATGAGTAGAGAAAATGCCATCTTTTCGTCATGGCAGAGTTACACTTCATCTGTAGCAAGACCAATTACACAAGAAATTAAACAGGTAAAAGACTGATGACGACCTTAAATCCCATGATCCAACACTTGCAAGCCAGTCATTCTTTTCTCAGCCAGCACCTCATCATAACTAACAGAGGAACAAAAAACAAAAAAACAAAACACCAATAAAAAGAAAATGATGGGGAGAAAATATGGGGCATTGGTCTGTGCAGACCCTCTGCTTTCACAGGGCCATTCAGCAGTCAGAGCTCTTTGGACAACACAGAAATTCAGTAACCCAGAGTAAAGCTAAATGAGCGACAGCTCTTCCCTCCCACCAGACGCTTGCTCTTCTGCTTAGAAGAGGTTTCAGACTCTTGTAACTTGGCACTTCCTAAGGCTTGGTCCTTCATGAGGGTCTGGGCAAGGCGAGCTGCTTTAAGTTCCCTGCAGGGGGGAGACGGAAGGAAGAGGAAAGGAAGAAAACCACGTCATACTTGATTCCCCATCAGCTACAGAAGCAAACTATGAACCATCTTGCACAAGGGGGTTGCTGTAACACTCCAGCATCACTGGAAGGGAGCAACTTCTCACCCCAGAGAGTGACATGAAGATTACTGTAGCTGTCTCTACAGTTTCTGCTTGCAAAGGGTATGAGCTCTGAAGATTTACCAAAAGAAAACTGTGTATCAGGTCAGCAACGCACTGGCACCAGTATGAGGAACCCCTAGCTCAGTTTTTCTCCCATTGTTTCAGGTATTTGTGAATGGTTTAACTTAGATCAATGTCATCTCATGCAGCACAAATGCCTAAATAAAGGCATATAATTCTTTTCCATTGGCTTTCTTCCCTGGTACTTGCTGTTCTTCCAGAGCATTCACTCTTCTGTCTACACAGAAAACCTGCTCCTCAGCTGAGCACTGCACTTTAAGGGGTTGTGGGGCAGTTCTTAGACCCCAGCACCTCAAAACACTACTGCCAACAGCAGTCAGAGGCAACAAGGGAAAAAAAGGGTATCTGCCACCACCTGATATTTCTCCTCCTTCTGTGCTTAGACCACTAACTCAGTGCATTATCAATTCCTCATCTGCCCACTGGCTGCATTTTGCATCACCAAGGGCTGCAGGAAGCACACAAGTTCATTGCTGTAACTCAGCCAGCTCCTCCAAGCCAGAGCTGAAGCACAGCTGCTGCCTGGGCACTGCAGGTCCCTGCTTCAGCCCCATCATCCTCCCAGCTCCAGGCACAGGAGCTGGGAATTTCTGGGGTATTCCTGCACATGCAGTCTCCCAACACTGCATTGTTGTGCCCACACCTTCTCCCTGTTACGCCCAAGCCAGCCCTACCTTTCCAGCATGGCAGTCTTGCATTTCTCCTCGTTTAGCTGCTCCTGGAGCTGCACAGCTTTTCCACATGAGGGACGGAGGACAGGGTGTTTGGTGAGGGCTGTGGCAGAAGGTCTTTGCACTGGGTCAGGATGGATCATGAGCTAGAGGGCAAAGAAGTTCAGAGTTTAACACTCCTGTCACATGCCAGGTGCAAAAGCCACCGGCCTGTCAAGACTACTTCCTCACCTTAAGGAGCTCAAGAAAGCAGTGGGGAAGCTTCTGGGGGATGGGTGGGATATTTCCCTTGCGGATGTGGTGCCACAGGGCCCCGTTGTGAGGCAGTGGCGCTGCACCAGCTGCCAGAGCCACCGTGAGTGCCAGGGCAAAGATGTCTGCCTTGGGCAAGTAGCAGTATTGCTGCAGGGAGAAGGGGAAAGGTGTTAGAAAGGAACAGCTTCCTGTAGTAAGCAAAGGTGAGTCAAAGAGTTCAAAAAGAAACAGCCAAGCAAGTGCGTGTATATGGCACTGACTTCACCACCTGATGAGCTGCTTTCTCCTCTTCAGGATAAAAACATCGGCAGCAGGCAGTCCCACCAACCACAGCATGCTGGCCTTCACCCAGCCACGAGGAGCCTGCAGGCCACATTGGGATCACTGCAGTAGCTCCCGAGGATGGACTAACAGATGGGCACCTCCAGCCTTCACCACAAGGCAATAAGCTACCCACACCCAACTCAAACTGAAAACTGCATCTGATACATTGGCCTAACAGTTCCCAAATCCACTTGCAGCACAAACAGATGCTGTCACCTAAATACCTGAACTGAATAACACAGCCAACCTCGTTATTCAATACTGATTCCCTTTTCATTTGCTGGCCAGAGGGACAAAACTGCAGTCAGCTGAAGAGGCATTGTGCCTCCCACCTCTCACCACTACTTGTTCAGTGTTTGTTTTACAAGGCATCTGTCTGGGTAAATTTATTCCTCAGTAATCACATCCAGTAGTTTAATCTCAGCTGGATATGCAAATCAGATGTCCTCAAACTGATAATGGTTTTGTCCCACTGATCCCTCAAGGGGAATCGTCGCAATAATCCAATGATAGCTACTTATGAAGTATTTACATATGAATTAAGTATTTACATGACAATACCCACACCACTATTGTTCATGCTGAAGTGCTAATTTGGCAGATTTCACAGCCAGACCAGACAGAAGAAAGAGGAGATAAGGGGAGGAACAAGTTAGACTAATGTCTACTCCACAGTTGAGAGTAGACTTGCTCTCCCACCCTGTTTTCCCCAGTGCCCTCCTCGAGCAGTTGTACCTCTTGCAAAATCTCATTGGCCAAAAACCGTCTGTCTCCTTCCTCCACCTGAGGGTTTGTTAGTGATGTCACATGTCCAAGGTCACCTGAGACAAAGAACAAGCAACTGAAATGTAATGAAGCAAACTGAAGTCATTCTCCAATGAAAGCCTGCATTTCATAGGTGCCAAAAAAAGAAATACTGAGTAAAAGAGCAAGGCTGCTCCTAACTCAGGAATCTGCACTCGGAAACAGGCACATGAATTTTCTGTGACTTTTCTTAGAGGAATTAATTCTGGTAAGTAATTGGGGCACTCAGGACTATGCTATCACTTTTATGTGCAAGTCTCTTCAGCCAGCAGGACAGGGCAGTATCAAGCAGTAACGGGCAGCCCTAATCTTAAGCCAGTTGTAAAGTAGGCTAAAACCTACCAATCTTATACACCACACCAGAAGAGAATTCATCTTCACTGTCACTCTCCTCCTGTCCAGCAGGGCCTGAAACTGCCAGCTTGTGACAGATGAAGATATTACCTGCAAGACAGAAAAGTTTAGCAATAGGGTGGTATCAGCAGTCAGGCTTCAGCAGCCTGACAACATCATAAAAATCCCACCTGTCAAAGTGGTTAAATTTTGCAGCCAGAGAAACTATGCACGTGCTTCCCACCCATTAGTCAGCTTTCTGCCCAGCTCACCTTCAGCAACACAGCTGGCATTAGACAGTTGTGTCTTGTGCATAAAATATCCTAGTGAAATCAACTTCTCCTTCTTCTGCCCTCTAAGCTAGAAGCACAACTTCAGCAGTTATGCTGAAAAAGGAGCTCCACTCTGAGAATATTAACTATGTGACGGGGGGAGCACTGCCCTGGAGGTGCCCATCCTGAGCTGCAGAGAGGAAACCCTGTTATTATTTTTGCAGGCACTTAATCCCTCAGGGTAGGTGCACAGACAAAAGTCAAGTGTTGTGCAACAAGACACCAGTAAACAAGGAAGTCCCCATCTTCACTGGCAGCCCTACTTGCTCCACCAGTGTGAAGGTGATTCCCATGAGCCAAGACTACAAAAGTCATGAGACAGGAGTAAAATGCTGCCAACTATCAGAGATGACTCAATTTTAGAGCAGCAGTAGTGGCACAGATCAAAATAAAAAAAAGAAAAACCCAAAACACCATACACAAGACAAGGGCAAGGTCCTCTTTCCTTTGAAGCACAACAATCAGTCCACTCAGAAGGATTTATTACAGGTCCTACCCCTGAGCAATCACTAGGAAAACCCTCCACAAAGGAGGGGGGCACTGTACTTACTAGGTTTGATATCCAGGTGCACAAGACCAGAGCTGTGGATGTATTTTAGTCCCATGGAGACTTGTAGCAATATCTCCTTCAGTTCTCCTTCTGGGAAATACTGCCCAAGCTTTGCATTTTCCAGCAGGACATCTTGGAGACTCCCACCTAGCGGAAAACAGTCAGTCTGAGACCTGACAAAGGCTTATGGAACAGCATGTTTGAAATAGCTTAGCTGCCCAGAACACTTGGAGGTTTGCTAGTGACAAACCTCAGCCACAGCAGCTCTGTGTGCTCTAGTGAGCAAACTTGGACATCACTTCGGCTTCAGCCTTTCCACTGCTCTGGAATACCTGGCCTCATGCTCAACAAGGATGAACAACTGCAGCTCTACCTGCAGCCTACAGCTCTACATCCTGCCAGGAGGGCTGACCTGTTAATGATGCTGGTGCTGCTGCAAGTGAACAGCAGAACAATTAATTGCTCCTGCTGTGCTTAGGTGCAGAAAGCAGACATAGGAATGGTGGAACGAGGAAATTAAGATCCCTCTAGCAGATTTGACTGAAAAGTGTAACATTCGACACAGTTTTGTGAGTCTCCATTGAGACACTTTGAATATTGCAGAACTAGAAGATATCAAGGCCTCTCTCCATCAGCCTACTTTTTACTTCTCCTTCAGTCTCAGATGTTCATCCACCAGAACACAAGCAATACATCAACGCTGCAGCAATGAGCACCACATTGCATGGTTGCCTCCATCAGATTTGAAAGCAATATTCCAAACAGCTATCAGCACTCTTCATTGAGCCCCAAGACTACAGGTGCAGTTGAAAGATAAATATTACCTATTTGCCTTCAACAACTCTGGTAGCTAAAGGTATCTTTTCCAATTTCTCTCAAGCAGTGGTATTGCCAAGGGCAAACTCAAGTAGGAGTTTACCACCCTGCCTGCAGCACCCCATTTATACTTTGCCTCATCATTTGCTCCATTCCTCCACAGCTGTCAACCTCTTTCTTCTAGTCTGGATGCAAGGTGCCTTCATCTCAGCCAGGCAGCCACTCTTCCAGTCATTACCCACCTCCATTAAGAAGAGGTTCTTGCCAAGGTACATAGCCCTTAAGAGTTAGTTGCTCGAGTCACTCATATCAGGTGTTACCTGGACAGTCCCAGGCACAGCTCTAAGCATTGGCAGGGGCAATGGATTCCAGGCCAGGCAAAATAAGAGGAACAGGTTTCAAACCCCAGAAACAAGAGGGTATTCACTCTTCTAAAACATGAGCACCATTCAGAGCTTCATCTAAATATTATGAGCCCTGACTGCATTCTCCATGGAAATGCAGCCCCACTGCAGTTTGTTTTCTTGTAAGCCAAAACATCCCATATTTAAGTACAAAAGAAGGCAACTTTGCCCATGCTGATCTCCCAGCCTTGAGCACAGTCCCAGCTCTTACCATTGCAGTGTTCATTCTGGATAATCATGTGACCATCCTCTGCCCAGGCCGAGTAGTAGCGCACGACGTGGGGGTGGTGCCCCAGGACAGCGTGAGCGTAAACCTCGCGCAGTGCCAGCTGCCTGGGGAAGCACACACAGAAAAAGCAGAGGTGACAAGCTGCCAGAGGCTGCTTGGCACCAGGAGAGGAGCCCAGGTTTTCAGCCTGAAAGCCCTAAACACCTCTGTTCTCCCTTTCTCTTGGGTTTTGACAGACTGGCTCTCACAGCTGCTGAAGCAAAACCCGCCCTTGCTCAAATGCACTGAGCAGCTGTTAAAGAAAATGATCACTGAGCAAGTCTTTTGTTAAAGAGGCAAAGGCAGCAGCAGCTTCAAAGACTTTGCTTTAGCATACACAACACCACAGGCTGGTCAATAGAGATGTGAGTAGTGCTGGCCATGCAGCAAGGCAGGGACATAGCACAAATAAACTACTTGACAGTTATTGTAAAGAAACTGTCTGCATGGACCCAAGGTGTTCAGGTGTGCCATCCTCTCACTTTGCAATGCATGTGGCTTCTTCCTTTCCTAGACATTTATATCCAATAGTTGTATAGTGATATCTTCCCCCTCTCTCCCAACTGTTACTTGGAAGTGCAACAGCAGCCAATTTTTGCTCATGCCACCCATCAGATACCTTTAGATCCCCGCTCCCTCCTTCCCATCACACCTCTCAAGAACATGCCCATCATTTCAGCTGGCAGTTTCCAGCAAGCACACTCACTCATCTGAGGATCCTGCCAGAGGCCTTTTGGAGCGTTTGATGGCATAAACACATCCATCGAGGCGTTTGATGCACTTGTAGACAGAGCCAAATTCCCCCACACCAATTTTTTCCAGTTCCAGGAACTCCTTCTTGTAGCGGGAAACCATATTGCTGGCTTTCAGAGTGTATCTCTACAAGGTCACAAAAACAGCAAACACAAAAAGGAGTTGAAAGACTTAATATCTGTCATGGTTTTAGAGATGTAACACTTGCTGTCACCAAGCACCCACATTATTCCTTTCCCACTCTGGATGTTAATTCAGGCACATGTGCAGGTGTGGCCAGCTCTTGAAATGACAATTTCAATTCTTTAAATTACCTTTCAATTGTGTTTTTTCTGACCACTTACAGGCCATCTTCCCTGGTTTAGCCAAGTTGCAAGGCTGGTTGGTTGGTTTTATAAACTCAGGACTTGTTAGCCATAGAGGTAGAAATTGCAGCTCAGGAGAAATTTAGTCTAGTTGGCTGTGCATGCCTAAGCTTCCTTGGGTTACTGACATCACATCCCTTCTCTTGACAACCCAGACCAGTTCCTAGACCCACAGCTGATGGAGTCAGTAAGGAATGAACAACAAGCAACAACAATATACTGAAGTAATTGGTCTAAAGACAGGACTTGAGAAGACCTTAGATCTAATGCCTATTTTGAGCTCAGGAGAAGAGCTTGGTGTGTTGGCTTCCTGTGACCCCAGCTATGCAAGAGCTGCTTTATCCTGGCAGCTGTGGCTGCCTGCAGCCAAGGCCATTCTGCATCAGTTCAGGCTCTCCAGGTTTGAAGCACCAGCTGTTGACTAATGGCAGATTAGCTGGTCTCAGTGTATTTGTTTGTATTCCCACTGATATCTCACCCGGAGACAGTTTTCCACAAAGGGTTGAAAGCTGGCAGAACAGCTGGAACATCATTATTGCTACAATAATGGCCACTAGGGATCCAGGAACTGCTGGTAGAGTGATGCCTACTGGCAGGGAAAATGAGTAAAGAAAAGATAAGCAGTGGAGCATGAAGTGAACAACAAGAGTGGACTAAGTGATTTTTCTCCATTCTCCTGCGTCCCTTCCAGGGACAGCAGCTCATGTTGCACAGTGGTTCCCACAGAAACCACTGCTGTCATTGCTGTACTTTGTGGCATGTGGCCTTACAGAGGAGGGAGTAAGAGTTGGTCCTCACAGGCAGTAAAATGTGGCTCACAGGAAACAGCAGCCCTTCCCAACAGGCTGCATTTCATAAGGCAGCTGTATTTTACACTGTCTTAAAAGCTTGAGATTAAAAATACCTCCTAGTAGACAATTTTATATCTATATTACATACTCAATCTAATTGAGCAGAATAGTATTTCAGTAATTCACAAGTTACTTGAGGCTTTCTTGTAGGTAAAACAATAATTGTGGCAGCCCTGGATGTTGCCGGTAGCATTATTTTCTCTGCAGGTGTAATTTTTCCATGGAGGCCATTTGCCTGCAATCCCGGTCTCCTCGGCTAGAGGGTACCATTATCCTTCTGTAAGCCTGGCGATTGCACAGTTACAAAGAACAATTCCACCTCTTCGAGTTTGTCATCTCAGACAAATGTTAACAAAACATTCAGCTTGGAACTTTTCTGTCATAGGTATTCATCCTCTGGCATGGTGCCATGGTTTATACTCCAATAACAGAATACATTCCATCAAACACCAAGCCTTTACAAGCATCTTATCCACTTTATGGCAGGAAAATATACAGACACTCACCTTTGTAGGTAGCTCCTGTTTAATCTGGCTTCCTGGATGAGGATCATTCCTATAACAGAAGATTAGGAAAGTCTGGTGTATTATTTCAGTGCAGCAATCCAACTGGATTTGAAATTAAAACATCTTTCAAAGGAACCTCCAAACCTTGCTTCACAGCTTAATCATGTATTTTATAGAGTTGATATACAGGTTTTTAGTGGAGGTCTTAAAGACTGCAGTCCTAGGTTAGGAATTCTTTCTTTCCATTTAGAAGGCCTCCACAAAGCAACTTCAGTACTGCCCCCAGGACAGAGAGGCATTGTCCAGAGGCATCATTCTCCTGGCCTCCTCATTACTGGTGAAGCTATAACCATAGCACTAAAGAGCTGTTGATCCTCCACTTACCTTTCTGAACAAAGGCAAGGATTGATTTGTATTTATATTTCTGTTACCTTTATACATCTGCTAACATTTGCTCTGCACCAATGAGTACTACAGAAGTGAATGATTCATTGTTAGCAAATAAGCCCAGATACTGAACATCTCTATTACTTATCTCCTTCCAACAGTCTGATTTCAGTCTGCTGCTTAAGAGCAGCTCACTTACAGCTCTCCTCTGGCCCTCCGTTTGCCATTAGGATGAAAGAGCATTTGTCGATAGGACTCTGGTGTGAAGGGATTAATGTTGACAAGAGAAGCTTGGGAAGAGTCATCAGAGTCAGCACGAGGAGTAAGTCTCAGATGTCGGAAGCCTTTGGGTGGGACCTTTGTTGCAGATGAAGGAAAAGCAGTCTTTGATAACAGGCTCTGTATTGAGAGAAGAAAAGAAAAAAGTGGCAGATAAACCAGGAATTTTTTTTGTTGCTGCTGTTTCAGAATAACATTCTTTTTCTCTTCAGCTCCCTTCCTTGGAATAGTCTGAATCATTAAATCCCTGTGTCCCTAGTTTAGTCCCCACAGTTTTCATTTTCCACAAAGCATTTAATTCTTTGTTAAGCCCTTTCATATTCTATTCCCTGCTCACTTGGGTGAGGCCTGCAGAGCCATTTTGGCAGGCACAGTCCTCAAGAGGAGCCAGCTGCTCCTCTTTCCCTCCCACAGAGAGGCAGAAATTGCATCATATGTTGAATTAACATGGAAGACCTAGTTCTGCCAGGCGGGACTGTTGCATCAGTTTGGTCAGGACAGGTTTGTCAGGAGATGAGCTGGAACACCACCCAAGTTCTCTAGCAATAAGCAGCATTAGGATAGGGTAAGTTGGTTGACATTTTTTGCATGGCTGCTAGCAAAGCAACCAGAACCCATTTCTCCTCATGAATAAAAACCAGAGTTTCAGAACTTTAAGTTCAGAAGGAACCTCTGTATCTTCTATAGTCACCTTGCCATAGAACACAGGCCACTGTGTTTCACCTACTAGTCCAGAACCTCGGGCCATGGAAAGCATAGACACCAGTCTTGAGCTGAAAACAAAAATCCACTCACTCTGATTTAAGTCCTTCAGTAACCATCAGCTTTTAAAAAACATCTTTGGTTTTGACTTGTTTCAGCTTCAAGAGAGTGATATAAGGTCTAAAGGATTGTTTAACATTGTACTTTCCTCTAGTTAAAAGCCTTTTAAGAACACAGAAGTTTCCCTGTTGAAGATCAAGGCACTCTTGTATCTTTTCAATCCAGCAGTGGTCCTGGAGCCACATTTCCACTCACATCTGGTGGCTCTGGTGCTCATCTGTCTGCAGTTTTAGACGTGGCTCTGCTCTCTCATCCTTCCTATCCCTTTCAAATGTTTTAAGGCCAATGCTCCCAGCCTTGTCTACAAGCAGAGTTAGGCCCTTTTGAGCCCATCTTTTGCATCGTGCTTGGAAAACAAGACCTTTATCCCAGGAGAGAAAGGAAAAGAAACTGTTGATTTCATGCAATTGCTGCTTATGGGCCACAAGATGACAAAGTACAAGCACATGTTTTGAATCATCCAGCCAACATGTTGTCTACACAATGCACACCCTGAAAGCACCCCTCACTACCAGTAGCCCATCTGGTCTGGAAAAGATTTTTATAGACCTCTATAATGGTTTAACCCCAGCCAGCAGCTAAGCCCTCTGCTTGTGAACCCTTTGCTCACAACTACAATCCCTTCCCCAGTGGGATAGGGAGCAGAAAGAGGGAAGAAAGGTAAAACCTGTGGGTTGAGAAAAGAACAATTTAATGATTAAAATAAAATATAATCATTATTATCACAATTAAAAGAGACAACAAAAAGAGAGAAAAAAATCCAGGACAGACTAGTGACTCACAATTGCTCACCACCTGCTGACTGATATCCAGCCCATCCTTGAGCCCTAATCAGCCCCTCCCAGGTAATTTCCCTCTGTTTATATATTGAGCATGACATTCTATGGTATGAAACCTCCTCTGGTATGAAATCTCCTCTGGTTTGTTCCTGGCAGCTGTCCTGGCTATGGTGCCACACAGCTGCTGGTGCTTCTGCTCACTGTCAGAGCATGGGAAACTGAAAAGTCCTTGGCTTTGGGTAAACACCACTCAGCAACAACCATGTTTTAGCAACACTGTCCTTATGTTAAACCCAAAAACCACAGAGCAGTACCAGTTACTAGGGAGAAAATTAACTCTAGCCAAAACCAGGACAACTTCTCACCTATGTTACAGTGAGATTTAGGGAGAATTCTGATAAAGGGTCCCTGCAGGAAATTTTTGAAGTGATGCCCTTTAGACTGCTTCCCCCAAGAGAATGGCAGGCCATTCCTCAGTAAATACACAGTCAATCATGTAAAGCCAGAGGATCATCCTTCTCTCCACACAATCAGGTTTTTGGAGGAGGACAGAAGTCAAATCCTAGCTCAGAACCATTAAAGGACTGATCTTCTGTGTACCACTTAAGCAAAGGAGCAAACAATCTATCAGCAGAGAAGGAACATTGAGACAAGACCAACAGCTACGCTTCACTGCAAGTCTGGACTGCTTGGAGCCATGCACACACCAGAAATTATCTAGGAGCAGAGAAGCTGGTGCCAAGTCTCCACCTGTGCTTACTCAAGACAAAAAGCAGTTGTGTTATACTCTCTCCAAGAAGTTACACATAAAATAGGGGCTGGGATCATTCTCCCAAGAAACTGGCCCAGTAGCTAAGATGCATTTTGGGACAGTGACACAGGTGAAGAGAGGCTAACTTCCCTCCACAAGCACACATTGGTTTGCTACCCTTTCCACAGGGATTTGCTACCCTGAGAACAAAGCCCTGCTTTCCTCAAATTCACTGAGCAACTGTTTCACACAAAAAGAAAAACTGTGGCACCAGACAACAAGCTGGCTGGAGGTGATCCAGACTTGCCAAGCAAAGTACACACCCCAGCCATAACACCATTTCCAGCTTTCAAGACAAAACCCAGCTGCATCCAGAAATGTGCTGAACAGAGCAGCAAGTGCAGCTGCCTATATCCAAGTCCCCCCCAAACAAGGAGCTTCCTGAAGGGAGATACATTTATCTCCTACAGACCTGCCATTACCTTAGGAGTGTGTGGGGTGTCACAGAGCTGCAGCTTTTTCCAGGTGATGTGCAATGGTGTCTCAGGTTTACTCCAGCTCTTGCTCACAGATGGGGAAGACTTCAGGGTGGGACTCATCCAGGCTTTTGTCTTGCTCAGGAAAATCTCACTAAGCTTTCTCTGGGGGGTTGCTGGCAGAGGACTGCTCTCTTGCCATTTCTGGAACTCTGAGCTTCTGGGGGGGCTCAAGCTCAGGGAGTCCTCCTCATTTACACTTTTGTCTTCACTGTCTTCACCACAACTGGAGAAGTCCAGTCGCTGAATGAATTCATTGTTGTTATCCCAGTCATCCATGAAACAGAACAGGTAGAGCTGATACTAGCCTGTTTTGTTAGAGGTACAGAGGGAGAGAAACACAGCATTATTGACAGATAAACTATCTTCTTCCTTGCTTCGTCAAGGGCGTCAGTTCTGCTGACCACACTCCCCAATCCCACATACAGAGAAGCCTTGGTCACTCATCGTTTTAATTAGACATCATTGGTTAATGAAGACCATCCCAGAATCACCAAGTACGAAGCTATTCAGCTACTGCTCATGTTACAATAGATTTTGCTTTTTGCCTTATTGGCATAATTCAGATACAACTAAGAAGCCACTGCCTTTCCCAATAAATTTCCAAGAGAACTCCTCCATCCACCCATACATCCACTGGTGTCATCACAAAGGAAACCACATCCTAAAGAATAACACACACAGCCTCCCCTCACTCTTTTCTACATTAAATGTCTCAGCTAGAGGGGGAAAGAAAAAAAAAAAAAAAATCCCATGCTACATACAGCTGTAAAAGCAGAGGGTGCCCCAAAGAGTCACCAGATACCCCACAGAGAGCCTCTCTCCCACCCTGGACCATTTATAACCACCCCACACCTGAGCCAATGCTAATGGGAAACATCTGGAACTTGGCAGCACCTGTCCACAGTTGCCTGGTGGATGAGGAGCTCTCTGTGCATGTGGATTTGCTGTGCCAACAACCAGCTCTGCAGGGAGCCAGGACTCCCTCTGAGTTTGAGTCATCTCCCTGCTTCTGCACATTTGTCCCTTCTCCAGCCTCCTGGGGCCTGTGAGGGGGGTGATGTTTGCTGACAGCCAGTCTGCTCCATAATCCCATCAGGGATCCACTCTTTGTGGGCTTTACTTGTACAAGTTATTTGTCATGTGGTGATGGGGCCCTGTGTTTCCTTCTTTTAAGTCTGAGTTTCCCTTCCTGCATTTAGATATGCGTTAGTTTGGGCAAGCGTTGCAGCCTGCATGCAGAGGTCAGCAGCCTAATTTATAACGTATACATTTATGAATGTACAATTTATAAGACTTGAGGAGAGAGTTAGGAGCCATACACAGGTCTCAGTATAGCTTTCCATCCTGAGGTTTCAAGGGAGAGGAAGGAGAAGCTGTGCTGGTGAAGGCAGCCCCACAGGTGGGGTCGCTCTCTTGCTCTCTAGGAGCAGGTCAATGTCTCCCCTCACTGCACCTCTTTGTAAAAAACAGGAATCCTCTGAGCCTTGTGGAACCTGTGTTTCAAAGTGGGACTAGAGCAAGTTTTAACTAACTGGGAACAAGGTTACAGCAGCCTTTTTTCTTAGCCTTGAGGAGAGCTGCTAGAAGGACGTGCAGAGATGGGAAGTGGCTGCAGCCCACAGGAGATGGGTGTTTGGCAGAGGCAGCACCTGCTTTCCTTTGCACACATCTAGGGCAATTCCCGCCACAACATACCGGGCCACACTGGTCTGAGGTCTCTATGCTCTCCTAACCCGTTCCTTAAATGAAAAGTATGGCCAGGTGGCTCTCTGAAGTTGCTTGTTAAGACTGTGATGAACAATTCATTTGATACAGGCCACCAAAACAGTCTCAGGAGGACATGCCAGGAACCCAGTACTGGTTGCATCTTGCCCCAAGGTTGCAGTATTTCTTGCAGGCACAGAGCCTGTGGCTGCCATGCAAGTCTCCCTCAGTCTGAAATGCAGCTGCTGCATCTCCCTGTGCCTTGTCCTGGGCGAGGTCCAAGAGCCTGGCAGTGCCAGCACTGGCTGCTTTCTGCCATGCCAAGCGGTGCCTGCAGCATCTGGCCAGCTGAGAACCAGGACCACTTTAGTACTGCTGGGATCTGATTGCATTCATCAGATGTTCAGTACCCGAAGCATTAGATGGGAATATATTCAGTCTGAAGAAATAATGCTTTTAGTCCCCGTAACTACATGTTGTTAATAATCCAGCAAGGAAATTCCTTCAGACCAGTTTTCAATCCCACCTTTAACATATTTTTTTTTTACCCCTCAAGACTTAGAGGCAGTATCCATTTTTCTAAGGAGGGATGTGATATGTAAAGGAGAAAAGCTGGACCTTCTGTGTAAACAAGGCCCAGCTTGTTCATCTTGCATTTTAAAAATAAAAGCCACCACATTTTCATTTACATTTTTCCTGACTGTTCAAACACCCAATGACAATTTCCTGAGCCCTCAGCTGGAGGGAGAAGGTGTTCATTTTCTTTTGAAGTATTTATTTCTAAAAGGGTAGTATTATCTCCTAGCCTAGACCTTTTCAGTTTTGGTGAAATAATAAAACAGTAGAAAATGTGGCCTTTGTTTTTTGCATGTATCCAAGTGTGCCCTCAGCAGGCCCAGATTGCTGGCCAAAGCCATATCAATTGCTCTGGTGCCACCGGGTCACTTGTCCCACGGGGTTATTCCAGCAAAGCTGAGAGCTCAGAGCATGATGATGTTTCACACATCTCAGAGCCAGCGCTGGCAGCCCCTGCTCCCTGCCACTGGCTGCTCTTCCCACTGCATCCCCTCCCTCGTGCTGGGGCAATCCTGGTGTGACTGCACTGCTGAGGGGACCAGGAACAGCTCTGCACCACGAATAGCTCGTGTGGGTCATGAAGGAATTCCTATTTGGGATTTGTTTCCTGCCTAGATTGCTGGGGACAGACATTTGACATTTGTAGCAGCACCACTGTGGAGATGAAGATAGAAACGAGCTGTCACTTCAGCATCACCAACATGCAAAAATATATTCATCCAAATGAAGATTGGCACTGTCTATACGGTTAAAGCAAAGCATGTGGCCAAGTATTTGCAGAATCCGGCTTTTCTTTACACAGTAACAAAATATTGTGCAGGGTTTGTTTCTTTTTTTCTTTACCAGTCACCTTCTATGAAAAACTCCATCTGCTAAACACCACCTACTCTGGTCTATAGCTCTGCAAAATAAACTTGTGCATGGGCTTTGTGAAACAAAAATGCCCACTCAGTGTTGGAGCTGTCTGAAATGAAGCTCACAGCAAATGGATGCTAATGTTACCAAAAAAAGAGAGAAAAAACCCAAACCCCATAGCTGAGGAAACTGGATGATGGGTTTCTTAATGGGATATTGAACATTCAGAACTGCTCAACAGGAAAAAAGTTAGACAATTAAGGCTTTTATGACAATATCTTCCTTTTAATTGTGGTCTGCTTAATTGGGTAATTCAATTAATCAGAAAGACCTAGGGAACCAAATTAATCCTAATGACACTTAATGACATTGGTGGCAGCATAAGGAGGACGGTAATTACAAAAAGTTGGCTGCCTGTAGATGCTTTGGTCATGCTTGTGTCCCCATCTTTCAATCTCAAGCTGATTCTGCTTGTTCCTCCCGAAACTGTTTCACATCCTTTTGTAGCACACATGTACGTGTATATATATATATCCATGTATATACATATATACATATATACGTATATACATATATATACACACACATACCAGTAGATACTGGATCAGTATCCCTGTCTCCTTCAGATTTGTGGCTCGCACCTTCCACCACAGCCATTTGCGGGAGTGCGAGCCCGCCCCGTTGCTGGCCCCGAGGCTGCTCTGCCCGATTCCCGTGGCTTTCCCAGCAGGACGGCCTTCACAGGGCTGGGGGAGGCAGCTGCTCGGCACGGGGGTCACAGCCTGGGGGCACAGAAGGCGGGCAGCTGCCTCTGCCCTGCCCAGCGCGGGGAGCCGAGGCACGGGCGGGCGGATCTCGGAGCCGGGATCTCGGAGCCGGGATCTCCGGGGCTGCCCCGGGCGGCTCCGCCCGCTCCCCGGCCCCGGCGCGGCCCCGCCCCGCCGGTGACACCGCCGTGCTCCCGCCCCTCGCTGCCCGCCCCCCGCCGGTGCGGCGCGGGGGATGCGGCTCCGCTCCGCTCCGCTCCGCTCCGCTCGGTTCAGCTCGGCTCGGTTCAGCTCGGCTCCGTTCGGCTCATCGCGGCTCGCTTCATCCCGGCTCGGCCCGGCTCATCTGTGCCGCGCTCGGCTCTGTTCATATCGGCTCGGCCCGGATCGCTTCGGCTCGGCTCGGCTCGCTTCATCTCGGCTCATCTCTGCTCCGCTCGGCTCGGTTCATCTGGGCTCGGCCCGGCCCGGCGCGGCCATGGTGGAGCGCTCGGACGAGGCGCCGCTGTTGTTCTGGGCCGAGGGCCCCGCCGTGTCGGCGCCGCCGCCCGCGGCC
The DNA here is from genome assembly GCA_026261815.1 of Monarcha castaneiventris obscurior. NCBI lineage: Eukaryota > Metazoa > Chordata > Aves > Passeriformes > Monarchidae > Monarcha > Monarcha castaneiventris. The sequence goes on from JAMPIT010000884.1 coordinate 2,696,294, forward strand.
GAGCCGGGCAGTGACGGCGGGCGGCGGCTCGGCGGCGGCTGGAGCGCGGCTCCGTGGGACGGCGAGGGGCCGCCGGAGGCAGCGGGGCCCCCGCGGGCGGAGGCGGAGGAGGACCAGATCGTGGCCGTCTTCGTGGTCACCTTCGACCCCCGCACGGGTGAGCGGCGCCGGGGACGGGCGGGCCGGGGCGCGGGGGCCGGGCCTGGGGCTCCCGGTGCCGCCGGAGTAAGATGGATGCGGCCGGGACCGGGCATCCCTTGGGGACCGCTCCCCCCGCATCCCGCCCCGCAGGCACCGCTCCTCCCGGCGCGCAGGGGCGGCGTGGCCGGACCCAGGGGAGAGCGGCCGGCGGGAGCCGGGCTGCCCTCTGCCCGCGGCTCCGTATCGGGACCGGGGGCCGTGGGCATGTGCCGAAAACGAAGCACAAGGGGGTTTGCGTTTGGTCTCCATCCCGCCGAGAACTTGTGGCGGGAGGAAGGCGCCGCGTCTGGTGCGGCTCCGAGGAGAGGGATGGGTGTATCTCTTCCCCACAGCGGGTCACGGCACAGGGAGTTTGTGCACGGCGCTGGGGCATCCCCTGTGCCCCGCAGAGATTTAGGCCGAGCCTCTGCCCAGCGCTGCCTGGAGGGCACCAACCTGTTAGCAGCATCTTGAGAGCATCCTTCTGTCTCCGTGGAGTGGCGCAGACCTGCCCGCAGCTATCGGTGATGGATGGCGTTTGTGGCAGGCGTAAATCCGGCAGGCTCGCAGGGCATGATCACCAGCAGCAGCAGCAGCTCGGCTGTGTATTTCTTGGTGACCAGTGTGTTCAGAGGCTGGCCTCTGGTGGGATCTCTGGGACTTAGTGCTTCGAAGGAGTGCCGTGATCCAGGAGGGCAGAGGAGAGGGGCAGGTATTTTCCACCTCTTACTGCCATATCCATCTCTCTCAGTGCTGCTGGACTGTGGTGTTGTATCACAACTGACAGAGGTTATTAATTTCAAACCTGTAAATCAGCATTTCAGAAGAGGTCTTAACTTTGTTTTCCTAGTCCTGCTGTTCCCACAGTATCCACGAAACAGGATGTTAGGACACAGATATGAAGTTAACACCCGCCTTGCACCTGTGAACGCAGGTACTACTGTGCACAGGGGTCTGATGTCCTGAGACACATTGTTGGGTCTTTTGGCTGCCAGGCACCAGCCTGGGGTTCAAAGGCAAGAGAGAGAGATTCAGGAGCCCATTTGCATCCTGATGTGAGAGTGAGCTTCTCTTTCTTCTCTGGACAGGTACTTCCTTAGTAAATCCATAGCAAAAGTACTAGAGACAGGAAAGAGGTCGGCAAAGCATAGTGAGGTTGGTTCTTCAGTGGAAGGGGAAAGTAACTGACATCCTGCTCACAAGAGGGCCTTGGTAGTGAAGACAATGCTGCTCTTGAACTGAAAATCCTAAGGAAGTAGTGAACAGGACGTAGCCCCTGGTGTGATGTGCTGCCAGCAGTGTCCACTGTCACACAGCTAGGCTGCTGTGTCCCAAAACACCCAAGGGCTTTTGAGAAGTTACCCTTTCATACTGCACCAGAGAGAAGTGTCAGCCTAGAGACCAGAGGCTTTTCACTCATAAAAATCTGAAATGAGACTGGATGTCATCTTTCCACCAGGAGATGGAAAATGGAGATGTTTCTTCTAAGTATCCAAAACATGAGAGAGTCTGGATGACTGCAGCAAGAGCAGGTTGTCTTTCAATCCGACAGCATATGCCTTCTATGAAATGGGGAGATTTTCTTAGTTGGCAGAAAGCTGAGCTTTCTCAGGAGTTTTTCTGAACCAGCTGTTGCTTTGAATGAAGTCCAGGGAAAGTTGGGCAACAGCTCTTCTCACATCTGATGTGCAGTTAATGCTGGGTGTCACCAGCCTTGGAGTAGTCTGTCAAGTCCAGGAAGATTCAGCCTCCTGCTGCTACCCAGCATGGATGATGAATGTAAGGATCATGATAGGACTGTGAGCAATATACCAACAAATGTCAGCTTTACAGTTGGGGAGAAAAGTGCCCTACCGGGGATGTGGACTTGGAAAAAAATCATGAAGTTGCAGAGGTGTGAACTTGCTAGAGTCAAAAAGAGAGTATGGGAATTACTGGTCAACCACATCAGATGGTGTGAAGGACTTCTGTAATGTTTGTAAGGGTATCTGGTCCTTGTGTATGACTTAAAGGAAATCATCCAGTTAGTGTCTGAGTTGGAAACCTGCTTGATCCTACCCAGGAAAAGCACAGCAGACCTCCTTTGGCAGCTTGCTGAGGCATAGAACAGCTCAGTTTCTGGTGGTGGCTGTGCAGGTGGTTATGCCAGGCAGTGTCTGTCCAACTACAGGCAGGCAGGTGGGCAAGAGAGGTTTTACTCTAGGAGGATGAAGTGGTGACTATGCTAATGAAGAACCTAACAGCTTCCCTCCTAAATTTAGACAGGCTTGAAGCAGATGAGCTCAGTGTATAGCTGTGCATGTGATGAGTTTCCAAAGGTAGGTTATGGGGTTGCCAGGTCACTGTTACAGTTCCGGTGTCCCTGTAACCATCAGTGCTCATGCGAGTGACTGATGGAAGAGCCAGAGGCAGCTTCTGAATCAGTGGTGCTGTCCACCTCCAGCGTGGTGAACCTGGTGGCACTTGAGAAGGAGCTCTCCTCACTGCTGTTGTGGGGGACCTGATAGCAGTCATCTTTGTGGAGGTCCACACAGTCTGTTAGCTTAAAGGGTCTGCAAGTAATGGAGACAGACAAGGAGGGAAGAGAGGGAAGTAATGTGCTTTGCACCAGTGAACATGCAAATAGTCTCTTCTTCTGTCCCACGTTTCTTCCATGCAGGAAACTGAGTGAGTGTGATGTTTAGGTTACACTTTCTTCTGTCCTGGCACACCATGGTAGCATTGCACAGCAGGGGACCCTAAAGCCCTTGGGAAACATCTAATAGTGAGGAGGGCCAGGTGATGACCCCCAAATGCTGGTGCCAATATCTTCTTTGTGAGGATGTGAAAGGGGAAAGAGGAAGAACATCCTTAACTTTGCACACTAGAAGATGAGTGCTGGCTCAGAGTTGACCTGAAGGTGGGAGACAGCTTCCAGGAGATCAGATCTGCAGCCCTGACTCTCAGCAAAGTCACTAGCCTGCTCTCTAATGCTGGGTCACTCTCACTTGAGAAGTTCCCTGTGCACACGAAAGCTGCTTTCTCTATGAGGAAGGGCAACAATGCTTCCTGTTTTTCTACAACATTACTGCCTCCTCCCTCCCCTAGTTTCTCGGGCAGGCTGGCAGTCGTATTGCATCTGGGTGAAGTCTCTCCTTTGTTTGCTCTCCTGTTTCGCCAGACCGACTTTCCTACTTTTTTATCTCCGCGTTTGTTCTCCGACTGCCACGTCGCTCGTGTGTTCATAGGGCAAGGTGGCGTGAGCAACAGCCAGCAGCACAGGTGCAGTTTGCTCCTGACAGATCCCAGAAAAAAAAATAGCTACATGATAGGTGAACCTGTTTCTGAGGTCACATGTAGGGTAAAGATCTGTTTCAAGGCATCCTTTGAACCCATTGCTTCTACAGAACAGGCATTGGTTAAGCCATGTCCACTCCAACACCTCTGTGGTGGATGTGACACCTGACAGTGTTTGTGACTAAACTGAGTTTTCCTTTGCCCTTGATGGCACTTTTGCATATCGATCTATTAATCTACAGGTAATGACCAGTAAGGGATCCTCCGTGGGGCAAGGCTTAAAAGCACATCTGGCCTTAACCACAGTTTTGTGGTTATGAGGCAACAGTCTCAAGAGTTGACTTCCTCACTCTTTCAAGGAAGGGTCTTGTGCCTTTAAAAAGCCAACCAAGCAGGCACACGCAAACCCCAAACAACAAAAGCCACCATGTATATATAATCTGCAGGCCCTCCAGGGGAGCGCGCGGGCTGCTATGATGTCACTGGCTCTCTCTGCCAGCCTTTCACACGCCTCACAAGCCAAGGCGCTGCACAGCAGAGCTCTGTGCTCTCGCGTGTGGCTGCACAGGGCTGTGCTCGGGGTCACGAGGCTGCCGCTGCTCCCCGGGCAGCCCGGCTCTGTGGGAGAGCTCTGCTTGTGCACTGCAAGTGGGCACTTGGTTGCAAAACTTCTCCTGTTGCCATGCCTAACGCTGTTGGTTTTTTTGAAGTCCTTGCCAGGCAGGGCTGGGGGAGGTCTACTGAATACAGCATCTATGTGAGAAGAAAAATAGCCTATTTAAATGTCAGTAGCTGAGCCCTATTCCTGTGCAGGCATATAGTTGTGCAGTATGAGTAATGAGACAAAAGACAGGCTTCAGAAATGAGGCCTCAGATTTAAATATCTCCAAGAGTCTTGGCTGAGTGTAAGGCCCTTCCAAATGTACACTCTCTGTGCAAGCACTGCTGGGATGCTCACCCCAAAGGGCACGGAAAGGAGTGAAGCAGTAGGAAGCATCTTTGTGCTGTATCTGCCATTGCATTATCTTGGAAAATGGTTTTTGCCTTGTTTTTAAAACTAAGCCACATGACTTCAAATGCTGTGGGCAAACTGACAGAGAACAGAAACTCAGTAGGTAAATCTGGAGCACATCTCAGTGCAGTGGGAACGTCCAGGTGAGCAGGTTGGGCTCTGAAGTGCTGGCATGGGAAAGCATGAGAAGTCACCCCTTCTTTTGTCCATAGTAAACTTGTTGGGCTTGATTTGCTTTAGGGACATTTTGTGACTTCTCTGATATCATCTGTTCCAGGATCAGGCTCCTCAGGTGGCCTTTTCCCCTGAACAACTGCATGCCTTCTGGCTGGGTTGGCAGGTGACAGATGTTTGCTGATCTTGATCTAGCTTGTAATTTATGTACTTTTTTGTTGGTTATTCTAGCATACACAAACACATTGCAGTACCTGGATCACCTCAGCCTCCATATAAAGCTTCAGCTAACTCCTCCTATCTTAAAGAAAGTAGAGATTTCAGAAAAGAAGTGATGACGTGGATGACAGCTTAGGGGTTTCTGTTTGACCAAGCCTGCCAAGTATGGGCAAAGGACAATATTGGTGGTGGTGTGAGCTATCCTAGAAACTCATCCTAAAGAGTAACACTCTGTCCTTTGGTTCTTTCTGTATGGGATGGATACTTATGTAGACCAAAGCTTATCCACCATCAGGTAAAATTGTAGCTGTTCTGTGATTAAGCTTATCAAGTATAAACCCACAAAATAGTACTAGCTTCAGAAATGGCCCCAAATGTCCTGCAGTATCTGTGGGTCGTGCTACAACAAGTAACATTTGCAAGACGTGTGGAGTATTGTATGTCACCTACTGTCTGTGACAGCTCAGGAGTTCAGGAGTTGTGTTAGGGCACTGTTACAGGTATCCCAGTGTTAGAAAAGCAACAACTTGCTGTTGCTGAGGTGTGCATTTTAGAAACAAGTACTGTATTCCAGCTTACCAAAATTACTTTGCTTCTCTGCAGGCAACATGGTGGAATGGTGTTTACCCCAAGATATAGATTTGGAAGGTGTGGAATTCAAATCCATGGCAAGTGGGTCCCACAAAATCCAGTCTGATTTCATGTGAGTACATCTCAGCTATATTACTTCTTCCTTTCTTAGTTGTGCATCTATACCACCAGCTCTTATTTCAGAACATGCAAGAAAAACACCATCTAGGAAGCTATGGTTTTGCAGAAACCTGCTTGCTAAACTGTTTCTAGCTGAGCCAAAGATACTTTTCAGACACTTTCAGTATCAGATTAAGTACCAGCCAGCTGCAGGGATCTGCTGTATGACGGCTCTGCCTGTGGAGGCCAACTGGTGAATGGGGCAGGCCAGCATCTCACTGGTGTGCAAATCTTAAAGTGTACTGGGCAAATGATCTACACTGCCACTATTGGGACTGTCAACAGAGGTGTAGGGTGAAGGGGAAGGAATGGCAGAACTGAAATGGGAAGCATTTTGCAGGAACAGGACTTTGAAAAATGTTTTTAACTCTGGCAGGGCTTTTGGTTCCTTTAAATGTTGTTATAAACAGGTCTTGCTCACTTTCTTCTTTGCTAGCTCCTTCAGTGGAAACACATAAGAGAGGATTTTTCTGCATTCTGCTAACCCAATGTTGCAATGCAGCAATGTTTTGCAATGAACTGCAGTGTCACAATAACATTGTGTTATTCCTGGTCAGGAATAACAGTTACTTTCTTAAAGGCATGTGAACTGAACCCTTGCAGTCAATCAGAGTGTGCTTCAATATGCTGGAAACCAAAATATGACCAGGTAGCTGGACTGTACTCAGAACTGCATTCACTGCAGGCTTCTTCCTTGGAGGAAGGGCTCTGCACTGACTGAATCATGCATTCTGTTGGTCTTCCTTCCAAGTTATTTATTTACCTGCATTCCTTACCAGCCTGTGACGTGGCTGGCAGGGACTTTAGTAGGAACTCTTGCCTTGTTTGTGAGAAGACTGGGGTACCCAAGGCCTGTCCTCAGCCCTTCAGCTAGCAGGGTGGGATTTCAGGGAGTTCCTTATAGAAGAAACTATGTTTCCAAATCAGTATTTTTAGCACTCAGTTACCTTTCTTCTTTTCTCTTTTTAACCTTAACCCTTCTGTCAAACCTTTGTCTCCAGTTATTTCCGGAAAGGGCTCTGTTTTGGCCTGGCCTGCTTTGCCAACATGCCTGTGGAGAGTGAGTTAGAGCGTGGTGCCCGCATGAAGTCCGTGGGCATCCTCTCCCCTTCCTACACCCTGCTCTACAGGTACATGCATTTCCTGGAGAACCAGGTCAGGTAAGTTCCCTTGGGAATGAGACTGCCTATTCCCCACCTGGGAGAAGTAATGTTGCTTCTATGGAGAGCAGTTTTAGGCAAGTGAGAATTTGGCAACAATGTTGTGCTGTGATTTCCTTGACTGGCTATTTCTCCAGAAAGTGTTACAGGTTCACAGTGTGAAGGAGACAAGGAACTGATTAGCAGCAGTCTGTTCCTTCCTAACAGGCTAGTCCAATGCTACCCAAACCCTACTTACTGTATGCAGGCACAAGTGTCACAGGGAGAGTTCAGAGAACAAGAGGTTCTTCCCCTTTTCTCCTTCTGAAAACCATTTTACTGGGGGCTTACAAAAGGCTTCTAATTGTGTAATGGTGATCCTGGCTAGCTGTGTGCTTCAGCTGTGTTGAGTGGATCTAACAAGGAAAATGGCGATGGTAGAAAAGAAAACTGTTCCTACCTGAGTCTATTTCAAAGAGGATCAGTGCTATGCACACCCCAGCTCACTGCCTGTGTCAGTCCTGTGTGTGTTCTCTGGCTGCTCTGAGAGCTCCTGGTGCTCCTGATGCTTCTTCAGCCCCCCTGGATGAGTCTGTGTAACTGAGGCACCCAGGATCCCTTTTAGCTGGGAGAGCAGATGTTTGCTGGGGGCAAAGCACTAAACAAATAGTCTGGAGATGCTACAGGTCTCCCCTTTTTTCCTTTCTTTTCCAGACACCAGCTGGAGATGCCAGGGCACTACTCCCATCTAGAGGCATTCTATGATGACAAGAAAGGAGTTCTCCCTGATAGCAAGGGCACCCCCAGCTCTCAGCAACCTGTCCACTGGCTGCCTTCCATCCACAGATACATGTACCCAGAGATGAAGGTGAGGCAGGTGCCTGAGGCCTGCAGGAATGGGCAGAGGACTGCTGCTCCTTGCTGGTGCCTCATACTCCTTTATGTAAGCAGTCACTCCCGCGCTTTGTAGGCCGCTTTAGAGAAGATTTTGTTACTTGGACTGTTGCAAGCTGTGTGCTGGTCTTGCTCCCACATTTAGACTTAGCATCTGTGCATGTGTCCCTGTTTCACCTCTGAGCTGTTTTCTTCCCTTTCGCTCCACCTGCAGATCACACACCCTGCTGGCTGTATGTCTCAGTTCATCAAATTCTTCGGTGAGCAGATCCTCGTCCTCTGGAAGTTTGCCCTGCTGCGCAAGCGCATACTGATATTTTCACCACCCCCAGTTGGAGTTGTCTGCTATAGAGGTATGTTTCCAGGGACACTGCAGAGCTCTGATCTAGTAGGCTGAAGCACTGCAGAAATGCCTGTGAGTGCTGAGGGGACAGACATCATGTAGGTCTTCAAAATCCATTGTGACCGTTCCTCGTGAAGATACCGCTCAGTCTGCATTTACACGTTTCCCACCAAATGCTTTTCTTCAGGCCTCGTGAGTAAGGACACATCTGGCACTGTCAAACCCAGTTCCTGTCAGCACAGGATGAAAAGAGCACTGACTGAATTTGTGGATTCTAGAATGTGGGATTCCTATGGGAGAACTGGTTATTTTCTATGCAAAACAGGATGTCATCACTTGAGAAGTTCTGGTGTTCAAGGGCGTTTCAGAGCTCTGACCATTGTTTTCATAGAGGCATGTGGGAGAGTGGGACAAGGAGGGTTCAAAGTGCCCTTGAGGAAAACCAAAAGCATCTCAGGATGTACTTCTCTTGTCTGCAGTGTATTGCTGCTGTTGCCTTGCAAATGTTTCTCTGCCTGGTCTTGGAGGAACTGTCCCAGAGTCCAAACCATTCTTCTATGTGAATGTGGCAGACATAGAAATGCTGGAGACAGAAGTATCATACGTGGCCTGTAAGTATGATGGATTAGGCGTGATGTTTTTAGCTTCAGGCTGCAAAATGTCTTTAGACACCAGACTGTGGAAGAGAACTGATGAGAAATAGGTTGTGCGTGGAATGACTAACTATGAAAGCAGGAGAGAACAGTTGCTCTGCTGGGAAAGCAACATGCTGCTCTGAAAATCTTCTCCCATTTTGGCAGGTACAACAGAAAAGATCTTTGAGCAGAAACGGGATCTCTATGATGTCTATGTGGACAACCAGAATGTGAAGACGCATCATGAGCATCTGCAACCACTCCTGAAAATTAACAATGCTGACAAGGAGAAGTACCGGCGGCTCAATGACCAAAGGTAATCACAGACATCAGGGTGGTCATGATAGGCCATGTGGGATAAAGAGGACACTGCTCCTTCAAACTTTCCTCCTTGTAGTATTTTCAAAATATCCCACTGGTTGGTTCAGCTCATCTCTTGAAGATTCTGGTCGTCTCATAATGCTTTGAGGTTCACAGTAGGTATGTGCAATTAACCTGTCTCCCTTTCCTCAGGCAGATGTTAATGTATTCTCAAGAAGTGGGTGAGGATTGCAACTCCTGTGAAGAGGACCTTTTCATCTTGTGAGTGGCTACCTCTAATTCTTAGTTAGACACTGTTAGTTTTAGGGAGCCTCTTGCACTGATTTCGTGTTGCACTGGTTTGGCACATTATGAAACGTCATGTTTGACATAATTCCATAGTCAGCCTTCTTCCTCTAGGGTCCAAGAAACACACTGGCTCTTCCTCTTCAGATCTTCCTTTCATTTTGAGAAGCCAAAATGTAGTATCCACTGGGGGTCTCTTATGTGCCAGGAGGGAGAAGTGAATTTTAAAAACACAATTAGAGATGTAAGAATGCCCTCCAATTTTTGAAAACATAAGCACTATAGGATTTTTCTTGCCAGAACATTTGGCTCTGGAAAGGACGATGTTCATGGGAAACAGGCACTGTACCATGCTGGGGGTAGTATGTTGTGGAGATAAGACCTGCTTGTGAAGGATTGGCCCACAGATGTGGCTGACTTCATACTTGGCAAAGAGAGGAACCAGAACTGGATGTAGAGTGGGAGGTAGAGAATTAGATAAAAACCACATGTCTACCACCTCTGAAGCCCTTCACTGCCTGTTGCTATTCACACTCTGCAGCAGGTGAGAAGTAATGGGATGAAACTGTGTGAAGGGCTGTTGGGGCAGAGCTCTGATGGCTGAGCTTCACAGGCATAGCCAGAGCTCTTTCTGAATAGCTTTACATGTTTCTAGGAAAGCAGCAGGTAAGAAGTAGCTCTCACTGGCGTGTTCTGCACCAGTAATGGAGAATTTATTTACCCACTGGCTTATCAGATGGGTGACAACACTGCTTCCTCCTTTACATTATGGGAGCTGTAGGTGTGATGTACCTGCCTGGTGACCACAGAGCACACTTTAGCTGATAACGTGGCAGCTTCTGAGGGAAATGCCTCCCACAGACAGGAGCAGCACTGTCAATTAAAAGTTACTACTGTATCTTTGTTTATTCTGGGTCATCCATAGAGCGAATGGAAAAGTACTACAGCGTCACCCATAAAGGATCTCTGGTTAAAGGGGGTTAAAAGCAGTTCTGGGGCTCTGCTGCCTGCTTGGTAAATACACAGTCTTTTTGGAGGTGCAATGCTATTGCTTTCACTAACTTTACCCTACAGGTTTTTCATGGAGCAGAACAACCGCATATTCCAGACGCTGATGGAGGTGTCAGCCAGCCAGGACAAGACACTGACAGCTGACCATGCACGAGGCATGGGCCTGGATCCCCAAGGGGATCGAAGTTTCCTTATGGACCTCCTGGAAGTGTATGGCATTGATGTTATGCTAGTCATTGACAACCCCTGCTGCACTTAAACCAAGGGCAAGAGAGATGGGGAGCAAAGATCACTTTTTAAAGACTACCTGGCATTGCTTAGGAGGATCACTGGAACTCACCACAGCCACAGTTATTTAATAACTTTATATGGAGAGTATTTATAATTTTAAAACAAGATGTGATTTTATTTTCTCACACTCAACTTCCCACTGAGTACCTGCTTTAAGGTTCCTTTTGGTTTTGTCTCCCTTCCCTTTCATTTGTGTTTTTTGTGTTTTCATTTTGTGTTTTGTCTAGCTAGGACCAGTGGCACCTTTGCACCAAACCTCACTGTTGCCAGTGATAGCTAGGTTTTGGCCTGGCCTGGATACCTGAGGGCTGAAGACTTCAGGAAAGCACTTTGATGACAACCAATGTGAAATACTATAGCTGAGCTTTCAGACTTGGCTGGAAAATCCTATTATCAACTCCCCCTTCCACTTGGGGACTGAAGAGGGCTTCAGCACAAGCTGTTAATGGCCCAGTCTCATAAATATGTCCTACCAGGTTTTTTGGTGGGGACAGTTAAACCAATGATAAGAACCAGGACTCCTTTAAACACTCCTCACCCAAGTTTAAGCTGAATTGGAGTCAAGCCACCCTTCCTTGTAAATGGCAGAGGCAAGTTTGGGATCGGGGATGCTACGGGATCGGGGATGCTACAAGATCTTACAACTTTGCTTACTGGAGCAGCATGGTTTCACTTCCAGCATCTGAGGTGGTCTCAACTGGCAGAGACTGCACCTACCTGTGTCATAGCTGGAGAAGAGCACCCTCTCTTCAATCCATCCCACCACTTCCTTTGGTTTAGTTGCATCACACCTGCTGCTTTGGTTTAAAATCTTCCAACCAGCAAGATGGTCTCCCATTTAACAGGGACCAACACCACTGAGCCACTTGACAGTCACTTTGTTCTCCAGCCTCAGCTCGGATGGTGCTGGGCTGGATAGGGTAGAATGAGTATGCTTTAACTAGTGTCACTAGCCCTTTCTTTGTAGCTGACGGGACTTGTTGCTACTTTGCTTCAACACTATCTGCTAATCTTCCTTTTGTTGAGCCTTCAGCACTGCCTGCTGCTATCCCTGGCTTTCTGTGTGAGACAGAGAACAGACCTTTCAGCTGAAACAACTGAAGTTTGCAGGAGGTTCCCTTAGAGTTTAGTGTTCTTAACTGGCACAGCTGCTAGGAGCAATGTTTAAAAGCAAGTCTTTCCTTTTTCCTGGGCAGAGCTGTAGAACTAGATGAAACAGATGTTTCCTTATGCTGTGGAAAGAACAGGACTCAGTTAATGAAGGACCAGTCATTACCTCCAGGAAGGGTATCCCAATAAAAAGTAATCCATTTGCCATGCAAAATCCAAGAATTGTACTGTGGGTTCTAGGTGTAACATACTGGTTTGCCCCGAATCCTTCAGCCAGTAGCAGTATCAGCTTTAAGCTAACTGTTCTTCCTGAACTGTGGCTATAGCTAATTAGTTGCTGCTTCTGTCATTACAGATTCCAGCACCCTTGGAGGCTTTCTGTGCACTGTAGCAATGCAAGCTATAGCTGATGTATCCATTTGTCCTAGCATTTTATAGGATGAGACAGAGCCTGAACCATCAAAGTCTCACCCACTCTAAAGCAGGCAGGCACCTTTTGGGAACAGGTGAAGCAAATGTTCTCCAAGTATACCCTCTGTGGATTGTTTCCCTCGGGAAAGGAGGAGGCTGGCATGTCCTGTATTTCCCTGAAGGCTGTCTGCAGCAAAGGGGTAGTTCTGCTTGCTGTGGATACAGTTGTAGTGAGGTGTGGTATCAGGAGCCTCACAGGGCTTATTGCACAGTTCATTGGTATGAGCTTCAGCATATGATGTTCCTGCAATTTGCCTGTCTCTGAGCAGTCACTCCCCTGGCTGCTTTTTCAAGGCTTTGGATGTTCTCGTACAGAAGAAAATATGCTGCTGTTTGTACTGTCAGTTGCTCACAACTGCAACATCATCATCCTTAGAAGGTTGGGGAAAAAATGCAGGAAGAGATAAAAATAGCTGAGTATCATTTAATGAAAAGCCCAGACTCTTTTCCTTAAGAAATGGCTTTGTTTTTAAATTGACACCTGAAGTACAAAAGTGGCCCACAATCTCCACACCTTTTTTCCTCTAACTTCCACTGTAGCTTTAACATGCTGTCTGCAGTGATGGTTCCTGAGGAAGTATATCTGCCCTTGAATTGCTGGCACTTCTTCAGACACCAAAAAGAAAAAAAAAAACAGAACTGAAACTAGTCTCTAGCAATTTTTCCTCTCACTTTCTTGAAGGTTTGCTACATAGTTTAGCTGTGGTCAGTTGTTAATGACTCTCTGTTCTCTCTGACAGTAGTTCTTCTACTAAACTAAACAGAAACAAACCTTTGATTTGGTGTTGGAATTTTACAGTCACTGCAGTCAGAGGCTTTCTAACACCCTGCATTAGAGCTCTGTTGTGTACAAGCTCTTGGAACATGAGGGCCAGTAGACAGCACTGCCACAGCCCACCAAGCAGAACCTCTGGAAATTACTATTTCACATTTATTAAACCTCTGCTTTCCAGAAATTAGGTCTTCAGTTGTTAGCAGTACTACGGGTGCAGAAGCATCAAAGCAAGCAGATTACTGTAGAAGTAGCATCCCTGTGCTACATCCAGTTGGATGGCTGCAGCCTATTTTGTTCTTCCTTGTAATTTTGTTCTTCCTTGTAATTTTGCTTCTCTACCAAGTCTCTCTGGGCAGGCAACTGCTACAGAAGTCAGGAAGTTGTCCAACAGAAAACAGAACAGGAAGACTTCTCTCCTAACAGTTCCTTATTTGATTAGCTGCAAAAGTGCTTTCACCTGCTCTCCTTTTCTAAAATATACTGCTTTTATTGTCACACATGGAAAGTCCTCAAGAAATGGGTAATGGGTACATAATAGAAACAAATTGTTATAGCTTGGGACATGAAGGACTGTTCTGTGGAACCAGTTTAACTGAGTCTTATCTTTCCAGGAGATAACATAACTCAAGGTAAAACAGTTATGTGCAGATAATCAAAATCCCCTCCTGGCCACTCAATAGGTGCTTTGTTGCATATTAGCTGCTGGGAAACAGCTACTGAGTGTGCTTTGAATCAAAAGAGGGAGGGAAAGTGTGGCCTAAGATAGGCTATTGCTGATTTCTCCCTTTGAAGTACTTAGCCTTTACAGTGGTGCCTTCAGTTTCTTGGATGTAATGCCTGTGGTTGGTTGCTGTGATCAGAGCCCAGGTTTGAATGGTGGTTACAGTAACCAGGTCTATCCTGTGCCCCACTGTGGTCTCCAAAATTCAGCCATTGCAGGTTCTCAGCTGGTACTTGCTTGATTTTAACCAGGAGAACAAGAGCTTCATAACTGTATCTTTACTCAAGCTGCACTAGAAATGAATAACCAAGCAATGAATTATTACTACTTGTACTATCTGCACTGAAGGGTAAAGCTTGTGAGAGACATAAAAGCTTAGATTTTCAATCTGAACAAGCAACACCATGCCAGACATTTAAATCATCCAAAAGTCTTCTCACTGCAAGGTTAGACCAAGCTGCATAGAGCCAAGTACAATAAAGAACTGTAATGGATACTAGGAGAAAGGCACTTTATGGCATCAGAATTCAGATTTATCTTACAGACATGCTACTACCTTCTTTTCTAGCATACATGAAGTTCCTACTGCAGTGTATCTTACAGCCAATGGTCATGACTGTCACAGGAGGTGAGCTTGCCTGCCCACCATCCTTAGGGGCAGAAGAAAGTTCCATCACCTTTTCAAGAGGAAGTACAGGTTATTCAGTAAAGCAGGGTTACTGTGACCTGCTACGGTGACCTGTTAAAATGGTGATACCCCATTTTAACACCTGTCAGAGGTAATGAACAAAAAGCTGGGAGCAGCTGTGGCCCTCCTGGCCACAGACTGTGCAAGGGACAGGCATGCTTTGCTCTGGGAGGTGGAAAGACACTGGCTTCTGGAACAGCAGGGCAAGAGCACTCTATCCTAAAAGCAAAACTCTAGGTAAAAAGCATGCACACTAACCCAAACTCTCATCCTAGCCATTACTTCTAAGTTAGTTGCTGTCCTCTTCCCACCTTTCCAAAACCAGTGGTGTAGTGATTATGGGAAAAGACAACGTAAATGTCTTTTACAAGAAACTGGAATGTATTAACAGTGTGATCTGTCTAAAACAGAGGGTACTATGCCTACGAACTAGGATTTTAGATCTTGGTTAATGCAACATGCCATTCAAATGGGAATGTTTAAATGCGGTCAGAATAAACAGGTGCCTTGAGCTGGTCCATCATTAGGTTGTTAATCCTTTTTATTTATGTTACAGTATTTTAAGCCCTTCTAGAATGGACTGTAAGTGGAAGCCAGGATAAGTGTTTTCATAAGTGGGACCTAGGATTCTACTCCTCCTTCCTGTCTTGAAGTTTGTACAAAGAAAGTTTTTTCTTTTGCTGTCAGACAGAAACATGAGAACGGAATCCTTTCCTCAACACTGTAAATAGTGGGTTCAGCCCCTGCCTATTTTATGCAGTGTCTATCTCACACCTCTCCTCTGAATGTTGCAATTCAGAGGTCTAGAATTACCCTATACTGGAAGAACTCTGAACTGCAGAGGAAGGAGAAAAATTACTTGAATGGTATTTATACAAGCTACTCAACTTCTGCTGATATGAATATTTAAATACCAGCCTGTGTCTCTGATGATCTGTGGTACTTTCACATCAGAACAGCATCAATGATACCAGTTCTGAAGGGATCTCTTGGTTACCCTCAAGCAAGGAATCACATTGCAATGGGAGCTATGGAAGAGAACTAGTGATTTTCCCTGTAAAATGGTACAGATGAACAAGGAGCCAGTTCTCACCATCTCACCCCTTGCAGCAGGCTGGTTGTAATTCTAGCAGCTCTGGTGTTGTTTGCATCTTGCAGATGTGTGGTTGCCCCCATAGGCCTGTGGCTCTGTAGAGAAACTGCTTACTAAAAACATGGGTATTTTTTAATACAATTAAAGCTTACCTTTTTGAAATGGCTGCTGCCTTGTCTTTCCTGCCACTGGAGAAAAAACACATTGCTGATTTTATGACAGAGACATCAACTTGAGGAAAACTCCAGTGGTGAGAAGTGCCCTTGACTCTGAATGAGCCAGGGGCTGCAGCGCAATGTCCCAGGTGTCTCTGTGGCAAGCAAAAAGAGCAGAGCACAGCCACCATGTTCCTTGGAGAGTGACCCAGGGCGCCACTGAGCGCTCTTAAATGCTGCAAACCAAAAAGACAGCACAAACCAGGTCCTATCACCAGCATAACTACTAAAAGGAACTAGCAGGCTTCTACCCCCTTCAGTCTCAGTCAAGAGCTGTAGACCAGCTAGGGCTGGAAAGGACTTTAAAGATCATCTAGCTGAGGTAATTTGTCTCTCCACAGTATAGTCCAGGGAAGAATAACATTCAGTTTGGTTTCAGCATCATGCAGAAACCCAACCCCTTTCAAGGCATTTTTCCTTTCAGATGTCTCCAGCAGAGGATGCTGTTGGAGCACAGGCTGGCAGGATTCAGTCCTTAACAGAGCTGCTGGAAGCCAACTCACTTATGTCCTTATTTTGGTAACAGCGGAGAGTCAACAGGTGAACTTAGACTAGACCACAGTGTAACACAAGGCTACAGACAATCACATCAGAAAAATAAGGATAACTTTTTTTTCTTCCAGTAAGCAAGGCAGAATCATGTGAATTTCTAAGTTAGAATAAGGGCAACAGATAAGCTTGCCTAAGTCAGTAATAACTTCCTTTCAGCAATTAAAGCAAAGCTATAAACAAAGCTCGTAAAAGCAACAAAACTAATCATGGTACTGAGGCTCAAGGGGATGGAGGTTGCATACAGACTGGTGAGCACTGTTTACATTAGAGAAGAGCAATCAGACACAATAAATAATAAATGTTATTTGGATGTCCTTACTGGTGTTACACTACTGCAGGAATAAAAGGAATACTTATAAAAAAAAGACTCATTCAGCTTGTTAAAGAGTCTTTGCACATGCACTTCATACAGCCTAGGGTCAATGATGTTTTCCAATTTGCTTCTGTACAATATACCTAAATTGATCAAAGGAATATATTTCTACCATGTGATTACTGCAACTCTGTGCTGTTGAATCTGGCAAGATGAAAAAAATTAGCATAAATATCTTACCCAGATACATACCGAGAATTTTTAAACTTGCTCCAAAGCTTTGTATCAGCAATCTCCAATTTTTGTGACAGAGTAGATAACCAACCATCTGTTTTAACGTGCCAATTCCAATGTTTCATAGATTTACTTAGCATTACTCCCCACCAAATAATTTTTTTCCAGGATCTCAGATTTTGCAAGATTTCTACATGGGTAAAGTAGACCTAAACTATTAGAATACAAGGACAAGAATACTTTCATTTCACTTTAATGTACAATTGCATTACAGCAGTAGCATCTGGCACGCAGCACTCAGCCTGCAGTGCTGTAAATGGAACAATGATGACTTCTTAGGGGAGGGGGAAAAGAAGATGCCATCAAGTTAACATGCGTTTTTCAGAATTTTCATTTGCATTTTTAACCCCTTTGAGACCAGTCAAATCATACACTTCCAATGGAAGTACCTCATACATTAAAATAGCCAAAAGGCTTATTAGTCTAGTGGGGTTAATCAAGTTAGTTAGGTCTCATGTGCCTTGAAGAGACCCTGGTAAGACTGTTTAACACTGGCCCCTGTGCCATGAATTCTCATTGTACTGCGGCCTGCAGCATCTGCTCCCTCATTCTGGGATCACAGAAGAAGCGGAGTTTCCGGGGTAAGAGCTTCACCTCCACAGGCATGGCTTCATACTCCTCATTATCAATGCCAAAGGATCCCTCAGTGCCCTGTGTGCAGATAACAGTTAAACATCAAACATTATTTCAGCGAGGCTGTAAGGCCGATTTTACTAATAGATTACAGTTGAATACTTAGCTGAGTCTCAACCAGGATGCCCCCGTGCTCTGCCTTCCAGCCCATTTGCTCTCCACAACACAGGGAGACCTATCCTTCACTGCACAGAATGTATTAAGAGTCTGGTGCATAAGATGTTACCTCACTTAGTTACTAATTAGTGGTAATTAAACACTAGGAAGCTTTAATGACCCACATTGTTTATACTGAAGGATTCTTTGCTATTGGAACTATAATTATGTGCATTTAGATCTTGGGTCTGCCAGTGGTGACATAAACTAATCTGCAGAAATGCCTGTTAAGTAACTTCTATTAAATCCATGTTACAAACCCCTTTCAGTATTGTTTCACTATATTGATCTGAAACATGAGATGCAAAGTAATTTACTGGCCAGGAGTAGAATTTTCTCAAGTATTTAATGCTGATGAAGTCACCATGTGATTAAAACCATTCATCAAAATGGCAGGCTGACTTTACATAAAAACAACTTCAGTGACTGTTTTCCGTGCCCTTGACTCATGGGAGGGCTCAAACCAACTCCAAGGGAACTCAGACACCAGAACAGCACACCCTGGAGGAACTAGTGCAAGTTTTGGCAGTCAGAGGTGCAGCAAAGCAGTCCACCTCCATCAGCATAAGCTGGTGAGACTCATCTAAGCTGCCTCCAGTTCCTTCACTGGAGCTGGGCCATGGAGTCAAACAGCACTGCTCTGTACCATGCACCCATGTCCTGAAGATCTTAGCAGCAGCTGCAGTATGAAGAGCTCATTTTATACCACAACCCTTACTTAGGGCCCAGCTGTACTCAGCCCAGCACTGCAGAGTGCTCTTTCCGAATCACAAATCTGCCATGATCTGAATTCAATGCAAGTATTAGGATGCTGGTTAATCATGACATCATAATTCACAACTTTACTTGGTAGCGACAGATTTTTTTGCCTTTCGACGCATTCTATTCTCCCTTAATATGGAATTATTTTGCCAAATGATAGATCACTTGAAGACAGAAATTATCTATGAGATTGATTTCATGTCCTTGTAAAAACAAGAAACTGTCCTCCCAGGGCTGCAATAACAGCTCAGAGGCAGGAAAAGAGGAATCTAAATTACACAGGCGGGCACAGCTTTGTCTTCTTTCTCAGCTTCATCATTTCAAAGTTTTGAGGCACCTCCTTATACTGATCTCAGCTTCCTTGCCCTGTCTTACCCTCCTTTGTCTCTCATATTTATCCTCTCTACAGCACGGTGCCTTCTAGGGCAAAATGTACACATCTTCAATGCTAAGGAGAAGATCTGCATATCACAGAATCACAGAATGGGTATGTTGGAATCAACAGTGGATCATCTGGTCCAACCTCCCTGCTCAAGCAAGGTCATCTCAGAGCACATTGCACAGGATTATGTCCAGATGGTTCTTAGGTATCTTCAGTGAGGGAGACTCCACAGCCTCTCTGTGCAGTCTGTTCCAATGCCTGCTTATCTGCACAGTAAAGAAGTTCTTCCAGAAGTTCTTCCTTGTGTTCAGGTGGAACTTCCTGTTTGTATGCAACACACTCAAGTAAGAGACCCTTTAACCACCAGGACTGTCTTCATAGAAGACCCACCATTATTTCCTGGCAGAACAAAGCTCCCCCTCAGGTTTACAGACCACTTGGGGAAGTGCAGTGTGTCAGTCCTGGCAAGGGACTCATTGGCTGCACTGTGGAACGGAGTGTCTCACTTGCAGTGTTATCAACCTCCCGGATTTAGAGTAGGAACTTCTTCAAGTGCAGCATCAACAGGTACAAGAAACAAAGTGAAAGAGTTTTGCAGCTCTCTCAGCTTCTCACCTCTGGAAGTTGCAAGATGCATCTGCTGGCTTGGATGCACTGACTCCCTTCAGGGCACATATGTGGATCACGCATCTTTAGACTTCTGTCCAAACGAAAAGAGAGGTAAGGTAAGGACATGTTTGTCTCAGAAACAGCCTTCTTCAGGGATATTTTGTTGTGGTAAATCACTATGCATTTGGTAAACTTAGAGGTTATATAAATATACAAATATTTGTGGGTTTAACTGTGAAAAAGTAGATTTTCTTCTGCTGCAGTCAATACATTCCAGAATGCACCAACAGCCTCCAACCAGCTTCTGCTCTGAGGCTCACTGAATGTATTTGAACATAGAGCACGGTTTTGTGCTCTTCACTTCCATGCTGAACTGTGCACTTCCTGCAGTGACTACCATCTCCTCACATCCCATGCACCTAAACTTACCAGCAGCCTAAACAACCCTAAGCCAAAGACAGACAGAATTATAGTTATGTTGAACCACTAAAATACTATCTAAAAACAAAACCTCCACATTTTTCATATCAACAACAAGCAGCATGACATTTCTTATCAGCTGCTTTTGTTATCACTCATGAAGAAATCCCAATCATTTCATCCATTCCAAGTAACATACCCAGTTTTGTGAGTTTCTCTCTTCTGGTGCCTGTGAGATTTTTGTTTATGTACTGTATCTAAGTGCTGCTTCCTTTCCTACTCCTGCTGATGTCAAAAGGGAGCACATGGAAGGCAGTTTTCCAAGAAACTGCTTGGTGGTGCAAGTGGTCTTTTTCAAGTTTTAGGCTGCTGTCCTGTCACTGGCTCAGCTGTTACAGAACAGCAAGTTGTGATTCCTTTTCCCCACAAGTGTTGCTGCAGAGTGAGCACAAGCTCTGAGCTGTGCTGACCTTCCTCTGGCCTCCTGACTGACCACACACATAACCTTTTGCCTGGCAAAGGCCACACTGCACCCCAGGCAGCAACCTGTCAGCTTGGGCCCCTCTCCAGACAGACAGCAACACACAAATAGCAAAGAGAACAGCACAGAATTACAGCGTTAAAATACCACAACTCTCAAGCATGGCAGAATTATCACATATATTCCTCTGATAGGCAATGCCTGCTGTCCCCAAATTTCCATCTGTCCTGTAGACTGATACGAAAGCAGAGTGTGTTTCAATATTGCCCAGGAGAAGAACTCATAAAAACATGTCAGAATCTCCCTGTATACCAAGTCTTCTATGCCCTGAGGAAGGCAACTGCCTCTTAAAGTCACAGAAAATCCCAGAGAAGGAACATGGGAAGAGAGGGTTGAAACAGGAGATGATATCAAAGACAAAGGAAGAAAAGCTAAGGAAAGGGCAGGGAAGGACAGAAGCAGTATTAACAGTGGAAAGTTTGGTTTTAATCAAATATGTATCCACTAAAAGATTGATGAGTGACTGTGAGGGAATTAAACATCCTCCAGCAATATAAATTATAAATGGCATGCAATACTGTCAGTTTATACAGTGCTGTACAAACAAGCAGCAAGATTTCCCACCAAAAGTTTAACCTGCTTGGAGTTTAACATACAAAGTCCTAGATACTAGATACACACAAGGAATACTCTGGGGAGCAAGCAGATTTTTTTAGTCAATGAAGGCACATGAAGCTCTATAGAGATGTAACTATGGGGTCAAGGCAAACTCAAAAAAGCCAAGAAATGGAATTAAAGATCAATCAAAGGAGAACACTGGTAGAAGCAAGTAAGACAACTCCACTTGTAGTGATTGCCCCTCTAGTGGAACTGCATAAAAAAATCCTAATTCATTTCCCTTAGACTCTGCTCTTCACTGAAGACCAGACAGCAATGTGAAACAGGAACAAGACCAGAAGTCTAGCAGTGAGTTTCCACTGATTGTTGCATCCCACTCTACATGCTGAATCACAAAAATGCAGGCAGAGAGAGAACCACAACACCTACAGCACATAACATACAATTGGAACCTACTTTTCATGTCTAGAAGCTGCCAATGTGAAACAATTTAGAGTAAGACCTCTAACAAAAAAAAACCCAGTTTTCTGCACTGCAGCTGATAACTGTACTCATGCCCTGGAGGGACAGCTCTCCATACATACACAATCTAAACTGGCCACCAGGATGTGGATTACTGATGCCACACTTTCCATGCCTGCTCTCCTTCCCTGCAGCACTTCTTAGTAAGCACTCCATTGTAAACAACTCTTCTTCCCCCACCTTATCTAAACATCAGCTCTGTGGCTGCTGCAGATCCTCTTGTTCACACTAATTTGATCCACAGCCAGAGGGCACTTTTATACACCTGGGATGACCTCCTCCTTTCTCTGAAATCCAGCAACAGCTGCCCTTCAGCGCACTGATGCATCTCCACACCTCCCCAGACACACACACTGCCTGAGCCTCCACGGTAGTGTCCTGCTGGACGTGTGGTTTTCTCTGTGTGACCCATCAGCTCTCATCAGCTCATGTCAGTGCCCTCTCCAATATAAAAAACCCTTGATAGCTGCACTGATAAGGTATTTCCCCTAAAAACCTTTTCAACCCCCCAAATTCCGGTATTTAAACTATGCACTAAAAAAGAAGAAAAAAGAAAGAACTGTTTCACACACTTCCAAAGACAAACCCTGTTGGTGCTAGGCAATGGGGGGCCTCTGGTAATGGGCTTGACTCAAAACCCAGCTGGCAAAGGCACAGTGGGATCTCTGAACACCCTGATTCTGCCTTGAAAAAACAGGGCACATTTTTTCTGCTGTGACTCCTCTCTGTACAACTAACCAGTGCCTCCCACTGCTCCCCCACCCCACATACCTCTCTTTGTCTTTCTTTGTTACCTACAGGATTTTTTGCACTAATTTTTGGCACTATTTAATCAAAAGAGCTTGTTTCTCTGAACTTTGCTTGAACAGCTCAAAGCTTTCAGTACTGCCTCTAATTAGCTCTCAACAGCAGGGCAATGTTAATGCTCCTCAGAGGCTTTTTCTGCACGACACTAACTGCAGTCAGAAAATGTGCCACACTGCTGCAGGAAGCATGTCCAGTCAACACAGGAGGTATTATTTAGTGGGAATACACTTGAATATGCCTCCCTCAAGTCACACAGGCTCATCTACATTTTTCTGCTAGCAAAGTCTTTGAGAACCCAGAACAGCATCTCCTTTGTCTCGCTCCTTTAGGAGACCAGATTCCTTTTGCTTCTAACAGGAAAACCTCCTCCTCCTTTCCCTCTGTAGCCTTCAAAGCAAACAAATCAGTCCCAAGCAACCACAGTCCACATGCTCATGCAATTTAAAAGCAGTTGCAGGTGGTAACCTGACTGACAGTGTATGCATAGGTCAGAAGCTTCTATTCCCACTGAGGCTCCTGGGATGCTCGAATAAGGGGCCTGAGCTGCCACTGGTATCATAAAGAAGCATCTGGCAGGAATTATTAGGGTGATGACAAGCAGGTAAAACTGCACTAAAATCCTCCCATTGTTTTCACTAGAGGGAGCTCGAAGACTGAGAAAACAGCAAACTAAAAGGTAATATGGAGAGGAGCTCCCTTGGATTTAGCAGGAAAATCTGTTGCTGATAAAACCTGCACTGAAGACGTAATGTATTTATGAGTGGGACTGTAAGAAGGAGCCAGAAAAGGCAGCTGATCTGCATCTGGTGAGAGCAGGAGGAACAAGCACACTACAAGACAGCATCACAAGCACAAAGGAAGCAGTAACATTCACTTTCCTCACATGCTTCTTCCTCATACCTGCAGCCTTCTTATTTCCTGTACAAGCAGGACCAATACATTTGCTCAAAGTCCCTATTTAAATTCACATCTTCCAAAGTTCTTCCAGCTCAGACCTAATTTCTCGCATGAGCTATTGAGACAAAGAAGCTCTTTCCTTAGAAGAGGGCCTGTCTAATGACAGTTCAAGAATTCCCAGGTACCACAAGTACAAACATACCAGCTCTGTGACCCACCTTTCAATCCACTCAGCAGCTAGGGCTAAAAGATTCTGGGGTAAGTCTGCATGGCTGCCTATAAAACTCAGTTATGACAGTAATATCCAATACTGACTTACAGCAACAGGGGAAAAGATGAAAGGTATAGCAAACTTAGAAGCTAGGAAGAGCTCCAGGTTCTGAATACCAACACTCCAGGTTCTGGAGTTCTGCCTTGTTTACAGAAACTGAACATGAGTAAGAATTTTAAAGAACAAAATTATTAGCCCCCATGAAGCATTACTGACTGGTGTGCTTTGCAGTCCTCTGCTTCTGAATTTTGCAGCACAGCATGAGAGGAAACCAGTACACTTTTCAGAGATCCTGTCCCCTTTTCACAGCCTTCCCATACTCACCCTCTGTGAACAAACTCCCCTTTGCTGACACTCTCTGCTTCAATGCAAATGTCCATGAAGTCCTCAGTGCGCTGTGCAAAAAAGGATTCAGAAATCAAGCAGTTAACATTTGAAAATGCCACACCCAGGATACTGCAATATGTTCACACAATGGCCAGTCCTTTGTCCCGCAAAAGGAGGAGGAAGATGCATTTCTGCATTTCATGCTTTATTCAAATCTCAACTTGAGATCTGAATTAGAAATTATAGACAGTATCTTCCCATTAATGAATATTCAATAAATACCACAAGAAGCAAAATAATGAGTCACACATTTGGCTTCTTGTCACATTTAAGGACAATAGCAGATCTCTTAGGTTTACTAATTTAATTTCTGTTCAATGGGTCTTTCATGAATTTAAGCAGTAGTACAGTGATACAACATTTGGCCACTAAGAGAATTTTAAACAATATGAATTGGAAATCAAAGTGCCCTTGGTAACAATCCTTTAAACTCTTTACTTAGCTTCTTTCCTATTTACAGCCTGCCCTTAAACTGAGTATACAGCAAAGCTTTTTCTGGGAAAGCAACTTTGATTAAGACGCAACTTATTTTTTCATTTATTGTAATATTTCTGTCCTGGCAAAAGTCCTAGTGCAGATGCAATCAAAATGACAAAAGTAAAAATAAATGGATCTATTAGTATAACTTGGTTTATTCCTTTGCTGTTCTGCAGATGCAGGCTTGGCACTGCTTGTGCTGCACCTGTACGGCTTTATCAGCTTCTCTTCAATGGGGCAGCCTAGGCACGAATCTGAGGTGAGATTTGAGGCAGGAGTGGCTGGCAGCACTCAGCAGATATGGCCTGGTATCGATTCCAGAGAGCTGCTAGTCAGCTTTGAGGGCTAGAGGGACAATGGTCACAAGAGAGGGACTTTAAAGCAGTAATAAGGGTCCACATTTGTAGAAAAAAATATGCAGTATCAAGATACTTCCAACTCTAGGAACAGGAAAAGTACAGCTGGTCTAACATGAACTTGTCCATTTTTCTAGGCTATGCAGGAGACCTGAGAACCCTAAATCACTTCTTTTTTTTTTTCAAAACCAATATTAAAGTGCATCTTGAAGGCCTAAAGGAGACAAAACCAACAACAAAGAAAGGGCATAAGGGCTAGTTAGTGGCAATCAGATACTTTTTCAGTTCTTGGCAGGTCTGTTATTACTTTGTATCACTGACTCCAATCCAGTTCAGCAACCAAATCTCTTGTGTTCAAGTGCCATCTAGAAACCACTAAAAAAGCCCCTGAAATACTAGTCTCTGTCTAGCTTCTACCATTACTAGGACACTGACAGTCCAAATCATAAACCACAACGAAGAAGAGACTAAAGTTCATGTGGTACATTCTCAGGAGAAAACAGAACATTTTAAAAACTATATTGGCCTGTTTGGGTTTTTTTGGTGTGATCCTACAAAATAACACATCAATATAACTCAAGTTTTCATGTTCTTAAAGACCCTGAATTCTAAGGAAGAAATATGTTGCAGTGAGTTCAACACCTCCTGTTAACCTGGGTATAGTGGCAAGGGTTTCCTGAAGCCATGAGGAGGAAATGAAGGGAAGCTCATGAGTATAGGAACACTGTGTTAGCATTTTCCAGTAAAATTAAAGACTGACATCTATCCAAATAGCTTTCACAGCAGTAAAATTGCACCAAAACACAGGCATAAGCCAAGACAGGTTCTAAAACAATGAATGAACAGCATGAATGTGCTGAGAAGGTTATGACAAGAACAGTTCCTTTGCTGCCTTGCTTCTATTCTTCCACAGACACCTGCATTTCCTTTCCTTGAAATCAGTGTAGCCCTTGTCTTTTCCCTAGTACCAATTATTTTTAACTCCCCTCAGAAAGTCTAAAAAAGAGAGAAAGATCAAAAATTCCAGCCAGACATTCAGGCTCAGCTTCCTTCTAGCAGCAGTTGATGAAAGAGAATCGCTCTCATTTGGGTGAAAAGGAAAGGGAATGCTTCTTGGTGCTTAGTTTATTCAAAGGCAATCCTAAAGCTTCTGTTTGGCTACTGAAACCTTGCTGTACAAATTCTTTCTGATCCCAATGCATCCCAGTTTTACATTGGTCTCCAGTGGTTTTACACTTTACACTTCAGAAGGCTCTGAAACTGCCCATTCCTGGATTCAATCATGAACCTCTTCTTACATAAGGTAGTAAATGTTATTTATATAGACACAAGAATGGGAGTTTAGCAAGAAAGGAAAATTGTGTGAGCAGGCAGCATTTGGAATCCATTTATGTTACGGTCTTACTGTTAGATCAAGCTGCCTGTTCCGAGTTGCAATGGAAAGCTCAATGGTGGATAGCTTCAGTTCTTCCCAGTCCTCTGGGGCTACCTCCTGGGGGAATTCTGCATATCAGGAAGAGAAGATATCAATCATTAAGTGGAATTTAATTACACCTATCACTATGAAGCATGATGCCTGACAGAAAAATCAGTCTGAGCCATTTTGGCCACTAGTTTTGTTTCTCTAAAATGTCAAAATCTTAAAAAAGGAAAAGGGAGCTTGGAGTACTGAAGGAAAGAAAAAGATACCATCAGCATTTACACAGCAGCAGAAAAGACTGTCAAACACAGTACATCACAGCCCTGTGAGTCCTTATGTCCAGGGAGCAACAGATCTCCTGGGCTGGTTACAGGAACACTTAGAAAACCCATGAAATGCTGCTACCAAAAAAACAGGAATCCAATGTTCAGAATGCTGTGGTAACACGGATTTTCTACAGGAGGAAGTTCGACAGCTCAGTTCTCATATCCAGGTCACTTGGTTCATGCTCCTGCATTAATCACCTCTGCTGGCCAAGGAGGAACAAGGTCTTTGCACCAGGCTATGCAAAATAACCACTCTCTTTCCTCCTGTGGCCTGCCACGTGCACTGCCCAGACAAACAGCCCAACCCAGGAGAGGCTCAGAGAACACAAAGTTTATGGTACAGAGAGAATTTATTGTACCAAGAGAAATTTAGGGCTTCTGCATGGCCCAAATTTTACTGTTCTATTTAAAGTAACATTTGTTGCTCTGTGTCAGCAACTCTCCCCACCTGGAAAACAAGGGCTGCTCCTCTCGCCCCAGCTCACTAAGAAGCCATTCTGCTGGAAGAAGATTTCAAGAAGCTCACCCAGAAGTGCCAAGTATCCTCTATGGATGCCTCCACAGGAATGGCAACTGTGAGTCCAGAGAACACCCTGGCCTCTTTACAAATGAGTATTTGTTTATGAGACCACAAACACTGGCAGGACTACTCTGTTCCATTTCTGACAGATACCACCATAACTATCTTGACAAGAATCACAATTTAAATAAATAAAAAAGAAAACAAACAAATAAACAATAGCAATAAAAAAGAGAGCAGTAAATTAGACATGCCCTCCACACGGCACACCCCTGGATCCATCAGAGCCTGTCTGTGAGTTCATGCCAGAGCACACCCAGCCCACCTTTGGGAGATGACCAGTACGATCGCAGCCGTCTGTAAAGCCTCACGTACAAAGGAGGTCTGGATGGTTTCTCCTCTGGCTCCTCTGGAGGTCTCTCAGTTGGACCCAGGTACATGAGAGCAGCTTGATGTTTCTGAGGCCACTCCTTGGATTTACATGGAAAGAAAATACAGAAGATAAAAGGGCATTTTGTTTAGCACTTACCTGTTTATTCTGTTTAGTCCTGTAGCCTTTTTATTGTTATTTATCACACACAGTCCTGCAGAGCTACCTAGACCCCCCCCACTGCCTCAGCCTACTTTATGGCTCTCTGGTCTCCAGATTCATTGGGGAGATGACATTTCTGCAGTTTCAAAAAGATTACCCACAGCTCCCAAATCCACTAATCTAATCCTTCCTTGCACAGAAGTGAGGGTGTTTTCCTCTCCATGAACACAGGGTGAAGGGATGTTTTCCTTGCTGCTGATGTGTGGCAGGGTGACACAGCTGCTTCTGGCTGGAGGGAAAAACCCAAACCAGCAAGGTCAACACTAATGTCTGAAAGCACAGTTGGTTTCTGCATGGCACAAAGGCAACCTCAAGGAGCAACTGCTCAGCAGGATCCAGTGCAAACAGACAAAGACTACAGTGCTGTGTGCAGCCAAGGGGCACTAAACCCTGACAGGCCTTTGTTCTCCAGCAACTCAAACAATCCAGACCTGGCCTGATAGTCAGGTGCTTATAAACAGCAACACAACAGGTCTCAAGGCAAGTCACATGAGCTTTATAAAGCATCTTTGGGGAAAAAAAAAAAAAAAAGAAAAAGAAAAGTACTAACACATTATTCTTGGTGATATTTCAGATTCCAGTCCCAGGGCTACAGAATAATCTTAGCTTTTGAAATATCTCCAGATGCTGACAAAGTATTTCCTGTCATTGTTTTGAAAATAATTTCCGAAATGCTCCAAACATAGGACTTATGGAGGGAATCATGTAATTGGCTTTTAAATCCATATACTAAAACAACACAGCCAAGAGCCCAGATGAACTCAACACAACTATTTTTCTATGTACAAAACTTCAGAAGTAGTTTTGGATCATGCAGCACAGGTTGTTAAACTAATTCACCTCACACCTCTGAGAGCAAGGAAAGACTTCACTCTCATACTTACATAATAAGCAGGACAAACAGAGGTTGTATCAGTAGGGCAGTACACAAACAATAAATATTAATGGTTAAATGGAAAAGCAGCCATGCTGTGATAATTTAAGCCTGTATATTCTAGAAGAGAGGATAACACTCATAACAATGCCCCTACCAATATCAGAAGTGAGCTCTTTCCCATTACACTTTTTTCAGCTACAGGTCATCCTGTTTCAAAAGACACCCACAGTAAAACCAGAAAACATGAAGTATGCAGTAGCAAACACAAGCCAGGAAGATATTAAGCTCAACATGCTGGAGCCACATCTTGATAACATAAGAGGCATGTAAAGCAATGAATACCACAATTAGGGGAGATCAGGTAGAAACTTTTCTATCCAAACAGCTGAAAAAGTGGGCACTTCTCTTTAACCTTCAGCAGGTTAAACAGATCTTTTTAATGTACGATTCATAGCTCACCAGAGAAATCCACTATCACCAGTCCCAGATGAGCCTAAGGACTCAAAGGAAGCAAGAAAGGAGCTGGACAGAAAAGAAGAACAAGTATCTACCTAGAATGCCAGCACACAGAACCATAATCTCAAATTTTCTGGGGATGGGGGGGAAACCCAACCCAACCTTCCTGGATATGTGACAATTAAACTCCCCTTTACAACAGTTTCCTGTAAGGGAAGCACTGGCACTGTCACAGACAGCATGGCTAGACTGCACTATTTGATCTACTGTACCAGCTCCTGGGTATTTCCACTGCCTTTCATGAGGTTCCTTATATGTTCAGAGAACAGGAAAACCACGTGAATGAAAATGCCTTACCTTTCATGCAGGTCAAATTTTAATCTTTCCAGGATCAATTTTAAGCAACAGGAAAGTTTAAGGCGAGATAAAAGCTATTCATCTTCATGTTCATTTTACTACACAAGGAAGCCTGATTATCAATGTGCATGAGCAGTCTAATTATAGGCCCTTCTGCCAGATGAATAAATCAGAGTGAAATGTTATTACAAAGACTGGCTGAGCACTTTAGCACTTCACCACTGCTGCTCACCAGTTTCACAGGGGGTTATTGGCTTCCCCTGGTGATCTTGCAGCAATGGATCTTCAGTAAAGGAAATTTTTTAAAAAGTATTTCTCTTTCCCTTCCTTTCCTCAGAAGTCTATCAATTGGTAGGCCTTTTAACAAGTTGAGTTTCACTCCCATTTTATACTGTTACCAGAATCCTTCACAAAAGCTTGCAGATTATACAAAGTAAAGTCAGCCTGTTCATTTCCCAAGCAAAAACACTTTCCTCACAATTAGTATTTACCTTAAATGTACTGAAAAAGTGAGCTGCTTTGGTTTTCAGAGGCCCAAGGTACCAGTACCTGAAAAAGAACAGGAACAGAACTTCTAAGATATCCCAGAGTCAGTACCAGGGAAGGGAGAAACTTTGCATGAAGTCAGAGCACACAGACTTGTTTGCCACTGAGTTAGTGCTCCCTGACAACCTCTAGCTTTTTGATACTGTCAGAGAGTTTCTACACATCACCAGCAGCCTAGCAGTGACATCCCTATCCTGAGTTACACACCACCAAAATGCAGTGTATAATCCTCACTACAGGCAGCAGGACATCTTACTATCAGAATTTTACCTCATTATGGGAGACAACTGGGGATGATTTAAAGGTCTGTGGTCTAACAGCTGGTGGTGTGCATCTCCACAATATGCACTACAGCGTATTTCCAAAGGTCAGAGGAAACAAACAAAAAATCAAAAGCTTCAGTGACAAAAGAACCAGCAAACATTCATTAGTCCCAAAGGATTCTCACATCGAAATCAACGTTTTACAAAGTAAAAGTCCTGCCAGCCACACAGCACCGTACAGAATCTAAAGATGTGACTGCATTTAGGCAGGCTTGGCACACATTTTGATCACCATCTTTCACCAAAGAGGGTCAACAAAGAACATTAAACACCACCAGCTCAAGGGCACTGCAGATCTAAGGATATCATTAACCATTAAGGCATGCGACTGTCCCACTACCCCCCTTAAGCTATGAAATTGTCTGTAAAATAGCAACATAAAACAGCACCAGGTCTCCAGCAGCATAGTGCTTAGCAGAGGGATAGTCAAGCACATTTCTGGAACTGTGTCTTATGGCTTAACTCCCTTTGAGTTCTTTTCAGTTTAAGATCAGCTGCACTGGAACACACCAAATGTTTTCAGTCCAATAACTCACCCCTCACAGGGAGCAAAAGTGGATGAAGTGGGAGCACTACAGAAAGTACAAAAACAGGACAAGCACACGTGGATCTTGTTCCAAGCAGACTCTGAGCACCTGTTCATTTGTTGCTGAAGTGCTTTCCAAGCTGGATATGTTTCTCTGCATTCAAAAGCATTTATAGAAGGAAGCAAGGCTTGAGGATGTTCGTGTGCCTCACGTACCAAAGGTGCTGTCATGCCTCCAGCACCGAGCCCAAAGGACTCTTACAAAAGGGAAGTGCTGCAGGGAAAGATGTGAAGGCTGACACCAGGAGAAAACCAGGGCATGGGCAGGAAGCCCAGCAGGAGTGTAGAGCAGAGACATGCACTTCCTTGAACTGGGAGCTGCAATTAGCAGGAGAGCCTGCAGCACAGCCAAGTCAGCACATACACAGCCTACTAAGAATGTCCCTGGCTTCCCAGGGACAAACAACCCAACCATTTACTGCATTTCTCCCACCCCACATCACCTCTCAAACCTACTCAAATATTTGCCAGACTCCAAAGGTCTGCTACTTCTTCCTTCCTGACACAGATAGCTCATTCACAAAGCACATGGTATTTCCTTACAGCTGCATTTCCTCCATAAGAGTTTGGGAGGTGAGCTGCTTTGGCCTGGCTGCTCCTTCAGCAGATAATGTTGGTCATTTGATACACACACAGTGACATGTTAAATGTCCATTTGGAGAAAGCCCAATAATTATGAGTTTAACATTCAGAGAACAGTCATCAGATAGCACAGTCCATGCCATTTCTGGCAGGAACTGAAGGGCATTTCTACTGCATCTGACGTCCCTTGTTGGAATTGAGTTTCAGAGTCCGCATGCAGCTTTTCATTGGCAGATGATGAAAAACAATGGCCAATTACTTTACTTAGACTTTACTCAAGGGAGAGTTTTTCCCCCTGTTACAATCTGAATAAAGTTCCAGAAGCAGATACCACAAGGCAAGAAGAAAATAAATACTTAAAAGAACAGGTTAGCACCAAATAAGTGTTTATTTCAAATTACAAAAATTCTGATGCATCTTACACTCCCATGTGTGTAATGCAAGACCTAGCAAGAGTGGGTGCCTCTGCCTGTCAGATGCCTACACTCAAAAAAAGACTTACTTGAGAGAGAGGGATGTGTCTTTTTAGGCAACAGATGCTAAAAAAGGTACAGTTCCAAAAAACAGTATTTTCTTACTTGCTAACTTTAACTCCTGCATCTCTGTAAGATCCCCATCTTAAACCAGAGACTGCAAACACAGGCTGTTCCTTTTCTCCCTGTAAAGAAAAATAAACATTGCAAAATTGCTTTCCCTTACCTTCTTTCCACCTTCATTTTCTGAAGTTGGAAAAATAGCATTTCTACATAAAAACTGATTTCTGATTAATTCCACAAGGGAAATTTAACAGAAGAGGTTATGACAAACAGCTAACAGCAATAAAGCTTAGCAGAATCTAAGCATTGTACATTCCATCTGCTCCAGAGAGGAATATAAGAGGTGAAGTTTTGAAGAGGTAGCCTGAGTTTGACTGCACTGAGTTGACCCAGCAATGGCCATTTCATTTTGTGGATTTGACTGTCAGCCAAAAGCAAGGAGCTCTGCACAGCAACACAATGCTCTCACTGCAGAAATGTCCATTCTACAACTCAACAGAAAAATCATATTCAAAAACCATACAGGGTATAGGCAAAGGTTTTCCCATTTTATATTTTTCAGTTTGTCAAAGAAAGCTATTAACTTCACAATACACATGAATGCATCAAATCAGCAGACAGCTACTGCTACCTCTCACCATTGCTACAGAAGTATCACTGTTAGTAAGTTTTGTATTCATCAACACTCTCTGAGTCTCAAGGAAAGGTGATGTTGAGGCATTCTAGTGTTCTGTTCTGCTTAGACTGTCTGATGCCACAGCACATGGTGGAGAAATGACTGCCACCAGAACTGCTGATATCATAAACCAAAATTCCTAACAGCAATACACAGAGGAAAACCAGTCCACGTAAATATAAAAACAGGAGAACAGGGAAGTTTTAGGAATGTTGGGTTCCAAATAAGTAGATGCTTTCACCTTGATCTGCAAGACATCAAGTGGAACTGTCTCTCCTTTCAAAATGGCCAATGTAGCATTAGTAATATGTCTGCAAAACAAATAGGAAAAAAGCAAAGGAAAACAAACAGGAAGAAAGGCAATGTGTAATCTTTAAAATTACATTTTTTTCCAGCAAATTTCACTATGAGTGCAGGTAGGGCTTTTTTTCAGCAAACGTGAAAACACCAGGGAAACGTGCTGCACTTAACTGAAATCAGAAAGCAAAATGGGTGATTGCAACACATGACAAAACCTAACAAACAGCAGAATACACAAAAAAGCAAAAGGAAATTATCAGCCTAAGCTTTTGAGAGATTCCTCCTTTTTGAGCTAACCTGGTAGGTCAGAGGCCAACTGTGTTACCTGCTGTATCAGATACTTAACGCACTAAGGACTCAAATCATGGTTTTATTTTAGTGGTGGAAGTATCACAGCCTGGGAGAGAAGGGGACAGCATGACTGGTCTCAACTCATGTGTCTGAGATTGAGCTGCATTTGCATGTGCTGATTTATTCTGAAGTTCTTAATCAACATAAATCTACCTACCAGCAGTGCTCATGTCATTTAGGTCTCCATCAAGTTGTGGACAGTAGCCAGGGCACTTTGTCATTTCAAGCTGTAGAGATTTTGTAACCAAAGTGTCTCAGTCCACTAAATAGTCTATGTTCAAACCCTGAAAACTCCTTCCTTGTTTTCAAAGTTGGGTAATATTTAGTTTCCATGTCGCATACATTTCCAGTGTCTCAGCTGGACAAGGCAAAAATGCAGTTTTCAGATCCAGCCCAATATCCATGTGAATCAGTGGGAGAAACTGCCCTTGGTTTCATCAGGATTAGAATATTAAGACAGATAAGGAAGCTGTTCTTCCCACAGCCCGTCTTCTATCCCAGCTCTTATCTCACTCTAAGACCTTTACAGTTCCTACACTCCAAAGTAAGAGAGTGCTGAAGGAACCAAAGCCCAAATATTTATTTGAAAAATACCACTTCTGTACTTCTTAACTCAGGTTCTGTTACTGGTGCAGGTTGTTAAGCAGCCCATTGGCCAAATTACCTTCAACTTCACCAGTGTGCTGCAGTCCCACCTGCACAGTTCATTACCCTGGGACAAGAAGATCATCCATTTCAAACAGCTTCTTTAGAACCCAAACATAAATTATTATTTTAATCTTAGCTGCTGATTACAGCCTTGTCCACCTTTCTGAGCTTCAAAGCACTCCGGTAGTTTTAATGAAGGATTTTATGCCAGTTGACTCGTGGGTTTTATGTATGATGGATACCAGCAAGGGCTCCACAAAGAAAAATATTAATGCATTAGTGGGAGAGTGAGAGTGAAAAGATTCCAGGATCAAGAAGAAATACATTTATTATTATGAGAAATATATTATTTATATCATTATTATGAGGAAGGGAAAAATTGAAAAGAAATGAAGTGTGGGGGAAAGAAAGATTATTTAACTCCCTTTTCTAAGTGGACAAAACAATCCTGCAACAAACTGATACCACCAGACTGGATCATATCCAGGATGCTGAAGATAAGAATTGGGTTGTTGGATTACTGCCAGCATCAGTCCCACCACAGGGAAAAGTCAGTGCTGCCCTGCAAAAGTCAGTAATGGGAATCAACCTTTCCCATATTCTTCTGTGCCTTACTTTGCAGGCCCCAACCAGGCTATATGTGGACTGGTTTCTTCAATTCTTAGACTGGAGAAGGGTCAGAAATAGGACTTATTTTTGGCTTATTTTGTCATATCCTCACTATATCCTTGTCATACCCTTTTTGCTATTCCTAAGAGGCTGATCCTTTTAATCCCTTTTTCTTTTTAAACTCTGAGCATCACACGATCACAGAGAAATTAGCCACAGCAAATGATTTCTAATAATACATACATTTCCTTCTTTTAATTTTTAGTCAGTTTTTGGAAGTCATTAAGTCAGGCAAGTCCAGAGAATCATCAGGCTCTGCCCAGAGACTGCCAACTTCTATGTAACACAGAAGAAAAAGAAAAGCATCAAGCTACCAAGAAGCACTGCTCCTTGAAAACAAACTGTGTTTCAGAAACATGCAATACTTACTGGACTTGATTCGTGCTCTCAGGGTACAGTGTGTGGCTCAAAGTGCAAGTTTTTCCAAGGGGTATGAATCCTATAGGAATCTTACTGAAGGCAGCCTGGACACATGAGGAGAGTAAATTAACATTTGCATGAAGCTTCCTGTGTGGAGATCACAGCTGTGTCTGGCATCACCCCTTTGGCACTGAGCAGCCAGGCACTTCCTCACACAATGACTCAGAACATGGCACCCAAATCTGTGAACCCACCACTGCCAACTGGGTACAAAGGAGCTCTCTGTAACCATTAAGAGCATTGTTACATGCAGTTTGGCAGCCACATCCCAACCAATGCATGGATTCTGTCAGCAATCCACCATCTTTCTTAATACTGGCAGTGGCATCGCAGGCTCTGAATCTCATTTACCACTGCAGAAATCCCTCTCTGACAAGAGTAACCTTGCATAGCAAAGAGATTTTCTCACTTAAGGAAAGGAAATTAATTGATTCCTCTGCCATCCAAATCATGAAGCAGCAGAAGGTCTAATTTTTGGAAGTCACTGACCGTGTTATTTTTCTGTACCACTGTTCAGCAGAAGGGCTTGTCGAAGGAGCAAGTTATTACCCTATACCTCATCTTAAACCTCGCTTCTTGAAGCATGTCAGCAAATCAATATAAATACCACATATCCCAGAGCACCATCTCCCTCCTGCCAGCAGCACCAGGACACAGCCAGTCTGCAGCCACTCAGGAATTTCCATCTCTGCACGCCCCATCGCTCTCCCCTGCTGTCTCTGTGTCACCTGCGAGCCCTAACACTCTCAAACACCCTGCTCTCATTTCCTTCAGCACTGCTTTACAGTGTGCACATGAGAGGCTGCTCACAGCTCCTGCAGCCAAGCTCTGCTCCCCTGGCTGCTAGGAACAGGGCTGCTGGACTACCTCACACAGGCTCTTCTTATGCAGGCAACAGTGGTGTGACACCCGCAGGTGAAAAGGGAAGCAGGGCACAGAGAGAGGAAGCTCAAGTGCAGATCTCTACTCCCAGGACAGAGTGACATGAAGGACAAGAATCCCTTTGCCAAAGACATGAAGTGACACAGTGGCAATACTACAATGCAGTATTCCACCCCTAATTGTGCTGGATGCAGAATTTCCTACACTACTGTAAAACAATTCAAGCTACATCAAGACAAGAAGCCAAGAAAATAAAGAGAAACTAGCCAGTAAAGCCTCTAAAACTTTTCTTCCACTATCTTCAAGTTATAAAGGTCTCAGGATCCAATTAAAATAATATTAGATTTAAAACAGCGATTTCTCAGAATTGATATAACTAGCCCTCCTTTAAAAATACTGGCTTAGCTGCAGAGTTCCCCTTGTCACATTCAAACACAGCAAATGCCTAAACAGAAACAATTCAAGCTGCCAAGGGTATCATCATAATCTTGTCTGGATCATTTAATTGTGTTTTTGCCAGCTCCTGCCAGAAGGTTTTGGGAACAACGATTCCCTCCTTTCTTCAATAACACTGTCCTCCCACTTTAAAAAGAAAAATCTCTCTCATTTCCATTCAGAGTGATCCACCTTGAGAGGTTAAAATTTGCTTAGTACAGCCATCTGCATAGGTAGGTATGCACTGCTTGAAGAAACAGCAAAGCAATCCCAAAGCAGTAGGAGTGTGACCGGAACTGAATTCGGTTTCAAGCCCATACAAACACAAGAAAAACATGTACTTTTGCCCAATGCTTTTGCCAAACAAAGTGGCATGCACAGCTGGTCCATGGGTCTTTGAAAATTGAGCATTTGGCTTTTCCACATTCCCTGCTCTGACACTGGAAACTTCCCAAAGCCATGGCTTGGGAGTCACTGCACTCCCTCAGAAAGGGAACAAAGAACAACAGGCAGCATTGCAGGACAGTAGCCCAGCTGGCTTATTACACAGCAAGCTGGCTCCAGATTAATAAGCAACGTGTCTGCTGAAGGCAGCTGAGGCCAAGAGATCACAGTGGATGCACAGGACACTCCAAGAAATAAACACCATTTTTAAAATGACACCTTCTCACCTCATCTGCTCTACGGAGAAGTCCAGTTATGACCTGAAAAACATGGGAAATGCTCAGCTCTAAGAATTTTATTTTTCAGTTCCAGTAAAAAGCTATGGAATTCTTAACCACGTTTACTCTTTGAAAAGATTTAAGGAGCAGCTACTCTTTTATGGAAGGTGCTACAGTTGTTTACATGGGAAAGGAGTAAAGTTCAGCCTGCAAACATGTTGGAAACAGCAGGGTTATGAGTGTGCCCGAGTACATGCTGGCACCACAACCAATGTCAGTGCAAATGTTTTAACACTGAATAATGCTCTGCATAATGCAAAACCAGCACCAATAAGTGCAATTAACAAAAGGCCAGAACGAACTTGCAGATGTATTCTGATCACTTTCTCTTAAGGTCATTGCATTCGTTTAGCCATTGTCTTATGAAACCAGTAGCTGGCAACCAGGAGCTGCTTGAATAAAACAGTTTTACTTGAAAAAAAGAGTATCCCCCAGTTCTGCTCCTGTCATTAATCATCTTGACAACAGGCATTTATTAAATACGTTCTGTGCTTTGTTATCATTCCCACGTAATTTTTAAATTATCTGATTCCCACTTAGCAAAATATGCACTCCTCTTGGAGAGTATATAGAAAGGAAGGAACTTTGAAAATCAAACCATTACAACTACGTTACACAGAAAGAAAAAGTTAAAACCATGTCCTTCCAAAGAGTTTGCTCATTCTAGAATAAAGTTCTGGAAGGCAGTTATGTCACACACTCTTTTTGTCCCCACTCCCATCATCTCTTTAAGACTAACGAGCAGAGTGTTCTGCCCCCAAAATATTATAACATTAACTGAAAATACAGATACTGAACTGGACAGATCTCTAGGAACAGTTGCTATGATGCTGCCACATTGCACAGCATCATCACAATCTTCTTGCCCTCAGCCCAGCTATGATTCTCAACAAACCAGGCTCCTGCAGTACCTCTTGGACTGTGCCATCTCCACCTGCAATAATGATCAGATCCGTGTTTTCCATTAATTCCAGAAGCTTTTTTGCTTGTCCCTCATAATCAGTCTGAAGAAACAGAAATCCAAACATGAGGACTCAAATGACTATTTTTAGTACATCTCTCTTACAGAAAAAAAATCATCTATCCATCCAGTTAATAGTTATTTTTATATAGACACACAGTACTGTATATTACTTACATTCAGAGATATTTTTTTTACAACTTATAAAACCAGTTTGATGCATAATATAATATGTGCAAGCAAACACACACACACACACAGGTTAAATGAAATATCAGAGCAAAATCTTACTCAATAGATCTAGAATACCATAGCAATAATCATATTTACAGGTAATTTTACATTGAAACAAATCCAGAAGCCAACCACGCTCTTGCAGAAAAACTCCCAGTATCTTTAACAGTAAAAGTGCTCAAATGCATCTCCTGAAACACAGCATCAACTACACAACAGGCCACTGCCTGACAGCCACACAAAACATATTTAGCAGCAAAGAGTACTGATTTTTTAAACCACCAAAACTGTTTTCTGCAAAATGAATCTCTTTTGCAGAGCCATCTCAGCCTCACTTCCTTGCCCAGCCCTGTTTTGCCAACTTGTCAGGTCTGACACTACCAAGCATCAGTTTTAAGTCTTGTAAAATAATTTCTTCTCTTAAGGTGGGACTAGGTATTTTTAATGACCAGAGAAAGGGACTAATAAAAACAGCATTTTAACATCAAACCTTGTGAAAAAGATTCCAAGGCAGAAAGATGCATATTAGAGTACTTTGCTGTTAGGACACACTGACTATTAAGCAGTCCACATATCACAGCCTCAAGAACCTGCAAAAAGATCAGAATTCCTTCATATTTCCTTGTTCTTCTCTTTCCAAAGAAAACCCGTTTGTTAATTCACACCATTTAGAGCTCAGTGTTCTGCTTTCATGATGGAAACGTTGAATTATTTGGAGAGACACAGAAATAATTTCAGTGTAAAGATAAAAGGTTATTTTTAATTAATCTGAACAGCTCAACTGCATGTCAAAATTCCTCACTTTTGAATTCTTCAAGTTCAGGCAGAAATAACAAATTCAACAGTAATGGGCATGCACCACTAGCCAGCACTCAAATATTTAGAGTTTTCTCCCAAACATGAATTATAGAAGGGCTGCTTTAGACAGACAAACAAGCATATGTACTGCTTTAGCTGAAAATTAAAATCTCACTACACTGTTTGTAAACTAACTGTGAATTAAAAAGATTAGTTATTGGCTTAATATCTCAGTATTTATTTCTTCCCATAAGATGTCTACAGGACAACTGAGAATTTCAAATGCATACAGCTTTGAATTTCAATTCTTCCAGAGGAGAAAGCAGAGCAGTCACTATTTCTATAGTAGCAGAACCTATCAGCTCTTACCTTAACCACAGTTACGTCCAAGCCAGATAAGTGCAAAATTGGTGCAGCATTCTTTTCAAAAAGGTTCCCAGCTTTGCTAGAAATAACAGAGTAAGAACTATTTAATGACTCTGGTAGCTGAAAAAAAAATTAAAAAGGAAAGAAACAAATGAATAGCAAGAAGAAATCTACTTAAAACCGAGCACTCAATCTCCACAATCAGTCACTCAACATGACAGTCAGGAAAGATGAGATTTCATGTGGTTCAAATGTATTACATTTCTAGTCCCGTATCTCAGTTGTCAGGGTTTTGTTGCAGTTTTAATAAATGCAAAAGATGCTATCTAGCTTTTGCCAAAAACAATTTTAAAGACCTATCAAAAAATTAAGATCTCCAGAAAGAAATTTATTAGAAAATTAATAACTTACAAAGCACCAGACTTTAAGGACGACAAAGAAGGCCCATGTAGGTTTTCAGAAACATTTTAAAAATCCCAATTATTTATTATTACATATTACTAAATAAGGTTAAAAGCAAAACTCTATCTGATCTTTTTTTGTTATAGGACTGATATATTTTATGCCTGTCATTGCATAATAAAATAATTATACCACTAACTATAAACTGTTTACAAGTGGAAACATGAGACTTGATTAATACTTCACGTTTGCCAGTCATGAGTGTTTTGAACAAAAGCATGTAAGCCCAAGCACTTCCATGGCAGGTATATTATTCTTTTCATATTGGTAGTAAAAACTCTGCCCCTCCACAAAATGCAGCTATTCCAAAGTTTAGCTGATCAGTAGAGACACAAATCATATCCAAGATTACGGTTTTTCTGCTAATAAGCACATAAAAATAGCAGCCGACCTCTTCCAGAAGCCTTGCTCCCAGCCCATATTTAGCCTCTCAGTTTGTGGGCACATCCCTTTCAAGGGCAGGTTTCCACAGAAGTAAGATCACTTCTTGCCAACTTTAAGTCTTGAAGCAATCAAGGTCATCTCTTACTTCTAGAGTTTTTGAGGATGGAAATATATCACATGCAAAAGTTTGGAAGGAATACAAAGGAATTCCACGTACAAAGGAATGACAAAGGCCAAAAGACAGGATTAAAGAAAAAAATCAAAAATATATATATATATGTTTAGAAATCATTGTTCCACCTCAAGCACCTAATTCTATTTCTCATCCCAATTTTTTTGGTGAAATAAAGTTTGGCATAGTTACATAGCACCAGCTTGGCACCAGAGGGAGGCAAAAATGAGCTCAAAAATCTGGCTGGCTTTTATAGTGGATAGCAGAGCAAAAATGCAGAAAGAGTGCCTCAAATGAGAGTGCTGAAAAGGAGGAATTTTACCCTTTGCAAGCTGCTGGGTTGAGGAACACTGTTGCTTTCTTCAATGGCACAGTGGCAGGGATCAGCTGGTTGCCAAAAGCCTAAGTAAGAGAAAAAGAGCAGGGCTCAGTTTATCTTTTAAGCACACTGCTAAAACAGTTCAAAATAATGCATCTCTACAAATGTCAATGGGCTTTCAAGCCTTAGGACATTCAAATGACTTCCATCTTCAGCCATTGTACAGGTCTCCTATTCAAAGACCTGCACTTTTAGCAGCAGCTCACATCACTGTCATAAGTACTCTTTAGCTCCTTTTTACAATTCCACCACCATTTCGTTTTTGTCAACCTCTGGTTTTCTGCCATGGGCAGAGATCCAGGGAGCTCTCCTTGACTCCAAGGTTACTTGATTTTCTTTCCTTATGTAATTCCCATACACCTGCCTGCCACCTTCTTTCTGCATTCTTTCCAACTTCTGAACTTTAATTCCTCTATCTCTTCTACTCATTTTAGTATTTTCTATGCTTCAGTTTTTGAAGACAGGAAAGATAATTACAAGAGAATCTGCCTTGACCTATAAGCAAGTTCACTGTTCCTCACACTTTTTTTTAAACTAATCTCTCTCTATAAAAATCACTCAATTCCTCCTGAACTTTTAATCCAATTCTGAAGAGGCGCCTGAATTTTTAAATTTTTTAAGAGTTCCTCCATAAAGCCTCTTACATCTTGTACCTATTTCCAAAGCTGTTCAGCACAGGAGAGGCAAGGAAATGCAAAACTTCCACGCATGTTACATCCCACTCTGTAAGCCTCTAGAAGGTCGCTTTGAAGGCACCCTCACTAACACACCAAATCAAACTGGTTTTGAATACAAGGAAGACAAGGTATTCAGCAACACCATCCAGAAGCCCCAGAAACAGAGTAGGAACCAAAGACTACTGTGCTGAACGTGGCCCAGTCAATTGTCCCTGGCTTTTTTTCCCCTTTACCCTGAAGTTAACCCCCTAGCAGGAATTTTTATATTGAAGAAGGTGATACTGTACACAAAGAACAGTACATTTTAGTGATTGTTAGCTGTTCAAATCTATTATTAATTCCACTTGCAAACTTTGCTCAGGAAACATCAATTTAAAGAAGGGTGCAGCTGGCTACGCTGCTTAAAACATCCAAATTTCTTCTTCAAGAAAGAAAAAGGATGAGAGAAGTTGCTAAGACTAAAGAAATCTTCAAAGAAAGTGAAACAAATCAATAGCTCTTAAGCTTTACTAAAAGCTTTTAAGATCAGCTAGGAAACAGACCAACTTATACTGCAATTGTTGGGTGGGAATTGGGGAATAGGGGACCTCTAGCATGTTACAGCTGTTAGAAACAACTAATTATTTGCTTGGGGGGCACAGTGTGATGTATTTGCATGCTCCAAACAATCTAACAAGGGTCTAAACAACCCAACAAGGCTCATAAAGATTTTATGAGTAATGACATAATTGCTTCTTTATGTAATATACTTAGACATTTATGTTACATACAGGGGCATTTCTAAAGCAAATGCTGATTTGTAAGACAGCAAATAAAAAAATAATAATGCAACATTCTAGAAGTCTTTCAGAGCACAACGTAAGTAAAGACAACTTATAGTCATACCATAAATATGGTTATTAAATATATATATGAAGGTATATATTAGGTAAGGCAATGCCTTTTTCACTTTCTTGTCAAATGCACACTTCCAGGTATTGTATTTCTGGACTTCTAAAATTATAATCACTATTGTACAACTATGTAAAACCCTTTATTCAAAGCCTTGATAGTGCTTTATGAATACTAGCAAAGAAACTACATTCTTTTACAGAAAACTATCCTTGAGTGAATTGTTTGCCAGTTAAACAGCACCTCTAAAACATGCCCAGAGTTCAGCAACAACAAGGTCAATCAGCAACACTGATTTGCCAAGGAAGTCCAAGTCAGCTGACACTGACTTACTTATTCCAGAGAGAGGTGTAAAATGTTAAAAATATGATAAATGGGCTCTTCACTAAAAAATCTTTCCATAATCATTTGCCACACCAAGGCTGTCATCATGAACTGATATTTAAATTCAGACACACGTGGTGGAACCTTTACAGGAAATACAGCTGTAGTGGATACTTTGTCAGGGAGGCAGCTCCCTCATGAATTTGATGTTGTCACAGGCTCGAAAACCTAAAAATCCAATGTAAAAATGGTAAGAACTCCACACACACTTCATTCAGACTAAACTTTTTCTTTGGTGAGTTTGCCTCTATTTTTTTCCAATACTTATACACAGCACTTCTATAAAAGCAAGTAGCATTTTTGAAACAATTTTAGGTTGTTGTTATTCTGAAGAACATACCAGACACTTAATGCCTTAATGCAGTATTGCTGTGTGTTTTCAAGCACTATTTGGCACTGACACATCAGTGAGAATGGAAATTACAGCAAAAATTGATTACTAGGCTTTTTGCTTCATTCCTTTATAATGCAGGAGTCTTCTGCAGGATATTTTTCCAGGCTTTAACCACTAAAATTGTAGGAAGCTCTACTGACAGTGCTTTTGTATTTTCATTTGTAAGAATAAGCCATAATGGAATAGAACCTGTCACTTAGTAACTGGATTACAGAAATGGGAAATTCAGGATTTCTAGAACTGAACTATCTGCTGGTACCACTGTTTTCCTTAGCACTCACACCTTTTTGACAATACACACAAACCACTTCATCAGCTCCTTTTAAAAAAATTGGTTTGATTTGGTCAGCATGCTTCAAATACTGAGGTATTAAAGGTTATTTTTTGTGATATAAAAGACTTCTATCACTTTGTTACTATGCAGTAAAAATGAATATTGAAAACATAAGACTCTGAAATTACAAGTATAGTTTATGAAAGCAGTATTTTCAGGGGAAGATTTTCCTAGTTCTTTTGTGAGCAGTGAGCTCCCTTACATCTATTCTGCCATGAAGATCCATTGCACAAGACAAGTTGTTGAGTTTCCCTCAACAGCAGACAGGCTAAAATTGGGATAATTCAGGTGCACACCACCTCTCTACTGAGAAAAATAATTTTCACCCTTCTACTCAGGCCCCAGGACATAGCAAATGATGGGAGCAGTGTTACACCCTACAAAATCTCAAAGATCTGTCAGGAAGAAGCAGGTTTAGAATAAACTTTATTTGTGGGAGGTAAAAACTCCTAAAGTCCTACAGAAGTGATGTCATCCATGGGCAGCAGCACTTACACCTCCAAGAGAGTGCTTATTAAGGACAAGATTTCTGTGTGGGAATACTACAATATGGGAGTTTGTTTACTGCTGGTTGCAGTGAACTATGAAATGCAACAGTCAGTACTCTGAGAGAGTAACTCTCCCCCTGAAGAGTGGCCTTCCTGCCACTGATCAGCAACCAGGCTGTCCCCATTAAGTTCCCAGCACATGGGTCTCTAGAGGGCTGGGCCAGTCAGTCATCCCAGCTGGCATCCCTGATAAAGTAATTCAGGGTCAAACAGACAAGGGCAAGGTCTCTGCAGGTGAGCACTGACATGAAGCAGTTTGGGCTGCTTCTGCCCAGTGATACTCCTCCTAGTGGGGCTGGGATTTCACTCTTATCAACAAATCATCTTCCTACCAGAACTTTAGAGGCACAGAGCAATTACACGTGCAGCAATGGAGGCCTGGGTGGCTCCAGCAGAGACTAAGATCACCCCAAGGATAATGCTGCACTCCCCTGCAGCAGCAGCCTGGGCACACAAGGGGCTGCAGGCCGGGGCCCTGCCCACCCCGGGCATTAAGGGGAAGAACACAGATGGCATCATCATAAGGCTTGTCACGTAGGAAAGGCCCGCTGGGAAAATCTCAGGA
Organism: Monarcha castaneiventris obscurior; assembly: GCA_026261815.1. NCBI lineage: Eukaryota > Metazoa > Chordata > Aves > Passeriformes > Monarchidae > Monarcha > Monarcha castaneiventris. The sequence continues at coordinate 2,740,607 of JAMPIT010000884.1, forward strand.
GCCCTGCACAACCAAGATAAGAGGGAGATTTTAATCTAATTTTATTACTTTAAACGGTATTACCTGGGCTTCTTGGCAGGCAGCTCTTCGTAGCAGGTTATCGCTATCAGGTAAGACAGAAAAGAGAGCGGACATTACGTTATGTAAGTTTAAAACTATTTGCTCATTTTTAAATTGTAGGTACATACCCCTTTTACACACAGTTTGACAACACTGAAACAAAAAAAAAAAAACCCAAAACATTTTAAGGATAAAATACCACCATTTATGCACACATGCATATTTTTTTTCTGCATGTGCACACGAACATTCTTTCTAGAGGAAAGAAAAGCAGAAAACAAAGACCAGGATACCAAGTGTGCCGAGATTACACAAGCTCTGGCACACTGTGTAACTGTGATTTATTTGTTAAATTGCTACATAACTGTACTCCAGAGCTCAGGTGTGGGTTTTAACAATGTTCTCGCTTATTTACACTGAAGATACTTACCATTCTGGCAGTGTAGAAGGGTTTTAGAGAGGACTTAAATCTTGGTGCATTACAACTGTGAACTCCCCTCTCCATCAGTTTGCAAGCCAAACACACATTAATGCAGCACCTCCCACCCACCTGAGCATGGCCCAAAGCAGTAACTCAGAGAGGTGAAAAACACTCAACTCGTTAAGCGAAGTTGAAAAACAAAAGAGAGATGATCAGTGTTAGATATGTCACAGATGGTCATTTCAGAAATACATTCCCAACTAATCCTTGGGCCTGTTATGGCAAGCAAGGTACATAGATGGCAAGCACTGGAGACACAGCTACTGAGTGAGGAACAAAAGTCTGGTTTTTCCCCTGCCCCAAAAATGTCCTGTTTCCCCTGCAGACAAAATGGGGAGTACTGTTCTGCCGTGCCCAGAGTCTTGCCTGTCCTCGAGGTACCACACACTCCCTATCCTTCAGCTTGTCCTTGCCAGTATCTAGCAAGACCATATATCATTGTCTCAAAACATCAAGTACCAAAAACCCCACTTACAGTCAGCATACCAAAATGAGCACCATACCACCCAAAAGGATTAAAGGCCAGCCAGACAGAAACAAGTGACTGGAAGAACAGCACACTCCTGCCCCAAGGTGTGGCTCATCGGGCCAAACCCTGCCATGGAAATGGCAGAAGGCAAAGCAAGGCCAAATCCAAGTGCCATCTATTTGATTCCATTGGTTTACAGTATTTATCTGTCACTGGAACTATATAAATTGCTCTTTTTGGCATCACCAAGAGATGTTGCAATGCCATAAAATGAGAAGTAGGGTGACTTCAGGTGAGATATAAAACTGGGTTTTGAGAAAACAACTGTGGTATAAAAGCCATAGATTTATTCCTGGTAATAATGAAAAGACGAAGAGTTCAAGCATGGAAAAAGAAAATATGTGAATAATACCTCATCAGGATAACAAGTAACTGGGATGTCTGGCAAAAAAATCCTCAGAGACATGCTGTCATATTTGTTCCTTAAAAACAAAGGAACAGATAACTTGTATTAAGCACCTGCAGTATTACTTAGAGGAGCAACAGCCTTGGGTTTGATTGCAGTAAGATGATGAAAGTTAAAAGAACTGCCCCTGAAAAGGCTGGTGTTCCAAGCTGTGGGACAGCAGTGTCACAGCTAATTCCAGCTCAGCCAAGACAGCGTGACAGGCTAAGTCCACACTGTGCCACTGAGGGCATGAGCCCTCACACAAGGACATTTCCCCCCAGTGACTATGAGCGGCCAAAGCAAACAGAAAACAACGGCAATTCCAATACATAAGGTTGAAATATTATGGGATATCAAAAAAAACCCATTATCAAATGATGGCTGCACACTTGATGTCTTTGAGAATTGCTGTCCCAACCTTCTGAACAAATCCCAGCCAAACCCACCTTATCTGTTTACTTCACATTGATGCTATTTTGTTCAGAAGTCAAGCTCTGTCACATCGTTGGCCAGTGTGTTTTCCTGGTGCCCCCAGCTTGATGCTGCACTGCTAATTGCCTTTAAAATGGAGTCCAGCAACACTTTCCAAATGCAAGCAGAAGATACTGTGCTCTCTTTCCCAGCCTGCAAAGATCCTCAAAACAACTGCCATGGATTCACCTCACTGGAGTCTTACCCATAAAAATTAAGCTTGACAGTTTAGAAGTCAACATTTATGCTGATTTTCTCCTGCACCAAAGCACTTAAAGAGACAGAAAAAGTCTACTCTGACACTTACCATTTTGGTGTCAAAGGAAAAGTTTAGATTCTGCGACCAGAAGAATCATTTACCATCCAGCAATTTCCAGATGATTTGTCTCACTTCTCCAGCAGCACAGCACCCACAATCCCATACTATCCCAGCCATACTCATAGGATTTCCACTTATTCAACTAGGACATATTTCAAAGTCATCTAAGTTTATTTTAAGGATGTCCCAAGTTTGGTTGAAAGTTGCCAGGTAACAGGAAATTTTTTATTTCTTTAAAATATTATGTCAACACTAAACTAGCTTCAAACTCCAGAAAAAACAGCTCAAGTGCACTCACAGGGATACACCTGTAAGAACAGCAGTCCTCCTCCTGTATCACAGCTGTTGTCTTTACTCACTTCATGTGGCTCACCTGAAGCACCACAAGTGGGCCTGCAAGTCCTCTGCAAGTCGTAACAATCAATAAATACAGCTAGAAAAATGTGAAAACCAGTAAAAAGCTAACTTCTTAAAATTCTCAAAATATGACTACTCACCAGCTCCCAGAGAAGAAGAGACTAAATAATAATCACAGGATTTTGTTGAGTTTTTTGTACTTTATTAACTACTATTAGATAGCAACAAAGCCCTTTCAACAGTGCTCGAACACTAGCAGGTGGAGGCTGAGGGAAATTGCTGCTCTGCCTTAAAGAACACAGAGATTTCTTCTGACTTGCACCATATCCACCGCAAACTAAAAATCAATTTTTACTTTACATTTCCCCTAAGGGCTTACCTACACAATTCGGCCCTAAAGCCAAACAGACAAGCAGTGTTGCATCTGCTGCCCAACTCAGGGCTGTCTTCCTGCTGTGAGAATTAAGCATCACACAGCTTACAGCTGGGCCAACTTGCTTAAGCAGTAAAAAATTGGGAAACGGAGAGGAACAAACAGTGGCAGCAGGGTATGGAAGAAAGAGGCTGTCCCAGGCTGAACCCACAGCCAGAACATTCCCAGGAATGCCTCAAGGCCAGCAGCCACTGCAGCACAGACTCTGTGGAGAACAGAGCAGGCTCACACCAAAGGATGGAACCAACAAAGGAAGGACACAAGAGCAACTGTGCAGGGCTCCCCAGGCCCCAGCTGTGCCAGGCTGCCAGAACACAATGTCCTGAGAGCACAACATCCATACAACTTGCCTGGACAGGGCTGTTCTGATTTCCCTGCAACACCCCCGGTGCAGGACTGGCGGCCACTGCTCCTGCCCTGACTGTCTTCAGCTGGAATAGGGAACTAACACTCTTACACATAAGCACAAAGATGCACACAATTGAGTATGGATGCTCCTCAAGCTGAGAATCCTGTGCCCAAGTGCCAGCAGAAGCCAGGCTAGGAAGGACAGCTCCCATGATGAAAGGTCACCCAGGGCAGCAATGAATGCAACATGCAGAAGACAACAAAGTCAAACTGAAGCTGTTGGAGGCTCTCAGCTGCAGCAAGGGTATGCCTTAGATTCAACCAAAGCAACTCCCCTAAAAGTGATCACACCACAAATGTATAAAGAAGCTCAGGATCTCATTTCAAAATGGGTTATCAGCACTAAATCTAAGACTATTAAATACACTCAAGCCTGAAGAAGCCTAAAAACTCTCCAGCTTCAGTGTCTCCATCAAAACACAGAGTTTTGTAAGGAGAAACTTGACCAAAGCTGTGCACACAGGATCAATCCTCAGGAGCTATAACAGAACCCCTGAAAAAGATTTTATCTTAGCAGAGAGCTTTTTTGGCTGCTTCTAATACAGCAAGAGCACAAAATCCTCTTTACTGGCTATTAGCATTTACTTCCATCTTGGCCTTGGAAGGGCATGAAAGACAAATCTTAGGTTTCATCAGCTTTACCTAGACTCAGAATTTCTACTCTGTTTTTTTGACAAAGTTTTGATGAAATAAAGTCAGCTACTCAGGAAGTATATGCAGAAAGGTGACAAAGTGAGCTATCAGCTGGCAAACACGCAGAGACTAACACTCAAATTGTAGATAACAGTACCACTCAGGATTACTGGCAGGCAGTCAAAGGCTCAGGTGCTTTGCCAGCATTTTCTACTGAGAATGTCAATACTTTAACATATACAGAGTAAAACTAAGTATGTGATGAGTCCACTGCCTCAGCAGAATATCCAGGGTCTCCATCCTGACATGGTGATGATCACTTATGCAGTGACATAACTGGAACAGTCTGGTCAAATCTGACAATCAGTTAAGCTGATGTCCATCCTGCTGGAGATTTCATTTCTGCTGATTTGACAGAGCTGGGAACTCACTGCACCACCTGGGCATACAAAGAACAGCTGCAGTTCAATCCAGGAAAGGTGACCCAGGACAGAAAGGGGAGAGGGGATTCCAAACTTGGTGAAAATTTTAGAACAATCATTTAGTATCTTCACTTTACTTGTAATCAACCTCACCTGTGTATGCTAAACAGAAGTATGTTACTGTGTATGAGCACACATCTGACCATCTGCACACCCTCCAAGCTTTGCTCTAGGATATTAAACTAAGTGTCCCTTGTAACCACAGCATGATAAGCTATAGATTAAAATGAGCCTAATATGTAAATTCATGCAATCTAGAGAAATTAAAGACAACCTCACATGTAGCAACACTGAGTTAGCCTCCTGCTTCTCAGATACCCCAAGAGCATTTGCTATCCTAAATGCAAGACAATGGATTTTTAAAACATATTCTTTTATGAGAACAAAAGGAATTTTAAGATTCATTACTGTTTTGCAAGAATGGCAATAGGGTTTTAGGTAACAGTAGTTCAACCAGACATAACACCTATCATTTCACACATGAAAAACCTTTGCCACCTCCTGACTGACACCCCTGTTGAAGAGATACTTCCTGTACTATCCCATGCTTAGAAGGGCTGAATAACATATGGGGGAGGGGGAATCAGCACAAGGTTTCCTCCTTTTATTCTACCTGCTCATCCAAAACTCCTTACTTTTCAATCAGTCAGTATTTGAACAAACACCTCCCAAACTGAAAGGCAAATACACTGATCCAGAAACTAAATGCTGCAGGAAGAAAGTACCAAGACTAAGCAGCTCCTCGACCTTTACAATTATTGCCATCCACAACCTTTAGATCAACTCAGCAAAGATCCAGTGGGGCATTCCAGTGCTCCTCTTCCCTTTCCATCCTAGGGAGCACAAGGGCATCCACATCAGGCTCCACAGCACAGTCTTCAGGGTGCAGAAGGGGGACACCCCTGTCCATTTCCAGGCAGGGAAGAGGTGCTGGGAGCAAGCCTGGAAAAGGTAACATTCTTCTTGTCCATACAGCATCCTCCAAAGTTTTATGGAAATACTTCAGAGCTCTTCTGTCCCTAAGAGCCTGGCTACAGAAGAGCTGCAGGACAGATTGTTATTTACAATAGCTCCACTTAATACAGGCATCATGGCTGCTGCATCCAAAAGAAGGAGGAACCTTGAGAAGTCAAAAAAGCAAATCATCTTCTCCTTGCAGGAGAAATATTTTAGAAAATCCACAAGGACAGAAATGGGGATGCAGGATGGCAAACAAAAATTTTCTTCACTGCAAATAAATGAGCAACACCTCAGCTGCTTCCAAGAAGTCAAGAGGCTAATCTGAACCAATGCTGTGCTAAAGCAAGGCCTTTCATCAGGAACTTGTGATGCCAGAAACCAAAGCACAAGACCTCACTACGTTTTTAAAGTGTTCTCAAAGGGCAAACACCAGTCTAGTCAGGTATGGCTCACATATAGCAATCCTCTGCTGTGGATAACAAGCCTCAGGGCCAACACAGTCCATACAGACCCTTCATTAACCTCTCCTGGTGCTGCCTGCAGCAGCCTGTGCATGGGGCAAAAGGCACCTCTCTGCTCCCCGGCACAACTGGGACATAGACAAAGAAACTGGGAAGAGGCAATGTACAAAAACACACCAAAAGCCATCCCCACAAGCTGCAGAGTGGGATCCTGGCCTATTCCCTGCTGTCCACCTGCCACAAGGTAAGGTCCACACCGTGCAGAGCATCACAAAGGGCTCTTGAGACCACCTTTGAATTCTTTTTTACACTCTTACCATCAGGCTCTTGCCGTTCCTTGTTTTTCTCTAACCTGGATAAAACAACCCTCCGCAGAGAATGGCCCAGAAATTGCTGAACAGTTGTCAGTGTTTCCAAACAGTGTTTAAAACTCTGACAGCAGTAGCTATGGCCTACATCAAAGTCTCATTGAGCTGTCTGTCATCACAGGATTTCCCACCTTGCACTTCCAGTGTCTGCTAAGGAAATGCAGTATTTTCCTTTACCAAGAAAAGGGGAGATTGGAGAACGGGATATGCAAAATTTTTTTTCCCTCCAGTACATCATCTGGGTTAAAGCACCACGCCTATACTTGAGGCAAACAACCTCCAAGCACCAAAATTTAGATACCAGAGATTCCTTTTTGGGTTGTTTGCCTTTCATATTTTCCTCCTTATTCCCTACTACATCACCTGTGGCATGCTCCACATTCTCTGTGATCCAAACAGAATTTCACTGTTACCACACAAGAAATCAATGTACAGCTGAAACCAACAGCACACAGGCACGAACTTCCAGACCCAAAAGACACAAGGGGACACACTGGCTGTGTCTGTCGCTGCTCCTAGGCCTCCTCAAGTGCCCACTCTGCACGTGCACAAGGAGCAGGTATAGCCTTTTGTTAATGTCTATTTCAGTAGCTCTCCAGAGGACCTGGGCCTGACTTGCCCTCTGCTGTCATCAGCATCTGCGGCAACAGAAGACCAGTGAGGAGGCCACTTACATAAGCTGGGTACCTGGGAAGGTCACAGGCTGCTCTGCCCCACCAGCCAGCCCCTCCTCAAATGAATGCCACCAAGCAATTTCTTCCTCCTCATTTTGTACATTGTTTACTCTTTTGGCTAAGAGGTATTTGGAATGATAGAACTTCAAATAACTACTCATTTACAGTTTACTATTTTATCCAAATTCAAAGTTCAATTTATCAGAGGACAAACCTGAATACAAGTTCACTGACATTACATGGAGGCATCAAAAAACCCCAACATGAAATCAGCATTTTCAAGGAAAAAAATGTGGAGGGAGAGTTTTTTGCTGCTTGCCCTGCAGTCACAGAATCACAGAATGGGTAAGACTGGAAAGGACCACTGTGATTCACCTGCTCTAACCTGCAGGGTTTTCCTAGAGTACCTTGCACAGGATTGTATCCAGATGGCTCTAGAATATCTCCAGTAAGGGAGACTCCACACCCTCTCTGTGCAGTCTGTTCCAGTGCCAGGTCGCTTGCACAGTAAAAAAGTTCTTCCTCAGTTTCAGCTGGAATTTCCAGAGCATCAGTTTGTGCCCACTGCCTCTTGTCCTATTGCTTGGCACCACGGAACAGAGCCTGGACCCATCCCCTTGACACCCTCCCTTCAGATACTGACAAACATTGACAAGATCCCCTCTCAGTTGTCTTTTCTCAAGGCTGAACAGGCCCAGCTCCCCGAGCCAGTCCCTTCATCATCTTTGTCCCTGCTCCAGGAGGTCCGTGCCTCTCTTGCCCTGAGGAGCCCAGGACTGGACACAGCACTCCAGATGTGCCTCACCAGGGCTGAGTAGAGGGGCAGGACCCCGCCCTCGAGCTGCTGGCAATGCTCTTCCTAATGCCCCCGAGGATTCCATTGCCTTTCTTGGCCCCAAGGCTCACTGCTGGCTCAGGGACAGCCTGTTGTCCACCAGCCCTTCTCTGAAAGTCAGCTGAACCTCAGTGCCTCAGGTAAGAAGCAAGCAACTAAAGTAGAGGTACCATGCAAAACAAAGACTGATTCAATGCCAAAGTCCCTAGGCAAAAGGATGTGAACAAAGAGAATACAAAAACAACATAAACAGGTTTATTTTCGTAACTTTTCCACCGAGACTTTGGCAGCATTGCGATGTAAGCAGGAAAGAACACTGTTAAAAAACCTGACTAAACAATTAAAAAAACATTAAGACAGTGACAGTAAACAGCAGAACCAAAAGTAACAGTTTTTAAAAATAATCTGGCTCCACTTGCATTTTAGCCATATGCATTAACCATAATCTTGAAGGACAGGTATTAAAACATAAACCCAGCTCTTTTTTTTTTATTATTTTGCATACTGTAAGGGACATTTGCTCCACAGGTGAGCAGTGGGAATGACACCATTAGGTAAAACTTATGGGAGGAGCAGCTGACAGGCTCCTTCCAGCTGGGTGGGCGACAGCAGCAAAGACCACACCAGGGAGGAACAGCACAAGGCTGCTGCCGGTGCCAGGCCTCAAGAAAGGGACAAGGACTTCTGCTACAGCAAAAAGGAGGTGGGAAAACCCACAGGCACAGGATCCCCACGTTGGGATGGGCCAGCCTCAGCGCATCCTGCAGGCCTGGTTCGAGTCATCCTTGTAACACAGGCTAAAAGCAGGCAAGCTGAACACACACGTGTGGCTCGTGACATTCTTTTTTAGGTTAGAAGAGAGAAAACCTTCTCCTCTCCAAGAGGCCCCAAAACTGCTCATGCCAACCAGACATCCCCTCAGTTTAAACCTCCCGCCTGAACCCGCCCCGGTCTTACCACACGGCCGAGGTGGGAAGGCATAAAAAGGCACTGAGCTTCCCACGGCCACAGCGGCTGAAGCAGGAGGGAGACCCATCCCCGCTGGCTGCCGGGGCTCCGACAGGCGACCCCCATTTCAGGCGCTCCCCCTCCCTCCATCTCTCCCTCCCGCCTCCCCGCCCGGCCCAGCGCAACCCTAGCCGGCATTACCAGTGCTTCCCATAGAGCCAGTGCCCGCCCCAGCCCAGCAGGCAGGCCCCGAACGTGGATTTCTTCCAGTGGTTCCGGAGGGCCGCCAGCACTTTCGCCATGCCGCCCCTCGGGCCGCGCCGCCGCTCCCGTGCCCGCCCGGCTCGGCTGGAAACGGCTCCCGCGGCCCCGGCGTTCCGCGCCCGCACCCGGCCGCGCTCCACGCACACACACAAACAAACTGAACAGCGCCAAGCCCACGGAAAAGAGTTTTCCCTCTTTTCCCAGGGTCCCGGCGATCCCTGCCTTGCTCCAGCCCCCTACAGGACCCATTGTCATGGGCTCTTGGCTGCCGGCGCTGGCACTGCCGGGAGCACGGGGAGATGGAGATGGAGCGTAGCAGAGGACGAAAGTGAATAGGTCTGTTTTCCACATCGATAAAAATATCCACGGTGCTGCCCCCAACCCCACCAAAAAAAAAAAAAAAAGCAAACCCAAAAAAAACCCCAAAAAATCCCAAAACAAAAACAAAAACCCACAAAAAACCCAACCAACCAACCAACCAAAAAACCCCACAAAAAAAACCCCAAGAAAACCCCAAACCCAAAAAACACGAAACCCACAACCAAAACCAAAACACAACAACTAAAACCCTAAAGAAAACCAAAACAAAACCCGCAAGTAAAACAAAATCACAAACAAACAAACGACAAACTGAAAATATTTCAGAATAGTCAGTTAGAAGAAATTATGAGGTATCTGGGTTTTGCAGTTTAAGTCCAACCAACGGGATGGCCATGAGAACCTGGAGAAATGTCTCCAATCACACATGGAAAGCACCGATCTCACATGGATGCCATGGAGCCATGAACAACATGAACATCCTGCCAGGGGAAGGTGGAAACATAACCAAGGGGCAAGATCTGACCTCATCATGGAAAAAGCTTTAGTGGTGGTAGCCTCTCCTAGCACTAGGTTGTAACTAGTAGAGTCTGTAACTATTTTTTCCAAGGTAACCCACCCAGCTGATCAAGGGAAGCCAGCACATGTAATCTTTTTGGATTTCAGTAAAGCTCTCGATGCTGTCTCTCATAGCATCCTCCTGGACAAAATGTCCAGCAGGCAGCTGGATAAACACAGCATACAATGGGTGAGCAGCTGGCTCATGGGTCAGGCCCAAAGGATTACAGTGAAGGGAGTGACATCAGACTGGTGACCTGTGGGGTTCCACAGGGCTCCATTCTTGGCTGTGGCTTGGATGCAGGACTAAACTGGGAGGAGGTGTTGACTCCCTCGAAGGCTGAGAGGCCCTGCAGAGTGACCTGGACAAACTGGAGAGTTGTCCCGCTCTGCTCTGCACTGGGGCAGCCTCACCTCAAATCCTGTGTGCAGCTTTGGGGGACACAATGTAAAAAAGACATTTAGCTATTAGAGAGTGTCCAGAGGACAGCCATGAGGATGGTGAAGGGCCTTGAGGGGAAGCTGTAGAAGTGGCTGAGGTCACTTGGTCTGTTCAGCCTGGAGGAGACTGAGGGGAGGCCTCATTGCACTTACAACTTCCTCATGAGGGGCAGAGGAGGGGCAGACACTGATCTCTGCTCTGTGGTGATCAATGACAGGACCCAAGGGAATGGCCTGAAGCTGTGCTGAGGGAGGTTTAGGCTGGATATCAGGAAAAGGTTCCTCATCCAGGAGGTGGTTGTGCACTGGAACAGGCTCCCCAGGGCAGTGGTCACAGCACCAAGCCTGACAGTTCAAGAAATGTTTGGACAATGCTCTTAGGCACATGGTGGGATTCTTGTGGGTGGTCCTGTGCAGGGCCAGAAGTCAGACTTCGATGATCCTCGGGGGTTCCTTCCAACTCAGGATATTCTGGGATTCCAACTCAGGCCAAAGTTTCTCATGACGCATGAGAGAGGGTGAACAGCTGCAGAGATTTCATAAAAGTGCTGAATTACTCAGAGACACCCCATCCTATAAGAAAGGAAGAGGGATGTTGGCCATTCCTAACAAGCTTTTGGCTAAATAAGTTGAGGTGAGGGGGCAATGCTGCTTTTGTAGACCACTCTTGACAGGGACCTCAGGTGCCTACTCAGGAGAACAAGGCAGGGACCAGCGGGTCAGGGTAATGAATGTAACACTGGACAGAATATTTTTTTCTGAATGTTTTTTCCCCTCTTACAAAGTGCCATTTTAGCAATTAAAAAACATCAATGTCAATAAAATTGCTTTTGCTTTTTTTTTTTTTTTTTTTTTTTTTTTTTTTTTTTTTTTTTTTTTTTTTTTTTTTGTAGAAAGCTTCCCCAAATCCTTCTCCTTAAGAATGTCAGGATGGGATATGAGTAGTAACATAAGGTGGCTGCTTGAGGCCAAATTTGGGGTTCTGGGCATGCAAAAGTCTGTTCTGCAAAAATCAAGTTGACACAGAAGATGGTCCAGAAGACACTCTGCTGTTAGTGATAGAAAATCTGATTAAACCCTATGGATTAGTTTCCCTACTATGTTTTGGGGCTTTTCCCCTTTATTTTGTAGAGCAGAAGATCTGGGATTTTTTTTTTTTTTTTTTTTTTTTTAAGTAAGAAAACATTAAATTATCTTCTCCTGATGAATATTTCAGGCATAACCTCATACAGTAGCCATTGCTTCCCACTTAAATATTCCAGGTTCATCTGTCCAGTGCATCTCAGTGTGCTGAGAACATGCACTTGATGCAGTGCTGAATGTTCCAGGTGGTGTGGAGTGATTAAATGTCCTACTTTTCTTTTGGTGTTTGTCCTACTTTTTTAGAGGATTCAAGTGGTATGGCCAACTGCTAACAGCAGTCATAGCCACAGATATTAGTACTCTCATCCTTCTTTCCTTCACTTATGAAAACACTTTCTGCTGATAAATGCTTTTCAAATTCATAATTCGCATGTGGTGCCACAAATAATTTACAAACATCTGTAACTTCCTATTTTGCGACCAAGTCTGCGGAGTACAGTTATGTTCATTAATGATGTTTCCAAAACAAGCTTGAACTTTTAAAATAAAGCCTCTTTAGTATTATAATACATGTTCAGAGCAGTCAGAAATAATGCTTAAATGTAGGAAAGACCTGAATATTTCTAAGATGGCTGAATGGAAATTTTCCTGTGTTCATAACCATGAGAACACATCAGAGTTAGTATAAGTGAGAAATTTTAGCTCAATTGCTAGTTGCCTTCAGCATCCCTAGCAGAGGGACTTGATCCTGCTTTGGGCAGGGTGGTTGAACAGGGTGAGGTCCAGAGGTCCCATCCCATCTCCCCTGCTGGGACTGTGTGGCACTATCTAAGATTTTGGGTTGGTGATTTTTGTTATGGGGCTTTTTGAAAAGAGCTGCCTTTAGAAGAAAGAGACAGTGCAGACAGCAACGACAGACTGTGCACTTGTCTTTTTACTTGGCTTTACTTAGAATGCAGCGTCCATTCCGAAATTCCTCCTGGCAAACACGTATGTCCTAGTTTTTGGCTGTGGCTGTCTGATCACCCTCAAGGTAGATCACACCTGCCATGCTGCTGCATGTACCAGGTACTTCTCCTTTAGCTGTCCTAGTTTTCTGCATGTCAGATCAATAGAAGCAGGTATTAGAGTGTGTGCAATGGAAAATGAGAGGAAAAAGGACTGATCTTGAGCATCCTCTACATTATGTGCGTAGTAATTTTTTAGGCCACGTAAAATTCCTGCTCTCTTTTACATAACACTGTTCAGAGGAGGCTGGAATGTCAGATTTTGTTTTCTTATGATTGCTAGGTGGTTTTTATAAACAAAAGAATAATTGAAAAAGCTGCTCTGCAACTCTTAATACTTGGCTGGGGACGTGTCACCTAAAATTATCTCACAACTTGTGTATGAAGACAGGTGAATGCCTCATCCTGGTGGTGAATGCCTCATTTCTGACCCTTTTATGATGAGTAATTTTTTTATCATCCTGTCTCTACCATCAGTTCCAAGCCTGTTAGCAGGAGAAGCTTCAGATCCATGATCGTGCTTCGGGCACATACTTATTTGTAACTTTGGAGAAGTCACATCCTCAGTCATCTCAGTGCTCAGCCACAGAATATAATGGGAACAGTAGAGAGGTTTATGTCTACTGCTTGGCAATGCCCTGCAATTGATAAGAACAGAGAATGATTTAGTCTCCATTTCTGTCCAGCACAGCCTGTGCCTATATTTACATAAAAAAAGGGACCTCCCCAGTCCAGTGTAGTTCTTCTGTCATCCTTACAGCAATGGAGAATTGTGACCCCTCAGCCTGCTGGTCATCCTGGCATTTGAGACTCGTCTATCCATGGTCTGGGGGTATGGAACAGCAGTGCTGTCAGCACATCCCGTGCCATCATGGCGATTCTGTCTCTTCAGGTGCTTTCTTACAAGTGAAATGCAAATAGCTACTTGTGTTGCAAAGAGACCAAATTTATTGCTCTGCAGGAGCTGTGTGTTTACCACAGCGATGCAGATCCGTGTTCCTGCCAGGCCGAGGCAGCGTTGTCTGTAAGAGTTTGCCCACGTCCCCCCGTTTTTACATGATTAATATCCCTGTGGCCAGAGTGACAGGGAAGAGCGTCCTCACACAACCTTCAGGCTTTTGTGCAGCTGATGAGGAGAAAAACAGAATCTAAATCTTTCCACGTCTCTGACCCAGCAAAGGAGATTATAATTTGCTTTGTTTTAATTCTACAACACCTGAACACCAAGCATGATTTAAAGCGAGGGAGAGCCCTTTTCCTTGGTGGATGTGAGCAGGCCTGACTGGGTATCTCTCCAGATCAGGCCATGGGATGGGTGCTCCAGCCTTTCAGGCACATCCACTTTTCTTAACCACAAGCCACGGGCATAGGCTTGGCTGCAGACAGAGCTCTTTCTCTTCCTGTCCAGGACAGTCCCTGGGCCAGCTGAAATCTCTGGTGAGCTTCCCAGTCTTTGTCTCTCTGCTTCTTTTCTCCTGGTTTTGTGTTCAGGGCCTGAAGCTCCTCCTCTACCATGTGTCCCAGGTCCCACTCCTTTCTACCCTGGCCAATGATTTATGTAAGAGAGAGGAGCACTGCAGCCACTGAAGCTAATCAGAGAAAGTTCCTGCCTGTGAGAGCAGAGAAAGTTCATGATGGATTCTCTGCCCTCATTTCCAGCTCTGCCTGGAGGTGTGATTCCCTGGGGCAGTCATGTCTGCAGTCAGTGCCTGCTCCACTGGTTTGGAGAAAGAACTGAATCACACTGGCAGGGTTTTTGGTTGGGTAACTCAGAGCAGCTCTGCACAAGAATAATTTCTCCTTTCTTCCCCCTCCTTGCTCTTCTTTGGTTCTTCTGTAAGCAGAACACGACCTGAGCTTCACCCCTTCTAGAAGGAAATTCAGGAGCGTGCCTAGCGTATTTATATGGCAAAACCCGCCACCTTTGCACCCTGCCCCCTCTTCCCCCATCCAAGCTATTACACAGAAATATTCCCTGATTCTCTGAGTTTATTAACCTTTTTTCCAAGGGAATGAATAGAGATACTCACAGCTTTTGAACAGCAGCAGAAACCCATTAAGTTGCTCTGTGGCAATCTTGTCAGGAACTTGTTCCTTTAGCAGAGACACATTTCAGAATGCTCTACACTCACTCCCAAACCATTTGGATTCAGTAAATGCAGGTGCCACTGAGGCATTAGCGTGAGCAGGCCTGGACCCTAAGCTTTGAGCGTGGTTAGATCTCCTCATGGTCTGCTCCAAATGGAGGAACAAGCCCAGTGCCCTGGGACTGGGACCTATCCATTCACCCAGCAGCACAAGCCCTTGCACAGAAACATCTAGCAGCTCTTGTGCTAATGCTACACCCTGCTTCTCAGTGAAGGTCTAGTGAGAGCTACAGCAAGGACATCAGTTGTGTTGCTGGTACAGGCTCCTACCCTTAAGAAAGTCCTGCTGACTGAGGCTAAGGTCTGTCCTCTCTGAGCTCATGCTGTTATTACGGTACTGCAACATCTTAGAGGACTGTGCACAGAAGACAGCAGGAGAGAGGGAGGGAAGGAGAGAGCCTGAATGCTCAGTGCAGACCTGCTTGCAGGATGTGCATTCCCCTCTCAGCAGCGCCTGTTTGGAAGGGATGTAGCTGCCACCCAGCAGGCTGGCAGCACCAAACCTCTCCTGGCCTCACATCTGCAGGCAGGTGTTGTCACTTCTGCAGACTGAATCTGAGTGAGGGATGTAACACATGAGGCTCCTCACTCAGGCATTTTGCTTTTGGCAGAGATCAATGCTCATTGTTTAACAAAAGAAATAAGTCACATTCTCTCCTTTTATCCCTGTTGTACAGCTGGATGAGAGAGAGGGTAGGAAATTAAGGCTTTTACACTGTTCCTTGATTTCAGTGCATCCAGAAATGTTATATACTACTTACCTATATTCACACTGAGATACTCCCTACCCAAAAATCCAGCTGCTGCTATATACCATCCTGGTAATATCCCATAGCCAGATGATCTTGTATTCAGAAGAGCTTCTGAAAACTACTAATATATCTGCAGCAATGGTTCATTTTTCACTGAGGCAGTGACATCCTAATCTATGGACCAGATGGAGTGGGGCCTTGGGCAATTGTAATCAAAGAGCAACAGCCACAGTTTGAAGGAAAGAGATTCCCTGTTGGTTTTCTATTAAATGCTTCTGTTTTCATTTTCTTTTGACTCAATTGTGTGCATCACCATGGCCCACTGAACACATCTGGCTGACATCTTAGATCACATACCCAGCACATTACTGTGTTTGCTCAAAGTTTCACTCCTTCCAAAGTCAGTGGCAATGCTCTGTGACAACGACTTGTTTTATCCTTGTCCTTAGGTGGAGTTCGGGGATCAACAGAAGCAGTTGCAGGCAAAGGCAGGCTGCGAAAATCCATCACTGTAATCATCAACCACTCCCATTCCTCCTCAGCAACCAAATACCTTTGCTGCTGTACAAGGTGGAAGATTAATTTGTCTTGGATACTGGAGTGCAAAATATGACCACTTAGAAAAAATATAATCCCACTGAGTTACTATAAATTGGTCTAGTTCAGTCCCTGCCAAAAGATACATTCTGCATCTAATACTGACAAGGACCTTTGCTCACAAATTGTAACTGGCCATTTCATCAGTCTGTGAAGGAGAGGTCTTAATGTCTTCAGGTGTTGATGAACACGTAATTGTATTTTGTCTCTTTCTTTTCTTTAAGTAAGTTAGTTAAATTAGAATAAAATCATATTTTTCATTGTCTCACAGCTTTCAACTATTTAAAGGTAATCATTTTACTTTTCCTGGGAGAAAAAAGTTGTTGGAGTTACAGATCCTGTCATATATACTGCTTCCCTAGATTTGGGAAGACATTAGAGTTCTTCTAAATGTTTTCTTTACAAACTCTATAGCATTTTCAGCAAATGTATTTTAACAAGCTCTGTGGTTAGTTTGGTTTTGAACAGTTTCACATTGCATTTATCTTCCAGAAAGTTACTAAGTGATATGGCTTTAAAAACTGGTTTTGTTATTTTCATGTTGTCAATTGACATGCTAATTATGACTGACACAGGCATTGCTTTTAAATCCCATGTTGTTTCTTTCCCTGCATACAGTGCATATTCTTTGAATTCCTATCACATTGTGATCTGGTGTCAGTTCAAAGACTGGCGTTGCTTTTCAAGCTGTTTAGACATTCTTTTCACTTAATGTGCTGCTTTAAGGATCTATGATAAGATGTTGCTGAGGGCAGTGTAAGACTCTAGGACTTGACTAGGCTAGATTAGAGCAGCCATGTATTTTACATTAAATGAAAGTGGTTTGAACCACAGTAACGAGCCAGTACTTGTTATCCACGATCTCCAAATGCACAGGCATTATTGACTCCATTTATATGGCATCTTTGCTTGCTTTGTTTTCTTGCTTTCCCTTGCTAAGAACAGATGGGAAGAGTAATTTAAATACTGAATACCATAAGGTACCTGGAGTAAAGTAAATTAAGAAAATACCATAAGTGAGAGAATGAAGTGTTAAATCGCTAACAGGAGATTTACAATTAAGAATTAACAGAGAAGATAAGTCTTTGCCAAGAGACAGGAATCACTTCACAGAGCGAATCTTGCATAAGATGGGCAAGTTGCTGCCATTACAAATGCATGGAGAATCCCAGGTCATAGAAAAGAGGAGACTCAAGATGTCCAACGTGTAAAGCAGTGTATGGACTTATGGACACTGTAGCAGGCAACATAAGTTGGGATAATGTCCATTCCATGACAAAAGAGACAAGGAATTACCAGACTTGACTTTGCTTCACAAAAGCACTTGAATACCAACAGAAGGAATATATAGGATGGGTAATGAAAACAAGGACAGCACCACATGCTTAGATGAAAATTATATATAGTGAAAATGTACAACATAGCAGCCAAAGATGAAATCACCTAACTGGAAATAAATAAGACATTTATTTTTTAACTGTTATACAGAAGCATATGTGTTGCCAGAAATACTTTTGGAAGACACTTGTAGGAGAGTCACACATAGCAGGAAGCAAATATGGAAACGGAATGGACAGTGATAAGCTTATTAAGCACAAAGTATGTGAACAAAACTGGAAAATAAATGGGAAATATACTGGACAAGGCATAATTTGTAATATTAACCCAGAAAATATCTCGATTCCCTTAGCGTTGTGCTATGTGCTCCCTGCAGTTCTTATCTTTAGGGAAGATACTCTTAAATTGGAGGCAAAGAGGGGATATTAGTAGGATCACTGAATGGAGGATGTTAAAACCACCACATCAATTTTTGTAGGATCAAAGCACAGTTTCTTCTAGTACCAGGACAAAGCTAAGCAAACCAAACAGAAAATTCTAGATAATGCAAACAATGCTTGAATAGATAACATAACATAAAAAGTGCAATGAGTATGTCACGGGTGAGATGATAGGGGAGAGCCTGTCCACATAGACAAGGAAGATATGTAAAGATTCATTGGGAAGGTTGGAAACATTTGCCCCTAATCTGGCTGCTTGCAGCAACCACCTGGAGCACTGCTGCTTGCTGATGTTTAATGGATGTGCAGTGTCAGTATTAATACAGAGTCTGAGAAACTGAAGGAGTTTATTAGGGGATTCTATTCCAATGGTTCACAGCACAAGAGTTAGGTTATGCATTTATTTCCCCAAGGACACTATTAGTGGTGCTGCAAAGCTTTGCTGAAAGCTGCAAAACAATGACTTCTGTGCTACAGACGCCAATGAAATGCGATATCGGTGTGTTCTAGTAAATAAAGAGATTTGGGGTTTTTTCACAGAAAACAGTGTGTGCTGAAATTGGCCATGTCACACTACTGAGATTGCCAAGCTAGTTCATCCTGGGAATTTCTGCTTGCAGTTAAATACACAGCTGGCAGGCATTTTGGGGGCCTAGACCCACTCCCAGCAACCTGTGTGAAAATGCAGTAGGTACAGCTTGGAATTACACGTTGTGTGTAATGATCTGATATAGAAAAACAACCAACCTACTATCCAAAGTTTTGTCCAACCTTGAACAGAAGATAGAGATTGCCAGAGGTATGACTGAGAGACTACAGAGAATATGTTAGCAGCAGAATTGCTGTTAAAATTATGTAGAAACTCTCGTTAGTTAGGATCAAAATGGATCTGTGAAAACCCCTAAGAGACTGAAAAATTTAAGTGAAGAGTCAGGAAAATATTAAAGGCACTGAGGAAGCTGGCAAAATTCACTAAATATACTAAAAGAAGTGAGAGATTTGGATGGTGGAGGACAAGCTGCAGAGTTGTACATCTGCTTGTGTGTGTGCACTGTGGTTGCCATCACTTCACTAAAACAGTGGGACACAAGCACTGTGTACTCAGTGGAGTTTGTCACTGGAGCACACAGTTAGTTGTGTGAACATGTCCAGACCCAAGAAGGGAGGGAAGGAGGGAGGGAGGAAGGGGATGATGAGCCTGTTGTTTCAGCCAGGACAGCTGGGTGGCCTCAGGGTCTGCAGGTTCATGGATATGCAAGTGCTTTGTCCCCAGTCAGCCTTGCAGATCCCAGAAGCAGCACATTCCTTGCACTAATACCGATCCTGAAATGTCACTAGGCATCGATTTAGAAAGGAACACGTGGCATTAAGGTGACGACTTTGATGGCCAAGCATCCCTGTCAGGGCTGTGCTGTGCTGTCAGGCTTTTGTGGCCATCACACATGAATAACGAGAGCCAGACAAGATGTAAGGCACAGGTTTTGAAAGACAGGCACAGACTGATCACTTGGACCTCACTGCTCACGACCCAGTGTGTTCATGAGAGTCCTGCTGGGTCCCACCTCAGCCACCACATCCTGGGCTGTGGGGAACCAAAGCTGCTTGCCCGTTCACACCCTGGGAAAGACTTTGTCCCACAGCCTCACGAGTGGATGGGAGAGCCTGGACCAAGCATCAGTCCCCGGTAATCTCACTGTAAGGAAATGTGTATCCTGGTAATTTGGGAATAATTGTGGCTTAGGTTAATAGCCATTGATACCTTCCCTCATCAAGTTTATTTGCTCCATGACATAGTTAGTGTCTTAAACAGAAATCACCCTCAAGGTATCATCTAATCATCTTCTCATCATTCTGCAAATCTGTTTCATATTACCAATAATCTTATTACTACAACTGCAACATTCATTAAGCAAATGGAGAACAATAAAAATACATACAGTAATAGCAATCAAATTAAGTCTGAATCTCACAGTGAGTGATGGAAAATTCTGGATCAGATTGTTCTCGTAGATTTTTCCACAGTGTTTTCTAAAAAGGTTTAAATAGCTCAAAAACTTAAAATTACAAGGTTCTCTTCTAGCGTCTGGCCATTTTATGTGACCTGGTTACCACAAAATGGCAGAGTCAGGACCAGAACTGGATGCAGAAGCTTCCCCTTGTGAGCAGGGAGACCTCTCAGCAGAGACAACACTGCTGGGTTCCCATGGCAAACACCAGTCCCTGCCAGGGTGAGCTCTGTGACAGTGTTCCAACATCTCCTGGTTATGTCAGACACTTCCAGGTGACATCCTCAACGGGCTTGCATGGGACTGGGAAGCATCACTTTCTTCTTGACATGTAGTGGCTCCTGATGTTGCACTGAGCAAAGCAAAACCACAGATTTGTTCTGAGCCATCCGTATTTAAAAGATTTGGGGCTTGATCCTCAGCTCAGGGGAGCAAATGGAAATGCATTCATGAAGTGCAAATGGGTAGATTTTCAAGCTGTTCTTGCCTATCAGCTGTGCCAGTTTATATTTAGCTCTGCTACACCTGCACAGAGCCACTTGAACATGTATCAAAACAATTCCTGTCCCTAGCTGTGATCCGTACTCTCCAGTCCAACAACAGATCGTCATTTGTCTCACTGGTAAAATAACTGCTGAGGAATATAAGCGATTTTTTCCATCTGCAAATGCATGAAAATATATTTGGAACATTTTTGGGTACATTGCACACCTGATGGAAACATTTGACTGGTTCCTCTCTGGGTACATCAAAAATACCCTCAGCCAATTTCACTGTTTTTAGCAACGCTACTTTTTTATTTTATGTTCATTCTGGCCTGGAATTTTTTTTTTCTGAGCATCACAGATGAGTTTGTGACCTCTTTGGTATGGTCTGCCAAATGGTCATAGAAGAAATACAGCCTCTGAAGTACAGTAGATCCCATTAAATCAATGAGGGGATGGTGTAATATATGCTTATATGCATGTGTAAATTGCTGTGTGAGAGAGGGCCAAGGCACAGGGAGATGCCTGGATCTAGTTTGGACTCAGGAGAGGCTACTGGTCATTGCCTTTTTGTGCTGGCTCAGTGCCTTCCTAGTTTGTATTGCTCCAAATAATTAAAATCCCTTTCTGTTTTAATATGCAAGTTTGCTTTTACCTCAATAATTCAGTACTACTACTGCAAATATAATAGAAATACAGATATGCCCAGGTACATTTTTCAGCAAAATGGGCAGAGATAATAAATAAGGGTTTTTAAAATAGAAAACTTTCCTGGACCATAAATAAAGAATAAAATGGGAAGTTGAAAGACAATATCCCACCACTGCTGGTATGACAGCCTGTAAATCTCTTGTCCTTTTTCCATTCATGTTGTGTGACCCTCCTGTCTGGGCTGCACTTGCCTATGACTGTGCTCCTGTAGAGAAATACATCCCAGATGATGTATGCAGCCAGTTTTAGGAGGAATGAGGCAGGTCCCAGGGGTTCCCACTATGCTGTTCAAAGGGACACGAGTCTTCTGGTGTGTGAGGAGGAACAAGAGGTCAAAGGGAATAAGTTCTCTGGCCAGCTCCCCCATAACTCACATCCTGCATCACATGCTGCCAGCATTTGTTCTGCTGCAATCCTATCTGGAGTGAGCCAGGAAATGCAAAAATGCAGTCAACTTTAAGAAAAACAGTGACATGTGCCCCTGGTTTAGTGTTTGCTGCGTGTTGGGAGCCATCTGCCAGCCCAGTGCTCTGCCTGGCTGGAGGTTCCACTCAGGACCCTGTTTCATCCTCCTCCTGTCTCCTTACTCTGTCTGGAGCTGCTGAGAGAGGGGCTTCTGCTCTCCAACACCCTCACACAGTTTAGTGTGGGCTCTCCAGGCTGCAGAATTTGTAGGAGATCCGTTTCCAGCCAGCCCTCCTAGGGGCTGCAGGAGGGAGCCAGGACAGAGCAATACTTTGTCAGCTCTCAGTGTGGTTCGCAAATTTGGAAATGAACCACGAGGAGCTGGACATCAGTAACACGGCTCCTCCTGGCCATTCTCTTGGTGGGATGGAAGCTGAGCTGCAGACCTTGGGAATCGAGTTTGCCCTCAACCTCCTCACATCTCTGCAAGCAAAGGGCGTGTGTTTTCTGAGCTGGCAGGAGCGAATGTGACAGCAAAGGAGAAATGAGAGAGGAAGGAGAATGAAGGGCTCTGCACAGAGGTGATACCCTTGAGGGCAGAGCTGGCAAGCTGAGACCTTGGTCTATTTGCACCAGCACTGCTATTTGTGGCTGGATACAGACAACAGTGAGGCAGTAAAAGGCCTTTTATTTAAGGTGCTGACACCTTGGGAGAAAATGAGGAAAAGAGAGGTGCTAAAAGAAAAATACATTGCTTTTCATTCTTCCGTCTTTTTACTTCTTCCTTAAATTTTATGGGATGAACTCGCTCAATTTAAGTACTTGTCAGCAAAGGTGTGACAGGACAATCAAGAGCCATCCACTGTGCCAGCTGGGAACACTTCCAGAGGCCAAGTGCTGGCAGGTGCCTCAGCACTGCCTGAGGGGAGAGCACTGCTTCCCTCCTCTTTCTGCCCTGTCCCCTCCCCAGCAGGCAGTGAGCCTGGTGCACAACCTCCTGCATTCCCATTAGCAAGTCCTGGGAGCCCCTGGGCCGCAGGAACACACTCCTTGTTAAGGAATAGATGAACATGCTGGTAATAAATGTGCAGCTTGAATCTAACTCTGCAGAGAAGTTGTGAGGCTGGTGAAAATTAATTTGTTGCTGGCAAAATGGCAAAAAGGGACTGTTTTATACAGACTGGGACTATGCCACCTGGCAACATTTGAGCAGTGCTACCTCAGTAGATTTCACAATAAGCTCTTGCAGATGTTAGCCTCCATCCCTGCTTACTCATGGGCAAAGCAAGGCTGGCAGGTGGGTTGCAAGGTTTCCTGCAAGGCCATTCTGGACGGTGCTGTTACAGCTGGAGGAGGGAGGAAAGCCTGGCTGACTGCCTGTCCTGAGATACAGCTTCCCTCAGGGCATCTTCCCGTCTCTGCAGATGTGTTTCAACTTTCCAGGTGTAACTTGGCAGCATTCAGATCCTGACTCAGACAATGTGGGTCTCCGTTCCAACCATGAGTGTTCCCATATCATCCTCCCTGGTGGGCTCCTCTTGGAGGACTCAGTCCCAGAGCAAAGATCTCAACAACGACAGAGCATCCCAGATGAAAGGAAGAGCTGATGTGAGTAACAGCAATGACAGCTGCAATGGGCAAAGGCATCACCCAGGACACAGAGCTGCTGCTGCCACCTGCGTCCCCTGGACGGCTGGGCCTCCCAGGAACCTCAGCATCTTTACAGAAAAAGCTGAGCTCTGAACATAATATTTTTAGACTGGTTTCCTAAGGAAATGAAGATTCTGTCACTTCATGTCTGCCCATCTGTCCCCATCAAACTTTGGATCCACTGGTTATCTGCAAACAAGTTTGATGGAGCATTAGAAATTTCAAATATATTTAGATTTCTATTTGTGAGAATCGGTAGCTGGGAAGAGACAAGAAATGCAAGGTAATGCATGAATCTCCATCTGACAGAGGGGAAGGAAGGGAGGACTCAGCAGTCACCTGTTCTGTCTGAAAGCTGTTCTGTCTTTACAAACCTCAGCACACAGTATTTCTTGCTGCAAATAGGGTGGGTAGAGAATTCCCAAAGGGAATGAGCTAGGTTAAATGAAGCAGAAACTGCAGCCTGTCAGAAACACCCCAAATGTGAAGCTGAGAACTTGAAGCTTTGTTCAATGCACAGGGCAGCACGTTTCACTCAGCCTCCTTTTCTCTGACAGGTTTGCAGGAAGCTTGTAAGAAAACATAGCAGAAAAAAAGGAAATCTGCATCACCATGAAGGTGGATATTTGGGGTTTTTCCATGTTTCATGTTTTATGCCTTGTGTACCTGTGTGTGTGTTCTCACTTTATTTAGTCATTAGAAGGCATTGAAGTACCAAGTGGCTTTCTGTGCATTGTGGTTTCAAATATATATGGCCAGCTCCAAGTGCCAACTGCTGCTGTGAAGGCTTTGCCTTTGTGCTTTATTCCCTTCTCTCACCCTTTGGCTGCCTCTGTTTGTCCAAATCACATGCTCCTTATGGCAAGGTTTATTATTTCCCCCTTTATGTTCCTGGCATGCATTTTGAGTATTGCTGTGCACAGTTGGCAAAAGCCAAAGCAGGATACCTAGTGCCTTCAATTGTCCTGTTTAATACCTCCTGAAATACCCACCAGCACCTCTGACTGAAAGGGTTGTCTCTGGGGAAGTGAGCAGGGGAGAGATGATGGCCCAAAGCCTGCACTCTGTGACCTCTCTCCAGCCATATCTGATGGCAGTAGAGCTCTCCTGCTGCTGGGCATGCCCCTGGGCCACCAGCTCATTTCCTGGAACAGAGCTGAGCTCTGTGAGAGGGTTTTGCTATCACAGGCAATGCAGGCTTCACTCTCAGCAGCCTGCTCCCGGTGACGTCTGCTTTGAATTTCAGAACTGAGAAGGCCAAGGGTTTATCTGAGCATGGGAAGAAATAGCAGGGAATTAAAGAGTCAGTCTTACAAAGAAGCGGTCAGTGGTCAGTCTTTGCAAGTCAATAGCAGATGCGGGATAGCAGAGACAGAGTGTTTGAGGCATGCTGGGGATGCTGGGGCAAGTCAGGGGTCTGCATGGTGAGCTCTGGGATGGCAGCAGCCTCTGTCACTCCTGGCTGGCCACAGGCTCACTGCTTTGTTTGGCATGGGTTAGCAGGCTGATAAAATCAGAGTTGAGCTGGTGTAACTCTTCTACTTCTCTCTCATGCAAATGAACAAGACCACTCTCCCTCTGAGCAGGGAGGGAGCAAAAATTTTAGTAAATGTAGCTTGTTAGGTGGTCTGGTTTTGGTCTCTGCAGGAGAAGAGCTCAGCCGTGACTCTTTAGAGGGCCCCTGGGGAAGAGCCTGATAATGTAACAGAATAATGAGTGTCGAGCTATGAAAGCATTTCATTACCAGCATCCTCACCCCATGCAGCCCCAGTCTGCTGCAGTTATCATGTATCTGACAAGAAAGGTCACCGTGAGATTATCCTGCCTCTGAAACACAGCGCTTGCGTTCCAGCGAGGGGGTCCTCACTCCTGGGCAGGCACAAAACATTAGCAGGTACTCAAAGCAAAGGGAAAGATGAACTTTGGGGTGCTCCTCAGGGACACAGCGAGGGATTTCTCTGCTCTGAAGAACTGGAGTTGTTGCTGCCTGTCCCTCTGTTCAATCTGCTGAGGCCCCACTGTGTCGTAGATGAAGCTGACAAGTAGATTTCTTTCTCCTAAACATAATTCTCAAAATTTGCACTCTTTTCCTTCCTAATGCAATAGGTTTTTCCTTTCACAGCCAGCTGTGAATCTTGAATATATGGTGCTAATTCAAAACAGGAGCTGGACCACAAGAGATGAGCATTCTTGCTACACTTCCCAAACCGAGCTGCCAAGTCCAGGTGCCCAGAATAGTGGAGGGGCAGTGTCTGTGTAAAAAAGCCTCAGGCCTTGCCTTCCCGACTGAGACAGTCTAACAACAGCACAGCACACCTCTGCTCTTCCACGGGTGCCTTGTGTGATGTTGGCTTATTGAAATCCCTCTGTTCATTTCCTCTGTGGTGAGCTACAGCTAATGAGTTTTCCTTCTCTTGCTGACTGCTTTGTCTGGCTGCATTGCAAGCTTCTGCATGGCCCTGTGGCTCTGCCTGGTGTATCCTTTTGTGCCAGAGAGCCAGACCCCAAGACATGAGCAGCAGCCTGGAAAGCACCACAGAGCTGGCAGCAGCAGGGCTGGGCAGTTTGGGCCCTGCAGGGAGCAACAACCAAAGGTGGGCTTGAAATTCAGCCCTCACGTGGCTAATGCAAACCTGGACTTTTATGCATAAATCTTTCTTGAAGTCAGGCCACTTTCTTTCTGAAATGCAAGCCCTTCCATGACAGCATCTCTAGCTTAACCTTCAAGGAGCAGCTGGCTCTTTGAAGTTCATGTCCTTCTTCCCCCTTCCCTTTGCAAGCGCTGAGCAGCTGAGCCCTCTGCCCCCGCGGCCGCGCTCCCGAGGCTTTCCGTGCCGTGGTTGCCACAGGAGAGGGCACCTGCTTTCTCCCTTGCCACGAAGCGAGCTCTGCAGACTTCCATTTTTAGCATGGATGAATCACATTTCCCCAGCTGATGGCAGAGAGCAAAGACCCGAGCAGCCCCGACCACAACCATTGCTGCTAAACCCGAGGTGTCACGGAGCAGATGAGGGTGGTGGGGCGGGCAGCTGTGCTTGGTGGCATGGGCAGGAGTGGACAAGGAGAGGAGATGTTTCATCAAAAGAGATTTTAGCACCTCGTGGTGCTGGATATGCCACTGGAATGCCTTTGTTCCCTTTATCTGCTGTAAAAAATAAATGCTGTAATATTGGCTTTCTGCAAATGTTAAAATAAGTGATGTTAAAAGTAGCTTTTGTAACAGTGGCTTTGTCACAAATAGATGCTATCTATAAAATAGCTTTATTACAAAATAGATGCTACATAAGGTAGCTTTGTTGTGAAGATGTGAGTTTTTTAATACTTTATTTCATTCAAGCAAAGGCTTATCCCCACAGCGATCTACTGGTTCTGAGAAGACGGGAGATCTGCATTCCATTTTGAACTGTTCCTGGAAAGGGTTTTGAATATGTATAATTGTTTATGAATATGTAATAAGTCGATGTGTATGTAAAGGGGGTCTCCAAGATAGCAGGGGTGCTCTTGGCTGAGCACCAAAGCACCCAGTGCTGTGACATTTGCTTTATTATCTTTGTCCCTTATTGTCCTTTATTAAACTTTTCAATCCTAACAGGAGAGTGAACCTCGTTTTTCACATTTGCTGGGGGGGGGGTTGCCAGCTTCTGCACCCCCCGCCAGCTCTTCCCTGCTCCTTCTCTCTGCTTCACCCCACAGATGTTATTTGCAGCAGCAGGGAGGTCATAGGCACTGGCAATACAAGTAGATTCTCTTGAAACTTGGCAGAAATAGGCACATTCTTGGAGTTCTGTGTTTAGTATATCACCAAGATTTCTCCCTCAGCCATTAGTGCCAGGGAAGAGGTCAAGGAATTTATGCCAGTACTGATGGGGTTTTTGACAGAGAATTTTCTTTTACACTTCTCCATTCTGACCCTTCATTTGGTTCCTTACTACTGCTGGTATTTTAGACAGGACCTCTTTACGGGCAGGAGGGACTCCATCCTGAAAACTACAGGAGACTCTTTGTTTTGCTACCAAAGTCTGTCATGAAAAAACAGTCAGCTTGGCAGAACCATAAGGTGCCTCCTTATTTTTGACTGTCAAGTCTTTATAGGTACAATGCCTAAATCAGGTAAAAAGAGAACACAGACAATTTTGATATTTAACACCATAACCAACAAAATAATCATGCTTAAAAACCTTTACCTTGCCATCATTTTTTTAGATAATAGTTTAGTTCTAGATTAATTCATTTAAAACTCAATAATTAAGAAAAAAAATTAAAGTTGTGCTTTTCTCTTTGATCCACTCTTTTGCTTTACTTCTGCTAGGACAGTGGTAAGCACTTCTGTCTAATTCTTTTCTTTTTTGTACATTCGAGGTAGTTTTGATACCTTTCCATTTGTTATGAACAAACGAACCCTGACCATTGTGTGTTCAGCCCAGGACACCTGCAGCCCGACTGGCTGCACGCTCCGAGCCCTACAGGAAATGTGTGTCTGATGCATGACTGCTGCATTATTGTCTGCTGCATTGCTGTCAGCCTGAGGATACAAGTGTAGTGAGGGAGCACTAATACCAGTGCAGCGTTGCCTGCCAGGTTTCCTGAAGCCCTCACAGCTGAGCACTGGAAACATGACAGGCTCCAATCCATACTCAGTTTTAGCTGTTTGTTTGCTGGGGGAAGGTGGGAGCTAAACTACTGTGATGTCTCTATACATTTCAATCAAATCACAGACTTCAACACATTAAGTGGCTCCAAAAAGAGATTAATGGTGTTAGAGTACATGCAGTGCTCTCACATCAAGGCTCCAGCAGGAATCAATCCATTCTATGACAGACAGAAAACCTCCTCATAAACAGTCACACTGAGATCCTGGTTGTGTCTGTAAGGTTTCATACCGTGTTTCTGATCAGAAGCTGTCTAATCTTTATTATTGTTTGTTTTAAAAGAGCATTTCCAGTACCCCATAGCTTAGAGACCACCCACCTTCCAGTTTTGCTCTTTCTTTGTTCTCCTTCAGTGAGGATGGGGATGGTGAGAGGTGTCCAGTCCCGCTTTGGACACAAGCAGACACAACCTCTTAAAACACACAACATGATTTTTTTTATTTGTTTAATCAGTTTACATTCCACAACTGACAGTTTACTTATTTATTTTTTAATTTTCCATGAACAAGTTGTTTAGTTAGTTACCAGACAAGATTTTAATTGATGGAAATACAGTATTCTGTGCCAATCTGAATAAAACCAAAACCAAAACAAATCAAAACAAAAGGGAAATTGTAAGATGTAGCCAGTTTTTCGATAAAGTCCTGTGATGCTTTCTGCAACTTTTGTCTTTCAAAGTTATAGGGGTTTGTTCATTCCCCCTATTATTTCCCTGATCTCAACCCTGCCACTAAAATGTTCTTTCAGGGCCTCAGTCCTGCAAACAGTGATGCACATACACAAACACCCGTGTGTCTGCAGATTAGCACCTCGGATTAACAAAACAAGAAATTAAGGGTTGTTTCATGTTTAAACAAATTCTGTTCACCTCTGCTGCAACAGATTACAGGAAGAAATGGAAAAGTACAATACACTTGATGTCACATTACTTGTGAAATTAGCCACCACACTCACATCTCACCAGAACAGCCTAACAAAATAGTCAGTGGTTGTTGATGTATTGTTAGCACCGATGGCCACAGGAGCCACTTCGCCTCTTAGCAGCACAGAGGTCCCAACCTCACAGGACATGTCACTCTCTATTACTTCTGACAACTGGCTGTTACTACCCAAAAGTCATAAAATACTGTGTGTATTGGCTAAAAAGTGCTCCACTTGGTCGAGCAGCTGCATACACAGTTCAAATATCCTTTACAATGCCCAAACCGTAATCAGAAATGGACACGGTTTTGGACTTTTCAAAATATGTTAAAGT
This sequence comes from Monarcha castaneiventris obscurior, assembly GCA_026261815.1. Taxonomy (NCBI): domain Eukaryota; kingdom Metazoa; phylum Chordata; class Aves; order Passeriformes; family Monarchidae; genus Monarcha; species Monarcha castaneiventris. The sequence continues at coordinate 2,769,520 of JAMPIT010000884.1, forward strand.
TTTATATATTTCCATGTAATTCCCAGCCTAGCAAAGCACTTAGGCATATGCCTAGCTTTAAGCATGGCAATAGCATCCTTAATGGGAGATTTATGCTTGAAATTAGGCAAGTGCTTTGTGGGATCAAAGCTCTGTAGCAGTGCTCTGAAGAAATCAGGATCCTGAGTGTCCTAATCCTGGCTTTCACATTTACAGCCACTGCAGATTTGAATAAACCCAGCTACAGTCTAGATTTTCAAAAGTGCTGAAAAGAGAAGGCTTCACCTGCAGCTGGTAGAACTTGTGAGGGGGCATCAAACCACTGAACAGAATGTCTTTTCCCAGGCTTTTGGCTTCCCATCTCCAAAATGGCTGTAATACCTACCTGACTCAGTCAGGTCTGATGGGACTCATACTTGTAAAACTTTCTAAAGATAAATGCCGGATAAATGCGATGTATTGCTGCATTTCTCTGAATATGCCTGAGTATTGTGGCATTCTAAGTCTTTCTTAATCCAGCTTTGATGTGTGTGCACTGCACTTAGAGGAAACATAAACAGCTGGCCAAGATGTACCCACATGACAAATGTCTTGTACCAGTCGTATTATTTTACTTGGGAATGTCCTAGGAAAGTGCTGACATACTTCAATTTGCAGGCATTTAAGTGAATTATTATCCTAAGCCTCCCAAACTGTCAATTAGAAACAGTGATGACTGCAACTTTTATCATCATCAAAGGATGATTATGGGAATTGCTTCATTTCTTCTGAGCAAGAAAAAAAAAAAAACCATCATAAGGAAAAAAGGACCAATGAGGAAGTTAAGAAAGGGAAACCCTCCAAAAACTTTTGGCCAGCATGGCAGCACATGGTTAGGCTGAATATTACTTGGGGCAGAAGAATCCTGAAGAGCAAATATCTTCATGACATGCACCTACTGTGGATGGTGGGAGTCCAGTGAGTCTGGTTTCTCCCTGCCCCTTGTACCCAACGCTTGTGCCGTCACCCTGGAGTGTTTGGCCACATCCACACACATTTCCCAGGGGCACAAGCAGGGCAGGGAGAGGCAGACCCACGCGCTCAACTGGCCAAGAGGCCCATGAGCAGCAGGGGAGCTTGCAGGGGAAGGTGACACTGGAGCTCCGCTGGCCTGAGAGCTCCACCCATTGTCCTTCCTCACCCCCAGGATCACTGCAGTGCCAGGCATTGCTCTGTGCCATGGAGCCTGGGCACTCGCTCCCTGCAGCAGGGTCACAGGAGTGGTTGTGGCTTTTGTTAGGAGGCGAGACAGGGGGTTTTTGGAGAGAAAATGGAAAGTTACCCAAGAAGATAATCCAAGTGCATCATGGGAGTGAGGGGTCAGGCAGGCCCTTCTTGGCAAGCTACACCTTGGCAAAGTGAACACAGCAGGGAGAGAATGTGCATGACTGGACACCCAGGACTGTTGTAAAAAACGGGAAATAAAGATAAACTGGTATGGAGTCACCCCTTAGAACCTCCTCCCACGTGATGGTGTGCATTGACTTTATCACCTTTTAAAAGGAAGTTTTCTTTGACACTAAAACTCCGAAAAATCCTTGTGGGACACAGTGAGTCAACAGTTTAAAGAGCAACCTTTGAGAGTCCCACATCCCAGTACCCTCCTCATCCCTCTCACAGAGAGGGAGGGCAGGAGAGTGATAATGAGGATTTAGGAACACTGAAAAATCTTGCACAAAATGGTGCTGTATCCTTAAATTTGATATATTCTCAAGCTCCTCCTCATTTCCAGAGTTCACTCTTAAAGCCTTTATTTCTTTTTCACAGACATCTCAAATAACATAACAGTCACATATGCAAGAGCTGGTATGGAATGAGATTTAGAGAAAAATGTCTTTACAGGAAGCATGTCTGTATTCTCACACACAGGGAGCAAAAGGAAGAGAGGGAGACAGAGATATATATCTTACTCCTCAAAAAAGGGAAAGGGAGAACAGGAGAAGAATGTCAGGATGATACACTACAGCTTGGGCAAGGTAGTACCATGCTGAAAAATAACACTTGATCCCTGGAACTCAGCTTTATCTTCCACTTTATAGCTAAAATCTTTCCTTAAGTACTACTACACAGTATTGAATCTTCACTGTACAGGTCCCTGCAGGTCAGCTGAAGTCCCTCTTGTCAAAACCTTAACAGTATTTTTAAAAATAAAGTTATTCTGAGAGATGGGTGAAGATTGTCAAATCACTGACTTAAATTTAGTTGTAGAAACAAATAGTAGTGACCATATATTGGCACAAGATCCAAAGTTCACTAAACCTTAGAGTTTTCAGAAATCAGTTTCATTTTCCCACTCCTCTGTGTTTGTTTTATTCAGGTAATATATGGGACTATACAAGAGTTCCAAAGTTCTAATACTAGATTAAATTGCTGTTCCTTCTAGATAGACTTGCTATCAATATACAATTCCAAATTTTGGCTCTGAGAGACTCTCACCATGAGATGGAGACGTACGTTCAGCCTTGTCAGAGCAGCTTTCTGAATAATACACCCACAGTTCATCCTCTTGTTGCGTCCTCAGTTTGGTTTTTCTGAGGACAACTATAATCCCAACAATAAGGGATGAAATTGCAATCTCTTTAATCTCCATGTAAGCTGTTTGTAAAGCAGTTATTAACATTGAAAAAAAGAATATGAAACTACCCAGACTGTATCTTGAAGGAGAATTTTTTGATTATCACTACCAGCTAGATGACTTTTTCAGGCCAGTTTGGGGATAAAGCAAGAAAAGTGACCTTTGAACAGCTCAGCTGTTCAAATTTTTAAGATGTAAATTCACTCTTTGAACTGCTTCAGTAATGCCCAGGACTGGCGGAGAAAGGTGAAGAGTTCAGACCAAAGACCTCTGACCTCCAGCACTGGGACCACCCAGTCATCTGTGCCTGGAGGCCATCACAAGGCACTCACCTCAAATGCTATTCCCAGGGGTTGGGACAAGCCCTGTCCTTTGCAGTCATGTTGCATTTTGGGAGGGGAAGGCTCTTATGAACATCTCCTTTTGTTCCAACAGGCTTTCACAATTAACACCTGTGTTTTACAGGTGAGCCCAGGCCATGCACCCAAAGCACACAGACACAGCTGATCTCCATAGGGATGCTCTTCTGCACTAGGTACCTGATTCACCTCACCAGGATTTAAGATCTTTTAAGATCTTGGGATCACCCAAGATGGGTGAGTGGTCACTCCATGAAGCAAGAAGGAGCTCCTAAAGCTGACTTGGATGTCAATTTTGCTGGGTCACCCCCTGTAAGTGACTGTCTCTCTTCACTACCTGTACAAGAAGCCAAGGGAGATGAGCCCATTAACATAATGAACTCAGTTAAGTGTCTAAGGTTAATGGGGACAGAGGCAGGTCAGAGAATCCCAGCCTTTGGGTGGCTCAGTGTCACCCACAAAAGTGCTTCTCCCAAATGCACACCTAATGAGAAAAACAGCATCCGTACCAAGGGCCTCCTAATAAAGGACAAGAGAATCAATTGAGAGAGCTAATGTTGAACAGAAATTCTACCATTGCTTTTTCAGTCCATTCCTTTTCCTTGAAAAAGCCCTTGAGACCCAGTCCTTTGGCTGGGTGTATGTGTGTGGATGTGCGTGCTGCTGACTTAGGTGTGGTACCCCTCCTCAACTGGTGCAATGGCAAAATGAGGATTTTCCTGGGAAATAGTACTTTTTAGTTTATTTTGGTTTCAATCTGAGATACGTGAGGATTGTGAAAAAGAAACAGTCCTTTGCCTGAAATTCTGTACATCAACCTCAGGTTATTTCAGGCAATCATGAAGCTATGGACATTTTTCATAAATTTACAAATATATATACAAATATACACGTATTTACAAGTATATGTGTGTCAGCCTATGGGCTAGATTTACTACTGTTTTATTCCAGCCACACAAAAGTATAATGGTTGTTTTTTACAAAAAGAGATTGGTAGAAAGTTGGAGTGACTTAGCAGTGACTTTTCCTGCATCTATGCCAAAGATCCTTGAGTGGGCTGACATGTAAGTGCAGCCCCCTTACCTAAGTCCCTTCATCACATATACACATAAATAGGACCCAGTCTTACATCTGCTAATGAAGCACATTTCTCCTTGATTCCAATGACCTGTAATCAAAGAGAATTTTACTTGAGAATGAACTGGAAGTTCAAGCCCATACAGTTTACAGTTTTCAAAGCTGTAAAGTCTGTCATACTAAGCCTCAAAATGCTTTAAAATAATTTAAGTTACTGCAGAAAAATACCTTCAAAAGTTCCCAAATATGCTTTTCTGTCTAAGTAGGGGAAATTTTGTCCTGCGAAAGATCAAACCACAAATACATAGATATAAACACTCTTAAGTGATGGAAATTGCCAAGTAAAAATAGTAACAGTTTAAATTAGATATCTGTGATTGCTGTTGGTGCCCAGGAGTTATAAATAATTCAGTACGCTCTAACTGAATAGTCCAAGGCTGTACTTTTGTTGTTCTGATTACTCAAACCTTCTTATGATCTATATTGTTAATGAATAACTCTTTGTAAAAAAAATACAGCCTTATGCTCTACTGCCAGAAGAAAACTCTTCTTGAGATAAAACATCACAAGAGCTTAAGCAAATTAGGAGCGTATATGCTTTTTAAAAAAAAATATGTAGGCACCAAAGGCATTTAGTGTTTTATTCACCATCTAAGGAGGAGTTGGATGCTGAGGCTGTTTTGTGTATCTGGCCCCAGGAGACTAAGCCATGACTGATTCACACTCCTTGGAGTCTACATCATTTCGAAACTGGGGCAAAATCCACATGTTTTTGAAGACTTTATTCTTTCTCTCACCTACTGCAGAATTCCTGTTACTGCTTGGGTATTTCTGACCTGCTGGCATAGTAACAAGGCCACTTGAAGGAATTGCCTTTACAGAGATATTCCTGTGTCCTGCTGCCACAGGTAGGGCTCAGACCCACGGGATGGGAAGCTCCCTGCTGTGCCCAGCAGCTTTAACTGCAGTCTTCATGCTGCTGACAGCCCACACAAACCCTCTGTAGACTCAAGGTGTCCTGCCATAGCACTGCCTCTTGGCACAGTGGGATTGTTACACTAAGGGATCATAAACATTTCTGCTTTGGAGGGCATGCATTGGCAACTCTTCCTTAAATATCCAAATACTTTTTGATGGAAAATACCAAATTTTTCCCAGTTGTACTGTGCTTCCTCATGCATCTTCAGCAGAGAGTTTCCACGTGATCTGCACGCACAACCTAACACGGGCACAGATGGCATCTGAATTGCATTGCAACTCCTGAGTTAAGTATAAAAGAATGGAAAACAATTATGCTGCATTTTGCTATGTATTTTCTCTCTATGTAGGACACTTTTATAAGTTCCTGGCATCCACATCATGTGGGATGTGCACATGTGTGTCTGTTTAAGGAAAGAAGGGCATGAGGGTGCCCATGCGTACACACCCTATGCAAGAAAACTTTTGAAGTCAGTTTTTGCCACTGTGCAGGAGTGTTAATCAGTGAAGGAAAAATATAAAAGTGCAGTCCTAGAAGGGACTGACAATTCCTGCTGATAATGCTGTGGATGATATTGGATTATCCTCACAGAATTCTACCAATTTTGACCTATAGCAACTGCTGTTGGGTCTCCTTTTATTCAGTCCCCCACTTTCCCCTGGAGACAACCTATCTGAGACTGATATTTTCATTGAAAGTCTTCCCTGAGCAAGGGAAGGACAATTGATCAGTGATTCTGGAGTGCTTTACTAGAGGTGACCAGCATTTCATTGCCCTGTTGTGGCCTATACTGGGGCAGTCATCCAGACTCTTTCCCCAGGTTAAATCCTGCTAGAGGTACTGCAATTCAATTGACAGCACTGTACCAGGCTCCAGTTCTCCCACTGATGTCAACAGAGAGCTTGTCAGAGTCCCCAGGCACCAGCAGCATTTGTTGTAAAAAGGTTGCAATCTGTAACTATGGCTCTGAAGAAGGCTGTAGGATTGGGGTGTAGAGGGGCAGACAGGATGGAAACCCAAAATCAGAGTTGGGGTGTGATGGGGAGGGAGGGGAGGTAGCATCTGATGACTTTCTTTCTAAAGCCAACAAATAGGTATTGTGAGTGTGTAAGCACACATTTCTTTTTCAGTGTGAACCAAGACAGCACTAAAATATTTTCTAAGGCATCTGAGCTTTCTATGAACCTCAACAGATCATGGAATAGTTCCATTATATTCCTGGCTGTAACTGGAAACAGTGGGACTATAAGTTTTGAGCTAAGCCCTGGTTTTTGAGTTTTCACCTTAGACTGGCAGAATCAAGATTTAATGGATCTGGCCTGGAGTTTGCAATCAAACTTTAGGCTTTTTTGAACTTTGGTCCCTGACCTTGGAAATTCATCTGTCACTAATCTTTGCATGCTGTTTGTGTTTCATGCCCATTTTTGACTCTTTTGGTACCTGGCAAACATTCAGAGCTGTCTCAGTTTTTCACCTGGAGTTCTTCCCTTGCTGGCTGGATGAGCACAGCGGTGTGGACCACGAAGGAGTGGGAAACCTGGGGGCAAGGAGATGCAATGTTGGTTCATGTGAATGTGCCCGAGCACTCCTGTAGCCCTTCCAGGCCTAGGCAGAGACACACAGAAGAAAGAGCCCGAATAATGCATGTCTTTATTTAAGCTATCCTTGGTAACATATTATTTTCCCTCCATTTCACTGCTGGCAGTTAGCTTGGCACTCAAGAATTAAGGACAGATTACAGTGATTTTCTTCAGAGCTCTGCTTATCAGTGGGGCTCCAGGGATGAGCCTGATTCAGAGGCGCTGCGTGGTGGGTAAACGGACAGCCATGGAGACACAGTCTTCCAGGAATGCTTGGGAATCTGAGATAGCCCCTGCACATCAATCCTCTCCTTCACCAACTTTGCTTTATTCACCATCCAATGAACTGCACAGCTAATGTGCCATAGCTAAAAATGCTCCCAAATGAATAACATCCACAGGAAAGCAGAATACCTGCACTCTCACAGTTCACTCCTGGGAGGATGAGGATCCTCTGTTTAGAGGACTCCGAGGATGCTTTTTTCCCCTTTCATTTGTCATTGCAGCTGGAATAGCATTTTAAAAAGTAATGACAATTTTCCAAAGCAATATTTCAAAGAAATTGCTCTGGTCACTGGTGGTTTGTGATCCACTTGCGACTGGGGTAGAAGAAAAAAAAAGCCCAACTAGAAAAAGAACTGGAGGGATTGTAGTATTTAAATGAGGAAAGATCAGTTGCGTGTTTGCAGAGAGGAAGAAGGGATAGATGATATGTACAGGTGGCTAATATGGGTCAGGAACTTTAACACACAAACAGCTTTAGCTTGAAGAAGGAGGTGTCCTATAGGGTACATAGGATGCAGGGCACACGTGCTCCTGCCCCACAGCCCCTTCACATGTAGTGTCCCAGCAAGGACAGACAGCAGAACCCCTGCAGCTAACTTGTTACAGTCACAGGGCAACACAACTGAGTCACTGCACACAAAACATCAAGCCTGCAGATCACAGTGTGCTGAGCCAGTTCATCCTGCATCCTTAGGAGGGGTGTTTTAGGATATCTGTGTTCACTGCACTCCAGTGGCTCTGTGGCCTCTGGAGCATAGAGATGTCTTGTCCCAGAAGTGCAACGTGAAAGGCTATGTGTGGGAAAGAGCCTGCCAAATATGGATCCTGCACTTCAGCCACACGGGAAGGGAGACCAAGAACATACTGCTTACTCAGAGCGTCACCTTATCTACAGGGGAAGGATGGGAAAAGAAGAGCGTGGGCTGGACTCTGCAGAAAGCTGAATGTCATCCAGGAAAGCACATTCTTGACTTTAAGCACATGAATAGTCAACCAAAATTAAGGGGATTAGTCACATGCTCCAAGTAAAGCACATGCTTAGGCACTTGGCCAGAGCAGTTCTGAGGGACGGGGTCAAGCCCCATGATGCTGGGATCACTGGTAACAGATTTCTAATTAGCTGCTCCTCTAACTAAGAAACCACGCACTAGTCAAAAAGCTTCAATCTCTGTTCAGAAAGATACTTCAAAGCCTCCCCCAAAATGCAGAAACTCAGAGTAGTTGTGAGTGTGCTTCAGCTCAGGAGAGATGGAGACACTAAGCATCACAAATTTGGATCTGGATGTATTCTGGATCAACCCTGCTCTAAAGACAAGTCTGAGCCAGCAGAAGGCGTGGTGGGGCTGTGACCCCTGTTCAGGGGTATGGAAGCACATGGGACTCCTCCCAGTTCTTTGAGAAGCACAGAGGGAAATTCACAATCTCCCAAAAGGGTTCTGCCCTTACTTAAAGCAATGATGAGAGAACTGGTGTTTGGACAAATGGTCCTTTTGGGGATCCAGTTGGAGATTAAGATGATCACCTGCTGCTTCAGACATTCCCATAGCTTTTACGATGTTTCATAGCCACACAGGCCTTACAGACCCTATGCTAAAGCAAGTGGAAAATCACAGAACTGGCCCAAAGATTCAGAGTCAACACTTTTCTGTTGTAAATAAAAGTAATCATAACCCTCTTTCACCCCTGCCACACACAGACACACACACAGGCTTATATACAGCTTGTAAACCAACACCATCAGAGAATACTTCATCAAGGTAAAACTGTTTTTATGCCAGCTGCAGAAAAAAAGGAAACCTTTGAAAATCCATCAAACAGCAAAATTACTTCCATTTCTTTAAATCTTACTGCTATACCTCTTTCAAAACTGTATCTGTAGAAAAATACACTGTGTGAACACTCATGGACCACACAAAGATGCATCATCACAGGGGCTGCTGTACTGCTCTGCCTGCCCCAGGGCCTGATGGTGGACTCCAGATAGGTACCCCTGTGACTCTGGTTTACCTGCATCACTCCAGATACCTGTATTTACATGGAACACCTTTCCTATCACATTCAGCACTGCAGAGGAGGAAGAAAGTTTGCATTCAAAGCTGTTTTAATAAAACTGCGGTAATTTTGCTAATAATTTCTTACCAAGAAGTTGTTTCTTTCAAAATTTTTCATGCTTTGAAGAAATGCGCAATTGTTATAGGTCTTTTTTGGTTTCCAGTTATTGGTTTTCTGCATTAAGGTTTCATTTAGCTCGCCAAGGCTGTTTTTGTTTTAAATTTCCTTCCTCTGTTCAATGGTAATTCATCAACCTCCTTACCAAGTAGGCACTTGCACAGTCAAATGATTTCAAAACTTTTCAAAACCACTCTATTTGAGAACCTTCCCAGAAAAAAATAAATAAAACAATCTGCTTAAAAAGGAAGTTTCTTCAAAAGGCTTGTATTTTCAACTCGAATAAATAAGTAATTTCTCTGGTCACATCTAATGGAAAATGAAATTGTGGAACTTCAGTTGACAGGAATGGCACTTCAGTGGCAACACACTGACTTAGCAGCTGGCATTGGCATGTTTGGGGAATCTGTAGGCAACAGAAAGCAAATGCTAGGTAGTTGAGCAAGAATGGAAGAAACCCAAATCTACGCTACTCCAACATGCCCTCCAGAAACTTCATTTCTTTGAGCACTGTTCTAACAGCTACATGTGTAAGAATTATTTGTTAGCTGGGTATTTTTAAACCAAGCAACACTGTTTTTTGCCAGCTGTGTAAATGGCATGACCTGGAAATTAATGCCTGCATTTCTGTACAGCAGGCACAGGCTCCTCCTCCTGGTGAGATTTTTTTTTAGATGGAGAATATGACTTTTTATTGACTGATGAGGACTGATATCATGCAGCTATCATCTAAGAAAGGATTGCTGGTACTTTCCCTGAATTAAGAGCATGTTGGGTTGGATTGGTTTTGGGGAGACCTTTTTTCTTTGCCCTGTCTCCCTTTGCCTGCATATTTGTCAATGGTGCTCTCACTCCTATATATGGCAATTCAGTCATCCTTCTTCAGAGTCCCTTTGGCTACACCCTTGGCCCTTCTTCCCCACCTTTCCCTCAGCCACTGGCACCCTGCAAGGACCCACTGTCCTCACAGCCACAATGCTTTGCTTCCTCTAATGGCATTCACCCACCTCTCCAGACTTAGCTGTTCCTTTAGCTCTTCTAGGACCTATGACCTGAACGATGGGAAGAGCAGAGGGAAGGAAAAAGGAGACAATAGGAAGAGGAGTAGCAGGAAAAAGAGAAAGACCAAAAAAAGAGAGAGAGTTCCATTTGCAGATTCACAGTTATCATACAATGCTTAAGCCCATGGGAAATGGATCTCTGTTCTCTGCATCTGACCCTTTCACATCCATCTGTACACAGTTCTCCCAGATGGAGAGAGATGTCCAGTGAACCGGGCAGTTTCCAAAGACAAGATGTGGGAAGGTCTTACTTGGCATACATGAACACAATGAGAGGCATCTCTTACTTCTCTCTCACAGAAATTAGCTCCCTTCTCCTCCTCCGCAATGGCTTTTGCCCAGTTGTCTCAAACGTCCAAAGCGGAAACTTGATGAAATCCCATTCCAGCAAATCCCTGGGAAGAACAACTACCAGGCCTCCCCCCACCTCCCTTCTCCTGTGTCAGTCTTCCCCTGGATCCACCATCCTGAAGCTCCATGAAAACAAAACAACCTCCTGAAATCCACCGGAGAAGATGCGCTGTCTCAGACCTGACGGCTTTCCTCGCGCCTCTGCCGTTGCGGTGCCTCAGTCTTGGGCCACAAACACAGCATGGATGGTTTAGTGGACAATCACATTGCAATGTTTTAAATTTTTCTTTTTTTTTTTTTGTTAAAAAAAATAAATAAAGTAAGAGGGAAGAAAAAGTTATACACACATGTATCACAGCATTTTCAAAAGGCCTTCTGCTGCATTTACGGAAGCAGTTCAGCCTCAGTTGTAAGCCTGGATGTAAGGCAGCTGGAAGATTAAAACCGCATTGTTGGATAGTCCGCTGAGATGTCCTCTTGGAGTTTTTTATTGTTTTCTGGTTTTATTTTCTTAGATTTTTTTTTATTATTATTAATTATTATTATTTTCACTTGTTCGCTTCTCTCTAAAGTTTGGCAGGCAAAGAGAAAATGCTTTTCTACTTTTCCTCACACATTCTGTCCATTTTGTTTTCTGCGTTTTAAGGAGGAAAAAAAAAAAAAAACAAACCAAAACCCCAAAACCAATGACAGGACAAGCTCCTGTAATTTTGTTTTTAAAAGAAAAAGAAAGTGGGTGGGTTTCTGATAATAGCCTTGAGGAGGTACGTCGTTGAAGTGGCTCAAATGCTTCATTTGTTCCTTTGCTTGCTGTTTGCATTTTCCCTTCTGGCTGCAATGGACACACTTTTTGTGTCATCCCCCCATGCCTCTGCCCCCACCATGTCCTGTACAGATTCTGGTTCCAGATTCCCCACATGGATCCCCTGTTCCCCCTCCCAAATGGCAGTAGGTAGGTGCAACTGTAGGTTCATTTAACCTCTAAGGTATGATGCTGAAGTTAAGAGTTGGATAGAAGAGCCACCACGTGAGAGAAAAGCTTTCCCATCGCTGTGAGAAAGAATGAAGCAACACAGAGTCCAGTGGAGATGTGAGTGCCATGTTGGACTCAGCTCTACCTTGGCACTGGCATTAATTTGAGATTTTATACATATATAATTATATATACATATATATGCATGTATAGGCATACATAGGCATATATATATATAGACACGTCTGTGTGTGTGTATTTGTTTGCTATTCTTTTTAGCACACTGTCCCATTCTCAGGTCTAGATTTGGGGCAGTTGGTCCTGGGGACAGGTTGGACAGAAGGGGCCAGAGTGCAGAAGAAGCCAGAGATCAGAGTGAGGCCCAGGCCCCCCCACGCACAGAACATGGACCAGCCATAGCCATGGCTGATGTCGTCGGGAAGTCCGTACAGGTAGCGGGGGTAGCGGGAGAGCTCAAAGTTGATTCCAGCCACGCACGTGCACAGTGAAATGATGCAGAAGGTTCCTGGAGGAGAGCGGGAAGGGGGAGAAGGAGGGAGGAAAAAAACAAAGAGAAGTTAGAAGAGCGACAGACATTCCCCTTTCCAAGCTGCCTGAGAAGAGCTGGTGCAAGCAGTAAGGAAGTGCCTAAAGGAAGATGTTTGCATAGAGAGTGGCTCGGTCTGGAGGCTCCATGGGGAAAGAGCTGAGTGCCACCAGAGCCTTGAATATTGATCTGCTGCTGAACAGAGCTGTATGGAGAAACTTCAACAGGAACAGTTTTTCATTATGAGCCATCCCTTGGGAACCAGAATGCTTCCTGGAACCATTGATTTTTCTGAAACTTTGCTTTAGACAAATACAGAGTAAATAATCTTGTTGTGACATTTTTGGGTGGGAAAATAACCTTGAATTTTTTGTTTAAGTCCAATTTTTCACTGATAGACTTTAGAGAATATTACAATATACTTGACATATTCTGGCTCTGTTGAAATGTATGTTTAAAATTACATGGGAGATTTTCTTCATGCTTTTCTTATATCAAAATACAGAATTTTTCATTATACAGTCTCCTTTTAAATATCACTGTAAAAATCTTAAAATCCTTCACAAAACTCAGATTCTGCCCTCTGCATGACTCCAGTTTCAATCTAGATGCCCTCTGCAGTGTTGCTGAAATCTTCAAAATATCCTGTTCTTGTTTTCCATCTCTGCAGCAATATTTCATTTCTTATTTCTTCCTGAGAACACTGCGAGGACAAACTTCATAACTCTGTCAGGTGGTTTTATGGAAAGACACACGTATCAGATGAGCTGAACTTTATCCCACCCAGATGAGTCTAATTTTGATCTTTGGCCTCCAGCTTCATCGAAGCTAAACTCTGAGCTCCTGAAATGTCACAATTTTCACCCACACACCAAATAATGGATAGATACAGATGTTACACACCTGACCTGCCACAAGAGATGACGACTCAAGTCAGCATGAAGTTGGTACTTTATTTTTCCTCTCTAATTCCTCCCTTTGCAGGCCTGTCTGAATTGCCTGGAGAGCCCTGGGCACAGAAGGCAACCTGCAGGACTCGTGCTACAGGACACACACAATCAGTCCTGTGTGTCCTCCCTCCGTTCGTGCAGGGATCAGTAACATGCAATGTGTGCTACCTGAGCAGCTCATCCTGCATCTGTTCACTAACAGCTGCTGGTGACAAATCTCCTCTTCTTCCTGGTCCCATCCCTAAACCTGGGATGTGTCCTCCCTCTGTTCATGCAGGGATCAGTAACATGTAATGTGTGCTACCTGTGCAGCACATCCTGCATCTGTTCTCTAACAGCTGCTGGTGACCAATCTCCTCTCCTTCCTGGTCCCATCCCTAAACCTGCACAATCTTCCAAAGCAGTCACAGTCAGCCTAGTTTCAGTGACAAGCTCCTGCCTTCTGGTGACTTTGCATCCTTCTACTCCTTCCTGCCCCTGGTCCTGCTTCTCTCCTGCAACACTTTTGCCGTTGTTTCTCTGCTGCTTTGCTGTTTTTAGTTGCAGTTGAATTGAATAAATGAATTTGACACTCCCCACTCTGAACACAGAGGTAAGATTATTTGGTGAATTCACATGGAATTTGTTTCAGAAACTGGGAGCATTTGCAGGAACATACACACACCACCAAAATGTAGGGGCTTTCCACTACACCCACCTCTTTTATTTAGTAGGAACATCACACAGGCATTGAATCTACAGGCAAATCTCTGTCATGGACCTGTTGTGAGATCAATGTCACAGTTCTCTCTCTGTTCCCTCTTCTGATCACTGCTGTGTCTGTTTGGATGGTCTTTTATCCACTGTATTTTGGAATGTCACTTTTAGATGGTCTCTGCTGTAAAGGTCAGGTGCCTTCCCTAATGCCATGTACAGCTGCCAGATGGCCCAGGATATTCATAAATAGTCATATTATGGGAGTGTCACTGGGTAACAGTGAGGACCAGTGAGCTGCTGCAGTAGGTACTATGCCTATTTCATTCAAAACAGCCTTCTTGCCTCCCACCAACACACCATCAGTCTGCAATCAGTGATCTGGATTCTTGAAAAAGCCTTGTAAGATCCCAGGCTCTGGAGCTGTCTTTGGAGATGTCCTATACTACTTCAAAGCACAGAGCAGGATAAATGGGGAGACCGCACTCCCACAACCCATTAGTCAAAAATCAGGTTGTTTGATTAGAAACCACATGTCCTTTCCATGTTTCATTATGTTACTTAGGTTATTCAGTAATATGAAGATGTCTTACAAGAATGTGGCTGCTCCCTGTGTTCCATGTCAGAATGACCCGTACATTGTGGGATCAGGGAAAAAATGATGCCTCAGAGTCACTGTGCTCTGAACTGAGCTCTGTGGCTCATTTCAAGTGGTTGTGGTTAGAAAATGACAGTGAGGGCCTTTCTTTGCTAGTAAGAACATGGTAATTTCAGCTCTCTCAAAATATAAGATTGTTAAGAGAAGTGGGTGGGAAAATCTGTGTGGCCAGACTGCAGCTGCATTTGCTAAGCACAAAAGGGAAGGAAATAACTTTGGATTTCAAATACTCCCTGTGCTTTCATGCTTTGTCTTGGCTGTTTTGATCACAAGCTCTTCAGTGCACTGAGTCTTGCTTACTTTTTGTATCTGAACAGTGCCCAATATATTGGCACTCCACCTTGCTGAGGGTATTCTGCCCCTTAACCAAGGAACAACAAAGATGAGCAAGTAACAACACTGGAGAAGAAAATCACAAGCATGAGACTTCTCTAAAAAAAAGCTTGCCCCCTTTCTGGAGAATGTGCTAACCCCTGATGACAAATAATGACTGCCATGCACAATGTCACAGAGTACAGAGTACAGTCCCCAGCCAGTCACCCCCCTATGCTTCTGCAGGATGTCTTGTACAACACAGACTTATCTGTCTCTCTAGGGCTGTTCATTGCAGACACAAAAAATGCCATTTTATGCCACCTAGAAAAATCTTTATGGCCATTTTATGAGTCCTATGTGTTGCTTGTGTTCAGCCAAGCAAGGAAGTTCCCACTTAGAGTTAATCTGGCCTCTCACCAGGAAGGCTACTGATGAAAACCGAGTAAGCTTCCTACCTCAGGACTGTTCAGTTGCTTTTCATCATGAGCTGGCAATCATAACACAAAGGATCATCCTTGCAAATGGCACAATTGTTGGCCATTGTAAAAATGGTAAAATGGGTAAAAGGGATGCAGAACCTGGGCTTACCCGTGGAAATGAAGCCTCTGCTAGTCCAGCTAAGACAGGGAGCTGAGGTGGCAGGAGAAGGGAGGCTGTCACTCCTGCCCATGACACTCTGCACTACGGACAAGATGCTTCAGAGGCAGCAGGACTGCAGGAAACCGTGAGCATTCCCAACCCTATGATTCCTTTTCTCCCTAGAAGTCGAACTGAACCCTTATGCAGTTTCCTGACAAGTTTTTGCCGTCAGTGAGGTTCCCTCCTTATTGTGCACTAATGCCCCAGAACCCCTGGAAACTGCAGCAATACAAACTTTAATTTCTTTGTGAAAACCATTCCCACATAGCTGTGGTTCAAGCAGATGATCAGACCTGAAGGCTGGTGGTCCAGCCATGGCTCTGATGCACAGAATGTGAATGACAGGTGGTAATAAGAGTTCACTGGTACATGAACTGCACGGGAAGATAAAGACCAACTCCTTCAGCAGCTGGGGGAAGCAGAACTCACAAAGTTCTTTGTGATGGGATTTACACATTATCCTTCTCAGTGAAACACTAATGAATGAGACAAGGCAACAGTGGGATTTTTGACAGGAAATTCACATCTCACTGCAAAATGCTTCAGTCAGGTGAGAGATGAAATTTCGTGTAAAGCTGTGTCTGTGCCACAGAAACTGCTGTTTGACATGTAGTCAAACCTCCATCCTGACTCCTTGTCAGGTAGCCTCCCTTCATCTTGGCCTAGTTTTGACAGTGCCTGTCCTGCTAATGGGCTGATGATCATCAGTGGTTTGAGAAGCTAAGCTATTAAATACTTCTTGGTTATCTTGTGCCTGTCTTTCTTATATATTACAGAAGAATATTAAACATTACACTGAATGTCCCTTTCATTTAGATTGGAAGGTCTTTTAGGACAGAGATGAACTTATTTGCTATATATGTACGTAAGATTGGGGTCCTGCCATCCTTGCTGCAGGGGCAGACATAGTCTGAAGAGGGATGGCAGGGAAAGGTAATATCAGTGTTGGTCAAAGCCTAATTCCATGTGGGTTGAGTCAGAGCCCTTTGCTGTAGCTGTTTTCAAGCATGATTATATCAAGCAGTGCCATGGGCCTCTGCTGCAAGGCATTAATTTTTTCTTTTTTTGTAAACGTCCCTTTCTTTCCAGTCAGCCCAGCTGTGTGAGGGTCTGCAATGCCTCCACAGTTTTTGAACCTCACCTCCAGGGTAGACCTAAACTGCTTGTGAGTGAACTGATTTAAACATAAACAGGCTCAAATCATCCATAGCAAATCTGTTTGAATTTTCCCTCATGCTGGTATCTCCTTGAACCATGTCAGAAGCCACGTCCTTCACCCACAGACCTGGCTCAACTTCCACAGTGATAGAGCTTGAAGGATTTCCCAAGGTCCGTGGTGTTTTGTGAGACAAGAACTGGTGCCTTTCTCAGATGCACTGCAGATGAAGGTGGGATTCCTGCTGCTAGGGCACAAACAGACCCTGTTGGCAAGAGCTTCATCTAAACATCCTCATCCTTATTATTAGGGAAGAGGTGTCTGACTGGAACCTGAAGGAGACATCACCAATTTGATGTCATGGGAAATCCAAAAAGCCAGTAATTAAAATGATCTGGGCACCAAGCCCACCTCTGAGACCCTCCTCTCTACAGATCATTTATGTCATGATTTGGAAATCTCTTCTTTTGCATCTGAGAGAATGATGCTCATTCTCTCCCTTCTCCCCACAACAGATAGAAATGACTCACAAACTGTGCCATCAGATGTACAAAGTAAACAACCCCAAAAACTGATTCTTCTCGCCTTCTGTTATTTTTTAAAACATATAGAAATGTCAAGTATTACTTATAAATTAGTAGATAAAAAGAGAACCACAAAGGTATGGATTTTACGATGTCCTTTGAAACCATGCAGTTTTCAAATAAATGTAAATCTCTGCCTTTTAAAGTATTTCTAGTAGCTTCTTGTGGCCACTAATGTATTTTGAAGGAGTGCTGTTTACTTAATTATCATCACTTTCTTTTATTATAGGGCTATGGGAGAAAAAAAATCTCACAGGTGAAACAACATTATCTTTACTTTTTCTCTGCCCTACTAACTTTTACTGTTTTCAAGGTACATCAAACAAACAAATGAAATTAGGTCTGATCCTAAAGTGGCATGTGTAGCGTTAACTATTTAAATTATATCCCAATCAAATGAAATTATTAAAGAATACACTGACTTCCCTCCCAACACAGTGATGACAAAAGCCTTTTGGAGGGAGGGAGCAGCTTTGCAGTAAACTCCTTCTGTGCACGGATTAAACGCCTCAGCAGCACGCAGCTCTTGAGAACACTTTATTGCTCTGTGCATACACGCATAGAATATAAATTATTGCTTAATTATGTACTGTTCCAGCAGAAGCAGCTTGCAGCATCACCAATACATTGCGGAACAGCAAGGGGCTTACTGGAAAATTGCCCTTATGAAAAAAGAGGAGATGGAAGGATAAATCTGACTGGGTGATAGAGATTTAGTGCCGTGTCCTTGTGAGATTACATCCCCACCTGGGTTGGGACTTAATGCATTTTTATCTTATACCATGGACCAGATAAACTGCAGGGTCTGTCGTGCTATTGCATTAAAGCCACTCTCAGAATGTGGTTTGCATTTGGCCTTTGGCCTCGTGCCTCACAAGGTGCCAGAGGTGCTCAGCACACGCCAGAGCTGTGCGCCTGCTGCGTTTCACCTCCCCTGTGTGCCTGTCTGTGACTGCTGCTGCACAGGCTGAAATGTCTTATGGCACCAGGGGATTGTGTGTCCTCAGCCACAACCCCAAACGCTTAATGGGGACCATCCCTAGGCTCGTGTAAATCAGCATCAGACACACAGGAACAATGCTGCTGCAGCAGCTGAGGGCTGAACTCCTGTTTGCTCTGCTGGTACAAGTGTCAGTCCCTATTTCACCCTGCATATTTGCACATGGTGACATTTCCGTGCCCGTGTCCCTCGGGGCACGGGGCTGCACTGGGAGTGGACACCCATGCTGTGCACAGCAGCAGCCGCTGAGCTACGGCATGAGCAAGCACTCTCTGAAGCTGTGAGCTGGCATGTAAGGCAAAAGCAGCACTGCTCTGCTAAAGGCACGATGGTTTGATGGACTAGGGAGAAAAGAAAGCTTTCAGATCAAAGCCTGAGTGAATAACCCTCTGATTACTTTAGCAATGGTGGTTGCTGTGACCCACCCAAAATAACCTAACAATAATAATGGGTTGACTACAGCCATTGAGCAAACATAATGGGTCATGAACTTGCAGCCGCAACACAGGAGACAGCAAAAATTGGGCCAGTTGTAGTACTGTGATATGACTCCGATTTTACTGGGAGCAGAAAGGAAAGAAAGGACCTCAATGTCAAAATGTAGAAACATTCTAATCCAAGGTTAGTGAAATTATCCCATCCATGTGCTGGCAAGCACCGTGCTTGGCAACATCCAGAGGCTACTGGCAGGTTCTTTCATCCCCTGCAGCGTGGAGCTCACAGCATGACCCAGGCAGAGGCCAAAAGGTTAAACAGAAATGGACACTGGAGATCTGAACAAACTCAAGTGACTCCATCACACCTCAGATTTGCCTCAGATGACGACACATAAGTTTAGTATCAAGTTGTACCTTAGGCAGGTGCTTCCCACCCTAGGCATTTGTCAGAGCTAACGGGAAACTTGTGGAGTCAGGTCGGGTTTGCCTTGTCCCAGGACACGTTCTGTAGCATGAGGCATCTGCAACACATTGCATCTGGTCTTTTAGTAATGAGGTCATTATGCCTTTCTGTATGTAAGACCATTTTCTTCCAGTCAAAAAACTGGACATCTCTCAGAAGGAGCCTCAGAGGATTCATGTAATCTTTCTTTTGTAGGAAATTCTAAATTGCTGAACAGTCTACTGATAGATGTTCTTAAAGACAAGTGAGGCTGGAGAGCAGGTACAGCACAAGTAAATTCACTGCAGCCTTCTTCCATATTGCCTAGTATGTGCCACTAAAAATACTCCTAGAGGAAATACTTTCAGGTCTAAAAGGATAGTCACCCACATGCCTTTTTAATCCTTTTGTTTGCTGAAGGCAGTACTAAAGAAGCCACTGGGAGCTTGGGGTGATGGTGGTGGCTACCTGATTTGGCTATTTCCCCCTTCAGGTGCTGGAGAAAAGCCTATCCACTCATTTTTTTCAAGTGGCCAATGGACTGTTTGCTTGTACAACTTTCAGGTCTTTACTGCAAAAGTCTCTGGGCTCTATTACTGTTTCCCTGAGTTTACCTGCCAGGAACAGAAAAATCCTTTCTATATGTGCTGATACTGTTACTGAGATAGAATAGTCAGAAATCAAAATGAGATGCAATTTTGTCTGGTCAACGAGAACCACTTAGTGCAGGGCACCCCTATGAAGTTTATGTCATCCACACAAATGCTTGCAAGCAGCACACTAGACTGACCCTGTACAGCCTTAAAGGATCATGTTGAAATCTTCTTTCCTGTTGCAGGGGGAATACCTGCTCATCCTCTGTGGCCCACACAAGTGCTTTGGCATGACTGATCTCTGTACACCATGCAAGAGCCAGTTTGGGCAGAAATAAGGAAGGCCCTACTAATTTATAGTTTCTACCAGGTGCAGTTGCTTTTTAAGCGGAGTTTCCTGTGTCCAACTGGACTCTGTCCAGGCAGATCAGACCAAGTGAGTGTGGCAGTGATTTGCTCAAGGGGAATGTTGTTTTTCCAAGCTGACAGCCTGAGGAGCCAAGAAGGTGACTCTAAACCTTGCTTTAGCCTCTGCATTTAACAAAAAGATCTGCCACACACAGAGATTTCTCCCCCATTCCCTGTGTGAGGATGTCTTTCTGTCTAGCAAATCATGCCAGTATTAATCGTCTTTCTGTAGCATGTGTATTCTTTCCTCTTTTATGCCAGGCATGCAAACAACTCAGGAAAACTGTCTATTTTAAAGACCAGCCTAATAATAAATGCCAGCTTTGTTTTCATTGTCTTCCTCTGGCCTTGATGCATCTTGCCACTGGAATTCAGAAGCCAGCAACAGATCAAAGACCTAGTGACATTATTAAAGGATACGCGACAACCACTGAATTTTAAAACACACAGAACTTGTTTTCCAGGGCTGGGCGGGAAAGTCTTTTGTATTTCTACAGAATCTGTCTTCTCTGCTTTATTTCTACTTTATTTCACCTCCTGTCAGCCCCCCAAAGACCTACTGACATCCCTCAGAAGCAGCTTGATTGCATGCCCTTCACGGGCTGCGCTAAGTTGTCTGTTCTCGTAACTTTAGAAGGTACTTTTGCCTCTGCCAGTACCTCCCATCCTGGTGAGGGAGAAATTACAAGTCAGTATAGCTGACTTAAAATGAACACACAGAGGAATATGAACAGTTCTTCTTGCTGAAAAGCCAGACAGAACTGACTCCTTAATTTACTGGACACCAAGTTCAGGGAGACAGATCTGAGCTAGGACAGAAAAACAATGAATTTAGACATGCACATACACTACTTGCCCTGTCTTTTGCTCCAGACTATAAGATCTCTGCACCTCATTAAAGAAGCTTTTTCTCTCCTTCTCCTAAGTGCCAGTGCTCTCCCATGATCAGGTACAAGGTTGGTGGAATTGTGTTGGTATTTCTTCCCCCACAACCTGCAAGTGCACATCTAGGAGCATCAGAAATAAGCCACAGGGAAAAAAAAATCCACAACACATTTGAAGGTTGACTTTGAAGTCAGCTGGTAATGTTTCCATGGAGATCAAATGCTATGGAGTTGACAATGAATTCTCTTGTTGAGCCTTTCCGTCCAGGAGGAAAAAAAAAAAAAGGCAAAGAACAATACTTCTAAATGACTACACTCTGCAGTACAGTAGTGTTATTGACTTGCAAAAACCACATCTATATCCCAACCCATATTTTCTTATGGAGATGTTAACTCTTAGGTCTCAACATTTCAATGCTAGGTGTGCCAGTATTCAACTAGTGATTCAGATATATTTGTGAGGTACTGGAAACAAATAGCATCTAGTGAAAATAATATTATATGAGAAAAAAGATGACTCTGAATTTGAACTTATGGTATAAATGAGAGCTTTGATTCCCCTTGACGAGTATTATAACATGAAATTATAAAAGAGCATGTCAGTGTCTGATATGCAGTGACACACAGATGTCTGTACTGAGAAAGTGGGTGATGTCCCATATTTCCAGAGAGTCTCCAACTTTCCTTTCAAAATGAGTGCCAGCAAATAAATAAATGCCAAATGTGTTGTTGGTTCACCAGAGAGCAGAGAGAACTACTAGAAGTAAAGATCTAACAATGCTCTGCTTTTTTAAGCATAAAAGGCAGAGCATTGAGAGCCTTGTCCTGCCATCAGCTGAGCAACTTCTTTCTAGCTGGGAAATGCTCAACAGGCCATCTTGGCATTATATTAACCCCAAAAGATGGCAGAGGGGATGTTTGTCTGCATGGGTGATTTCCTAAATATTTATTTTTTTGAGTGAAAATAGGAAATTATCTAGCACTCAGAAGGCAAGTGATAACAATTGCTAAAGGCTGATTTATGGCTCACTGGTCTGGATGAAGGCGCACCTCCAGTTCTACCCCCGTATCAGGACCCATATACCTACAGTGAACCTGTATCCATACATATATGTCTGGACATGTATCCATCAGTGTCCTATTTTTGAAACATGTAAGAAAAGAGCCACTCTTCAGACTCCAGAAATCTGGCCTAAAATGCTACCAAGGAACATGACTTCAGCCAGGTCTGTGCACAACCACAAGCTGTGCAGGGAGAGATGTTTTAAAGGATCATAGAATTGCTTAGGTTGGAAAAGACCTCTAAGATCATCGAGTCCAACCATTAACCCAGTACTGTCAAATCCACCACTAAACCATGTCCCTGAGTGCCACATCTACACATCCCTTGAATGCCTCCAGGGATGGTGACTCAACCTCTTCCCTGGGCAGCCTGTTTCAGTGCTTGACCACCTTCTTGGTGCAGAGAATTTTCCTATTATCCAACCTAAATCTTCCCTGGTACCATTTGAGGCCATTTCCTCTTGCTCTATCCCTTGTTACTTGGAGAAGAGACCAACCCCTTCACAGCTACAATTTCCTGTCAGGTGGTTGTAAAGAGGAATAAAGTCTCCCCTGAGCCTCCTTTTCTCCACAGTTAACAACCCCAATTTCCTTGGCCACTCCCCATAAAGAGGGACAAATCCTTAAAAGTGAAGAAAAAGGACATTTTTAGAAACAGGTTGACTCTTGCTTCCTGAATATGTATGCTCTTGGCCTTGTTACATTACTTCTTGATGGGCACGAAGCCTGCATGACTGCTCTGAGCTCTGCTTCTCCTCACAGGTCCCAAAAGACCCTCATCAGCTCCTTTTCTGCCTTCCACAACACACTTGTCATGTGTTTGAGAGTTTAAAACAATCAAGAGCCTTTGAGAGGTTTAAACATTTAAAGCCTATTAACGCTGTACATTAACTCAAGCTCGTTCCAATTCAAAGCCTTAAATCACTTTAGAGCATAATGCAAAATTTAACCAAAAGCACACATAGGAGCCAGAGTGTCCATGTGTGTGGTGGGGGAGGCGTGGCAGAGGAGGGACTCACTTTGCTGTGCTGAGGCTGGTCTCAAAGACTTTCATAACCCATTTATGGCATCTCTTGGTACAAACCAGCCTTTGTCTCCATCTGGAGGTCAATCCACATAAATAAGTTCTCACAGTGGTCTGTAGGGAATTTAGCCAAATTTTTAAGCTCCTCTGCAGTCATCATTAATTTAGTACCTCCCACAGGAATAAAACATTACTGGTATCTCATTTTTTCCAGTGTCCCAACATTTTGAATCATAATTACTCTTATAAGTGGCCAAAGGTATTATGCCTTTGTGAAAACTGTATTTATCCCAAGCTTCACAGTTCACATTCCAGTAACTTACTGCAGATCTTGATTTTTCTATAGATCACATGCTGCTGTTTAAGATCTGTATGCATACACTTCTGCACACACATGTGCATTTACACTTGCTTTCCATAGGGAAAAGAATATTTGATGTAAACTTTCTAAAACTATTCCTTTTTGGAAAGAAGCACAAGAAACTGAACTTTCAAAGAATAATGTGGAAATGAAAAAAACAAATATGAACACAGGAAACACCTTCCATATTCAGTGTTGTGATTGATCATGTCACTACAAGTAAACATTCTGAAGAATGGGTAGAGACCTTGATTATGAATGAAAAATGGAAATCCTAGGTGCCCTGTGGGACCTTTCGTATTTCCCAATGAATTCCAAAGAATGGCTCTTACTTTCTCCCTTTGTTTATCTTCCTCTTTGCTTCCCCTTGGCAGCTACTATGAAGGTACTTCATAACTGCCTAGGAGATGTCAGTCACAGAGCTTTGCCTTACACTTGCTGCATTAAATTGCTCCGTTTTTGTTTCTTAAATTATTCAGCAGTGGGACGATTATTTTGAGATGACAGGACCACGGTTGTGTGGAATAAACACTCTTATTTTCTACCGTTACGTGCTATTTTCAAAGTACAGTGAGTTAAATTTGGGCCTCGAATGACTCAACAGCTGGTAACGATCCGTGGCTGCAAATACACAGATGCCTGCGTTGTCATCCCCTAACATATGCACAGCACAGGCGGAGGAAGCTCAGCACAGAGGCTCGGGGATTTGGAAGACAAGGCTCTCTGTGGAGGTGGGAACGAAAGAGGATACGATGTGTGCAGCACAGCTATCCTGACAGCGGTGCAGCACGGGCTCCCAAGCCCTGTTTTGAAGCATCCCAGTCTGGTCATCAGCTCGTGGGCACAAAGAGTCAATGCTGTGACAGCTGATGGCACTGGCACAAAGCCCTGGGTGTGCCCTCATCCCCGCTGGCACCTCGCAACAGCCCTGCATGAAGTGGGGCACGGCTGGGGCAGGAGGTGACCCAGTCTAAATGGTCAGTCCATCCTCTGGCTGGGAGGGTAACAAAGCATTTTGACTTGGCCCTGGACTGAGGAAAGGAATATTTTGGAAGTATTTCTGAGAAGGTTGGAAATTACTTATAAAAAGCTGTTTCTCCCTAGTTTGAAATATAAATAAGAACACGTTCATACATACATAAGTAGGTTTTTCTTTCTTTAATAAACATTCTCTCTTGTATATCTGAAATAAAGCATTATGCCAACACACCTGCATAACTTAACTTTTTATTCCTTCTCACACATATTTCCTGCCTGCTTATCTTTACTGCAGCAGCCAGCATTGGAAAGGTGTTCACCTCTGCTATGGGAAACATTTGAAGCTTTTCTAACCCTGACCTAAGTCCCCTGAGTATGGACAGGCTACAAAGAGTAATGTCTCTGCAGCACTCTTAGAGGGAGTCAGAAGAAACCCAAATCAGTGGCAGAAGTGGAACTGGTAAATGGCACTTGAAACTCCCAAACTGGCGAGGAGGGAAAAGGAGAGGATGAAAGAAATTCCTGATGTTTTTGAAAGCAAATGCTAGGACAAAAAATCAGGCCAGAAAAACTCCATATTACTACTTTATGTGTACAGCATGACTTCAAGGTCTTTCATGCCATTAGAAAGGGGAGTTTCAGACTCCTAAGCAAAGCTCCAAGCCCAGTACCTCATGCAAAAATATCACTAGGCAAAGACAAGAAATGAGCTGCTATATGAGCCTCCGGATCATTTTATTACAGATCTGCATGGTGAAGCCAAATCACATGAATAAGGGCATTTAACAGCTGGAATAATTTTCAAATAGACTAATTAGAGACTGAATTATTAATGGTAAAATTTCTAATTGGCTCAAAGCAAGGTTACAGCAAGAAACTCACTTGACTTTGCAAAGAATAATGAATATTTGCAAGGCTAGTAAAATTACATGCTTCTCTAAGAAAATTGTTAGCAAATGGGGAAAAAACCCTGAAGTCATCCTAAAGTGTATATCACAAGACAAAACTGGCAGAGACCTGATAAGAGTGAACAGAACAGGTAAAAACAGTAAACAAGTGCAGAGATGATTTATTGCATTTATTTGCAGTAAATTTGGAACAAAATAAGACAACGCAGAAGGCTCTCCCTGAAGGGCTGCCTTGTTAGGCATGCAGTAATACCCTGAACTATTTCACTGAAATGTGTTCTCAGTACAAATTACAGACTTATGAAAGGAAAATACATGAATGTGCAGCTGAAGGACAGAGCTCTGATAAGGATGATAAAACATCATTCTTTGTCAGTCTTTTAATACATTTACAAAGGCAAGTGATGTAGCTTTGGCCAGGGATAATTGTGTGCTGAAGCAAGTACCAGAACATGATATTGGAAGTGCCATTTTGTATTTCCAGCTGGGACAACAGACAGCAGTTCAGCAGGGAGGTGCACAAGGTAGGGAGGGGGAAGATGCAGTCACTGCCAAAACACTGGATCATGCCATCAGGAGGCAGCCACCCCACTTTCCCCACAGCAGGCACTGATGAGGAAGAAAAGGGTTTTGAAGCATTTAAGTACAAAGTCAGCCCTGCCCTCAAATTAGAAATAATGCAAGCAATCTGATATTTCAAAACAGCTGACTGAAATCAGTTGACCTGGGAAAACATCAGGCTATCAGAGATTGTCTTTAAAAGATGATTTTATAAAGCAAGTACAATAACAGGAGGTGTGGTGAGGTTGGGTTTGCATGCCTGCAAACCTAGCAGAATCTGAGATGCTGAAACAAGAAGATGCTATGGATGAATGTGCTGGAGAGCAGGTAGAAAAAACTAGGGTTAGATGGATATACAGCTTGTTCGCTGATCATGATACAGGAAATATTCATAAACAACTTGATGGAGAACTAAAAGAAGGGATTCCTAGAGCCAATGGAATTTGCCTTGGTAGAGTTACCAATGTGCCAATTCGTAGCATCTCAGCTCTTTGGAGATGGAAGTAAAACTGACTTTTGACCTTGACCATATTGGCTAAATGAGCTGCTGAGGGAGTGAAAACACCAATCAAAAGAATTGACAGATTTGCTATAATAATAAACCCAAAAAGGTCAAGGATTTGAATACATTCAGAAGAGCTGCTCAAAGCCAGAAAATGTGAGCACCACTTCCTGGGACCTGATGAGGTGGCCACGTCTAGACTTGAAAAAGCAAAGGCATAGTTCTGGTGCAAATAAAATTGCTTTGGTCAAAACACAACATATGAAATGCCCCACATGCATTTCCTCAGGTAGATGTTTAACTGAATTCCTCTTAGACTAGGTACTTGATGAGCATGAAAGCATCAGGTTTGCCACAGGACTCTGACATTTGGAAGAAGTGCTACAGATGCTCCTAAGGTTCCACAAATTGTTATAAAATTACAAAATTACTGGATGGAGCTTTTACTGGTGCACAGATTTTCAGTAATTTGCATGAAGAGAAAACACAAGAACCTGCAAGAGGATGTGCTTGGAGTCATGTATAATTTGAGTGTGACCCACTTCTGTAACAGAATTAAACAGTCTCAAGTAAGATGAATAAAATGAACTAATCACAGTGAAATTTAAGAGCACAGTTCCCAATGGAAAAACTTTTTAAAAAGATAAACTCTCCCACCTTGCAGGGTAAAATGATACTGACAATACTGAAATGAAACTACAACAGATAGTGCAATTCTGCATAGAGGAGGCTGTGCAACAGTACTATCATGCAAAATGAGATAAAAAGTGCTAAACGTAATTTACAGTATCCATCTGGCTCTGTACAAGATGAGGGACTGAAAAAAAATCCTACTGTGGACAGGCAAACACTGTCATTCAAGATAAGGAATCCAAGTATAAACTGTACAATAAAACTGAAAATTATGGAAAAGAATTTTGGAAGCCGTAAGGGATCTGTGATTGCTGTTGATACAGATACATTTGGACTAAACAGAAAAGATGAATTATTAATGATTTTTAGCTTGTTACAAAACATGCACAATAGCAGTGTAAAACACTCTAAATCACAGTTTACATGTCCTGGATTCCAGATGAGCTAATACCAGATAATGGCCAGCATTTCGTAAATGACTTGTTTCAGCAATTTCCTTGAGAAATTAGATCAAGCAAAGTAAAGCAAGTCCTTATGAGGCACTGCCACGTGGGTTAGCAAGAGGACTGTTTGGTAAATATAATAAAGAACCAGAGGTACAAGCAAACCACGTCTGGTCTTGTTAGATTATTATAGCACACTTCTCAGTGCTCTGTTGAGATTTCCTGTTCAAAGAATCATGGGCAATAAGGGACAAACCCCATAGATATGTTAAGCCAGCAATGTTTAAACATTGCAAAAGAGCTGTTTTTCTAGAAATAAAAACAGAACAAATGCTACAAACATAGCCAAGACAAGTGGTGTTGTAAATGGAAGGGAAGGTTAGATTTCAGTCTTATTCTATAGCTACCAATTGAACACAGCCTCCTGTCAGCTGCAATGAGGTCAGATGGCAGAAACCTTTCAAAGCAGTTCTCCCACTCTTGGACCTGAGAAAGAGTTAGGCAAAACTGAGAGGCACTCTGGCTCCATGCAGTTTAAGAAACAGAATGGTAATATGTTGACAGCATTTATGGCACGACAGAAGCAGCTTTGTATTCAAACACCATCCAGCAATAATAAAGTTTAAATTAAAAGATTCATTGGCTGTAAAAGGAAGGGCTGTCTAACACATGACACAGTCTGAAAGCATTGATAGCTACTGACTTTTAGATTAGATGGCTCTAGTTGTGTATTTTATTAACTGCCTGCTTCAGTTTGTAGATGTTACTTTATGCCCATTTGCTGTTAAAAGAAATCAGTATAGCAGTTGCTACTGACTTGTGCAAAACAAGAAGGAGAGTAACCTTTGGGTAATACTGATCCACGTGTCTGCGCTGAAGCAGAAAATAAGTTTGATCTCCTCCCAGCACATCTTTATTTATAATATTACACATCTTGACAGAATTTGGCAGATAAAATAATCTGGTGCCTCTCATTTCAATTAGTTTTAGGTTCCAACTGCTGGATCTGGTTATTATTTTGTCTATGCTAAGAGCATGCTACTATCAGATGGCTTCTCACTGCATAGGTACTTTCACTCTGTGTTCAAGTCAATTACAAACCTTCTGTTAAACAGTTTCAAGCAATTGGCTTACTGTGGCATGCTTTTTCTTGTTTTTCAAACCATGAGTCATTCTTACAGCTCTTCTGCAAACCTCTCCCGTTCTTTCCACATCCTTCTTTAGCATTGACACCTGATTAGGATGTCCAGAAATAGCTTTCCTCAGCCCAGAGATAACACCACCTCATGGTCTCATCGTGTATTCCGTAAGAAATAACCCATTTAGCAGCTGCAGTGCACCAAGAGCTCCTGTGCAGCTGGATGATCCCAGCACCCACGATTCCAGAAACCTTTTCAGAGCCCCTGCTCTCTGAGAGGGAAAATCTTGTTCTGTGGGGATGACTGAGGCTGTTCCCAGTTGCATGACCTTGGCTCTGTCTCCACTGAAATGTGTGTTGTTTGAGCACACCAAAAGATGGCTTTGCAAGCTGTGAGTGACCCATTCCACTACACATGGTTACACTGAATCTCTTTTCACCTGAAAACTTTCCAGTCATCTTTCAAATCACTAACAAATAATGTTGAGCCAAAAGGTAATCTCTGCAGCTGCACTAGAAACCAACCCATATATAACGTTAATTTCCAAATAGTAAACAAGACATAGCTAGTTTCTAATAAGTTTAAGTTTTCTGTATTTATTTAGTATACTCTAAATGTTTTAATCTGAATGTTGTGCTGTAGTAAGTTAAATATCACACGGATATCTGACCAGATTAGAGCAAAATGGCCCCTGTGCAAACTAAGCTTTTAAATACACAAGAAACACCAAGCCCATCTGGCAAGCCATTGCCCATAATGTTTTGACACCCACAACAAATCATTTACAGACATCCCCACAAAGACCAGGGTGTGCTTGCACAAGATCCTAGCAGACTTCAAATGTGTTTGTGGACACAGAGAGAACTGATGTCTAATGTCACCAGCAAAACATCACTAGAACATAAATACTTGTTACTCCAGCACTTAACTCCTCTTCTGGGACTACAGAATCTTTCCTCTATGTCACACACTGATCTGTGTCACACCACAGTAGAGATAAACAGATGATAAAGTGCACTGAAATGATGATCTGCCTGGAGGGCAAAAACCCAGCTAAACAAAAATCACCAGCAGAGAAAAGAAGACAGAACAGAAGAAGTTGTGTTCACTTTGAGACATTCACCCAGTGCTGTGTTTGGAACTTGACTCTCACACCCTTCAGTTCAAGTAACTGTGCCTTGAAATTAGCTGCTAACAGAAATTTGGATGGCATTTGTAGTAAGGAAGGCTGGTACATTACATGGGAAATGTTGGATGACCTTGAGGGCTGGTGTAGTAGGAATGGGAAGAAGTTCAAAAGCACAGAGTGTCAGGGCATGTACCTGGGGAATAATAAACAGAAGCTCTGCTGTAAATTGGGAGAGCATCAGTAGGAAAGTACAAAGGTGGAGAAAGGCCTGGATGTGTCATCCAGCTGCAGGATGTCTGTGGGTCTCCAGTGTGATGCACCATGAAAAAAGCAAATACAACCACAAAATACTTCAGGTGAGGAATTACCAGCAGGGGAAGAAAACCATCATATCACTTATACAAGGTATTGACTAGACTTGGTTAGGAAATGGTCCTTCTCATCCATGTTTGAGAAAGGCAAGTACAAACAAGATCAGGTGGCAGAAATTGTTCTTACAAGAGAAGTCTACAAGAAAGTGTACGTAGAGTGAGAAAAGGAAAACAGAATACCATTTCTCTTCATAGGTACAGCAAAGGAAAAGACATATAAACGAAAGGTTACATTTGACTGAATAACAACTGATGAGTAATAAATATAGATTATAACTTTCAGCACAGTTTCTAGGTATCAAAGTGTCCCACTGTGAAATAGGATAGTGGTGAGAATAACATCTGCATAACATTCAGATTTTTATTACTGAGCTTACTAAGTGACAGTGTTATTTGCAACGAGAGAGTACTGTACTAAAAAACTCAGATGGCCTTTCTACTACCATGAGTTACAGACACTGTTTTGTGATGGAAGTAAAATGTAACTATGGCTGGGTGATCCTTGATGTGCACCAGAAGGAGCTCAGAATACAATCAAGTCCAGATCAAGTAAAACAACTCTGTGACTTAGAAAAGGAGGGACATGTGGAAAGAGGGAACATGAAAACAACAAGAAAAATACATTCCTTCAAAGACCATCATCCTTACCTCCCATGAGGAAGAGAAGCCCTGCCACATACTGCATAAGGCCTCGATCCCAACAGCACCCCAGCACACCAATAATCCATCCAAAGAGGATGATGGCCACAGCCATGCCCATGAAGCCAGCTGTCATCCTGCGCAGATCTGCAGTGGGGAAGACAGAAAAACAACATGAGTGGGAACAGTCATAAATCAGCATCATCAGGGGTTCGTATCAGTCTTAATCCAAAATGCTACTGATCTGCAAGGACCTCAGTGTCTGTTGGTGTAGGATGATTTGAGTAAGGATGATTCAGAGCGAGGACAAACCATAAATTAAGTCAGTAGCTTGGGCTGGCGAGAGAGAGAGGGGTGACTATTTTACCACACAGTGAAGCTCAGTGCAGATGGACTCAAGTGACTTGTGACAGCTTGCTCAGGAGCTAGAAGTTGTAAAATGGCCTCAGTGCAATGCTGTGCCTAATAACTCCAGTCTCTGGGCACCAGCACAACATCTGTTTACATCTTGCCTTCTCATCTCTGTCCATTATCCACAGCATCCAAAGGATGCCCCTGCTCAAACTGATCAGCAAAGCAGTTTCTATGCTTTGTGCCAGCACAGACATGACAGAGGATTCGCCTCAATTGTGACCCACTTTGTGATCTTGGGCAAGTCACTGAGCCCCTCTGGGCCACATCTTCCCACATGTGAGTTGGGCCATGGCAGTGGTGGAAGGAGTGAAACGTGGTACCTCCAGAACAGCAAGGCCCATAGACACTCTGATGTCAGACATCATTAAATGCACTCCAGATACAGCTGGGACAGAGGACCCTGGACCTAGATGCTGGCCTTGCCAGATGATTTTTGGTGAGGACATTTCTGAGTGCTCCAGGAAGCACTGAGTGTAGGAGGAGGGCAGGGTGCTGAAGCAAAACATTTTTGTATTCAAGTGGGGACTGAGTACATCTGATGTGGGTGAAAGGCGTTGACCTGCATTTATTTCATAAATAAAGGAAAAGGGTCCCCAAGTCCTAATGAAAGGAATCCTTAAACAAAGACCTGGTTATGTTGCATATTTGCCTTCTGCAAAAAGGATGAGACTGTGGGATTGCTGGGAACCCTCATCCTGCATGTGCTGGGAAAAAAATTCTTCACAGTTGGTTTGGATGTGAAATCTGGGCAATAAGACCACCTGGCAACTGAAAGAGCAAGGACTATGTGAGCTAAAGAGCATCTTCACACCCTGAGATAATGAAACAGATGGGGGCATCTTCACTAACATTTGATTATTCCCTGTCCCCCCTTCACGCACGCATAAAAAGTTCAAGCACTGATATGTCAAGAGTATGTGTACAGAGAAAATTCCAGCCAAGTCAACTCTCTAAACATTTGTTTCCTTCTTGAAACACTTTTTTTTTTTGCACAGCAATGATTTTACTTTTTTTTTCTTTTCAAGAGACAGAATGCTTATGACAGAGGAGAAAGAATGCTTATGACAGAGGAGAAAGATTTGAAAACAGTGAATCATCCACCAGTCTCTATGGCAGCTTTTCTCCTTGGCTGGCCTTTGACTATTTCTCAGTTTCTGTTATTTTTTATGCTTTTCCCACAGTGGATAAAAGGACCACCAATACCCACAGCACAGATTCAGTGAAATTTGTGAAGAGTGATAAATTACCATAATCAGAGATTTATAAAACTTCATACCCAAAATGCTAAGTGTCCACAAAGTCTATATAGGTATGCTGGGACAGAATGACTTAAAGGCAGTTTACCCAGGCCCATGTTCATTTTAGCGCTTTGTATGCAAGATCAAGTTGCATGCAAACACAAGCCCTCCCTTGAAGCTATAACTCCTTCCTGTAGATTGTCACTGATTTTCCAAGGAGTGTCTCAGACAACATAAAAATAACCAGGTCTTCAGCCCACCAGTAACCAGGTCCTTTTAACAAGATACACATCTTAAAATAAGTACTTTTATCTTAGGTTTTGTGACTGTCCCACCACATTTGATTATGTTCAAGGAGTTCTAGTACAGAAAAAAAAAAGAAAGCTTTTCCTGCAGACACTTGTTCTTCTCCCAGGCAATGCTAATCTCTGTTCCTCGGGAATTTCTCAGAGTGCTTTTTAAAACAAGCAGTAAGTATTAGTGAGCATCTTTGATGGCTGAGTGTCTTCCTACTTTTTCAGTCCACGAAGGCCTGGGCTCAATTTGAAAGATGAATGAAAACATAAAATCTTTACTGTTTGCTATGTCATCTTCCATAACAGCACAGCACATCTCTCTGAGGTGCTGCACAGCTCTTTGTGTCAGCCCTACAAACCCCTTCCAATCTAACTTGTGACTGCTGACTCCAAGAAACACCATTTGCCTGTCCTAATGAAAACATACCCTAACAACCTGCTTCTAATGAGCTCAAATTAAATAGCTTTATTCAGCTGCAAGATGTCCAGAACTCCTCAGATCTACCCCAGTGCCTGGCTGATGGACCCAGTTTTCATAAGCCCCAAAGTGGGTCACAAGCATCTCCACATCTTTGTATATCAAACTAAGGAATGGTGTTTATCCTGCCAAAACCTGTGAGAATTTTTCCATTAAACAGAAGAGTTAAAGGAACAGGAGAAAGATTTCTAGGCCAAATTCTGATGTTTGTTTCCCTCGACCTCTCTTGCTGATGGAGCCTGAAATTCCCTTTCTTACAATACAATACAGCAAAATCCAAGTTGAACTTTTTTATGAACCCTTGGTTCTCACAAGTTCAGTGAGCTTAGTTTAAGATTGCCACTGCTTAGGCCAGTTGCAAATCTGCTCCTCACAAGTCCATCCGTTAGAGATTATCTGAAACAAATAAAAGATAAAGTTTCTTTTCTATTTAAAACTGTTTGGCTTGTGTCCTGACATAACATTCCTTGAGGGGAGCCCTTGCAAATGGCAGTGCTGGGGAAGGGGGCTGTAAAATCGGTTTCAGTAACAGCCTGCACTTGTCCAACAGCATCTTCCTGGTGCTCCTCACCTGTCAGTGCCCAAATGAAGCTGAGGTCTGTGCTGGGATCAAGTCTATTCAAAGTGATTCTTTTATGGAAAAGTACTTAATGGATGTAAACGAATCACCACCCTCAGGCTATTTAGAGGAATAGGAGCCTATATTCCCTGGACTCAATCCCTATTAATGGGCTTGTTTTTGATTACTGTTTTGTTGGTGTGGTGCTTGACATGGAAAGGACAGAGGAAAAGCAAAGATTTGCATTGTGTACTCGAGGCAATATCTAAATTCGTTCTGCTAATTTAGGATGGAGGGATGACCTATAAATAAACAATAGCTCATCAGTACAAATTGATGGGGTTTTGTCTGAGTTTGATTGGCACTGATAAGACCCTTCCTGAATGCATCCTGCAAAGGTAAAAAGGGTCATGCTGTCATGTAACACCACTTTGTGACGTTTGAGCACATTCTGGGTTTGGTTTATTTTTCTGAAATTGCTTTTATTTATTTTTAGACTATGAAATTAATAGTTCTCATCATTCTTTCTCTTTTTGAAAACCTCTCTGACTAATAGGATCTCAGGGTCACAGCATGACAGCATCAAACAACTGAAGGAGTGACTATGCCAGCAAAATGCACGCATTGTTGAATCTTATACAGCCAAATGGGAGCTGCAACCACAAACAACCCTTATCTCAGTGCATTCATGTGCATTGCTTAGCTGGTCCTACAGCTGATCCTCTCCTGGGTACCCATCCCAAGTCCTCAGACTGTAACAAAGTGCACAGATTGCAGGGACACTGAGTTCCCCTTCTCCACCATCTAGCAAACCAAACCTTTAGAAAGGTAGCTATGAGGTGAAAGTAAGGAATGTATTACACTGCTTATTCCATAACACCTGTAATACACAAGTTGATTTTTATGCTTTGCCTTCATGCCTACTAGTTTCAATGATTGACTATGTGGACATAGATACCAATATCACTTGTGGGTGAACATGCAGTATTATCTTTCCACACATGTTTCAGAAACACCTTTGATGCCTTAGGTTTTAACTTTTATATTTTCCAAATTCTGTACTGGTTAGAGTGTAATTCTGAAGTTCCTTGTGGCCTGTAGTTTCTGCTCTCTCGTGCTGGGCAGACATAACAAAGCCTCTCCAGGCTTTGCCTTCAAGGACAGCCAGGCTGTTCTAGGCCCAAAATGTGTAAACCAAAGACTCTAAGGGGGGGCAAGCTGAGGGGAATTATATCATTGAACTGGGGCTTTAATTGGAGAATTAACCGTGGTATGCAAATGAACCAAACCTATAAAGGTGTGAAGAACTCATGACCTGTCGTCCATCTTGGGGTCCATTTTTGGAGGCAGCCTCTGGCTCCCCAGGGTGTACCTCGAAGGCCCTTCAAATAAATATCTATCTTTATTCCCTTACTCTGGTCTAGTCTCTGTTTCTAGGTGGCTGGAGAAGGCATCACCTTCTTCATCCCTTTTTCTTTTTGATGTCAACTAAAAGCTATGACTGAATATCTTCTCTTTGGGAGACTTTTCATATATAGCACTGCTACAGGTGCTGCTGCATGTAAAAGGCAGGGAACTCAATCCTGACTCGAAAGCAACATGGATCATCAAGCAAGGAATACAGGTCCTTGTAGGCTGGGAACAAAAAATGATAACATTGGAGAAGGGACAGGGAACGGAGTTATCCAGGTCCTGTGATGGAAGATGAAATGGTACATTTGAAAGCCACACGCTTTGTGAATTGTGATGAAAAGAGAAACATTAGCATTTTAGACGACATCCTTAAAATACAGGCAGATTCTCACAAACCAACATGCATTTCCTAAAAGCATTTTAGTTTTCTGCTGGGAGTATGAACTCTGTAAGTTTTCTGAAGATAAAGAAAAGCAGAAAAGCTGGTTAAGTCACTTATTTCCAAACAACACGTGATGGAAGTTCTCTCTGTCAGTTTGCAAATGCCCCTGCCCTTCCTTTCACCCTGATATCTGTCCATCTGTATTTGTTATGAGCAAGAAAGTAATTCATGCTGGTTATCACATTGTGGCAGAAGTTTCACACCCCAGCAGCTGCAAACATAACATGTTCTGATTCAGCTTTGCTTCTTGAAAATTTCAATATTCCTTTTTGACTTCTGATGTTCTGTCCTCTTCCTTGAAATTGCAAGTCATCTTTCTAAAGCAAGGCCTCAGTCTTCCTGTTGATATCTATCTTGCTTTCCACAGAATTTAACAATGCTTCCAAAAAACTAGAGATTTCTTTCCTCACAGCACATACAAGAAGGAGCCTCTTGTGAAAGATGGGGTAAACAAGTCAAGAACAGTCAACATGCCCCCAGCTACATGAAAAGTTTGTGGAGAGTGTATAATTAAATCTGTATTACCAGGATTTTTGGACAGCCCTTGAACCACACAGCACTGGTTTTGCTTTCAGAACTGCTCGTTCTCAAGTGTTTGCTAGCAGATCAAACTACAGTGCTTGTTATCAGACCCTCAGGAAGTGCAGTATTGCTGCAAATAGCATTTCAGATAGTCCATCCTACACGTCTTCCTTCCTTCTCCCAACAGAGGAAGGTCTGCAGGGACTAAGGACCCTGAAGCTTGTATCCAGAATATCTAGAACAGCTTAGAAGACATTCTGGGTATGACACAGTTCTTTCCTGAGATATCCCAACAAACGGGAAAATCAAAAAGGAAATCACAAATGTATTTCTGTGCCTGTCTAGGAACAGATGTCAGGATATACTAACGTCACAAGTAGAAATAGACTGGGATGGCGTAATTCTTTAGCATAATCCTTCACTGCAGGTCACTGTGATCTATACTCTCCTGTACTAAATTCCCTCTGATTCGTCTTTACCAGGGATCAAGAACATTTGTACTTGAAAAGAGTCAAAAATCACTCCTTTTCCTTCTTTTTCCAAACAAATGTATGTATTGGAAATTGTTCGAGAACTGCACACAGCCCTAGAGCACAATTTATCAGATTTCACTGAGCTTTGTTTAAATTACTTCTCTTACAAAGAATCAGCAGCACAGAGGTATCTTTCTCTGACATAATCCCTTCTCTTATCTCACCCCAAAACTTCAGGGGGGTGCAAAATAGAATTGGACAGATATGTCTTTTATTGAATGCCAGCCCTGGCAGCTCTCAGGTATAATGAACAAGTGAGTGTTAATGCTTGAGGTGGTTTTGAGTGGCATCTTCTGGCTCTCACTATTCTCTCTGCAGAGCTTAAAACTGTATTTTGGATGAGGCTGGCAAACAGAGGGTGAGGGTTTTAATCTTTTCTTTCCGCTTCAGGTATGAAGAGATAAGAAAAGAAATATGTATTAGTCTACCTGAGACTCTGTTAAAATCTCTGAGTGCCTTTCACTGTGGCAAACCCAGTCCTCAGTTTAAAGATTACTCTAATGCAATCTCAATGAGTACAACCCACTTCAGCCAAAGTAACAATAGATTATGTTTACATGCGTCTGCACCAGAGAGGCTCGGAAATAGGCATGTCACAAACATACACTAAAACACAACTTTCTCAAAGCTGAGAGAAAGAACAGCAGAAGACCCTCACAAAAAGGGAAACCAGCTCTGTCAAGGATGAAGTGAGCCTTCATATCTCAAGAGGTACAGTGGCCTTTATAAGACACATGCATAACTTCTCCTAAACCACAAAATCCCATCACTTTCTGTTGACTAGAGATTGTTATTTGTATGATAAACTGTTAAGTGTTTGATTGCCAGCAATGTATGAACCCACCTATGTGGAAAAGCTGATAGGAAGCTCCACAAGCTGGCTGTGGTCTGTGCTAGTTAACATGATCCTCAAGATGAGGTGTATGGAGAATGGATATAATGAGATTGATTTATTCTTGTCAGGACAGACCACTTATATAGGCTTCCTCTGTCAGAGTTCTTAAGTGTTCTTACAGTTCTTTAAAACAGAAGCAATCACAAAAGGAAGGTGCCAGCTATGCACTGCTGGCATTTGGGTCTGCCTTCCTCCATAAGAAATCCCACAATTTCAGAGTCAGGTGAATAGTTCATCAAGGGAGGAATGAAGTCATGTCTTCTACAAAGGCTGACACCTTTAGAGGTTTATGCTGGCAAATAGCAAACCCGACATGAAACTGCAATTTCTTATCTCTGGTGAACTATCATAAAGCACCAGAGGAAAGGGGGTGTCCCAGACCAGATCCCATACTGGTGTTACTGTCTGAAAGCAATTCCTCCACTATTTGGGGAAAATTACAGGGCCTAAGAGATTCTGCAGTGGCTGAAAGCATGATTTTATTCTTGCCTTTTGTTCATGTAGAGCAGAGAAGAGGCAAAAAAGATCCCCTAGACAATAAGGGATGGACTTAAATAGGCACTAGAGAAGGAAGGAAACAAGGCTTCTTTAAGTACAGGGCAGAAAATGGTGAGAAAAAGTATCTCATGAGGGTGAAAAGATGGATTTGTCTTCAAGAGACTTTATGATACGGATATTAGAGAGTTCAATGCATAAAGGGGACATTTGTACAGCAGGAATTTAGTACACCTGAAGCAGTTCTACTGTAGAAGGCAGAAGAATTATGTCCTGGGAGAAAGATGGCTGTGAACACCATCCCATAGAAATGTCTGGCCTTTTGCTCCAATCCTGCTTTCCCTTACCCTCAAAAAGAAGCTTTGTACAGAGAAGAAAAAGGATATTTTTGATATCTGTTGTGCTGTTACACAGCTCTGAGTGACAGCAGGCTAGGAAAAAAAGAAAAGCTTTACCCTTAGAATCCCTAATCTAGTGGGCCAGAGTAGCTGACCCTATGCCAAAGCATAATTCGACTTTACTCTACTCTGTCATACCCTATTCTACCCTACCCTTGCTCCACACCATTCCCTCTCCTTCTGTGGTTCTGGTGAGGAGATTTTCTCTGAAAGTATCCAAAGCTGATCATTTATATATCTTCAGTGATGTTCAAGAGCTGATCTTAGAGAGTCTCCCTGTCTCCAGATTTACTATCCATGATTTTAGGACTGCAATATGTGATCATCTGGAATATTTCCAAGCTTTGGTCCCAGCAGAGTACACTTGCAATTTGCCCAGTCAACCCTTTCATCCCTCTTTTCCCTCTCTCCTGAGAAACAGGGAAGGAAGTCTGAGACATCTGCAATTTTGGCCACTCTTCTTCATATTCATAACTTTAATCCTTCCTGCTCCTGCTAGGTGAGGCCACACAAAGCAAACATTTCTCAGTTGTGACCAAGCTAAGAGGCTTTTCGTTACACAGCTCCCACGGATTATGCAGGTGCTGACAAATCTGAGGCATTTGACATAAAATGGCTTCTGCTCAATTTCAGTGAGGACTTTGTGACTTTATGACATCAAAGCTATGCCTTTTTCATTTTTCTTCCTTCCTGGACCTTTGAAGAACTCAGATATTACACACTTCTTTATGCTGGTCATCTCTTACTGTAAGTGACCTCTACCTGGAGCCACCAGAGCACAAGTATGATCTTGATTGGGAGGAAGGACAGCACAGTCCCTCAGCATCACATGAGCCTGACCAGAGGGATACTTCCTGGAGGATGTGAGGCACCATCTCCCTGCCCCCAGTACCTCCAGCCCCGGTGGTAGTGGGAGAGACCAGGTGGAAAACCCAGCTTTTTAAATGGAAGTTTCCCTGCATTCTCCAATGGTCTGGAAGAAATCTGTGATGGGCTCTGGGTTCAGGTGAAAGGTGACTCCCTTCACTGTGAAGTGCTTTCAGTGCTGGTGAGAAGTGCTGCCCTGACACCACTAAGACTGAATACTCCATTTATCCCCCTCACAAGGTACAGTGCACAGGAGGCAATGCAGAGCAGGCACCAGGGCCAGCTTCACCACACAACCCTGCTGCCAGGCTGTCACAGGCACCTAGAGACCTCTTGGGGGCATGGAACTGAGCATCAGGGAAGAGCCCAGTGTGCTCTGTTTTCCCTGAAATCAGCGGGAGGGTTGGGAGCTCCAAAAGCTTTCCTCTGAAAATCAAACTTTCTTCTCTCTCCCAGGGGGCTATGGAAGCCATTTCTCCACTTTTTCTTCATAGGCATTCAGATAATAATTACATACAGTAACAGTTGTATGAAAATAATCTGGATAAAGAAAGCAGTATAACCTATTCTCTATATTAGTCACTTTATTATTCCGTTTACGGAATTGTCCTTCTACTGCGAGCAGACTCTGCCCTGTTACAATGTGCTTTTTATATGCTGGTCACCATCACAGTGTCTACATACCACTAAACACATGGAATTTTATTAAGATTTAATCTTCAGTTAGTATCTCTTGAACCACTTTCTTGCAGAGGAGGATAAGGCTCATCAGGGCCAGAAAGAAGCAGAAATAAAAACAGAATCACTTTTTTTATTTCCTTTTCCTTTCAATGAGGAAAGAAGGGTGGACAAAAACAGATGGATAATTGACAAGAGTGATGAGAAAAATTAAAGAAAAGCTTGCATTAAAGATGAGAAATGGAGTGTGACAGGATGCAAAAAACATAGTTTCATGTAAATCTCCAGTATCAGACAGTGTTAAGTGTCTCTTGTAAAAAGCAGATTTACCCTAAGCTTCTCCCAAAGATAAATGAAGTTGGAGATGTGCAGCAATGGAGCACAGAAGGAGCAGGAGGGGTAATACAGAAAGAGAGAGACTTGGCAACAGCTCCTTTATCTTCTTCCCTCTGCATTTGACTTCCCTCCTCTGTTGCCTATCCCAGCACCAAAGCCTTGCTCACAATCAGGAGCAACTAAAACATTATGCTAAAGGTTTTTCTTCCATTTCATCCCCAACCACTGCATGAGCCTGAGCATAATCCCAGCACAAAGCATTCAGAGCAGCACATTTGATAAATGGCTGGCATGAAAAAGCTGGAGGTGGAGGGATGGTATCTCTGTTTTATCAGTGCCCCAGCACTCTGCTCAAACGTACTCGTTCCACAGATCCCAGCATTAGACATTTTCATTCAGGACTTCTGAAAGACGTATTCTTGTTTTTAAAAAGACTATTTAATCCAAGTGAGGCTGGGCTGAGGTGTAGGAGGAAAGGAAGGAGGATGGAGGAGAAGGAGGGAAGAAGTAGAGAAAGACATTTAGAGCTGTGAGAAAACACTGTCCCTTATAGAGAAATTCTGATTTTGAAGTTTACTCTTCTATTAACATTTAAATTGAAAGGCGTTTCTTCCAAGCTCCACATAGGAAACCAGAAAATCTGCATTTAAATAGATACCATTTAAATGTGGAGAAAAATATATATCAGCATTGAATGCTTTCCCATTTGTATGAAAAGAACTTCTCTTATAGATGATTATTAATTTTTTTCTTTTTTCTTTGTGTGTGCTAAAAACAGAAATTGGAAGCACATTAAAATTCTGCTTGGCACAAGGAAGAGGTGGGGGATGGTTGCTTAATTGACCCAACCCCTGATTCTGAGCTCAGATTTTCTCCAGGAGGGCTGCTGGAGCCTGCAGGAGGCAGCCCAGCCTGCTGCCAGGGTCAGGGCCAAGAGTGGCCTCTCCTGCCTGGCCCTGGAGACATGGTACCCATGACCATGGGGCTCCAACTCCCACTGCAATGCCCATCTCACTGGGGATGTCACCAGGTCCCCCATTCCCAGCTGGAGAATCAGACTTTCTGCAGTTTTTTTAGACACCTCTGTGGCTTCAGGACACCATCTAGAACACAGGGACATGCACCTCCTTAAAAACCACCTAAGCACAGCTCTTATGTGTGCTGTGGGGCAGGGTGTCATCTGTCATAGCAGGAGAGCTCACAGCTGAAGAGTCTGTGGGGTTTTGGGAGGCTGCACTCAGAGGGTTTGGAAAGAAGTCCATGGGCAAAATAAAATGTCTGCAAGTTGATCCATACTTCACATCATGCACTCATTTTGTCGATGAGAAGGAGGGTTGGTGTCCCAGAGGCTCAGCTGTGGACTCTGGTGACCTTCACCCTTGGGGCACTGGTCTGAATCTGGGTCAGGCTGTGAGCTACAGTCCAAAAGCCAGGGCAGTGGATCCTGTGAAACAGCTGCTCCATACAAACCCAAAGGACAAGTACCTGTACTGTGCTTTGGCTCTCTTTAGAGAGCAACAGCATAACAGAGATTTAAATTTTTGGTAGGGTCTGGGCACTTCTCCACTTCCTCCTCATGTCTCTCTAGTGCATGGCTCCAGGGCTTCCACCTGGACACTGGGGTGACTTTAGAAAAACAATGTTGAAAATCCAGGAGAAAAATTGAGGCCTGAGAAGGATAGTTCAGTGATCTAGGTACTAACAAGGAGTCTGTAAAGAGGCAGATACTACTCTTTGCTGTCTCACAGACTTGCGTGGCAAGAAAGTCAGGCTTTTTTGCCAGGCTTTGTGCCTCAGTTCTCATAAACTGGAAAAATCTCACCTCACTAGGTCATTTTGAAGATTAATACATTAAAGACTGCAAGCTAGGTTCTGTGCAGTGATAGCCCCAAAAGCCCTAAAAAAGCCTTGGACAGATAAAAACTGCAGTATGGGAATCTTTTCAGTGGTGATTTGGAATTCATTCTGATTAAATCCAAAAAAGCAGAGAGATGTAAATAAGCAAAACAGTGGCTCTCACCTAAACACAGGCACCTATAAACTTGGGGAGAGCAACTGGAAATGATGACTGGTTTTGGGCCAAGCTGGTACCGTGGAACCAAGAACCCACAATCTCCTACTTTGACACTGGGTTTTCATCAGACCCAGTTTTTGCAACATAATCTCTAGTCACTGTGTTGGTGAAGATGGACATCTGTTGTCACTCAAATGAATTTGGCCAACTTGCTCCCATTTGCCTCTCCATCTCCCTCTCCCAGCTTGCTGGAATCTCACAAAGAACAGCCTCATTCCTCATGGGGTCTCCAGCTGATTTTTCTCCCATGCAGATAGCAACCACTATCTGAAAATATATATGTGACAAGAAGAAATGTTTAGTAGAAAAAGCAGGTGCCTGGAAAATGGATTCCCATTTGTCCTTCCCTGGCCCTCTCCAAAACCCAATCATTCCCGTGATAATAAGCTCACTGACTATAATGTGGCACTAACCTTATACAATTGATGCCAGTGACATTTTGACAGTTCTACATATGGGTCTGCCAAAAGCAGAAGGAAAATAAATTTGTAATTTGGTAAAAAGCTGGGTGAGCAGCCAAAGCAGCTTGGGGGAAGGAGAAGAAAACTGCCAAAGAGCCAAACAAAAGCCCACTGCACAGATGTTACACACAGCAAAAAGAAAAAGCACATCCACAGCTGGAGTACCCCTGCAAATATGTGCTTGAAAAAAGCCTTAGGCACCTACTAAGCCCAGGCTAGCTTGAGATGCCTCCCAACAGATTTTCCTCACGTGGCAAATTTAGAAGTCTTTCCTAGCGGAAGGGAAATGGGGCATGGCCTTTAATCTGTACAAACTATCTGGTTAACATCAGATATCACAGGATTCAGTGGTTGCTCTCACAAGGAACCTTCAATATTTCTGCCAATGTGATCAGCTGTAGGGAAACAACTATTTTCTAATACTGTTTTGTGGAGTATCTTCAAATTTACTTTTCAAAGTATCACTGCACAAAACATCACGGACTGTTCACAGGTTGACTCAGCTACTTGGTGCCTGCATCACACCCCATCTTCTTCAAATTGCTTATATTGGATCTCACAATATTTGGCTAAAAACTAACTTCCAGAAGGAGGTCAAATCATCACGTGACAACATGAAGAAAAGAAGAATGTTGCACTTAGCAGTTTGTTCAGGTGGTTAATTAGCCCCTAGTTTGGCGAGCCAATCTATTCTTTCAGTTGGATAGGTCCAGTTTCTGCTGCCAAGCAGTTACTGATAGGTGGCAAGGTAAGTGGTGATGTGATCAGTCCCCTTCCTTCTGATTCCCATTTCAGCAACACTGAAATAACTTTTTTTTCCCTGAAATTAGGGGACCATGGCTTTTATAATGGTATACTGATGCCTTGGTGGAAAATACGAAGTTGTGTTTGCTGCATTTGTGTATGTAAGTAGTCACGTGTTGTAATGGTGTAACTGATGTGCATGGCTAACCAGAGATGCAAAATTACTACTAAAAGATAAAGGCTTATTGAAGTTTCTTTAGGACAATGTGGGTCTTCTTGGAAGACCAGCCAGAGAGGCATCACAAGGGTCTGGATAAGCATAGCCCAGCTTGTAAGTGAGAGGCAATGGAACATACTCTTCCCATATTCAGAAACACAGATCCAAATGTGGAGGCCAAAGGAGCTCTAATAAACCCTAAAATACTCCCTAAGCAAGAGGAGGGGGAGCCACTGGTCAGCAGCTGCTGGTGGAGGTGGGCTGACACTGAAAGCATGAATTCAGAAAGCTGGGTCTTTGCACAGGCTGAGGACGGTAAGCCTGATGAAAATGTCAGATGTACTCTTTTCAAAACATTTTCCCTGAAGCGTTCTTGTGTTGAAGAAGTAACTGTAGGGCAGCTGCTGGACCACTGTATTAGCCATGCTCACGGGGAGTGTGAAATCTAAGACCTTTTCAAAGTCATGTCACTTGATAGGCAGGGGACTGTGGCCAAGGCTGGATCACATGTGGGTGTTTGATGTGACTGCAGGACACAGGTGACTGCTTCCAGCCTGGCATTTGTAAGGGGTTACACCTGATGGAATTGGGAGGATGATGGAGGTCAGAAGTGCAGAGTGTCTGGCAGTTGTGACAGAGCACACTGGATTTCGCTATGGTGAGCTTGATTTGAAGCCATTTACCTGTCAGACTTCAGGAAACATCATGGAACTGCTTCCAAAGTCAGTATACACAGCTCTGACTGATTCTGGCAACACGTTCCTTCATCTGAAATAGCTGGTAGGATCCAGCTTGGCATGTGAGACTATCTGACCTCATCAAATGAAAAAAAAAGTGAGAACTTAGTCATTATTTGGCCACAGCCCTGCAAGCAGGGTTTCCACACCTGGCATGGGACGGAGCAAGCCCCTAGCTTGTTCTGGCAATGCTGCTGACACAGAATAGCCTGAAGGTGTTTAGCCAAAGCTTTCTACTAAAGTCTGCTCGTTTTCAGCTTTGCAGAGGGCCTCCCTGTCCCAGCACCCAGTTCCCCCTCCCCAGAGGGCTTCATTTCCTTCCCTGGCTTCCCGAGCCCTAACAA
The DNA here is from genome assembly GCA_026261815.1 of Monarcha castaneiventris obscurior. NCBI lineage: Eukaryota > Metazoa > Chordata > Aves > Passeriformes > Monarchidae > Monarcha > Monarcha castaneiventris. The sequence goes on from JAMPIT010000884.1 coordinate 2,814,144, forward strand.
GCTGTGCTGCTATTCATGTTTTTTCAGGAAAGACCTGGCCTTGCACAGGCTTCCCTGATGGCAGCAGCAGTGGAAGCACTGGTTAGTGGCAGATATTTCTTCGGGTTGTATCAGCAGTCCTGCTGCTGATATAATTTCACAAGCCCACACCGAACTGGGGCAACTGTGGGAGATTTTCTAAGAAATGACCACATGCTAATGGAAATTGTCCAGTCTAAGCAGCCTCCATGCACTGACTGACAGGGTAGGAGATTGAAAAACCTTGGAGCTGTATGTGGTCTCACAGGAGCTGTTACCTTTTCATGGAAAGCACCCCTTGATCTTTGCTAGGGAGAACAGTGAGTGCTGCTAATGCAGCAGTCCTGCAGGCAGCACTCGGACTCAGTCTGACAGAGCAGTGTGAGGCCATGAGAGGTGGCTTGAGATCCCTGAGGGGACTGATATTTGCAAGGCAAACAGGATGGAAGAGCCCAAATTCCTGAGGATACCAGTGTATATTCCAGCAAATTATCTAAGATCACCTAAGCCCAACAATTCCTCCACGACACCACCAACACACCCTGGTGGTGTTCCTTCATACCATGTATTTTTCAGCTATCATCCCAAATGGTGGATTATTGGTGTTGCCATATACGCAACACCCCTGAAACCAAAGTCCCTGTGCACCTCTGTCTCTGAAGTCTGCAGAAGGCACAGCAACGTGAGGACAAATCTGACCATCCCCCACCTACCTCATCAATCAGCCAGGAGCAGGGCTGATTATGTGTTTGGAGACAGGCAAGAAGAGAGACAGGGAAAGCAGTGACAGTTATAAATGCTTTGCCACCTGAATGTGACATTAATATATGTATGCAGTGTGTTCACAACACTAGGTATTTGTGCACAACCCTAATAAATACCATGTTTGACAGCAGTTTCACAAAACCACTCAATGAGCTAGAAGAACATGCCATGAGACACAGTTTCTAGCTTTACTGTGGAAAAAAGAAATATCCCTGTATTAGTCAGAGCCTTGACTTAGTGGAAATCTAGAGCAATTCCAATGAGCTCCGTATAAAGTTTAATTACTCAGAACCATATTGAAATGGCCAGATAAATAAGTGATAAAGCCTGCTCCATAAGACACATTACATTTCTAGGCCCAAAAGAGAACCTTAGTAAGCTTCTGAGTTAGAAAGACCAATGTAGGATGCATGGCATTGCAACATCTCCATCTCAGGAACTCTTTTTTTTGGGGAAGGCACAGCTATCCTGTTTCTTTCACTGGATGATGATCCAGTGGCTGCACTCCAGAGTCAGAAAGTTCATCATACTGCATGATTTGCCTCATGAGTTCACCTTAAAGGCCAAGTCTGTGACACTGATGTAGATCAGAGATGTTTTTAGCACAAGTTGGAAGCTGACTGGCAAACTGCCCTGGCATTGTCCTCACACTGCCTGGGTGCTGTGATGCTGCATGTGGACACATGCACACATGCAGGCCTGACTCGGTGCTGTCCTCCCTGAGGGACAGCCTCACATCTCCTTTGCAGCAGAGCACCCAAAAGCAGTGAAACAACATGTCTGTGTAGTTAGTTATCTGCTTGATTCTGCTTTTCTGTTGTTTTTGAGATGTTACAAAAGAGGGAAAGTTAAGTATCACTTACAAATGTTGATATACTCCACATAAAAATCCAAAAGGTCTCATATGGCATTCTCTTATAATAAAGCTTCCGACTTTTCATTTCAAACAGCCTTTTTTAAAATTGCACTTGCATTTAAAAGAAAAAGGATTCAAAAGTGTTAAGACAATCAAAGCACCTCAATTCAGCCAAGACTCTATTGGCTGCTCCAAAATACACTGTTGTTCATTTTGCTGAAGAACTTTTAAAAGCCACCTGCAGCCCTCCCACCATGCCATTTTATTCACTTTGCCTTTCCAGCCAGAAAGACCTTTTATTTCAACAGCTCTGTCCATCCATCAGTGCAGCACCTGAGCAATGGCAGAGGGCTAATAATATCTCTGGCAAGAATGAGAAGGCTAAACTGGGAAGCCAAGCTTTGACAGCAGTAGTAAAACCAGAATTGATTCTCAAATATTTTGTTTCTGAGATGACATATGGTTCCATTTTTGTGCCTACACAAGTGACTCAATTGATTTGGGATCTGAAATCCTTGTAGCACATTTTCTCACTTTTAAGAAGTGTCTTAGTTCATCTGTATTGGCTGGTTTGCTCACTTCCTAATGGGTCTCCCTAGATCTGATACAGCATTTGAACATGGTGGGTACATATGTGAAGGAGGGGGAACAAATGGAGGGAAGGGCCCCCTGTGCCTTGCTAACAGTCACACATTTCCAAAAAGCTGTGGTTAGGAGATCCCTAATTCACTTAACCTCTTTGATCTCATCGTGCAGTATGAGATGCTGAAAGGGAAAGAAAAGATTGCAGGCAGCTCTTCTACGTTTGCACATCAAAACACACGCCTCAACCCAGGACAGAGCAGCAGACAGATATAGTAAACACACTTGTGAGAGAGGGAAAAACAGCTTTTGATTGCAAAAGAAGAGCTTTCTTCCTGGTTGTGTAGTGCTCGTGTATGTGCAATAAGAAAAAAAACCCGAGGAAAACTCCAACTGTGTCAGGAAGCTATGCACACTGGGGCCAGGATTCACTTCTACTGCACTCCACTGGGCTACAGGAGGGATTTATCTCCCTTTTCCCCTTAGTAATTTGCAGTACAGCACAAGGCAGGCAGTTGTGACTCAGACAACAATAACATGCACATTAAAAGAGCCTATTCTGCCAAATGCTCAGGCACCAAAAGATGAGATGCATTTTATCAGGGTGCAGAACCCCATTCCCTTTAACTGAGACCTGTCTATCTAGAAGGCCAAGACACAAGTCCAGTGCATGCCAATATCTGTGTTTTAAGAAAAGATATCACCCTTCCCTCTACAGCTGCCAACCTGCCCCCTCCAGCCATCTCCCCACCTTCCCTTCTATCTGTCCCCTCTATCCCTATCTCTGGTGCAAATCCCTCATTGACCTGCTCTTCTCTGCTTGTCTTCATTTTGCATCATCTTTTGCTTCTCCTTTCTTAACACACACCTCCCTTTCCTTCCTAACATCCCCCATAATTTCCTCCCATCTCCTTTCTCTCTCTCACCAGGCTGACACATCTTAACACCCTCCCTGTGACTTTCAAGACATGTGAAAAGCTATAGTCAGGTATTAGATTCCTTATCAGGTCAAAAGAAAATATTAGGGAAGTCAGTGAACAAATGCAGTGATTATGGTTCAGTCTGGACAAGAATGACATCAGTCTCTATGGTCCCAGATGGGATTTAAATTGTTGGCAAAATGCATCATCATTGATTTTCCACTTCCTCCCTTTGTGGTATCTCTCCAGGGCTAAGGTAAGAGTTTGGGTACCTTATCTCTGCATTTCTTACCTCAGTGCAGTTGCTTTCTCTTATATATAAAGTCAGCTATGAATATCCTGAATTTGTGCAGTTAGATATTGTCCTCTACTATTTTTATTGCTAAGTTACTGATACTCTTAACTGTAACAGCACTTGATGCTTTGCTTAGCAATTTTTTAACCTTGTTTGCTTTTATTATTTTTTTTAAATCACACCTAGTGAGGCATAAGAAAGCCCAAGAGAGCCCTACCTTCTGATATTTCTGGTGGCTTGATGTCCTGAAGTACTAACTTTCTATTGCTCCTCCTAATCTAACCTTTTTAGGCCAAGTTCACTGTGTTGCTGTGGTGTGGCACACCCAAAGCACGCTCGTGGCTTTGGCTTTTCACCTTTGAACAATGTTTTCATCTAGGGCCCTACCCATGAGCCCATCACTCAACAAGGGGTGCAGAGGATGCTCAGCTGAGTCTCAGTGTCTCTGTGCAGGCTCCATTCTCCCAGAGGCTGTGCTCCAGCCACAGGGAGCCATCCCCAAGGCACAGTGGTTTTCTGGAACATCCCTGCCAAAGGGATCTCCTCCTTCAGAGAAGGGACATCCCCAGTGCCAGCAAGTGCCCACAGACCCCTGTCCTGCTGTGTTCAATAAGCCACAAAGGAAACACAGCAACACTTTGGGCTCCTTTGCAAATCCTAGTGACCCGAGTCTGGCACAGACCCCGATAACCACAGCATCCAGACATCATTAACAACTTGGCTTAATTACATCCTAATTTCTTTACAAAGAGCCTATAAGCAAGATTTCAATTAACTTTATATATAAGTTTAACGTGTCTCTATCATTCCATTAAGATGATCTGGGACAAGACAAAGATAAACATAGACGTTAACATTCTATAAAATATGGGATTTTTAATTAATTTAGACAAAAAATTAATTATCAAGTTATTTATAAAGCTCGTAAAATTCATTTTCTACTCACAGAATGTACTATCTGTACATTTGGGAGAGGTTTGTTCTGTCTCTCAAACAAAACAGAGATTCTCAACCCCTTTTGATCTAATCTGGTTTTACCATGGAGCATAATCAGCAATTCTTATTAAAAAGAGCTTTGGAACCCTCACATCAAAAACCCATCTAAGTGCAAAGTCCTATTAATGTTTTCAGTGAACATTTTTATTATCATGTGAAGAGCAAAATAAGGTTTAGCTCAGGCAGGAGACTGTTTGAACCAAGAACTCATCTTGCTGGGAGTAACAGCTGGAAATATGCCATGCCCTTACAATGAAGCTCCTTTAAAGTCAAGCTCTGCTCTGGCCCAAAAGAAGTGTCTACGTTCCCAGGACAGGATTTGAAGCTCTGCAGGCACATCATTAAGTAGGCGTTTTCAAGCAAAGAATTCGAGATGATAAATCTGAAGATGCATCAGTCTGTGGAAGAGGATGTGACCTGAGTCGAGACTTTGGTTCATTTATTAAGAGGGCAGCTCAGCTCCGGAGCTGCTGGGTCAGGGTTTGCTGGCCATTAAAGCTGCCCTGTTTGCTGCCTATTAATTTTAAACATGACTGCATAAGCAGCCCACAGCCTCCCATGTGCCACTGTGGAGACAGCAGCCAGGATTCCTGGCCACAGAGCTGTCACTTGCAGAGATGCTCAGAGCCCGGGGGTGCCATCTTGAGGGCCCTACCCAGGGACAGCCACTTCCCACATTTAGGGCAGAGTCTTGCACCCACCTGCAAATACATTTATGGGGACATTCCTCAATCTGTGGGCACGTTTTTTAGTCCATCCCCTGTCCCCACAGGTGATTTTGAAAAAGCCTAAGGGGTTGGCTCCAGAGGAGCCAGACTTCTCTCTGTGGCACATGGCAAACGCATTTGTACCCCTGGGCTCGGTGCACTGAGAAGCCCCGACCCTGAATCTCCTTCAATCCCCCCCCGACAGGCTCTGGGGTCAGAGGCTGAGTGCTGTCCCACAGCAGCCATGCCAGCTGCCATCCCTGTAATCAGGGCCATTAGCAGGTTGCCATGGAAGTTTCCTCTCCCTGGAGAAGGTGTCAGGGCACCGCTCAGGGGAGACAGGAAATTAAAGAGGGGGAAGGGAAAATGCAGATGTCTGGTGGAAAAACACTGTCTGTTGAAGCTCCCCCCAGAGCATTATTTCCTTGGCCAGAGCAGACCACACACTCTGTAGTCAGGGCTGTGTATTTTGTCTCCAGAGAAAAGCTCGCCTTGGCATGACTAACACAACAAGCAAACCCAGCACAGCAGAAATGTCACCAAAGTCCCTCCCACACAGGAGGACCTGTGATTACCATAAGTGAGTATTCTTAACCTGCTGCACCTTTAATTGATAGCTAAGGAAAGATGGGAAGAAGGAGAAAATGATGCTGAATTTTAGCATGTTCCCAACTCTCGGTAAAAAAAATGGCTTCTGGAGAAAAAGAAATTAAAAGCATCAGGCAAGTTCAATTCCCTTTCTACTACTGATTCCTGGCTTCCAAGCACTGGAAAGAAACAGAGCAAATCCCTCACACAACCATATCTCCCACTGGAAAGAGAGTGCAAACAAGACTGAGGGAGAGGTTTAGTTCCCAGCCCACACCGACTGCTGCACCAGTAGGGAAAGGCAGCTGGGGAAAGAGACTGGGAACGAAAAGCCTTTAAATGGTTTTTGTTCCTCCAGAGTCACAGGGGGTGAGAATCCATAGTCTAGGTAAATCTGGATGTAAAACGAGCAGGGACCCAGCTGGAATCAGTTTAGTGATATAAAGACACATAGTCTTAATTAAGGGAATTGTGATTTGCCAATGAAATCCCAGCAGGGCGTCTGTCTGCCTGATCAAAGACTTGACTTTCTGATGGAATCTTAAGTGCATGAGCCATGAAATTACTTTTTGAAAAGGGAACATGCAGCACAAAGAGGCAGAGCAAGAGGGGAGGAGGTAGAGGGGAGAAGGGAGGGAGGTAGGGAGGGATGGGGAGCAGATTGGAGCTCCAAGGGATGCTACTGGGAGCCTCCATTCCCTCCCTCCAAACAAAGCCAGAGAGGGGCAGGCTATGGAAAAAATGATGCCAAACTGCCAGCAGAGTCAGCACCTAAGATCATTACCCAGCCCACTGAATAAAGACACATTCCTAACTTGCTTTTCTTTCTTTTGTGTCTTGGGGGATTTTTCTACAGCACCACATTTCCCTCCATTTTCTTGCAGAAGAATGAATCAATAAGAATATCTGCTCCAAAAGAGATCAAGCTTTTCAGTATATATGGGAAGAGTTTTGGATCAAGTCCCAAAGTACGCAAAACCTGCATGATCTGGAATTATAATGCTGTGGAGCCCTAAAACACCGAAAGCTCTGTAAATCAAAACACAAAGTTGACAGAAGAGACACAATCTACCAGCTTCATTTATCATGTGTGTACCACATAAGCATTCCCACAGCACTCAAACTTTCCAAACCCCATCTCCTCATGTAGCAGACTCAATACAAAGCTACATGGAATTAACCCAGAAAAGCCTCATCTCTGTTTATGAAAGTCAAACAAGGCATCCAGGGGACATGATGTTTCCGAACATCTTCACAGGTCTTCTCTTCCCTGACATTTAAATGTGTATTTTTTAAAAAGCTCTCTCAATGCCAGACTAAAACCCAATGTAGTGATTACGGAAACTATTATATCAGAAAAAGCCAACTGTCACCTTGTCGTGCCATCTTCCTCAAAAATTACTGAAGAAAGGGCTTCAAAGGAAGAAATAAAACACCCATATGCACCTACTGTACAGGGCAGGACTCTATTTAATGGAAGAATAGTCCCAAGCAACCACACTGGGCTGTATTAGTGGTCAGGCAACAGCATGAACCTAATAAATCTCCACCGGTATACTGATGCCATGCCAGGGTCTAAAGTAAAAGAGAAAATAGACAATCAAGCCCTATGAATTTCTAGCTGCATTCAAGATATCTGAAAGAAAGCACTGGATGTGGTAAAATTAAAATAAGAAAATAAAGATTATTTCAAGAGAGGAAACACTTTCAAGCATCTCCAGCCATTTGTGTAGCAAAAAGCCTAAGGGTTTCTGACAAGTGGCTGCACAGCACAGAGAGCAGCTCCGATCCTAGCCTGGTGTAAGGAACATGGTGCTTTCACTGCTCCCCAGTTTTCTTGGTTCTTACTAATGCTGTTAGATCGACAAGGAAAACAAATCTCAGCATCATTCCCTGGGTCAGCTCTAAAACTCTGCTTCAGGACTGTGTAACCCTCAAGAAAAGCTGCAGGTTGAATAAATAAATAAGTGGATCATAGAATTCAAACATTTACCTTAATTACCCTATTTAGACAAGTGGGTGTCTCCCTTCTTGCCCCACTCACTGAGTGTCAGTCACCCCATTAACTGAGTATGGTATGGTCAAGTGTGCAGCAGCTGCAGAACACCCACTTCTTGAGCCCCATGGGAGCAGCCACAAACCTGAAGTGAACCTCCTGGGCATGAGGGCTTTGCTTGCATATGTGGAAGAACTTTTGAAACTTGCATTGGTGAAAAATATTTTCCTTGCTGCTTTTTGCCCCATAACATCTGCTATCTCTCTGCACAGTTTCACCACTGTGGGAAAAAGAACCTCCTCCTTCACCACAGCTATGGCCACTAGCTCCCTTTCACTCAACCATCTTTTCTCACTTCTCAATCTTTTCAGAGCCCATGGAAATGGATTTTCTCTCTTGCCTCTTTTCCCTCTCCTCTGCCACTCTTAGTGCATGCCAGCTGTTCCTGTACTTGAAAATTCCGAAGAGCAAGTTTATGTAAGAAATACAGCTCAAAGAATAAAAAAAGGTGTTTTCCAGGAGCGTATAACAAAAAAAAAAAAATTGGTTCCAAGGAGGATTAACAGCCATTTCACATATGTGCCTTGTTAAAACACTTTCCTCTCACTATTAGAACAGGCTTTACAGCAAAGCAGCAGTTCACAAGCTTAGGTTTTCCAAGCAGGTTCTGTGCTGTGCTTGAGGGGCTAATTAGAAGCACCAAAATACACAATTAATTTGTGCATCCTTAGTCATAAACTTTTGGCTCTGCTGTTCATCCCCAAGCATGCTTAAGATCTAGAGGAAAATATCCCAACATAACTTGACCAAGTTCTCAGTTACTCACACTTCATTTTCTGAGCCAAAGAGCAGTGAGCAGCTGCTCAGGGTCAGGAGAAAATCTAAGTTTCCAGCTGCCTTGACAAACAGAATTTCTTGTGCCTGGGACTTCATTTTTTTTCTCGAGGTTTCTGACTCAGGAGCACCCAGCACCAGCTGTTGAGCCACTACACAGCCAGGCTACTGCACGTGGCTGGTTACTACCACCAGGAATGGTTAGACCCTTGGTAAGGGCAAATCAGCACAGCCCCACTGACTCAGCAGAGCTGGGGTGTTCTACAACAGCTACATCTGTGTGCGTGTGTTTATATGGCAGCTGCACACATATGGCTATTAATGCTAAAATATGCACACTACAGAGTCTTTGAAAGTTTCTTTGAAAGGCTTCCTTTAGGATACTCTTCTGTATTTCCTTGAAAAACCTAAGAGGCCAGAGATTTGTAACGCCGCATCAAGTGCCCTCTATCACTACAAGATCCTATCAGGAGGATGGTTTTCTAGTCGTGGCAGAATATGAATACTAAGGAGAGGCCAGTCCTGCTCCTGGACTTCAGCCCCCCACTCAGGAAAGTGCACATCCCTCCTTCTTTCCTTCCCTCCCTCCATCCCACAGTACGAGTCTTGACACCTTTCCAGATGCTACAGTTACATCAGACTGAATGAAAACAGGAGTGAGGTGCTCCTGCCCTTCCTCCTGATGTGTTTCTGAGTGGTTTTGCTTTCTCAGAAGAACTCTGTGTATTCAGACAGCAATTTCTCCTTTTAAGAACAGGGGTTGCTTGCAGAGAAGATGTGATCAACAGTCGCTCCCTGCTCGCAGGTTCTAGCTCTCTTGGAGTTCATACTTGTTTTGGTCATCTGCAGGGACCTTCCCTGGAGGAGATTCCCCCTCCCCAACTTTCTTATATAATGAAAAAGTCCCAATCCCTCCCTCCCCACAAACACTCTGCTTAAAATCAGTGCTCATTGTAGTTGGTCCCAGGATCTCAAAGGGCATTAATTGCTTTGGGCTTCACCTCAGAGCTGTTGAATACTGATAATAACTGGTTTGCCTGGGCTTAGTGCCTAAATAGCTGATAATTACAGCCCAAGAACAGCAAGGAGCATGCTGTCTTTCTGCCACAGCCGTCTGTCTATCTCGTTTGCTAGGCATCTGTCCACCTGTCTCTAGGCAAGTTTTCCTATTTCTACTTGACTTTCTTCTCCATCTCTGTCATTTATTTTGCTTTTTGGTCTCTCTTTTTTGTGGGAATTTCTTTTTGCAGAGTTGTGACATCTTTGATCTCTTGTCGACAAAGAACACAGCTACGCATTCAGAGATCCAAACATTTTATCACCCCCCCAGAAGCAGGGGTGATGTGCTCACTCAGGATGTGTCAGGTGAAACGTCAGAAACAAGTAGAGAAGGAGAGAGACTTTGCAGCCCCCAGGGGAACCACGCAGGCTGCATTCTGCACTTCACCTCCCGACTCTGCGGGAATCAGAGCTCTGAGCTGCCGCAGCACCCATCCAGAGAGACGAGTGGGAAGACACACAAACAGGCAAGGAGGATGTTAAAGGTTTGGGAGGATAAAGGGGTGTGTGTCAGAGGAATCAGAGCTCTGAGCTGCTGCAGCACCCATCCAGAGAGACGAGTGGGAAGAGACACAAACATGCAGGGAGGATGTTAAAGGTTTGGGAGGATAAAGGGGTGTGTGTCCTGCTAGGGAAACCAGTTGGATCCTCATCTACCTTCCTGTTTAGCTGTGACAAGATGCAGTCATCCCTGTGCATCTGAGGCAAATGTGGCCCCAGCAGAGACAGTTTTCATATAACCTCACTGTGTTTTTGTGACCATCTGCTCCCCCACCACCCTTGCCAGACTCCCATGGACCAAGAGGATCACCGTACAGACCAGGGAGTCAGCCACTGAAATAGAAGCACAGCATTACAAGCCAGAAGGGCGATGCAGAAATTTGGGTCCTGTTGTAGCTCAGTGCACTGGAGACACAGAAGGATAAAAAAAGCACAGAAGCCTGTTGGTAAAGTGGGCCAAAACCCAGGGTTGACACATTGATTTGCAGACCATGGTGAGAATCCATGGAGCCTCTGATGTCTCCAGAGCCTGCTGGGTACAGCAGGGAGAAGAAAGGGTTGCCATGCCTGGCACTCTGTCACACCATCTGAAGAGTCATGGGCCACCTGGGACTGTGGGGATGTGTTGTTTGTACAACCCAGAGCTCCCCTACCAGGACTGCCACATGCTGAGGGCTTTTCTAGTGAAGGAGTTTACAGAACTTTTCCTTCCCACCTGGTTGCCTGAACAGTGTAGGTGGGCAGCAGGAGGAGCCCTGGACACTGCTGTACCCATCTCCCCACAACTCTAAAAAAGTTCTCATTTGAATCCTCTGTGAAAGTTTAGATCATAATTCCCCTCCTGCCTTCATCTTCCTCTCACATGCACAGATTCTAAGCACACAGTTGTTGGGTCCTGGAAGGAGCAGCCTATCTCTGCCCTGAGAAATTATCTCGCTCAGCTCCTCTCTTCCTCCTGTGAATTGTACAAAATGGTTTTCCTGCACCCTCTTCTTCCCTCTCTTTTCCTCCATAAAACTGATCCAGCAAATAGTCCTTTTCCTTCCTGACAATTAGCACCATTTCCTCCTGTGCGTGTGCACCCTGCCAGATGGCAGGGGGAAACAACTGCCTGCACAAGGAAGCGTTCTGGCTCTCTGTGCACAGGGACAAGCCAAAAGGAAAAGGAAAAACACTTGCAGATGATGTGCCTCCTGACACAGACTGATACAAATCCAGGAGGCTGATAGTTAAGCCTCTTGCACTTGTCCTTCATTTCATTTTTTCCTGTGCTTTGATCTGTGGGAATAGATGACTGCCAACCAACAGAGGCTGGAGAGAAGTAAAGGTCCAAGCTCTTACAGATGCTGAACTAGTGTTAGAGCTCCATGTCTTGGCTGTTTTTAAAAAAATGGATGGGGAAAGAGAAAGCCCTTCCCACTCCAGATTGATAGGCTTTCTCCATAAGTCATGCACCCCTGTCCACAGGTGGGATGGAGGTTGCATTTGCCTGGATAATTGTTGCAATGTCATGGACAGTAATTCCTTGTTCGCTAACTTCATTCAGGCTATCTGAGACATGAGAGATATTTAATCATGTTCTTGCCACAACACTGTGGTTCTTTACTGAGGCTGTGATGACATGGATCATGACTTCTAAGTCTTCCAGGGAAAACAGCCCCAGAGCCACCTGTATCTTCATCCAACCTGACCTTAAAGGCTTCACCTCAGATTTGGACCTGAATCTGCACCTTGAGGGAACATGGATTTAACCTGATGCTGACGAATGTATATACAGCAACATTACTGCTGTGGCCTAAGGCACCTCAATTATACCCTCCACTGTTCTGATGTAACCAGCTCTCAGCCTGTGAAAAACATTCCATATTTGAAAACCACCTTTAAAAATGTGTGTAGTGTGTTTGTTCAGATATGACTTTCCCCTGTCATTACTGTAAGAAATTCAGTTAGAAAGTCTCCTTCAATTCATGCTGTACCTAGGAGGACAAGGAGAGGTTGCTTGGGAAGTGCAGATCTCTGTATTTCTAGGCTGTCTGGAGAAGAAAACTGCCTGACGTCTTAAAATTTTGAATGATTCAACCTTTAATAGCAGTGAATGCAAAACAAAACGAGCCCGACGCCATTTTCTCCAGTGATGTGCCATGGCTTATTAGGAAGGGGTTATAAGCTGCTTTCCAGTGAACTTGTTCTCAGACAGATAAGCTGACTAGTGGGAAATCAATCACTATGAATTTTGATAGCAGCGCCTGCTGAAGTAATTACTTCAAACATCAATAATGCTGCTCACCTGCCTGTGCAGTTTTCAGTCATGCTGAAGGTTAGATTAACGCCACAGAGCTCCTGGGGACTTTTGTTTGTTTTGTTTATGTTTTCCCTATCCTTTTCCATCTACTTCCTTAAATATTTTTTCTTAAACACTGATTTAATTGAAATGTCACATTGTCCGTTCCTCTCTTTCTCTGTCTTCTCGCCCAAGTCATCAACAAGAGTTTGCTCGTATCCGTGAAATTGTCTCTGCAATTCTGTGCACACAGGAGCTGCTGCTGATCCCTCCTGGCAGACTTACTGAGCATTGAAAGCTCACGTCACATCTCTCCTCAGCTGTTTGTGCCTGTGTTGAAGTTAATACATATTTAGAGAGAAGGTCAAAAACACTTCAGTGCCAAATGCTCTTAGAATCATGGAATAGTTTAAGTTGAAAAGGACCTCCAAGATCATTGAGCCCAAGTCTTAGGCTATCACCCCCAAGCTCACCACTAAACCATGTCCTTAGGTGCCACCTTTACACAGCACCAGGAATGGTGACTCCACTGCTTCCCTGGACAGCCCATTCCAATGTTTAACAACTATTTCAGTAAAGATATTTTTCTCATATCCAATCTAAAACCTCCCCTGGAACAATGTGAGACCATTTCCTCTTGTCCTATCACTTGCTGTTTGGGAGAAGTGACCAGGCTCTGAGCTCCTTTCAGGCAGTGGCAGAGAGGAATAAGGTCCCCTAGGAGCCTCATACCTTTGGCCTCACCCATTGATCTGGCCTGTCCAGATCTTCCTGCAGAGCCTTCCAGCAGATAAACACACCTGTCCATCTTGCTGCCACCTGCAAACTGACTGAGAACACTCATCCAGGTAACTGATAATGATATTACAGAGGGCTGGCCCCAGCTGAGCCCTGGAGAACACCACTAGTGACCGGCCACCAGGTGGATATAGCACCGTTCACCACAACTCTCTAGGCCTGATCATCCAGCCAGGTTTTTACCCCCACAAAAAGTGTACCTGACCAAGCCAGGAGCAGCCAATTTCTGCAGGAGAATGTTGTGGGAAGTGGTATCAAAGGCTTCAACTGAAGTCTAGGTAGTCGATATCCAGAGCTTTTCCCTCACCCACTAATTGAACTGAAGATCCTCACCCTGGCCTGTGTACGATGTGATTTTAATTCCCACACAGGTAAGACTGTAAGTTCAGGTTTTGCAACACAAAATGCACTGATAATTCCTAACTTAAAGCACATCTTACCAAAGTGTTGAGGTGATAAAATATCACCTAAAATGTCCCTGACTCAAAATTAATTCCCTTTGGAAGCAACAAGAGAACGGTTGGTAAAACGTGTCCATGCTTGTATGTTCAGCATATGGCAAATTAAAGAGGGTATTAGTCCACAGAGAAACTAGTTATTTCATCCAGTTACTAAACACCATGATAAAGTGATAACATTATCCAAAATGTTTATAATTTTCATTTTAAATACAATGAAAATACAATAAATGATCTGAGTTTTGGACTACTGTGCTTCACAGACTGCAACCTCCTCCACTTGCCACGTCTCCTAAGCCCCTGGATATCTCCTGCTGCCTTATGCTAAATATCCTCCAGGTCTCCCACTGCTGCCACTTTTATACCCAAATTTCACGCAGCCCCAGTAGTTCTGCTCTCTCTGCTGGAGCAGCAACATATTTATTACTATATTATTATTGTATTTCAGCTCTCAGCTATAGTAAATTCCATCCTGCTGTAACCCCTACCTCCATCTACCATTAGACAGCCTGGGATTCCCACAGACTTGGCAAATTTGATAGATTTGTTTATCAGTTCCTCAGAACTGATGAGTGCATGGACTTACTGCCTGACTGCAATCCAAAGCTGGCACAGATGTGCCAGGGAATACTTTTCTTTTCTCACTTTCCTCTCCTTATCTTTCTCCATCCAGTGTGGGGAGCAAATAATAGTGATACTCCAGGAAGCATTGGTTTGCATCCAGGTTTCATTCCAATAAACAGCCCACTCCTCTCAAATTAAACATTCTGGAAGCTTCTTTTAATGTCCACTATACTGAGCTAATATAACTAAATCTATCTTATACAATGTCCTTTCTTTATAGCAGTGACTGAATACACATCACAGATTTCAGCAGAGAAAGCCCTCCACAGACCCAATTTCAGATCCAAAAAGTGTCTTGCTGATGATTGCCCACATAAACCCAAGCAAGGAAAAAATGAAAACCAAGTGCTTTCCTGTCTGAATGACAATTTCCACTCCCAGCAGAAGGTGACACCCATCATTTTAGCACCACTTAGCCAATCACCACAGCCACAGTAAGAAGGGGAGAGCAGGGCAGGGAAAAGCACTCAAAACCATGAATAATCAGGATTTTTTCATGTAGGCTTCTTATTTATCACTTAGCTGAAGGCAGCCACATGCAAAAGTTGAAACTGCACCTTTATCTAAATTCTACTCCTGTTACCTTAATACACACCTTTACTGAAGTCAGGTAACTGAGAACTGAATTTGGTCTGCATTGTCCATAATGACAAATCAATATTTGCTGACCTCCTGTGAGAATGTCCATTCAGTTTATTAACAGGGAAGTGCTCTTGGTTGACCTGACACTGTTTATCTCCTTGTTATCAAAACTCCTCCAAAAGTAACTGTTAGGAGAAATGAGAACATCTCTCTGAAGAGAAAATAAAGTAGAAGGAGAAGCTTTTGGTGGCTGAGAAGGGGATTTCAACACTGCCCAGCCAGGTAACAGCAGGTTTCCAGAATGGTTCCTAACTCTGGATTTTAAAATAGAGTTTACACTACTCCAAAATACATTTGGGATCTTTAAAAAATTCTCTTCTGTCTTTGAAGCTGCAGGAAAATTGCATGGTAAAAGATCTGAGATTTCTGATATTTGTTTAGTACTTCACGTGAACATGTTTAGAAGGGATCTATGAAAATGAGTGAAGAGGAGGTGATTAAACCTCCAAACAATGAGATTTATTTTGTTTGATGAAGAGTGAAGAAGTTGATAAAGACTTTCAGCTGAACCTGGTGAACCTGTGAATAAGCACAAAGACAAGAAATGAAACGTGGTGCTGAAATATGTAAGGTACCAGAAGGAATCATTTGAACTCATTGCACACATTACTGACTTCTAAATTATCCATGAAGTCCACGGACAGTTCACTGTGTGACAAAGGCAATCTTCAGGACAAATTAAATATCAAGCTGTATGAAGAGAAGAGAAAAGAAAAACACTGAAATATGATAGTTTCTTTATAGTAATCAGTGACATCCACGTAGGGAAAGAATTCAGTTAAAAAATTCAAAGGGTATGACTGGAAGAAAAAAATCAGGGGAGTCAGTTACAGAAAAAGCAACTGTTAGAAGTCTGGAAACGCTGAGGGGAAAAAAGACTATAATGACTGGTCAGAAGAGTAAACCCCATTCAGTAGGGAAGAATTGCATGAAAACATGAAATGGTGAAGAAAAGCCAAATTAAGAGATTCTATTTCTTTCTTCTTCCTATGAGAAGATAAATTAATCATTGGGTTGAAAAATGACAGTTGCCTGGAAACCAGCTATCATGACCAGATTACAATCAATAAGGGCAACAGAAGTTCAACATCTGCAAGCAATACTCACATACCCCTACCCACAGGTATACAAAGTACATGGGTACCAATAAGTGGTCTTAAGGCTTCAAGGGAAGGTATTTGAATAAAATTTGAGTGAAACTGAGAAGGCACCAAAGATTAGAGAGCTAACATGACTGAAAAGTGGAAGTACTTTATATAAGAAGAGTTAATTAACTAGTCAAAATGTTGGAATCAGTGAAAAGCTTACAACATCAGATAAGAAAACAATGCTTGGTTTGATGGCAAATAAAGCAGTAATTAGAAATTAAAGCAACATATGGCAAAATGTAAGGCAGCAGTTACAGGTGGCAGTCAATATAAATGAAAATGATGGGGTGTAAGTAACCGATGAGGGAAGCTGAAGAAATTAGGGAAAAATACCTTGCTGGCAGAGTTAAGAATAACAAAATCATAGAATCATTAAGGTTGGAAAAGCCCTCCAAGGTCATTGACTCCAACCCTTGAACCCCACCATACCACAGCACTAAGTCCAGTCATTTCTTCTGGAAATGTCATGGAACACTTCCATGGTTGGTGACCCCACCACCTCCCTGGGCAGCCTATTCCAATGCCTAACCATCCTGCCAGTGAAAACTTTTTCCCAGTGTCCAATCTTAAACTTTCCTGGTGCAGTTTGAAGCTCTGTCCTCTTGTTCTGCCACTAGCTGTAAGGGAGAAGAGGCTGGCCCCAGTATTCCTTGGTGCTGCTGTCCATCCTGTTGCTGATACAGGCCAGGATGCCACTGGCCTTGGCCACCTGGCCACAAGCTGGCTCTTGTACAGCCGCTGTCACCAGCACTCCCAAATCCTTCTCCTCTGGGCAGCTTTCCAGCCACTCTGCCCCAGCCTGTAGCACTGCAGGGGTTGGTGTGACCCACAGGCAGGATCTGGCCCTTGGCCTTGTTGAATCTCACACCATTGGCCCTGGCCCATCAATCCAGCCTGTCCAGATCCCTCTGCAGAGCCTTCCTGTCCTCAAGCAGATCAACACTCCCACCCAACTTGATGTCATCTGCAAACTGACTGAGGGAGCACTTGATCCCCTCATGCAGGTCATCGATAAAGATATTAAACAGGACTGGCCCCAACACTGAGCCCAGTGACCGGCCACCAACAGGATCTAACTCCATTCTCCATCCTCTCATTCTCTAGGCCCAGTCATCCAGCCAGTTTTTCACCCCAAAGGATGCACCTGACCAAGCCACAGGAGAATGCTGAGGGTATCTGAAAACACTCTGGGAACAAAAGAAATCTGTAGGTAATTGGAAGTATGACACTAGATAAAAGCAGCAAAATTGTTAATACTGAGGTAGCAAAATGTCTTATGACCATTACTGTGGCTGTTTAACACACTAATATTAAACATATTTAATATTTACTGAGTTGGCAATAATTAGTTCCAAACATATTGGGAACCAGGTCTGTAGGCCAAACAGTCAATACCCACAATTCTTGAAAAGCTGGCTTACAAACATGCCTCAGCACCATGATGCTAATTTTTAGTACACTGTACAATGTTGAGGAATTTGATAGGACTGGGGGAATCCTAATGTTGAGTCAATAGTCAAAAAGGGCAAGGAAAGAAGAGAGGGTTCTCAGCCTGACAATACTGCCAGGAAAGATCACAGGAATGCAGAGTCAGTATTAAATACATAAAACAGTATCAATAAAAATCATGCCAAGAAACACAGGATTATGGGGACAAAGTATTTTTAAAGCAATAGATTTTCACACTCAAATCACAAATTCTGTTGACAACAGTAAGTGAATACCCTACAGAAATTTTGGCTTTTGTAGAGTTTGTGACTTATTATCTCACAGCACTGTGATTTAAATTGCATTATAAATTAACAATAAAGTACCTATTCAATGAATTGAGGACTGAGGAATCTCAAAAAGGAACAAAGAACAGAATCATCATTCAGTAGGAGGATTTGGTGTGAGGTTCTGCATAGATCGTGAGTAAACAGAACGTGATTTTACATCTCATCACTGATGTAGAAATAAATGCAAAACACTTGAGGTGAACTTTGCAAAGACTGGTAGAGAAGCAGAAATATTAAATAAAGTGTATCCCTTCTAAATTATACCTGTTCAAACTGAATACATTTTAATTCAGCCAAATAGTAATATGTTAAGGACCAAGGAATGCAGACCATATCTACAAAGCAAGACACTGCAACTGGGAAAGCAGGGACCTTGAGGAAGATTAAGGTTCCCCGTGGGTAAGCAAAACTATAGAAAAATGGGTGAATACAAGCCTGTAAAGTGAAACACCTTCAAGTGAGAAATGAGGCACAAATTACACTGCAAGTGCTTAACTACTGGAACAAACTACCAAGAGAAGCAGTAACTTCTCCATCTCTCAGACTCCTCACATCAAGGGCTGATGCCTTTTTGGAAAATGTGCTTTCACCAAATACAAATTACCAGCCTCCATACAAAAGGAAGTCAATGAAATTAAATAGCCTGTGTTCTATAAAAGGTCCCACCATTACAATGTCTCGTATCTTCTGGCCTTGAGGTCGTCAGCTTTGCAAAAGGAGGCTTTTCAATGAACCAAAAGGATAGCAACATAAAAAATGCAAATTGCAGAGATTTTCAAACCCAGAACATGGAAACTTTTTTCCCCACACTTTGTTGGCTGACTATGCTATAAGCTGCTGCATTCTTGGGCTCAGCAAGGATGCTACCTGCAAATCACTGCTTGTCTCTTTCTGGGCTTCAAAAAAATCTGCATGCTCTGTGCAAATCCTGACCCTCTGCAACCTGCCATGATTCAGGGCTGAGGTAAACTGAGCTTCCTTGCCATATTGTAACAGAACTTGGGTTTGGTTGTTGTTTTGGGCAAGAAAGGAACACAGTGGGAAGGCACAGGAGAAGGACTGCTACTCTCGTGACCGAGTCTGTACCCTCACAGCTCTCTGGCCTTTGGAAAGGTGCTGAGACCATGGGCCACCTGATGCAGTTAAGTGGGAAACAGGAGCCATGGGGCTGCTGAGAGAGCACATCTGTCCCACAGAAGAGAGCTCAGGAGGATGCCAGGCAGAGTCCCTGTCTTGGGGTTGGCCAAAACCGGCACAGTCCCATATCTAGAGGAGCTAATGGACCCTGGCCAGCAGTGGATGTGCATCTCAGAGCAACTTTCCCAAAGAGATCTGCTGATGTTTAAGGAGTGATTCCTGCAGGGGATTCTCTAACCAATTTGGCCAAAAAGGTTCAGACTGAATTAAGAGGAAGAAGTAGCTCTACCTCTCTTTCTCTCTCAGTGTTAGTACATAAACAGCTCCCTTAGAAAATCAGAGTAGAAAAAATTCAGTATTTATAGTCTCACTTCCTACCTGTACTAAGCCCCCCAAAAAGTATAGTGGCCCAAGAGAGAGCATAGAACTGTAAATGCTCAGAAACAAGCTCCATCAACATACAGTACCTGCAATCATTCAAAACCAAATGAAGCTATTTATATGCAGTTTGGACACACAGAACTCAAGGTATAAGGCATTGAGACATGCAGACCTCTGGCACACATGCTGAAGTATGTCTTGTTGGCCCTCACACCTGACAACAGAGATAACAGAGTTGTCTGTTGTCAGGTGTGAGGGCAAAGAGAGGGCAGTATGAAGAGGAGTGGGCAAGAGGGAGGGGTGGGGCTGCAGTGAGTGTCTGAAGCTGGTATGGTTTATCATGACAACTTGCACTGCCATATCCTGTTGCACTAGATCCACTTGATAACCTTTAGGCTGGTATTGCACTCATTAGCATGAGGCAGGCAGGATTCAGGAGTCCTATCTCATGGTGTTAGCTCTGCAGTAAACCAAGCCATTCCCACAACTCCACCCTGCCAAGTCACGAGCTCTTCCTGGCCATGAAAAGAGTATTGTGAGAAGACACTGGAGACATGTAATCATGTCTTTGAGTCTGAATCCTCACATCAAAGCAGGCAGTTTGTCAACTACAGTAAGAATAATACCCAGGCTTCTTCTTATGACCAAATTAATTAGTTCTGGTTTAGAATATTGTGTGTGCATATATGTATACACACATATATGCACATATATATGTATACATTGCATTATTATGATATGCACATGAAAAAGGTAGTAAGGGAAAAAGGGAGACACTGGTTATGTGTCAGAGACCCTGGAGAAAGGCAGGAAGGATATGAAAGGAAAAATGGTTTGGAAAGGGTTTTTGGCTGAAGCAAAACATAGGGAAACAGAGGCAAGAGGAAAGTACAGAAGGAGCTGAACATAATGAAATGCCAGAGAAGTAAAATAACAAACATCAGAAGGGAATTCACTGATTAAAAGATAGGAAGGGAAGGGGATATTTTTCCCTTCCTGCTCACTGGTTATACTTCTCCATCTCATGTCTTTTATTCTCTCTCATAGACTTTCTTCTATTCTTACCAGTCCCTTATAGATGTTTCTCTTTAGAAGCATTAATCTTCACAGATTCCCTCACTGTACCTCTGCCCCTCCGCTTTCCTCCCTCCCCAGCACACAAGGATGATAAGGGAGAAGACCTCTCACCTCCACTTCTCCCCAGCATGAGCCTTTGTCAGCTTATGAACCACTGCCAGCTACGTGATACAGGACAGGACAATTTACCATCAAACAGTAAGTCTCATTTTGACACACCCAAAATTTGTTTCCTTTAGAAGATGCTCCCTGGGGGATGGAATTTTACAAATCATATGCAGTGTAATATTAATTTTTGTGTGTTACTTCAAGCTGCATGCTGTTAGATGACTGTTTTTTTCCTAACAGGACTATTCCACTGGGAAGAAAATTAACTCTTCTATGCATTTCTCCTCTACTTTGCCAGGTTCCTGTTCTCTCTCTCTCTTTCAGTCTCTCTCATATACTTCCTCCATCTGCCATCCTCATCCTTTTCCCTGATCGTTGTATCACACTTTCATCTTTCTTATTCCTACCTTCCTTATTTTCCTTCACTACTCTTTTTTCCTTCTTCCATCTTGCCTCTTTCCCCTGATTTTCCCATTCTATACTTTCCTTTTTTCCTTCTTCCTTATGTTTCTATTTTGCCAGTTTCACTTACCCCCTCTCCTGTCCCATTCCCCACAGCCTGCACCCAGAAAATAATGTTCTAGGTAGTTCTAGGTAATGTTCTGCAGCTATAGAGCCATAAGAAGAGTCAGCAAACCTACTTAGAAACCCATCCAGTCCCACAGAGCCTTCAGCATCACATGCTATTCTATAAACTGGTAATTTCAGTTCCCACAGGCATAAGGGAACCAGAATAAAAACCAGCACTCTCTGGAAGCAGGCACTCAGCATCTTTGGGAACCTAATGCAAGAGCCTGACTGGGGCTACACAGTGCTACAGGCTTTGAGATGGACGTGCAGAGACTGCCCTTAAACTTCAGTAGCTGTCTTGTCTAACTCTGCTGTATGGTGCTATAATCAGTGGGAAGAAAGGAGGGGAACAGTTCCAAAGAATGAATTATTCCATAATAAATAGTTGTCTTGGGGTGGCTGTCAAGATAGCCTTAAAACTAGCCTAAATTAATAGCCTAACTTTCAGGCAGCAAAAGCTATGTAACATGGAACACCTGAGACAGAGGAGAAAATAAAGGGACGCCTGCATGAGGGCAGAAAAATGGTAGAAAGTAGAGGAAAATCAAGAAAGATGAGAAAGCTACCTTGTTCACTAGTGGACAGACTGAAAAACAAAGTCTTTGCCAAATCAGCGATACATAGAGGGCCAGAGCTGCAGACAAGCTGAACAGCTCCCATTGATTTCCCCCACATTTCAACTGCTCAGCATTTCTAGAAGGCAGAACCCTAAAACCTCCCCTGAGCTGGGGACTAGTCTAAGAGACTTGCCTTTCCCAGCTACTGCTCTGGCCGTGCCACCCCCGAAACGCTGACTTCATTACATTTCACACGGAGCTGCGACTGCGGAGAGCAGAGGAGTGAAAGGACAGAGAATTAACGCTAAGGGGTCTCGCAGAAAAGCAGTCAATAGCTGAGGAATCTGTCTCAGGCTATTTCCCTCACACCCTTTCCCACAGTATAATTTAATCTCCTGGCAGCAGGGCCTGTCAGGTCCCGGAAGGGAGGGCATGTGCACACACAGGCTGCTGAGGCAGCGGCGGCTCAGCTCCACAGAGATGTGCACAGCAAACTGCCTCTTGCCAAGGCTGGGAAGCACATGGGCCTTGTCGGGGGGGTAAAATCAGTGCTGCCTTCTGCAGCTGGTGGGAATTGGCCCTGTCATGTGTTTATCCACTCTGTGTGAAGACACAGGATTTAAATCATCAAACACGGAGTGTTTGAGTAGAGTGGAGTGCTGCTTAGCCAGTGGTTCTGTCTGCTCAGGTTCCTATCCAAAGCTTCTCTGTGAGGCAGGGTACACAAGGAGCATGTGGGGGACAGGGTGAAAGGCAGGAGACTGAAATTTCAATGAAATTAAGAAAGGAGGAGGCAAATATAAACCTGCAGCATAGGCTAATAACAATTTTGTGAATAATCAAAGCTTTCTATGTGCAGCGTCCCAAACCACTGCAAAATTGGTGGGTTTTATAGATAGCTTAGTCCCCAGCCAACTCCTAGCATGTTCACTTGCTTTTTGGAATTAAGGGACCCAACACACTACAAAAGTAATGTGGTGTTAAAAATGTTGACTCTGGCTTAGAAACAGCATAACTGCATGCTGACTGTATCAAGACTTCTGGATATGCACAAAATGTTTGCTGCCTCTAGCCTCCAAAACTCCAGATCCTGGCTTGAGGATGGCTGGGAGAACAGGCCAATGGAGAAAACTCCTTCAGCTGTTTTGGTCTACGGAGTATTTGCTGCACAGTACCTGGGGTGTTAAGAATCAAACCTCTTGTGAAATAAAAACTGTATCTACAGAAAGAAAAGCAAGCAATTTTCAAAATGCTCTCAGAGACAAAAAAAGGATATAAAATAGAATCTTTAGTATAGCGCATTTTTTACTTTTCTGGGTTTTTTCATGCTTTGTTTTTTGGTTTATTTTTTACTTCACTTCTGTAAAGTACCTTCAAAATAGCCTGTGAGGTAGTAAATCAATAGAGCCCTTTGTCCAGGAATGCTTTTGGTATGGTTCCCATGCCTAGTCTCTAAGCTATGCTGCCTTTTCACTGGTCTCTGACAAGTGAGAACATCAGGACTTTTGAGCTGAGTTTAGGACATCCCAACAACAGACCTTCACAGTCCTGCAGTTCATTTTCTTCATCGGCCCTGCCCAACCTGGAATTGAAGAGCAGTCACTGATATGATTTATAAGGAATTCTGGAAATTTGATTTTACCCTAATGAGAAGGTTGTTTCCATTTTCTAACACCAGTTAGTGAGTAGAACTGTGTGCTATTACTGCCTTAGCCTTCATGATCAAAAACATGTGAGTTTTCTGTAATTTTATATTAGTCTCATCCTGTGACTATTATCTTCTCATGGTTTTTTCTGCCATAAAAGAATTTGCACTGGAGAGGCTTTAGAAAACAAAACAATTACATTATTTGAGAGTCATGAATGCTTTTACTCTATGGTCACATATAATGTATTAACATGTAACCTAACATGTTACCATTAACATTTGGAAGATTCATCTAGCATTTCTTTCTTTTAATTCAGTGTTAATTAGTTTAAATAGGAAATGTTAGTCTCGATTAGGAAGAACCTGGGTTTGAAGGAAATGCTGTGTCTGGAAAATGCCCCAAAGGAAGGAACAAGGATGGGACATTCAAGATTTGCCTCACAAGTAGGGGGCATGCACAGAAGCACACAAATGCACAAGCCAAGAGACACATAGAATCACAGAATAGTTTGAGTCAGAAAAGACCTCTGAGATCATCAAGTCCAACCATTAACCCAGCACTGGCAAATCCACAACTAAATCATGTCCCTAAGTACCCGTTCTACACGGCTTTTAAATACCTCCAGGGCTCCCCCACTTCACTGGAAAATCTGTTCAAGTGCTTGAAAACCCTTTGAGTGAAGACATTTTTCCTGATATCCAATCTAAACCTCCTGTGGTGCAACTTGAGGCCATTTCCTCCTGCCCTATCACTTGTTACTTGGGAGAAGAGACCGATCCTCACCTCACTACACCCTCCTTTCAGACAGTTGTAGAGAGCAATAAGGTCTTCCCTGAGCCTCCTTTTCTCCAGGCTAAAGAACCCGAGTCCCCTCAGCTGCTCCTAATACATCTTAAAATACATCTATTCCAATTTATTTTATATTTAGTTTAATTTGTATTTCAGAGGAAGTGATGAATACAAACGACAGCAATGATTTCACTATTAAATACGGCTTTCTGAAAAGAAAAAACCAAAACAAACCAGGCATCACCTATGAACAAGCATGAGAGGAAAGAGGAAAAAAGAGACAATGTTTGGGCTGGATCACCTCACTGATGGAAGGAGACAAACCATTGCTCGTGTGCATGTAATTTAGTGGTTTGTGGCAAATTTCCCCTCCATTTTACCTTCTCTCTCTCCATTTTAAGATGAGGGGTGATGTTCCCCAGAGGTGCTGTCAGTGAGTAGACCAGAACCCCTTTGACTCTACTTGCCACTGTACCTTTCCTTGCAATAAAAACTACCAGTTGTGGGCCACCTTCTCAAGCATCTTGTCACACATGTACTGGCATGGCTGAACAAGACCTCTCCCCACTCCCCATTCAGATCAGGGAGCAGAACGTGGGGAGACAAAGGGAAGAGATGACACAAAGTGGAGCAGAGATAGGAAAAAGACATAGATAGAAAACAGGCTAATAGAGTGACAAAGCTATTATACTCAGTTATAAAGAACCCTCACCCTCAGGAAATTAGGTAATTTGGGGCTTTTCAACAGAATGATTAAGGAAAGGTAAGAACTATTACCTAATATAATTTATTTTATAGTGAAAAACCTGAAAGCTAAATAGGATAGCTAAATAGGAAAATCAAAAAGATATGTGCATAAGGTATTCTTTGTACAGCTGGATCACAGAGGACACCAGTCCTGGAGCCCACTATACAATATCATTAATATGGTTAAACTAAGAGAGGAGATATTTAGATTAGATATCAGGAAGAAATTCTTTACTGTGAGGCTGGTGAGGCACTGAAACATGTTGCCCAAAGAAGTTGTGGATGTTTCATCCCTGGAAGTGCTCGAGGCCAGGCTGGATAGGGGCCTCAGCAACTTGGTCTACTGACAGGTGTCCCTGCCCATGGCAGGGGTGTTGGAACTATTGGATTTTTAAGGTCCCCTACAGCCCAAACCATTCTATAACACTTTGATTGTGAGACACAAATGCTCTCCACACAAGGTGCCCACCTTAGAGTACACAGGGAGTGCAAAAGGCAAGCAATTGGCAGTGGAGGATAGGAGAAATTCTCCAGATGGGACACAAGTGAGTGCACATCTATCTGCATGCTTTTTTTCTACCATGTGTACTTAAGCAATTATTTAGGAACAATGAGATGAAAATCAGCATAATAAATAACAGACTGATTTCCACAGAAGCTGTTCTGATTCTGTAGACTGACTCTGACCCAGGCAAAAGGTCCCTTGCTTCCACATGAACATCTAAACTTGACTGAAGACTGTATTTGGGGAAACAATAGTGAAACGTATTATCTAGGGAAGGGACATGCAGTGATCACTGCACCTTAGAGAGGAACCTCCAAGCTCTTCCTAGTTCAGGTCTGGTTGGCACCATCTCCTTTTCCTCCTCCTTTCATACACAGGCTCATGAATGATGCTATTAATCAGCATCAAGTCCCCAGAGCACCTCCTGCTCTGGAATGCCACTGATGAGCAGATGGGATTTTTGGCAAGAAATGACCTGGCACGAAAATGAACAGAGTACTACAGGGGAGGGGGAACTGCCTGAAGGTCCTCATTTAAAAGAATGGAGGAAAAGAGATTTATCTTCTCTGCTGATACCACATTCCAATGTACAGTCATATAAGGAATTATCAGAAGCCACCTGTGCACATCAGCACAAGCCAATTTCCTTACTTAAGGGTCTGGTATACCTACATTTGTGTGGCTATATAGAATGGGTAATTCTAGCAGGTAACCTGCAGTGGTTCAATGCAGGTTAACTAAAAAAATGTTGACTCAGCCTCCTGGCTGAGCTCTGCAACTCACACTGATGTCCAGGTAGATGCTGTGCTGGGAACCTACCTGGCTATTTTAAACTAGCAGGGCCACAACTGTCAGAACTGCAGCAGTGTCAGCCTAGAAGAAATGCCTGACCTAGTCTTTTGAAGCCTGTTGCTCATTGCTCTTCCACATCTCCTTTTGCTCAGCAAGTGTCAGACAGGCTTCCCCCGACAGTCATGAAATTCAGGAGGTGTGAGCTCATATTCTTCAGTCATGAAATGGGCAAAACATCTCAGGAAGTTTTTCCACATTAAGCATTACAGGAAACGGCATCACTGTGAGTGAAAAGAAGATTCAGATCTTACAAGTCACGGAAGACTCAGTTTTAATTCAGTAAATCTCACTGATGGTAGTGGAAGCTGGGGAGATACGACCCAGGTTACAGCCTGCACCTTTGGAGTGCTACAGTGCTGAAAATCACTGTTACACATCTTGGATTCAAATATGAATATAAGACTTGAAACAGCAAAAAATACTATTTATTTCTAACTATTTCTCCTTCTTATAAGAAAAATTTTTTAAGATTTTTAAAGAAATCTTATGTCTTCTTGCATTTGCTGAATCAAAAACACACAGCAGAACACAGAGTTATTCTGTCAACAAAGCAGTGTGGGTGCAGCCTAGGAGACAAGCACCTGCTCAGGGATCATTAGTGAATGGAGAGGGAAATCCTTCCCTGTCCCACGCTCTCACTTCACACACACTTTGAAGAGACACGTGGTGCATCGTTTGGTGGTGCACATGGCACAGAAATACTTCTTTCTATAGCTCATGCCACACAAGGCTCGAGAAACACTTTACAAATACTAACAAATGAAGCCGTCTCTGTAACATCAGGGTTATCACCTCACTTGATTTTATCATAAGTCTCTCAACTTTACTTGTCCTACTCTATTTTATGGGAAGCCCTAACTCTCAGAAGTCAAATGATGTGCAAGATCCATAGCTATATAATTGGGCAGCAGACTTTTGACTGTCCCCTTCTGCTCCACGTTCCCCTGGATGCCACTGAAAGCTGGACACCTGGAGGAATACAGCAATTGGTTCACACCACCCAAACGTGATTGAAAAGAAACAGCAAAACAAAAATTAGGCAAATGCGAAAACCAAGTCTTATGATTCAGAAATCTGAAGGTAATTGAAAAAGTTTACACTTGAGGGAAAAAAAAAAGTCTTGCTTCTTAAGTAAATTCTCTTATTGCATGGCTGGCTTCTGATTTCTAATTCTTAGGCTGGTAAATTGGAGCATTTCTCCATTAATGGGCAAGTACTCTTATCCCTAGCTGGCAGATCAGAAAATTACAAGGCAGCACTAAACCTGGCTACAGGATAAGTGAGTGAGTATTCAATGCAGCTAAATTCCTGTTACATACTGCAGCATTGAGCTGTGCCTGTAAAAATGGAAAACATGCATTTAAGAACAAATGCATGGGCAAAGTCTGCCTGTAAAAAGGGCAAACATGCATTTAAGAACAAATGAATTTAAGAACAAAACATGGGCAAAGTCTGGAGCAAAATCCAACTGTCTTACTCTTAGCCCAGTGTTTCAACATCCAAGCGTGCTCTTGTCTAAATTTGGAATTCAGAAAAAAACTCCTGTTTTTAAATAAAAACCTGCAAGCTTACCTACAGGGATATTTGAGGAAATAAAAACCTAGGAGAAACCACTGGAGCCTCTCAAACCTAATTAGGGACCTGAAGAGAAAAATGAGTACATTTTTAAAGGACTTTGAAGGTATTGCCTCCTGTTTAGATTGCAATAATCTATGGATGATTTCCTAGCCCAAGCAGCAGCAAGAACAACAGCAACACTTCTAGACCCACATGCTGCAAACCAGCTCAAAAAGACAGCAGACAACAACAGGATTAGGGACATTCCCAGGAGCTAAGGAGTTAAGCAGATTTCATTCCCATTCATTACACATCCTTAAAAAGTCATTACAGATCCATCTCTAGCATAGCTGGGACCCAGACAGCTTTTGTTTAGCTTGCAGAGTGTGACACGAGCTGGAGCCCACACAGTGTTTAGTGCCTGCTGAACAGGGTGATAGGAGCTGTCTCATGCAGTGAGGAGGTTGCACATCATTCCCTGTGAGTTGCACAGCATTCCCTGTGAGTTGCACATCATTCCCAGGGTTACTGACTTTTCACGGACAATACCTTGCTGTACAAATAAAACAAGAATCATACAATCTCCTCTGACTTATCCTGCTGTCCCCCTCTGCTCCACATCCCCCTGGATGCCACTGAAAGCTGGACACCTGGAGGAATAGAGTAATTGGTTTACACCACCCAAACGTGAAGGAAAAGAAACAGCAAAACAAAAATTAGGCAAATGCGAAAAGTAAATAATCTCTCCCCTAAAAAGCTTCAAAAATAAAGAACCCTTTGCAGGCAGTTTGATTTCAACACCTATCAAAAGGGAACAAGAGGACTGGGTGGATTTAAGGTCCATAAAATAAGTTATAAACAGTCACACAAGCGCAACACTATCTATTGTAACATACAGTTTTATAGGGGCCTTCAAATGAAAATAAAAACATTGGGTAGTTGGGGCTCTCTCACACGACTACAAAAAGTCAGGAAAGAAGAGGTGGTAGCAAGAACTGAAAAACTGTAGAGAAAGAAAGCACCAGAAAGAGGGAACTAGCAAACATTTTATTTTAAAATATTGTTTTATTTGTTTCAAAAATAATTTGGTGGGTTACTTCAATTGATTTCCAGGTTAAACAAGGCTTCTGTGAGCTCTCTTCAAGGCATGACTGTTAAGTAATGGAAAACACTCCCTTGAGTAATAAGTAATCAAGCCAGGAAATGGGGAGGGATTTTAGGAACAAAATACCCTACACAAATTAGTTAGTAGCCATCTCTTAGATGTCTTCTGTTCTCTTTTTAACCCTGGGGAAGAGAAGGGGTGAAAGAGATAAAGAAAATAGAAACAAAATTATAATAATGCTTTGCCCTTCCTTGCATCTGTCAGGATGAGAGTGAAAGCTTTTCTTGGCAGGTGAAGGTCAGGGGAGACAGCTACAGGACATGGGTGTGCAAGCCCAGAGGTCCTTCAGACTTCCCACAACAGAGGAGCTTGGCCTCGTGTACCCTGCATTGATCTGCTGGCACTTCCACACATAAAAATTGATCAGACTGAAACTATCCATGCTCACACCCAAGGGATTCTGCCTCTAAGCCACTTCTGCTTGCTCCCAGACCAGCAGATCACGTGAGCAAACTTGCCAAAGTAACAACGTGGGCACTATGGCAGAGCTCACTGCCACAGTGATTGCTGCTGTAGTGCCTTTTGAACTGGATGTTGGCAGCTCCCACCTCCTCACAAACCAGAGCTGAACCCATGATAAAAAGCACTGAGTTTACACCAAATAAGGAGGACCTTGATGATCTGTAAAAAACATCATGTGTGAGCACAGAGTACCCCCCCCAAAAAACCGATAGCTTCCTGGGATGCGACCATTATCACCAACACTACACATATGGCCAACTGGAACATGCAGACCAGGTTAATGAGGGGGCAGAAATCATCCATGCATGTAAGGAATAAAATCTGTCCTGCAAATGAACTGTTTCACAGACCGAATCCTTCTCTGAGAAGGTATATTTATCATTCCCACTTTCCACAATGGGAAACAAGTCTTTCTTCTTTTCTCTCTTCCTTTCAACTTCTCTTTTTCTCCACATCAGTGGTTATTGTGTGTCATGTGGGCCACATTCCTGTCTACTGTAAAATCCTCTGACTGCAAAACAGAAGGTTGCAGCAGAAATACAACAGGCACTGAGTGCCAATTCCCTCATTTCCTCCTCTATTTCTTTCTCTCCATGAGTCAAGCTCTTGCTCCCTGCTTCCACACATGCACACGGCATGGCACAGCACCCTTCTGTATGAAAGCAACATTTTGTTAAAGCAGCCAGAATTCTAAGTGAATTCCTACTCCAGCTTTTACCCTAACACTATTCTCTTGTCCTAAATCGTGTCGCTTTCATGTAGCTTTTCTCTAGGTAGTTCCAAAATAACAACAATTCCTAACTGTACCATATGGCTGACAAGGGACAGCCAGCCATAGGTCACACTCAGACAAATTCCAGCAAAGGCTTAGTCTCTGCAAAGAAACATTTGAGCACCTTTTATTAACACTGCTGTTTGCACTAAGCTATGGAGTCACAACCTCAAATAACAGGAAACATTTGCCAAGGAGACAAAGTTAAAAACCAACAGCCTAGGTAAGGTCTAAATGCCCACTGTTTTATTCTGGGTTCTGGTTTTGAAGCCTTCACTCCCCTTTATAAACTAATTAGCTTTATACACCTAGTGGCCCTGCAACTAAGATTTCCTTTCTTTACTTCTAACCACCTGGCTCAGTATTCCCAAACACGTTTACATAGGAAGAGGTAACTGTGCAATTACAAATGTGTCCTTTTGTAGTTCACATCATTTCATCTTTCACAGATCCCAGTTCTCAATATCATACAGAAGGTAAATCATCATCTCCCAGGAGTCCATATGAACAGAGCCAAGAAGCTTATTCACTTGAGACCTTGTTTATCTCCTGTTCTGATGATTAACACTGTGAGCAAGGAGGGACTGATGCCATCTGGGTTAAAACCAATATTCATTAAGTGACAGTAACGACCCTCACTCCTTCAACAGAAGCAGACAGATGCTGTGGGTCAGGCTGTTGCTTTCCTCACATATTTTATTTCAAATGAGATAATGCTGTTAAAAAGCACTGTGCTAACAGCCTTAGAGATAGAAGTCCACCATGTGCATAGACAGGTAACACAGGAAAGCAGCAGTGGTGATCAAACATCTGAAAAACCTGACAGAGGGGGTCAGAGTTTGAGGAGAATTCAAGGTGTTTAGTCTCCAGGAAGCTGAAAGGAGACACAGCAGTCTTGAGACGTGTGAAAGGAAGCTGCAGAAAGGCAAGCAATAAGCAGTTCTCCTTGCTCACACGGAACAGGTCAAAAAACAAGTTTAAATTGGCTGTAGTGAGCAAGACACAGGTTAGACCTTAGGAAATTGTCTCCAGTGGGGGTTCACCATCCAGGTGACCCAGCAGACAACCTAGGCTGACTCAGAACTTCCAGAGCAGAACAAGATATGCAAACATCTGGCAGAACAGGTGTGAGTGTGGTTCTGCCTCCATGCAAGGCAATGTCCTGCCTGGCCAGCAGAGATGGGATTCAGGCCTTTTTCCAGCGACTCTCAGATGTCAACATCATAACCTTTGCATTGCCAATGTGCTTGTATTCTCGACTGGAGATGCCAACACCAGAGTTGATGGATTCTCTCCCGGCCCATGCCATTCAGGGGATGGTTGTACTGCTCAAAGCACCAGCAGAAATGCTACGCAGTGTGATTTGCACTTTAGTGTTGCTGGCCTCAGTCTATTTGCAAAAAAAACTGAGATCAACTAGTGCAGGGTATTTCAAGTGATCATTAAAAAAAGACTGAAACAAACCACGAGTAAAAGAAATGACTTCCAAAAATCTAAATTTAGTCTAAATCTAAATCTAAAACATCCACAGTCCTCCATCTCTTTCTGTATTTTAAGGACACAGTCCAGACATGTCCATCAGAGGCCAAAAACTAACTCATGGTGTAATAAGAGAGTATTAAAAATGGACACCCAGGCTCCAGGGGCATTGCTGTGCACCGCTGCGAGAGAAACTTGCCATGAACTTCTCCAAACACACCTATAGCTTTATCATAATCCTGGCTGATCCAGATAGCTCTGGACTGCACCTGGTGGCTATGGACCATAGTCCTTCCCTTTTGATTCCATCTCTTGTGCCTAAAATATGAGGTGGAAGTACCTACAAGCCAGAAACCTAACTTTATCCTCGTCACTTGGTTGCAAAAACTTGCTGGCTCATCCTCTGCAGGAGTAGTTGGAGAGATTCAGCAGTGGAAAAACTGGGTACACCTCTCCATGCATTGTGGAGTGCGCAATGGAAGACAATTAAGAGGACACAAAAAAGCTAATTTGTTAGAGTTCCCATTTGATTCCAGAAAAGGTACATCAGTCTCAACATAGTAAAAAATTCCTCTGTTTTCACCAGTGTCACCATAATCTCTGCTGTGATTCCCACTGGGATTCAATGCTCCTAGAAGCAGAGTGGAATAATCTCTGATCTCTGGCCCAAATTCCTCTGGTTCCCAGACACCATGTTCTGCCTTCTGAGCACAATGTGTTGGGAGAAGCAGGAGAAAAACAGAAAGATGTTGGTGTCAGTGACAATGGTCTCCTTGCTGTGAATGATGAAAAATAAAGATGGCATTGACACATCATGACTACCGTGATGATTATATTGCCTGGAGTTAAACAGATAAGGGAATAAATCACTCTTCTGTCACTGGCAGGATGACAAAAGGAGTTTGTAGAGGATGTAAGTAGCACTCAATTTTCCATTTTGACTATTCCCCCATCTCTGCAGTTGTGAGTGCAAAGAGAAGTGGTAACCGTTCAAGGATATGCTGACCAAGCTACTGTGCTTTACTTGCTTCCAAATCCCTCATCCATCCACTATATCTGAAAAGGCAGCTACTAATCCACTGGTCTAATGCAGACATTATTGTTATTAAAGCAGGGTCTTTGGCATTGTGGTGCAAATTAGCATAATGGCATCACACCCTGTGGGGGCATTAAAACAACTGCTTTTATCATTTCACTTTGGGTCTTCAGAGATTGAAGCCTCTGATTGTGAAACTGCTCTCAAAAGTCTCATAGAAGTCATCCTGCTGTATCTTATTAGGATGAACCAAACTCCAAAGACCACATTTGTGATTTTCTTTAGGTAGTACTGAAAAGATCCAGCATCTCCTAGCTCTCCTAAAACGTTAACACATTTACAGCTACCTTGGTTTTCCAGTTATGTAAATACATTTTATCACAAAATGATAATCTGGTTAGTCACGGTGACTTGTGCAGGGAAAAAGACACTACATAAGTGGTGGGTCCTGCACTTTGTAAACTGCCTAAAATGCAAGCTGAAATTATTCTTGCACACAACTGCAAGAGAGTAAGTTATAAATCAGCAATTTTTCAGTTGCTGAATAGCCATATATTATGCTCACAACATGCCATCATTAATTTTTTGCAAAGAATAGGAATTCCCTCACCTTCATGCATGAATGTCAGGATCCCTGCTACCCAGTGTTCCCTGCTTATGGAAGGAACCAATGCTATGGAAATGCCCTAACTACACCATACAAGTGGGGCTGGAGTTCCAGCCCCTTCTCTTTCTGGCCCCCTTTAATTACCTACATGGTTTGTGAATACACCAGACAGCAGTGCAGAGATGCAAGTTAGTTCAGCCTAGCTCTCTATAGATCCAGCCAGGAAGGGTAACCATGACTCAAACACACAGTTCTGCTTCCAGACCAAGGATCTGTGCACACTCAGCATCCATTTGTTACCTACGCAGCTCAAAGCAAGGTTTCCTCTGCCCTGCCAGTTTTGCAGAGGATCCTCCTTCTCCATGCAGAACATGTGTCTGCTGGCAGAGCAGCCAAGAAATGTTTAAGCACAGAAGTTCACCCTGCAGGATGAGACCAGCCTGACCTGCCTTCCCAAGCCTCACTATGCCCTTTCTAGGCAACTCTTCCAGCCCAGCTGTTCTGGGAAGCCCTGCCCAGGGGTGGGTTATCCACCAAGCACCTTCCTGTTTTGCTGGGTCTGTGCAGCTCTTAAGTACTGGCTCATCCCTGAGTAACAGGTACTGGGTAGGACAGACCAACAAGCTTGGTCAAAGCACCCAAGCTAGTTCTGCAGCAGGCTTGCTTTTGAGAGTGGAAACTAACATGGTCCGTGGTTTTCTGTACCTGGAATTCACGCTAAATGAAATATTGGGGAGTTTTCAGTATACAGTCAGCATTGATACATCAGTGCAATTAGAAGAGTAAGCTTTCAGTACTGTTCCCATGACTATTTTAGCTGCATCCACTTCAAAACAGCTGGTTCTTTTTCAGGCCAGACCAACACAAAAGAGAATCAGACCCTTTAATGCAGCAATTTCTCTTGAAGTTTAGTCTTTTGGATCTTGTTGAGTTTAAGTGGTTAAGAATAGCAGTCATTGCATTTCTGACTCTGGCCTGGGGACTCCCTCTGCACTGCAGTGCTCCACTTCTCAGTGCTGGAGTGAATATTGCTTCTGTTCCTGGCTTTTGAGTGAGTCTCCTAAAACCACTGAATTCCAGCTGTGACACTACTGTGCAGGGTGGCAAACTCCAGCACACAGATTCTCCAGAGACGTGCAACTAACCACGTGTGTCTTGCTGAGCATCAGCTTTTTATTGGCAAAGAGCTGCCTGTTCATAGTTCCCCACCTAAAAATACATTACATGCCCTCTTAAAATTACTTTTTTCCTCAGTAGGCAGTTGCCACTGCTGTCACAGGGAAATAATGTGTTTTTCAACATCTGGGGGCGTTTGCGCAGGATGGCAAATTGGAAGGAGAAATGCTCAAGTAACTCTTTTTATATTAAAATATGGTTTGCAGTTGTGAAGGAGGCTAAACAGACCTGTAGTGCAGTAGCTGAGAAGGGGTCGATGTTATGAATTACACCTTGTCCAAGACGAATAACAAGTCCTGCAGTAGTCTGGCTCAAGTGGGCCACAAAAGAATGTGTATCACAAGAGGCTGAATGCCATTTCCACTCTAATTTGAGTGTCTGGATGAGAATATAACACTGGGTGCATTCTTAGCCGGTAGGTAGGTGATACAAAGTAGCTTTCATGCTGCTTTCTGTGCTCTCCTCTTGCCTTGTATTTATGTGTGCTGGTTTGGCCAAAATCTAGCAATATACCCTCTGAGAGAAAACCAGGTTACAACCACCCTTCCCCCCCACCAGGTTCGGGAAAAAGAAATTTTCCTCGAAGGAAAGTGAAAGAGATAAAAACTATTTATTTAACAAACACACAGGAGAAGAATAATAATGCTAAATAATAAAATCTCTCACTGTGGAGAGGAACCTGGGAAGATTTCAGAGTCCATCTGTAGGTGTGGTCCCTCCTTCTCGGAGCTAGCATGGGGGTGGGCCCCCCTCCACCCACAGTGGGGAATTGTCCTGATGTGTTCTGATGTTGTTGGAACAGTCCAGAAGAGAAGAATGGAAAATAAAACCAAATTCCCAAGAAAACAAAATTCAGCTCTCCATCTCACGCCAGAGGAAAAAACCCAAAAAACTGGCTGAAGAAGCAAAAAGAAGAGTGCTCCCTCCGTGCTCCTGCAGCCGGAGAAGGCAGAGGAGTCTCCATCTCTCTGTCTTTGGAAATTGCTTTGAAAAGTTTGGGTTTTTTCCTCCCCTCTCAAGCTCAGTTTAAAGGCACAGAAAAAGGCACGAAGTTAGTTTTTTGGCATAGAGCCATGATAGGGGATACACATCATAGAGTCACCCCAAGACATTATGTAACTGAAATAAACTGTTTTCCTGTCGTGACTTTGCCAAAGAAACCATGAGCAGCTCCACTTAGCATGTGCATCTTGCAACCCTAAGAATCAGCCCCCAAAAGAGCCAAGGCAGAAAGATAGTATGTCCTGCCCCTTTCTAGTGCCATCCTGAGGACAGCCTGACCCCACCTGAGAAGCTTCCTTAAGAAACTAATACCTCAGAATAGCAGCAGACCTCCTACCCAATACTGTTACCATACCTATGTAATCTAAAATCCACAATCAAAACAGCAAATACTGGCCTGTGGTGTCAGCTCTCCTGCTACTGTGATGACAGCTCAGAATGAGCTGATGCCACACGCAGCCTTGATATGAAGGTAGAATAAAATATGAGGCAGGAAGTGAGAATATCAAAAGGAAACATGAGAGGATGCTATGCAAGGTAAGGTTCTTTGAAAATACGCTGAAAGACTGAGGATGAAATAAGAAAAGTTTTCAGCTTCCCACTGTGAGACCTCTCTGTTTTGCCCTGCAATGGGGGCTCAGTAGGGACTGACCCAAGCTGCGTAATTTCCATCTTATCACCTGCACAGCTCTCTCCTAGAGCCTGAAAAATTATCTTTATGACAGTCTTGCAAAAATAATGACAAACAACTGCAACCCAGACAAAGCAGTGAAATGGTGAATTCCTGCAAAGTGTGGTGGGCAGCACTAACAGGGAAAAGGGATTTGCAAAAAGAAGGCAAACAGAGAGGACCATGTGTGGAGCACTGAATGTGGCAGGTGACTCAGGTAGAAAGAGTGAAGGAAAGCATGTGGCAGCTAAAAAATGAAGAAAAAAGAGCTGGGTAGGAGGCAGGAGGAAAAGGGCACAGCTGATGCAGCCACACAGACTGATTCATTTCAACAGCAGCTACCATGGCACAAACCTGAGCTGTAATGGATTGGTGAGTCAGTCCCTTATAATTAGCCCTAATTGGCAACCTAGGGAGAAAGAGCAAATTCTGTCCTACATGCACTGATGCAAATCCATAATGCGCAGTTTTAAAATTCATCTTATCAAGGTTTTCTTCAGAAAGACTTAAAAAACCTGATACTGTATAGGCAAAGGGCTTTTTGAACCACATGGAGAATCCTCAAAGTTTACCATTTTCCTTTTGCAGTACAGCCATTTTCAGATCCTCAGGATTAATATCATGGGGGTTTCCATATTTCTAGTAGTTTTGCAGCAGACATCACAAGTAAAAAGGAAGTTATTTCTCATGGCACAACATAGCCACTAAAAAGCAGCCTCTAACTATTTTTCATTCAATACAACCTATTTACTTGACAAGTTAAATGTTTCAATACAAGCTGAGAACTATGTTTCTTTGAAGACAAATTTTAGTGTGGAATTTTCATCAACAGCTATTTACAGAAAAGAGATGGCCCTATGAGTCAGGACACTGGCCTCTGGGAACCTGAATTCATACTTTAACTGAGCACAATGAGTTTGATCATTTAATTCTCAGCCAAAAAGAACCATCAATACATTTCACAAACACATATCCTTATCCAGTGTGAATGGCAACTTCTCCTCAAGATCTACAAGTGGAGCACAGAAGCAGTTACTGCAAGTGGAACTGTTTGGCAGATTTAATGTATTTGCAACAGGGTCTTTCATCTGTCTACCACATGGCAGGACATCAGTGGTATCACCTCTGTTCCTGTACTAATTTAATGAGAGCTAAATACAGTCATGATGTACTTGCCATAGAAGAAAAGCCTTTCATGCCTGACTGGTCACAAGGACACTCAGTGTCTATGAACCCTCATGGAAATTGAACATGTTCTACTATCAGAAGTAATAGAAGACAGGTTGGGTTATACCAGACACTCTTCATGCCTTCAAGTGTTGGCTGCATGTGGAGCCCCAGTGGCTCTGAAGCTTCTAAAACCAGCTGGATCCACAACTTTTCCATGAAAAATCACTCTCCTAACATTTCTCTCTTCCCCACTACCCCCAAGCACAAGAACACCCCAGAGACCCAAGTGGTTGCGCTCCTGGTGGAGGTGATGTGGCCCTGGATGTAAAGCAGCTTCACACACACAGCATCGTGCCTCTCTTAAAAACCCTTCTGGGTTCAGGCTGCCTCTACATCCAAACCATGGATAACCAGGAAACTCCTATGTGTTCACACTGCATCATGCAGAAACAGAGGCAAGGCAGGGGTCTCTCAGCCACTGAACTCACAAGAGAAAAAGGGAGCCTTCCCAAACTGCTCCATCCATGCTGACAGACCCCAAATGACATCCACCAACTGCAAATATAAGTCCAAACTTCTCTTAGAAGTGGAAGACAGGAGTAAACTTGACACTCAAGTAAAGGAGGAATTTACCTCATGGAAAGGGGAAAAAAATCAACACAGAACAACACATGCCTTGCTGTCAAGCTCATCAGCACTGGAAAGGTACCTGTTCCAGAGCTGCTACCCAAGGGCATTTATCTCACAATTATGAGTAAAATCCAGTAGCCTATCTTTGGATGACAGGTTTTTTATAAAAAAACAAATAAAACACCCCATTCTAGAGAAAGGAGATGAACAGGAGAAACAGCAAAAAAAGGCAAGTGAAGGTACAAGGACAGAACAGGGACTCAGTGTTTCACTGCCACAATTCCCCTTTGGAAGGATAAAAATGTGGAGAGAAACTTTTTTTTTTTAAGTCTTCTATCAATTATTCTTTTTGACTTAGAGCCTTCAAAAATCAAAAATCAAATGGGCTCAACGGTGCAGGACACCTCCTGAGCCAGAGACCATCATGCCAAACTGACCTCCAAATGTACAGGTTATTTACAAACTAATGGAGGCAGCAAGCAATTCCACTGCTGCAAGGGCTCTTTCCAGGAAGAGGCAGATCAGGAGACATCACAGGCTGATTTAATAGATCATCGAAGGCCAGTGATTGAATTTTCACCTCAGACATCAATCTCACTCCTCAGTCAGTCTTTATTACATAGAAACAGTTATAGAAGGACTTCTGTGAAGAAGCCAGAGAAAGACCTGCATTTCAAAGGAGTGAGTGAGTCAAGGTGGAAAAATTAAACCTGTGATTCACCAGAGAAGAAAACTGCTCTTTTCAGTCAGGAGGGATTACTGACTAACCTAGGCAGGAGATTGGGGTGGCAAGGGGACCAGTGTTTAACTGCTCTTTGGATTTTTATTGATGAATAAATAATTTCCTTTTACTTTACTAAAGGCTCGTCAGTGTCTTTGGAAGGACTTGTAATGTGGTCTCCTGCTGGAGAAAAGAGAAACTTAATTCCATCTCAAAGCAGTCTTCCTTCTTTCTAATTCTCCTCATTAAAACAAGAACAGATGTCAACAACAAATTTACGTCTGACTCTTAAATATTACTTATTTCCTGCTTGGGCCCCAAGCCTGGGAGATAACAAATGTTCTGCACTGCTACCGGACAGCAAAGCTGGGAGGAAGGCCTTGGGGAGGATTAGACACCAAATGTCACTAGTCCTGATTATCCCCCCGCTACCAACTGCTGCAGAGAGCTTGCAGAGGGAAGGTT
Source organism: Monarcha castaneiventris obscurior (assembly GCA_026261815.1). NCBI lineage: Eukaryota > Metazoa > Chordata > Aves > Passeriformes > Monarchidae > Monarcha > Monarcha castaneiventris. The sequence continues at coordinate 2,853,274 of JAMPIT010000884.1, forward strand.
GGGACTGGGATTCCCAAGGGTGGGTAGGAAAAGGCAGAATAGGGAATGCAAAAACAAAGATCTCAAGCAGATCAAGGAAATCTTTCCTCAATCCAAATTTTGTTAGGGCTGGAGCTAGTCCCATCAAAACTGGTGAAAGAGGAAAATTAGAATCATTTGAGGGAATGGTGAAAAGAGAAAAACTTTGAAGACTTCTCTTTCTGACGTTCTGTATTTCACCTTCTTGTACAGCAATTTTCTCCTCTCCTTGGTCTTTTAGAGCCAGGGCCTACAGAGTGATTTAAACAATGTATATTAATGCAGCGTTCACTCTGTGTGCTACCAATGAGCTATTTGAATACCCTCTCACACATGTGCAGCTGTGGAGAGCAAAACAGGAGAAGCAGCTCTGGAGGAAACACTTGGCTGAAGCAGTGGGTGTGGAGTCTGGGCCCAGCTCTCAGCAGAGTGCATCTTCAGGAGGGCTGAAGGATGAGAATAGAAATCCTTTTCTAGGGGATGCTGAATGCTGAAGAAATGATGGCAGAGTGTGGTGTTTGGAGGGACCCTGGTCACAAGTCAGTAACTGGGTTTCTACACCCATCTGTGGTTTTCAAGCACCAAGAGCAAACCTGGAGGATTCTGTGGCAAAAGAGTAAATATAGACAGGTCTATTTTTTTTCTAGAGAAGCCTAAATGGAAAAATAATAAATCTTTTTTACAGAACACTGAAAAGTCACTTTGCCCTTTTGTGTGTTGTTTTTGCAGCTCCTAGGTCCTCCTAACCCTGACAGCACAAAATAGAACCATACATGAAAAATACATGTAGTTTTAAAAACTCCCCAAACAGCCCCAAACAAACTGAACACTAGTAGAAAATTTCTAGTTGGAAATCTAGAGAAAAGGATGAACCTGTTTCGCCTCTCTCCCTCCTCCTTCCCCAAACACATCCGACAAGAAGACACAGGTAACAGACACTGTCAGTTCCTGATCCACACACTCATTTTTGATGGAGAGAAATTAGAAATTCAGTTCTCACCCACCTCCACCCACCCACTGGAGCTGAAAATGATAGTTCAAATTAAAATGATATTTCCCTTTTAGTCTCCAGAGGAGTGGAGAGTTTTAGGGGTGGGAAGAGATATTTTACATAGTCTTTTCATTATTTTAACTTCTTTTTTCTTTTTTTTTTTTATTTTGGACCAAGTGTGAGACAGAAAAAAGAAAGTGCTGTATTTGTTTTGTTGGGTTGTGAAAGGTGTGAAAATAATCATTCCATAAGATAAGTAAAGAGCTGCTTCCCCCCTTCCATCAAAGCTACTACACCCACAGCCCATGAAGAGCAGAAACCAGTGGGAATTGGGATATGGGAGCGTGAAGAGCAAGAATACCCTGTTTTTAATTCAGAAGTCGTCTCTGGCAGTCTTTTGCCTCTCTTGTCTCTGCTGGTCTCCATGGCAACAGCAGCCCAGCAGAAGCATCCTTCTCCTGCCGGCTCCAGCACAGATGAATTCAACCAAGGGTCAAAAGCAGCCCAGCTTTCATCAGGGAAGCAAGAAAATGTGCTGTCTTCCTTCCTTTCCACTGCCAGCCTTTTCTGCGATTGTTTTTTTTCCTCTTTTGTGCACTGGGATGGGGGCTAACCTGTCACACTTGTTTTTCTTCAGAAAACAACAGAAAGAAATGTGTTTTCTTTTCAGTCGTCTCTGCAGACAGCCTGATCGGCCATATTGCGTGTGGGTCGGGATGCTCAGGACACAGACATGCCAACAGAAAGCCAGGCTGGGCTAGAGGCCTCCAGCCCAGATGCCTGGGCACACATGCCAAGAGCCACGCTGTGGGAGGGCTGCCCAGGCAGCCCCCACACTGGATCCATGAAAAAAAATCAGGGGCTGCACCGCTGAGCCATTAATAATTGCTGCGTTGTTATTTGTTGCCTTGTTCCTTATATATCTTGTTCGAAAACCCAGGAAGCTCAATTGACATCATCCAAACTGACAAGGGAAATTTGTTACTCTCTGCTCTCCCTCTGCATTTCTTCTACTCAAAATGTTTCAGATGTCTGGTTAAAGAGCAAAACCTACTCCACAGACAGTGGTGCAGCAGAGAGCAGCGACCTTCACTGAGCAAAAAGTCCCACACTACTTGGACAGTACTCAGAAAAAAAGGATTAGCCAAAATCACAATCAGTTTGCAGACAGAAAGGAACCACTTTCACTGAATATTTTATCTAGAGCTAAAAATTCTCCCAACAATTTTTCTGGTTTCTTTGGGTTTGACAGTAAGCTTTGTGTAAGGCTACAGAGACATAAAGATAAATTGTTAAATGGCTCAGTATTTTCTGAACACGTCTGTTACCACAGGGCACTCATGAATATAAATAAAAGGGAACAACATTAGTCCTACATGCAAAACATATCACCCTGTGCTGAGTGGTGTTCAACATGATGCTTAATCTGAAAGAGTCCTGGGAGAGAGGAGGGTGCTAAACTGCACCTTTGCTTCTCCTCCCCTTCCCTCTCACTTTGCCCTTTATAAATTCACCAGCCCTCTCAATCCCTACCACACCCTCTTGCAAATTTTAGACAAGGAGAGGTGTCTAAGTCTGCCCTGGCTCTGAGGGTAAGCTGTGTGCTGTCCCACCCTCAATCCTTGCTTCCGTGTCAGGGGTGGGCAGGAGGAGCTGGTGGTGCTGCTGGGAGTCAGGAGCACTTCAGGCCAAAAAAGTGTCACCCATCTGCAAAATGGGGAACCACCCCTGGGCAGCAGGAGACTAAAAACTGCGAGACAAACATTTTTAACACTGTCACCACACATGATGCTGTGAGGCTCTGCTGCCAGGAAGTGTGGTACCTGACAGCATTCTGGTTCCTTGCTGGAGAGCAAAGCATTTAAATGCCTTTGAAATGTCTCCAGTCCTCTCTCCAGGCTGGGACATGCCACCAGCTGCCTCTCTCCATCCTGTCATTACCTTCAGATGTGCCTCAGAGAGGATGCTGCTCTCCAGCACCAAAAAGAGAGGAAAACTGTCGGAAGTACGAATGTGGTCTTTAGTGGCTGTGGGCCCTGCCCACTCTTGCTCCATTCCCACTCATTCCACCCGCTCCCAAACTTGTTTTCACATGTCACAGCCACTCCTACTCTACTTCCGCAGGTCCCATGTAGTCTTCCTCAGCTTCCACTTGCCTCCCCCTTGCTTCCTTTCCATCCCCACTCACTCGACCCACTCCTGTTCCAGTTCCGTGCGTCATCCCGCTTCTGGCATGGGGAAGGGTTGACAGCCTTAATGCTGAGCTGTCACAGACTCTCCCCACTCCCTTCCCTTCTCTCTTCCCAACCTTGCACCTATTTATACTGATGATAAATGTCCATCTTCCCTTCAATACTGTCCTGATGGCCTGTTTCTCTAAAAAGCTAATAAAAACTACTAATTTTGATTACCCATCTGGTCTCTGTTTCACAAGCAACCCTCATGGCAGAAACGGTGAGAATATTTTGGAAAAGCTTTAAAAAAGCCAATATTTCCTTGGACCAGAGGTCATCACTGTATGAAGCCCTAGGATTACCTTTACAGCATTAAAGACAGACAACCCCAGAGCCAGCAAGGGTTTTCAGGTTTTGGGAAGGACTGTGGTGCTACCAGAGCAAGTAAAACATAGCTTTGTTTCCTCAAGATAACCAATACCAAACAAAGCCAAGGTGGGATGAAAGGGAACACAAAGGGTAAGAAGGATTGTGATGAGCTGACAGGACCTTATTCCTTCCCTATACAGCTACACTGAGGTACACCCTTTCACATCTGTGGATTTTGTCTGACATCCAGCACACCAGTTAATAACCTCCAGAATAGCAAAGCCTTGGATGTTTGGTCACTAAAGCTTTCACTCACAGGCATCCTCAAGCTATAATGGAAACAGATGTCAATTTACCTTGGGAGGTTTCACTGTAAGAGACATTTGAGATGTCCTGAGAGGGTGTACTGAAAAACAGGGATGCACACAAACACACACACTGCCACCTTTTGCCTTTAAATAATCACAGTGGTATGGTGGAGGTTTTAAATCATCCTGCTGCTGAAGGGAGAGGAGCACTGACTGGAATGAGGTTGACCCAGGAGATGAATTCAGAATTAGAAGCCAAGAATACTATGTCTGTTCTTCTGATTTTCAAAGTAGAAAACAAGGTGGAAAGTGAAGAAAGAGAGAGGCTGGAAGAGAAGTGGAGTACATAATTGCCTAATTAACAGGATTTTCTCCACTGATTATAATCACTTTCAAATTAAAGAGGGTTTAACTGCATCATAACCAAAATTTTTCTTATGCTTTTTTCCATTAGAGAAGTGCCAGCAGTGTCCAGAAGACTACTGCAAGGTTGGAGCTCCAGAGACAGCTCTCATTAGTGACCTGGGGCCAAACTTTCAGAGCTGGCCTAACCTGGCATGATTCCAGTGAAGTCAGCATATTAAATACGTCCTCAAGACTCATTCGCCTACTGTGCTGTGGAAGAGTAGAAATGCAAATCTTAGCTGGGTTGTTTGGCAGCATCCAAGAATGTTCAATCAAACCTCAGAAAGGATTTCAGCAATTATTTTGGAAAAAGATGCTCAGTAAGCCATACACCATTATGCTGTGAGATAGGAGAACAGGACATGCTCTGCAAGGCAACAGCTCAAACTTCACGAGACAAAAATTTCATGCTATGCTTCAAACTGCAGAATTTTCATGCATGTTTCTTTACTGCTGCAGACTGGTATTTGGGCATCCAAACTTTGGACTGATTGCATATTCAGCCATCATTTATTTTTGTAAGTGAAACATGCTACAAATTTGCATTCATTACCTTTCAAGCTTAGTTTGCTATTGTTTTTTCTTTCAACCACAAGCAGGCAATACTAACAAACTCTTCAAAAGCATTTCAAAGTCTTTGTGCAACTTCACCTTAGTTATGGCAAAATTAAAAACTGTTGCAAAAACAGCAGGATGTTGCACCAAATCTCTGAACATTTCAAGTGAAGAGCACCCTTGGAGACACATGATAACCACAAAAGGGGCAGGACATAAAACACTTTGCTTGCCCTGGTTAATTTTTTCCTTATGATAGCTACAGAAAGATCCAGCGATAGCTCTTTTCCAGCTGAGGAGAGGCACTGGGCACTTTAAATTAAAATTTTTATGAGTGAAATGGACTTTCATCACTTAGATGTGGAATGACCTTATACTGCAAAATGAAGAGCCATCTTTAACTAATGAACTGATGGCTCCCTGCAGAGACCATAATGCCATACTCTGTACTACACCGGATCTTTCTCTTCCTTTGAGGAACTACCACAAACATTATCAACTTCCCAGCAGAAAAGAAAATGACCTTAGGAAACTACACTTACATTTCTCTATATTTTACAATAAAAATGCATCTGTATGCATAATTTCTTCAATAAATCCACAATATACTTATCTTTTAAAACAAGAATACACAAAGACACACAAAGAATAGCGCAAATATGCAAATTTTACAGGCAGAAGTTTTACCTATAACTCAGGTATGTACAAGCAGAGACCTGGGCATACCTAACATGCATTCCCACTTGTGAAACACACACCTTACATTAACAAGCAGTAAACAATGATGGCAGACATTCACCATGCTTATTCAGTAAGACATTTTCACTCCTGCCTATCCCCCCACACACACCCCTGTAGCACACTGTGTTGTGATCCCACAGCTGTAAGGTGAGTTAGTATCATGCTGTGTGAGCCACAGCCACGTGCTGATGGAACATTATATTCCTGTAATGCCACACAAGGGTCCTGCACCCTTTGCTGAAACATGAATGTGCAAATAATCCCCAGGGAATCAAAGAAAGGCATTACAAATAAGAACTCTCTTCAGGTTATCTAACCCATTCTCTGCTAGTAGGGTATAACTCCCTCGAGATTGCTTCCTATTTACATTGTGGATGACAAAGGCACATCTGACTGTACACAGAGATGCAAAGCATTTCTGAGGAGTACAGAGGGCCCAAACACATCAAAAAGCCAAGTGCACGTATCAGTCTTCACAGAAGGCAACATACAGAAGTACACTGTGTATTTTCTCACATAAAGCATTTCCCCCCAGAATAAAGAGATATGATGCATGTCTGACCCTGGTCTTCTCCCTGGGGAGCTGAAATGACATCTCTAGTTGCCTGTTTATCACCTCCAGTCCCTGACAGTACTGGCAAGGCCATCCATATTGCTGACACTTTCCTCCGCCCTCACCTCACTGCCACCCTCGCTGGCTATGGCTGGGTAGTCTTGCTAATGTTGCCATTTACAAGAACAGCTGAGACAGTAGTGCTGATAAAGCATTCCTAAATCGCCATTATCGATTCAACAGGCGCACAGAAAGCCAGGGGGTGCTCACAATTTGTCTGTGTACTTGCAAGAAGGAGGCAGAGCTGCAGAGCCACCTCCCTCTGTGCTGATACGCCTGGCTCCCTGCGTCTCCCGAGCACACACCATGCCCAGGCTGGCCCTGGATGCTGAACACGTCTGCCAAACCCATCAGCAACTTGGTCCTTTGCCATAAATCAATAAGTTCTCTTTAGAATTCTACCTTCCAAAAATATTTACTGTACATAATTTAATATAATACTCTCCTGGATAAAGAGCTGACATGTTTAATTACTGGCTCGAGTGTTTTTCTTCTACAGAATACTGTACACCCAGCCAGGAACATGGACAAACACACAGCAGATTTTTAATCTATTGTGAGCTTGGGGAGGGAGAAATTTCAGCCTAGAGACTCTCTTCTGACAGTGTCCACCCCTCCTAGGATGACTGGGTTTGGCCCAAGGAGGGAGCAGCATCCTGCCCACACAGCTGGAACAGGCTCTGCCTTGCCAACACCTGAAGGGTTTTCAGGTAGGGAAGAGGGGCTGAAAAGAAAGCCCATATGTTAATCAGCTCAGCAGATCACTGTTGTCATTGATTTGATGGTATGACCACTTATGCTGGAAGGACTTAGTGACTGAAAAGCACTGGTAGAGTTATATATCAGCCACTACTGCTTTGCTTCAAGTAGCCAGGACCCCTGTTGATGGGCCAGCCTAATCACACAGAAGAAATCCCCCTTTTTTCCCTCACAACTTTTAGACTGCAGTTCTACTTGAAAACAATTTTTTGATATTTAAACCCTCATTTTCCCTTTATCTTCCATCTCAGCATGTACATACTGCCATTTGTCAAATGTGGCATCCTTGTCAAATGCAACGCCTCCCCTCCCGCACTTAAGATGCAAACCTAGAGGCTACCACCAGCAACTGTGGCCTGCAGCCTCTTCTGCAGTCTCCTTATGAACAAACAATGCAGCTGGGGAGTTTTAATTTCAAGATCAGGTTCTTTGATCACTTATCCCATGCTGCCTGTTCTAAATGGAATAATTTCAGTGAATCACACTCTGAAGGCATCGTAGGAACCAGGTATGGACTGCTGAATATAGCTGAAGAAAGAGAAGGTTGCATGTGAGAACACTTGTAGGAGCCTCAACAGATACAGTTCACACATGCTTTTGCAGACTTTGACTTCTGAATATCCAAAAGCTCCAAAACTTAGGAAAACTCAGCAGTGCACACAGATACAAATTATCTCACATTCACACTTGTGGGAATGAAAATATCCCATTTTGTTTTGCATATGCTGCCAAGAAGTTCCTAGTGACCTCTGCCAACCATTTCCCTTTGATGAGCAGGTGAAATGGCAGCTCTGCATTCAAAAGCCAGAAACAAAGTCAACCTTGTCTTAGTATGTTAAGAGAAGATGTCCATTTTTTCCTGCATGATATATGTCAGCAAAGTTTTCTTGGGAAATATGCATATCCCTGTTCTCTCACATTTTCATGAGGAGGTCCAAGTGATCAAGGTGTGGGTGAAGCAGCTTCTCTTTTTGTATGCTTTTGTTATTAATATTGCTGCTGTTACTGTGCGTTCCTTATTCCATTGCTGTTGTCTTTCAATAAATTGTTATCTCAAACCATAGTCTGTGCCTTTGTCCCTTTCTTGCCAAAGGAGGTGGGGGGAAGAGGAGAGGCTTATTTGGAGTTTAATTTCTGGCTAGTGTTAATCCACCATAATCCCTTATTCAAAACAGAACCCAAATTTCATCTAGTTCTCATAAGAGTCCTTTGAACTAACCCTCAGTGACTTCTGATCTCAGTTAAAGCTTGGTGATCACTTCCAAATGCAAATCAAAACGTACTTCTAAAGTAGCAGACGTACTTTGAGCAGAAAGGTATACATTTAGACCCCCAAATGCTTTTGCAGTAGGAGCTTTGTGAGATTTGCTGACAAATTTTCTCCCTCTCTCAATAATGCAGCTACATTCTCAGCAATGCTTGAGGGTTTTTTGTTTGGTTGATTTTGGGATTTTGGCACCAAGGCCGGTCTTGGTTGGTCAGATTGGTCATTAGCTTGAACCCAGCCTAAACCAAAATGGAAGAAAAAGTGTCCCTGCCTCCCTTGCTTCTGAGCAAAGCAGAGTGGTCTGGCACAGTGCTGTGGTGGATCTGGCACCTCATGTGCAGAGCTGATGTGATGCTGTGTTGGGTGTAACGTGTGACATCCCATGCTGATGACAAGATGCATGCCCACAGCTCACAAAGCTGCCGACAGGAGTCACCACATAGCTCTTGAAACGCAAGGAATAAGAAAGAATTTGGAACCTCTTCTGCTAGAAACAGTCTGAAGCCCTCAGAGTGGCATATCTCTGGAATGGATAGAGAAGCTTATGTTACATGCTCGATCCAGTCATGCACCATGCAATTTCTCTACACGTAATAATAGATCACTCTCGACAGTGTACCTCAGTCTTCATCTGCAGAGCTTTCTGCTATTCTTGTCCCCAGACAGCCTTACGCAGAGGCTGCCTATCACGCCAAATTTTCTCCTAGTGACAAACATCTCACATGTAAAAATAGCCCTGAACCAAATCTCTTTTTTTCTGGCCAATTCCACAGGGCTGAGAGAATACAAATTGAGAACAAACATTAGGATTTCTCAGCTGAAGTTAAAAATCTTCCTAATCCATGCATTGTATAAATCTAGTACTCTTATAAGCTACATTCAGACCTGTAGCCTCCAGATCACCTCTAATGACCAGGTCTAGAGAGAAACCACAGATTTGTTTTGCTTGTGACCTAACAATAGCAACTGAAAGCAAAGAGTGGGGGTTTTGCTGCATTAAGAGGTCTGAATCAGGCACTACATCAGCTTATGAAACAGATTTAAGAAGTAGCCATTGTATTTTCCACTTTGTATTCATGTATCCTTGTCTCTGGTCCCTCTAGAAGAGAAGAGGGCTTTGCTCTTCCAGAACATGCTGCATATCAGCTCCCCACTTTTCGCACAGGCTAACTCCTACTCTCCCCAGGAATAGCTTATCAGAGTCTCCAGCATTGTTTAGCTGGCTGTAAACCAGCAAGCAAGTTCTGTCTCCATGGTGAATGATTCTTTGTCATCTTTTCCTCAAAGCTTTCTAATTAGACATCCTGTAATTTGCAGCTTTTCTGTAACATATTTGCAGTGGAGTGGGTGGGTGTGTGCGTAGAGAATAAAAATTAAAACATGGCAGTGAATTGGCAGTCTGTAAATAATTGCAATAAATAAACAAATTTTTAAGTTTTTTGTTAATGAGATATGGTCTGGACCTTCCTTCCAGGCAAGCAGCTGGTCATTTTATTCCTTCATCCTTAAATCCCCAAACCAATCTGCCATAACAAAGAACAACACCAGTTTTCACCTATTCTCAACATTATGGGATGACAAGTCCCATTTTGGAGGTCCATCCCACAGTCTGGGGGTGAAGCAAAAAATGGATGCAGAGAAAGCAAGAGCAGAATAAAATAATGTGCCATTTAGGAAAACATGTACCTCCAATTTGGAGTTTCTTCTCTAGTCAACAGCTGATCAAAATTTATTAGCATTTACCAGTCATCTAGCACCCTTTGTGAAATGTGCTGCTGATTTCATCTGGTTCCCTTTGGACAGACATTTACCTCACAAAGGCAATCTTTACAGTGGGTATTACTTATCAGGCCACAGAGACATGCCAAAATAAAAAAAGGAGATACCAAAAAAAAACCCCACACTGAAAGGGGAGGGAGCAGGAGTAGTGGGACAGAGGAGAAAAGGGAAAAAACAGGTCTAGTGATTCAAATTACTGCTTTTCCCACCGAAGATCCACACAGCTAAAATGCTTCTGGTTGTGTCCCTGCCCTTCTCATGACTACTTGGTTCCCCAGAATATGGAGTCTGGGACCCTGGTGCAGTCTCCTCTGAGAGGGCTCCTGGGCTGCACCAAGTGAAGACTGCACGGTCTGGAAGCCCTCCCTGGGAATCTCCAAGTATGGAGCTACTTCAAAACCTAGACCTTCCCCACAGCATAATCAATCCTGACAGAAGAATACTTTCTACTACCAATACCTTCTACTGAAGAGTATCCACCCCCTTATTCAAGCAATGAGTAAGCCCTCTACTACTGCCTTCTATTATCAATAAAATATTCACATAAAAATAATGTGTTTTTACATGAAACATAGGCTTATATGTACATCATATGTGCTCCCTCAATTTTTTTTGATATTGCTAGGAATACTGCAAAGAAAAACTGAAATTTCATTTGTGTTTCGCTCATCCCCTGGCTGAAGTTGTGAACCACTGCTTCTAATAATGCAATCAACTCCACAGAAATATATTGCATTGTCACAAAGAGGGGCTTACGATTTCAATTTAGGAATAATTAGATGGAACAGATGTGAATGTCAAGAGTATCTGTGTCTGCAAATTCTTCCAATAATGCGTCTGATGACCACAAAATATTTTATGAGGTTCAAGCCTCATCCACAGCTAATGGCTCTCAGTTAATAGAAACAGTCAAAGGGCAAAGAAAGGAGAGGGGGCGTTCATGAATATTTATGAAGCAAAATAAGCAGGCAAGATATTCCCTTTTAACAGGCTTCATTACTTCTTTCACTCTCCTGATGAAGTAACAGTATTAAAATCCAGGCATTTGAGTATTTCTCATCTGCCACTCATAATCAGACTCTTAAAATCATTTGAACGTACGTATATTCATATCTACAAATAGAAAGAAGAAAAATCAGACACACACTATTGTTTTTAAACTATTTCATTGCTTAAGGACAGGACCAGATTGACGGACAGCCTTCTTCTGTGCCTCATTCTACAAGCTGCTGAGTGCCTCCTGGAAACACTTGAGCCCTCTCAGAGCCAGGAACAGAAGATGAGTGCCGAGCTTTCCTGAAAGATGTTCAGCAGTTGGCAGGATTACTTCTTTCATCCTCAAACCAGAGGTTGTCTGGGAAAGCTTTACCAACATGGCTTATGTCCCTGCCCTTGGGCAGCATGGCTAACTTCTGACAGAAGGCTAATTCCTTGTCAGCCTTGGTTACTCCTTAACAGTTCTGGTAAGAAAACTGATGGGAATGGGCCTGGATGCCCATAGGCATGTAAAAACTGGGGGAGATCAAGGCCTACCAACCCTTACTACACGTTCCTATCAATAGCAATGATGCACTACTCTGAGCAGGCTGGAGCTGCCTGGAGCCACACCAGCCTGCTTCTCTGAAGCAGCAGGCTAACACCAGCTAGCAGTTCTACAGCAGGACTTTCTTAATTTGGTACAATCCCTGAATGTCACAAGTTCCAGGAGGACTCCCTTCACCTAGGTGTGATGCCAGGCAGCCATCAGCATGCTGGAAGGCAGAAAGTGATGGCTATAGGAGTGGACAGGCCCTCTGTGTGCCGAGTTTCTTCACAGCACTGTCGTAGTTCACCACAGACTGCTGCCAAAAAATGCAAACACCAAACATATCAAAGCAGGCACAAAGCTCTGAGTGGATGCCCAGGTCTGCAGGACCCACACTGCAGCTCTTGTAGGCATGCCACAGACAGTAAGAGAAGTGTGCACGCAGAAAACACATTCCATGTTCTACCACAAGATACAGAAATGTACCTCAATTCAAACCACAGCACACAGAGGTGGGTTATGATTGTAACTACAGTGCACCTTGTCCTCTCTGACACACTCAACAGTTTTGCAAAACCTTGAAGAATAATACTCAGAATAATAACACACTAATCAAAGCAACCTAATTGATACAGAGAACATTCCCTTGGGCTGAACTTCAATCCCAAGACCTTGGGAGATGAAGGCTCCAGCCAGCCCTTCTCTGCCTCCCATGCAGTCTTGATCCTGAAAACCTGTGGGAGGATGAGGGTAACACAAGCTCCGTATGCCCAGCTATATCCTTGCAAGCTCTAAGGATCAAACAGAGAACATTTAACAGTATGAAAAGCCTCTGTACCTTGAGCTTTGAAAATAAGTCTTAGCTGGGTCTGATTCCAGACTTAAATTTGAGAATCTGCTGAGTTGGGAGGCTCTCAAATTAAGCCCCTCGACAGCAACCACATAAAATCCCCATATCCTGGCCTGGCACTGTTAATTAGTCCTACCAACTCTGTTCTATGAAAAAAAGCAACAAAGAAGACAGCAAAGGGGACAAAGACCATAGCATTTTGTCTTCTGGTGTCTTTCAGTGTCTTGGTTGTCATGATGAAGTCCAAGTGGGAATATTTATGCCCATTTCCCCAGAGACTGCTGCCTAGACTGGTGTGTCAATGATGCTGAAGGTTTGAAAGCAGCTTGAGAAGACACTGATTTTTTTCAGAGCTCAGTGGCACATGCACACAGTCTACTGACACAGCCTGGCAGCTCCCCCATACACCAAGCCTTCAAAAGCTCCCAAAACCACGGTGCCCCACAGACACATTGCTCAGGTCAAGGCAAAACTCCTCACTGACTTCTTCAGCCTCCAAGCTCTTCAACATTGCAGGAGGCTGAAACATGGTTTGCTTGGGTTTCTTTCCTATGGACACTTTTAACTATAAAAAAATTAGATTTCTCTCCTCAAAAACTTCTACAAGTAATGTCAACTTCCATAAGAAAATAAAACTTTAAAAATTTAGGTTTGGATCAAATGCTTGTCTACATGTTCTAGGTTTTGGTTAATTATTTGTAAACATAGATATATTCTTGTAAGAAAATGCTGAGAAGAAGAACAAAAGCATAGTTTAGGCCAAACTCAAATTTCACATCAAAAAAACCTCTTGATAGGTAATTTTTTTTCCCATCTCTATCCAAAATTGTATGCATCAGATATGCCATTTTGGCACCTCTTCCACATAGGGATAAAATGGTACATCCTTTTAGCACTTTCCTAGGGCAGCTTCTCAAGCAGATTTCAACATCTACAGCCATGTATCCTACTGTTCACACCTTCTGTTTGTAAATCTTTCAGTCTTGATTGCTCCAAAATTTTCAATGTCTATACTTTGTCACAAATGCACCCAGTCCTTTTAACAGCTCTTGACCGCTAATCCTTACCTGTACATGTAAACCACATTAATTCTAGAGATTTCTAGTGAAGAGTAGACAGTTAATGTATACTCCAGAATTAAGCATGGATCAGCCAGTCTAAGTCATTTTAGCCCCCTGCTGTTAAATATGCAATGCCTCAGCAAGATATATACCCTGAAAAATCCTGTAGAAACCTGCATGGTAGAACCAAAGTTGTCCTTCTTGCAGTAGCAAAATGTTCCTTCTTTCTTTAAAAGTCCTTTCAGTACATGATATTTGCTAAATGTATTTTCTTTGTATTTGAAAGAACGAATTTTATCTTTGTCTTGCATTAACATAATAAGCATGAGGCTCCTGTGATATCCGTGCAGCTATTTTTAATTTATTCCAATAGAAAGGCAACTAGGTTTTCGTTCTGCACTTATTTTCATACACAAGCGCTTTTTTTTTCCACGTATTCATCACTCCTGAAAGCCAGTGCAATCCTGATAATCAGATTATATCACTTATTTGTCTAACATGCAACTTTTTGCCAAGATGAGAGGAATAAGCAGCAACCTTTGCTTCAATATGAATTGGGATAGATTTGGCATTCACAGCTCACATCTGTTACACTACGCTCAATACTGCAATATTGCAAAATGTACTTATGTCATTAATGGATTCTGAAATATATATGCACCGTCTAAACTAGAGTTCATCCATAAAGTTTTGTTCCCAATGGCTGGAAACATTTGGGGTCAAGTAAAGTTGAAGGCTATTAGTCACTTCTAAGCTCTTGATTCCAGTCTGCTCCCTCTGACACCTAGCTGCAAGCAGTGGTGGCTTCTCAAGTATTCATGCAATTTTCTGTATGGATCTCAAACCTGCCCAGAACCTTCTAATGCCTTTAATAAAAGTTTTGTTAAATATATTTAAAAGGACGCTTTGTAAATTTTCAATGTACAAAGAAAAACTTAAGTTTTCATTTAGAACCCAACTTTTGGGTTTCATGTACTGACAGTACTGGAGCTTATTAGGAAACAAATAATTTCCTGGATTAATAGAATACTGGATGACACACTGCTACAATTTCATTTCTGAAGGATTTTTACAATGCTCAAGCCTAACAGAAGTGTTTCCATAGGGCTATATGTTAATTTTTAAAAGGAACAGAACAGTGGAGGAATTTTAAATATAAACTAACAGTCTGCTCCGGTGATTACATCTCTGTGTTGGGGCATAAAATTTAAAATTGAAACTGAGCAGAAAATTACTATATAGGCAAAAATGAAAACCACTAACACCTCATTAACAGAGGAAACTTGCATAGTGGTCAAAAAATATGAATACTGACAAATGGAAACTATCATTTTAATCTTCAGTTTTAATCTCCTAAGGTTATTTTAAGTACCAAAGTAAGTGTGTTTGTTTCATTATTCCTTTTAAATACAGATTATTTGCTGGAACAGCTCTGTGGTATAATAGCTGCCCCATGATTTCTCCCTGATCAGATCCTTTTAACGTCTCTGTTTGTAAGAAAATTCCACCCTTGTTTGGGCAGAACCCATTCCTCTCTTTAGCCTGAAATCCTATGCATTTTTGTGGGATTCTCTCTAGGACAATTCAAGAAAAACTATTTGGAGATCCAGAAACTGTCTGTGGGAAATCTGAGGTCAAAAGTTTCTATTAGAGTTTTCTAGATGATGTACCAAAGGTACTCCCCAAACAGATGTCTGAATTTCCTTTGAAAACTTCTTAACTGTATCAGAGAATGTTCCCATTAGCTCCTTTAGAAGTCTGTGACACCTAAACAAAAATTTGTTTAATTGAAGCATTTCCCTAATTAGCTTCTTATTAGAAAACCCTTTTATAAACCTGACCTGACACCTCCCAGCTCCAGAAGCTCCAAAGTGCCATTGCCAGCAGCTGTTGTATTTCATGAAGAGGGTCATGGCACCTGGAAGGGCTTCACAGAGCAGTGCAGGAGAGAGTGGCTAACCACAGCCACCTTCTGTGCCTTCTCCTAACTGCATGGGCATGGGGACTGTAGTAGAGATTCCTCCCAGCAGAGATGATGGGCACATGATTTGGGAATTGAAGGATCCCACATTAACCACTAGGCAGCTGGGTAACACAGAAATCATAGCCCACACTGGTGACTTCTCAAGCCACCATCTTCCATTTTCAAAGCAAGTCAGCTGAGAATCTGGCACAAACCCAGACTCCAGCAGGGTGCTGGATGCTCTTTGGTGCCCTTTGGACCAACGTACAGCCTGAAGACAGGACCTGCTGCACACTGGGAGGGGGGACAGGCGTAGTGTATCCCTGCTCTTCTGATTTTCTTTGTCCTGTGAGGTCACAGGAGTTTACAGGGACATCCTTGAAGCAAGATTTATATAGAGAGATAGTATCTTCTGTTTAGACTAACTGATACAGTTGGAAGAAACAGAGAGACCAGCTTTGAGCTTGAAAAACCTTTTTGTTCTGCTTTCCAGCTATGCCAGTTGATCTAATAAAAGATACTCTCTCCCTATAAAACTTGCCTTATTTGTGTGTTTTAGACAATCATGACTACCGAAATCCTACCACTGTTTATTTTAACCACTCTGAAATGGCCCAGGGTCCTTCCTCTCTGGCCTGAAAGGTTAATTTTTTCTTCAACCCCCACAGACTGTGCGGGTCCATTCCTCCTATAAAGTCTGTTGGTGTTAGTGATAAAACGATACAGCATTCAGACGACTCCAGTACCTATTACCTTCCTTATAACAAAAATAATTAGCATTGTTCCCAGGTTTTTGAACATAAGCTTGCGGAAGGAAGGAAACACATGAAAGACCTCCCACTAACACAGCAAGTCTTCTACCAACATGCTAATCCTACATCATCTTGCAACCCACTGCCATAACAGGCATCCTTGCCTTCCCCAGCCATTCATCCCCTTCACTATCACCTTCCTGATGGCAGGAGACAAGACTGAGAACCAAAACCACATGCATTTAGTGTATCTTAGGGTCACCAAATAACAAAATAATGAAGTCAGAAAAAATGGTACCTATATCCATTTGCTGCTATATGGATTACATCCCATCTCATCAGACATATCTGGCTATTGTGGTGCCATTATCCACGATGTCAACATTTGCCTGTGTCGTGGTTAAACCCAGACAGCAGCCAAGCCCCATGCAGCCACTCACTCCCCCACCAGTGGGATTGGGAAGAGAATTGGAAGGAAAAAAGATGGAAAATATATGAGTTGAGATAAAAACAGTTTAATAGGGAAAGCAAAAGCCACACACACAAGCAAAGCAAAACAAGGAATCAAATCCTTGTTTTGCTTCCCATGGGCACAGGAGTTCAGCCATCTCCAGGAGAGCAGGGCCCCCTCACACATAATGGTGACTTGGGAAGACAAACGCCATCACTCCAAATGTATCCCCATTCTGCCTTCTTCCCCCCACTTTATACACTGAGCATGATGTCACACAGCGTGGAATATCCCTTTGGTCAGTTTGGGTCACCTGTCCTGGCTGTGTCTCCTGCCAGCCTCACCAGTGTGACCCCATGAGAAGCAGAAAAGGCCTTGGCTCTGTGTAAGTACTACTCAGCAATACCCAAAACATCTCTGTTATCAACCCTGCAGCACAAATCCAAAATACAGTCCCATACCAACCACTGGGAAGAAAATTAACTCTACCCCAGCCAAAACCAGCACAGGCTGTGACAATTAGTGGTGTTTAGTTATCCAACCACATAATTAGAATAAGCTTCAGTGCATGTAAAATGAACCTGCTTACTTATTAGTAGCTATATCAGGTCATAGTACACATCGGAGACTCCTCATTAAGTTTGAGACCATTTCAATTTCTCTGTCCTCTGCTCAGGTTTTATTTTCACAGTACTGACAGCAGCTACTCAAGAGACCTCACTGTAATCTCCAAGATAACAGCACCACACCTACACAATTACACCACTGAGTAGCAGCGGGAGGCTCACAGGATGCAACTTCTGCACACCAGAGCCATCACTCACATATTTGTTAAAAGTGCAGGTCTGCCCACATTTAGAGCTGAACACAAACCACATCCCTGTTACTGCCTGTCTCTCTGTGGAATTGCAAGTCGTGCTTTCACCTGCTGCACTACACCAGATACATATGCATGTACATGCACAGTCTGTGGAATGAAAAAAATGATCACTAATATTATTTCACTCTAAATGCCTTAGCAGAAGTTCACACACTTGATGTATGAGGACATATAAGCATTCATGTGATAGCTTGATCAATCAACAGATCAATAGCTCAACTGATCATCTGACACTTTTAATTCTTTCAGGATTATATCTCTTAAGGCAAAAGACAGACAGTTCTTTCAAATACCTTACCAAAAAAGCAGATGTATCAGCTGTTTCTCTGGACTAAATCAGTACTAACAATCACAGGATCCTTTTAAGCTTCTACTTGTCTTCTGTATCTTTTGATTTCTAGCAGCATTCAGTTGCTGCATGGAAAGAGATGCATTCACATTGTTTGCTACAAACACCAAGGATTGGAATGAAGCCACAGTTAAGTCTGTAAATGATGCTCAACCCATGTTTCATTGCTTTTTATTGTAGTTCCTGTGGTAAACTGAGTTCTTTGGCTGGATTATTTGACCAGAACACAATCATCAACCAGTGGTGCTTCCTAAACTACCTCACACCACTCCAAACACAATTCCAGCAGTTACAGCAACAGAGCCTAGATTCTCAGCTCCTCCTCTTTTTTATGCAATTGCTTGCCATAGAACTTGGGAAAAAATACCCAGTCTTGCTCTGTCCCAACCACTCAGCTTATGGAATGGGTGTGTTATAGCACACTAGGCATGGCAGGCATTGCTAACCAGCATCAGTGAAGCTGCATGTGAAAGCCTCGTGTCCGGCTAACAGGAGAAACTGAACAAGGGCCTTGCAAGCACTGAGGGCACTAATCCTTCCAGCTTCAGGAAGATGAGAGGTTACCCACACTGCCATCTCACCCAAAGGAGGAGGCTCAGAGTGCAGCCCATACGTGCTGCCCATGGCACAGAAAACTCAAAGCTCCTACAGTCTTCTGTACCTATAAAGGGTCCTGGCCCTGGAAAACAGCAACATAGGGATGGCAAAGGAAAAAGGACAATTTGAAGACCCCTTTCCAAAGGCAAGTCATGCTCTGGGGAAACTCACAGAGTCAGGAAAGAGGATCTGCAGAGGGCAAGGGTTCAAAGCAAGAGGAGCTGTTATCACAGACAGTGATACAAGATCCTTAATTCACAGTGAAAGAGGAGTGCTTGGAGCAGAGGCTGGCACTTCTCTGGTGCCAGAAGAAAACTGAAACATGAAGAAGTGATGGCAGGTCCATCCATCATATTTGGATTTCTAACCACCCCACTCAGAGTGGAGGGTCCCTGGTAAAAGAGGCTTGCCATGTTTCAAGTGAAAACATTCAATGACAAGGATCCTTACAACAGAAACTGCTGATTCTTTAAGCTGGGATCACATCTTGACACTGAGATCAGGCAGGCGAGACACCACAGGAAAGAGTTAAAGTAGTGTGGTTGATTTCTAGGGAAGTTGTGTTATAAACAGAGAACAGAAAGGATAGCAAAGGAATCCTCTCCAATGAAACTCTCCTACTCCTGCCAAAACAGTGATAGGTTGTGTTTTTCAGGAATTCATTTAGTCTGAATAAACTTAATGCAGAATTGGTCAGATACTTGGGTCAGCATAAATTGGTGCAGCTCTCCTGATTTTTGGGTGCCAAAACTCAGCACAGGGGACACCCAGAGTGCCAGCCATTCATCATTAATGCCAAAGCACATCACTGCTCACTGAAGTAAAGGTTTTAGTGCTGCTTCAAGACCCACCTGGCTACAGTACATTTATCTTTCCTGCTGTTCAGTTGTTCTCTGTCTCCTTGAAATTAATGTGCAGATTTGTTAAGCTATTGTTGTAGTAATGTACCTTACTTCTACTTATTTCTGGAAAAAGTTACACTTTTTTCATTTATCTCACAACACACATAGACATTTAGAGTGTACACTATCACTTAGTAAATGTCATGTGACCTAGCTGGCTGAAAGGTGCTCTATGAGTACCATAAATCATTCTTTATCTGCCTTGGCTATTTTTATAAATATCATGTCTTGGCTTTGTATGTCTTAAATGCTTTGGACCATTTCTTTTGTTTAGGGGGAAAAAAAGCGATAAGAATTTGTTTATGAGCAGGGAAAGAAAGACAGGTATTAATATTTTTGTGCTGTGGCTGAAAGCACAGTCCCAACAGGGGCTGAATTCCAATCTTTTGCATAAAAGCCACCTACAACCTTTTTCACTGGGCTACCCAGGATGTTGTTTAAAGCTCAACACACATGAGAAATTCCATGTAAATTAGCCACCTGAGGGTATCAACACGGACCCATGATTGTAATAGAAACATATTGACACAAAAAAGGCTAATTAACGGCTTCCTTTCTGCCAGTTGCACACTGTGCACACCGTGCTCAGCACCTCCTGGGCTGCTGCAGACACGCCAGAAAATATCCTTATTCCATGGAGCTTGGCACAACAGCTGCTTAAAAGGTCTGCACAGATGCACAGAGGAACAGCAGTATGGAGGATGAGTGCTCCACAAGCAAAGGGATAGAGAGTTCAAAGCTTATCCCTTTCCTTCATGTGAGGCAAAGCTCTCTTCATGCATGCATCATTTCTGGAAAATCAGACTTGACTTCATATGTTTTTATTCCTCAGTACAAAGTGCCACTGAACTGCTGAAGTCCTGTGCAGCATGTTTGGGGCTGATAAGAATAACAGTGTGTGGGGAATTCAGTCCTTCATTTCTCACAGAGGAAGACAGACTTTGTGGCATTTTCTCTCTTAAAGCCAACCCCAAAGAAGAATGTGAACTCACAGCATCTAGAGGTTAAAGTCAGGCAATTCATCCAGGAAGTTGCACATTCTGATTAGAGGATCTTAAGGTGTTAAGTAAAAACCAGTACACTTCCATGAATGCAACTGAAATAAACTGTGAATTACCAAAGTAATTCTCAAGCCATACAGGGCTTGATTGCCTTGTACAGTGATTTGCACTCACACACACTGAGTATCAAAAGCAGGTGTAAAATGCCTGCAATGGAGAAATAGGGGATGATGATTAGGGCATTTTATACACACACTGCCCTGAACTCAATAGGTATGAAAGCGTACTACAAGGTAAAGAGAAAAAAACTCAGTCCCCAGAACTCAAAAAACACATCCATTTTGGCTATTAAGCCCTTTATATTTGCAGTTGTCCTGAAATTAATGCTTATTCTTACAATGCACTAGAGAAAAGTCCGTAACAAAATCTAAGCCCCAGAAAGATCTGGACTGCCTGAAACCCATTCTCAGGCTTTCCTGTTCATTCCCATTTTTTTCAGTTTGTAGTCTCTACAGTGTTTTTTGACTTGCCATTTTTCTGTGCTATACACTGCAGAAGATGAGCTCCCCTTCAGTGTTTTCCCTGTAACTGTTCTACATCCACATCATCACCTTCCACCAAGAGAACCTTTGTGTAGCCATGAAGATGACATAAGAATGAGTAGCTACATGGGCCAGGTCAGTGGCAATAGGACAGTAAGCCTTTTATTTGGGGTCACCAGCAAGAATCCAAATCATCTTAACAGAAAATGAAGGAAAAGGAAAGTTGCTCCATTTAATGACTTTTTGGTCAACTGTGAAAAAGGAGTTAGGAGTTTCACAACAGGCTGAAATGTCACAGAAAATAAATAAGTGCAATACATAAACAGAAAACAGTGCACTCATGTGACACCAACACTACCAAACATTAATGAAATCAGGTCTGAAAACCAAATCAGCTTCTCACCTTTTGCCTTCTAGGTAAGGATGCAGGTGCTCTGGTGGGAGGCAGAAACAGGCATTTCTCTTGCCTCTGCTGTCCTCATTCAGAAGTAAAGCACAGGACTCAGTGTCTGAGAATGTAAAGCCCATACTAAAGCCGCCACACAACAGGGGAAGAGATGATGGAAATGCAGGGTACCAGCAAGAGGGATTATCTGTTTGTTCCTTACACAGTTGCAGTGCAAGGAGGAGCAGAAAATGCTTCTCTGTAACATCAGGTCCTGCTGACTTAGCATTAAGATGGACAGACACACTTCTAGGGTACAGCTCTTTACGTGTCAGAGAGCACCAGAACCAAAAAGAGTAATTTGTAAGCAGCCAGCACCCCTACAAAGCTATCTTATTTCCCATTTTTATATTCTCCACACTCATCTTAGAGATAACTTTCCCCTCTGGCTAGAAATTAAAACATCTTTTTTCTCTTTTATTTCACTGGCTCTGAGAAAAAAAGCAGTGTGAGAAAGATAATGCTATGGCAAATGCACACTGAAAATGCTAAGAGTTAACAAAAAACCCTGGCTAGGAACAGGAGATAAGGTTATGACCTTCTTTTTGCTCCTGAAAACATAGAACAAAGGTTAGCTGTTCTACTAACCCTGTTTGCTGTTATTTTTTGACTCCTCATGGCCCAAAGAAGGCCCCTGAAGCAAAAAAGTGGCCTCAAATCTCATGGCCTATTTGAGGTGCATTCTTTGAGAACCTCTTTCTTTCATCAGATACAAAGCAGGCAATGAATAATGCCAGCTATCCCTGAAGAAATGAGAGCACCCAGCCACACACTGGGTTCGAGGTGCTTGGAGCACTCTGGCAGCCATCAGCAAAAATTAGGCAATTTATTTCTCCTGATACATCCCATTGCATTAACCACTGCATGCTCAGTTGGACTGCAAAGAAGAGGTCCAGGGCTTAATTTCATTAGCCATCACTGACTAAAATTCCAATAAGATAGGACAGGAGAATAATGCTGGAAGGCATACTGATCTGTCACTATCCTAACATAACCCACATTGTAGTTGACCGTAAAAAAGAAAAAAATATCTCACACAGCAACTCCCCCTTGGCCTCCAGACTGATTCTGACTGCTGTGGCCATTCTGAATTGGCTTTTTTAATCTTATTAACAGCAGCAGTGATATCTGCTTCCTCTGTCTCAGAACTCTGCTTGATATTGGAGACTTGCTTTCAAACGCCAAACAGCTTTTGTGCAAGAAGCTTGCTTGCCTCTTTTCTTCTTAGATGTCTGTCTTTAAATGAAATTGTAAGACTGGCAGGATTGGACTGAAAAAAAAGAACCACTAAACCTTGATAATTTTCTGCTAGAAGAAACAATTTAAGCCAAAATGACAGTCAGATCAGGAAAAAACATCTACTTTGATAAGCTGGTAATTAAACAGAAGCTGGTGAGGCAGTGTGATCAGTCAACCATGCTGGCCAAGATGTTACTGTCAAGTAGGACAGCAAGTTTTAAAGGCAAATTTTACTCATCACCCACTTAGAAGATGCCACAGATACTCCACTATAGAGGAAAGGTCATGTACAGAAAACCAGGAAGGATCCTGGCCTTACAAGAGAACCCAAAACACAAGTAACATGCCAACAGAACTAAAAAGCTGACCAGAGAAATGTTTTTAGTACTTTATTGATTTTATCACGTGTCTAGTGAGGTGTGAGCTGAAGGATAACTGACTTGGAATCCCTCAGACAAAATGAAGTATTTCAAATGTCCCAGGGCAATAAGCCATCAGCTGGAGCAATTATAAAGCTGAAGACTTGGGAAAAGATGGGTTTATATGGTATATTTTGTGAGGACCAGAACTGGCCCTGAAGACCTAGGACTCTTGGAAGTGATTATGTGCCAGAGGAGTCAAAGGAAGGGACAGTACAGAAATCTGTGCAGAGGAAAGGGTTTGAAATCACATCAGCTCAGCCTATGGAAACGGAGCAAAGGCAGGTGGGAGAGCTCCCAAGATCCAGGCCTGTGAAAAGAACCACCTCACATCAATTAAGCTATCAATTTTTCCAGAGCTCTCCCAACCCACTGTGTTTGCTAACGCTGCCCAAGCTGTTGCTACCTGTGCCTTTGTCTCCTTCCTCAGCACCAGTCCCCAGCATGAACAAGGCACATGGGGGGAGCCCTTAGTTCAGGGCTGAATCCCCAGCTTGGGAAGGGCGCTCCATTGTCCTCCACACAGGCCCTCACATCTGCCAGAAAGGAGAGTGGGACCAAAAGGTGCCACTCATTGGTGCTGTTTTGGCACATCGCATGTTCAACCATGAAAGAAGCACCACAAAGCCCTAGTGGCACAATTGAAAAAGAAAGCTGAAATGCAGCCTTGGTCCATTTTTTTCCTCTTTCCCTGCATGTCCACCCCTTCCATGCCCAAAAGAGATTTGGCATGCAAATCACTCATTAGTATGCACACCAGCAATTCCCCAGTCCTGGTAGGTTTGAGTTGCTGTTCTCACTGTGGCTGAGTAGAGAAACGACACAAAGTCCAGGCTCAGGGATAAAAGGAAAAGCACTTTAATGAATTCTCAGAAGGCTTTTATATGTTAGTTCACAAAGTGTATTAAGTGGCATAAGGCTTTTATAAAATTGGCTTTTGCCATTCACCCCCTGAGGGGATTGGTCAAGTTCTAAGGCACCCGTCTCTGAATGTTTCTAGTTAGAACCATAACAATTCTGCCAAACAACCTGCAGGTGCAAGAAGTTTACAATACTGTAATCTTGTTTAAAGTAATCTGCATGGAAAGACAGAACTCTCACAAATTACTGCAGAGAGCTGAAGAAATTCTCTGCTGAGGCTTTTTTAGCATCCATAGGTTTGAGTGAAAAACAGATGTGTGGCAACTGCAACCCCTGTGACATTACAAGTTCAGTATGCAGCTATCCAGGTATCTCAGTCACCACCTATCAGACTGCTACAGCAATCAGCATATATCTTTTTTAAGTTAAAGACAATTTTAATTGGCACAAGCTAAAAATGTAAAAATTCTATTCCTTATAACAATTTTAAGGCTTACAAAGTCTCTGTATGCAACAAAGACCATCACAACTGATCTATTCCCTATCTAATACAAAACACAGAAGGTATAGAACAGGTTTTTCATGAAGCCCAAACAATGGAAAAATACAAAAATTCCACAGCAATCATTAACAAGATTAACCAATGATATTTGACGTCACCAGAAATTTATTTCGCCTCCAGTCGATACTGGATTCGACTTTTGGAGACCACTGATGGATCACAGGGAGTGAAAAATGGAGGGAGAACATGAAAAAAAAAAAAACAAATGCGTAAGGAAGCTTCAAAGCTACAAGGTTCAGTTCAAGTTTCAGACCCTTCCAAATGCACAGGGATTTGAATCTCTAAAATTTAGCTTCAAATTCATCATCTAAACTTCTCCAAAGCCTCCAATGATTTTTTTTTTATTTAAAGTTTGTATTTAGTCTTATGAACTTCAAAACTGATAGAAGTTTCCTTGTTGCTCTGAATAGTCTGAAACATTAAGGAACAGTAACATTTCCATTATCACAACCACAGTTTCTCTCAGAGCAAGGAGTTTCTCACTCTTTGCTCTTAGACAAGCCACAGAGGTTCTTGAGTGTTGGCTGATAAACAATTGATTATTATCCTGTGGGCTTTTCCCCATCCTTTCTTTTACGTAGGCTCGCTGTGTGCCTGCACAGACCATAGGATGCATATTTTGCAGCCTGCTGTTTTAGCACACGGCTCAGCATGCAGAGCACACACTCTCCAGTCTGACTGTCAGTGTTCCCAGCATCAGGACATAGATAAATAGCTCTCAGGATAGGGCTTATTAGGCTCCACCAAATAGCCAAGAGGAGCAATAGATGCCATGAAGTGAAAGCATTCACCAGGTGGAAAATAGTCATCACTGGATTTGAGCAAAGACACATGTTGCTCTTAAAATACTTCCTAGTAGCTATAAAAAAAAAAAAGGTAGAAAACCACATTTGAATTAGTTCTCTCTGTCTTCACCTTCACTGAAGGGAAGGTGCATTCTGCAGCATATCTGCAAGTCCTGGGGTCCACCTAAGGGGGAAACCACTGCATTCCCATCTGCCTAGGTTTACTGTCCAAGGAAACAGGAACAAGTTGGGAAATGACATCTGCTCAGTCCCTGACAGACAGTTGTAACAGCAACAAAGCTCTTGCTGCAAAGAGCTGTGAAGAATTCCCAATCCCATTGTTTAGATATATGGGACCAAATCTTACTGTTTTTCATATAGAGCTCTTTGTCTACACCCCAGAGGTCTGAAAGTGGCCAAACTGTGAACTGCACATCTTGATTCCTAAGATGCACAACCAAACACTTGAATTCACTGAGTACATTGGAAAGTGTAAGTGGAAAACAAAGGCATTGGGGCTCACTGGGGCAGTACAGGTCAGAGCTGCTTCCTGATGGAAAGCTATTTCCACATCCTTATTTATAAACAGGAGGTCTCTGGTACTTACACTAAATTTGAGAATCTCTCATGCCCCATCAAGTAAATTTGCCTGACACAGAACTAACTTAGTACAAGCAGAATAGTTCTACAGAATATTTTTTCTTTGTGCGTTTGTTGTCGTTTGTTTTGTTTTAAATCTTCTGAGGATTACTCCAACTAGACTGAGGGGGAACTTCTGCATAGAACAGTTCTCTGGACAGCCCATGTTTGCAGGGTGAGTGAGAGGCTGGAAATTTCATGCTGGAAGCACCTTCAGTGGCAGGGACATGGAGACTCAAGGAATTTGCTTTCAGAAAAAGCTCTACCCAAACGGAGATGGAGCAGAGAGCTGGCTCCTGACAGTGAGGATAAATAACAGCTTGGAGAGAGTTGAAGGAAACAGAGTGTCAGGTCAAAAAGTGAAATCTGTGAGGAGACTGTGAAGTAACAAAAACTGCCATGCCAGAGGCCAAGTCATCATCAGCTTTTACCACACCCCTGCAGAGGGGGCACAGCTGATGCCCCACCTGACATCCCCAGGGACAGGAACAGAGTGAGAGGGAGCCATCCCTGCCTGCCCTCCTCTCTGCCCCAGTCAAGGGGGTGGCACCAGGACTGCATCCAGCCCTCTGACACCAGAGCTGAGTGCAGCACTGCATTCCCAGAGAATGCCTTTGCCCTGCTGCTGCCAGAGCAGAGACAAGCCCATAACACTTTTACTGAGATAGGGAACCATGGTTTTTTATACTAACACTGTCCCTACTTTGCACTTTTTATCTTTTTACTGCTGATGCCTGCCCTTGCTGAGACTAGAAGTCGCATATTTACATGAAAATGGTTTCATTTCAGGAATTATTAAGTATGTTTAAATATTAAATAGTCAATAAATGCCAGATCAAGACAAATATTCATCTAAGATGTAAATAAAAAAAGGTTTCAAGTCAGCAAAAGCCAATGAGACATGAGATCCCACTCAGGGGAGTGCACAGGCCTGACAGCAGCAGAACAGATGACCCATCCCAGAAGCATTGTTCCAACTTCTGTTGGCACTTTAGGACTTCTTCATGGTTTTTGTTTTGATTGCAGCCCCAAGCCCAAATTTACCTTCTTTTAGGAAATTAAACAGTAATAGAATGGCACACATACAAAATACATTTCACCCTACACCACATCCTGAGGGGATTTAGAAGTAGCACATAAATCGCCCCAAGCCAAAATCTTTGAATGTGCAGTGTTTCATGGATGCATGGGATGAAGCAGTGGAGCACTGAACTGGACAGGTTTTGCCCCACCACTACCAGCCCCAGATATGATGGAGCATGGCAGGAAGGTGCCTGCAGGCTATGCTCAGTCTCTGCTACCTTGCAGTGGGTGCAGTCGATATCAGGCAGCACTGAACACCCCACAGCTGATGTGAAAATGTTGCTGAGCACAATATCCATTGCTGAAAGAAAAATCAACACTTTCTGTGTAGCTGTGCCTGTTGTGGCATGCTCATGGTGCCCACTTTCCACTGTTCAATATGGCAAAACTACAAGACCCTTTAAATTGCAACCATGATTATGCCTCACCTAGCACTCGCCTGCAGCCAGGTTTCCTTGAGGATGTATGGAAGGCCTAAAAGGGAAAGATGCTGTATAGGGAAGGGTCATGCCAGAGAAAAAACAGTCTATGAAGGCAGTCTTCTCAGAAGAGGAATATGGTTAGCACACAGCCTGCACAAATTGCTGGAGATCCACAGCAAGACACAGGTCGCAGCTGCAGCTAGAACACAACAACGAGGTGAGGAGCAGGAAAAATGCATGCAGGGTCTGATTGAAAGCCCAGAGGATTGAATTCAGAGGACTTAAGCTAAGATTCTTCCTTAACAAGTTCTCCCAAGGCTTGATTTCAACACCAGTGAGGTCTGCATGATTTTATATCATTATGCTGAATAGTGTATGAGTCACAACACCTGCAGAAGTCTCCTAGAGGTTCTCTCTTAGGTGTCTGTAAAGCACATATTTAAACTGCATTTCCTAAATCATAAACAAATACATAAGACTTCTTGATTTACATTCAAGGTGGGTTTTTTTAACCTGAAGGTCACCTTGAAAGCTGCAGTGCAAAGCAATAACTCATTTTATCTCTAGCATCACGGTCTTGCCTCTGCCTGCCGTAGCAAAAGGTCCTCACCACATGAAAAGTCTCATTTTTAATTCTTGTTCAAAATGGACCTGCCTCAGATTTTGAATATACAGCCATGATTCAAGAGCACCTGCCTGGCCACATCAAAGAGCTGGCTGGCTAGGAAAGCGCAAAGTCCCTTGGTGCTTTGCTTACTTTTGAAGTAACTTTGGTGAAGCAATATGGTTTTGGAGATATGATGGTGGCTCTAGCAATCAGAGGACCTGGATTCTATTTCTGGCTCTGTCACTGACCTGATGAATGACTCAAGACAAATGACTTCCACACATCTGCCAGGTTTCAGAGAGCAAGTGTGAGACTCACACTATCCCATTTTCCCCCAAGCTGTCCTTTCACAGCCCCAGCTTCCCACACATTTGCACCACAGTCATGACCTCTGTTATGCCTCATGATACCTTACACAAGTTACAGCTTAGCAGCCACCTCCTGACATGCCAGACTGCTGTGTCTGGGGTGCAGAACCCCACAGCAGAAGGGAAGGTTCAGTCCTACAAGTCAGTTTTATCAAAAGCACCTTCTTCAGCTCTCTCTCCATGAAGTAAAGCCAGATATATCCAGGGAGGCTTTATTCCTGGAACACAGCTAATGGACAGCAGTGTACACTCAGCGTTCACCTGCATACATCTCACAGAGATGTGGGAAATCAAGAGATCCACTTCCAGCTATATACCTCTATTTTTCCTTCTGCCACTTCCACTGACACGAAAAATCCTTTGGCACAAGGATAACATTTTCATTTCCCATGGTCTGCACAGAACAAAGAGGCTCCAGCTTTCCCAAGGACGCCAAGTGCTTCTGTACCTTCATGACTACAGATCCATTTTTCTGCCCAGTAGACCCTTCCTCCACAAAACCATCTCTGTAACCTCTGAAGTACATCACTAGTGATCCCATTTCCCAGGGCTGACACTGATTATTTGCTGAAGGACATTTGGAAAGTATTTTACTTTCCTGGGCTTATGTATCTTCTACCACAAATATATCAGTAAGAAGAGAGTGCTGTAATCTTTGACTGAACAAACCTACTTGTGAGCCACCTATTATCATTATTGTTAAATACTATGATTATTTCATTAGTTACTCCAACACAGGAAAATATGTACTATGACTAGGAGTCACTGCCCAGCCTGATATCTGACTCTTGTCTGTAAACACAGACTGCCTACAGCATGTTGATTTTTGTTTACCTCTCACAATGCAGAGGTAGAACTCTAATGCATCCATTTCTTGATTTTTTTTTTCCCCACCAAAAAGCGCTACAAGGAAACATAACTACCTGTACCATTTAAATTAGACTTCAGTGCATAAATTCATCAATGTTGGTCTTCATTTGGTACCACTTGAAATCAGCACAATTCCTAGTAGTAGAAAGGGAATGGAGATTCTCTCATGTTCTGAGGGGAGGAAGAGCCCACAGTAAGCAGCAAATGACCAGCCCTTTCTGAATGCAATTTTAATCTCTGTGTGCATAATGTAAAACCAAGAGTGATACCTCTCTTCTTAAAAATACACTTCACTTTGAATTACTTTATGCAAAATGTCCCCACAGCCCCTGGATGGTAACAAGAGAGGAAAACACATAGCACCAAGTCATCAGCACTATAAATGGCAAATACACAGGGGAAGAGAGAGGATAACAGAACACAGAGCAGGTGGCAGGGGAAGAAAATCTCAAAGGGAACATCAACTGTCAGTGGAAAAAAACCCTCACAAGGCTTCTCTCACCAATACTTTTGTTCTACATGTAATAAATGCCAGCAAAGTAGAGGATATCACTGAATGGGCACCGTACTTGGAGAGTGACGACAGCAAGCCTGAACAGTCTAAAAACTACATGATGAAGAGACAGAAAAGGGAAACAGAAGGAAGGAGCCATCTGACAGAAGAAATACTCGAGTTAAGAGATAAGTTCAACATCACAGAGGAAGCCTGTTTCAGAGGCAGGAGTTTGATCACGGCAGTGCCCTCACCTGGACAGAGCCCTGACGTAAGAGAAGCTGATTGTCTCTGAGTGTGCTTCAGCAGGGAGGAAGTGGGAAACTGGAACAGGCTGAGGAAAAGAGTTCACCTGGCTTTGCCCAAAAATGTCTGCATCCAGAAAGCAAAGAAAGTGAGAATTTTCTTTCCTTTTAAGGAAGGACATAACTTTAAAGCAAAAGCTCAAGAGTAAATAGTTTGACAGGAAAGAGCCAAAGCCCTGTAATTGAGAGGATGGATTAACCATTCACACAGGCTTCTCTTAAATCCTTGTTATGTGATTCTTATCTCTGATAGGACAGTAACTTTTTTCCACAGTTTTTACCAACCGAAATAGTCTTTAGCATTGGAAAACTGGGAAATATGTAGTTCCTTCCCCTTGGCTTTAAAGCAGGGTCCCCGAGAATATAGAATAGAGACCATTCATCCCACTGATCTTCATTCACAAGGAATTGAATAACAAGAAAACACTCCATCCCAAGGTTTATTCCTCAAGATTGCATGCACAGTCCTATGGAAGGACTGCTCAGTCCATGTTCCTGCCAGCCCAAGGAGCCAGGAGTTCCTCAAGGCTGGACCTTGAGGTCCTACTCAAGCTTACTTTGTGCAGAGAGATGTTTGTACCTCTGCCTGTGAAGCGTGTGCTAGCAAGGATCCCGTAGCTCTGGTTTACTACTACCTATTTCATGATCTTCTATTTTTGTAATGCTGCCAATCCCAACCCATTGCATACTATCCTCAGGAGATCCAATTTATCTAGAGAAGCTTCTGGCTGCTCAGTGCATGAAACCTAAAAACCCTGACCTTGGGAATGCAAAAAAAAATCTGATGGCAACTCTGTCAATATCTCAGGTCAATAACATAGCAGAGGTTGTGGTCTTCCTCTAGAGAGCACAGCCACAGAGTGGTGAGCAAAGGCTCCCATGGCTGGGTTATTTTGGAGGGTCAGAACATGGTTAATTATTTACAGATAAAGACCTGTAACCAGGTTAGCTGTGCATGCCAATGAGAAGAGGGAAGAGCAGCCTCCAACAAACAAGAGCACTGGGGATCTTCCCCCAGCAAAGCCACACTCCCCTCCAACATGCTCAAGGTTTCAGATTCCTTACTTACAGGCAAGTAAAGCACAAGCACTGAAGAGATAGGCATGACAGAAGGGAGAATGGAGGATTACATGGCTCTAGCAAAGCCACAGGGAACCCATCCACATGAAAGTGAAATGAACAATTCACCAAAAAAAATGTTCTGTGGATATAGGGTCTTGTTGTCAGCCCCTTCACTGCTAGCTATTGATTTTACAGTATTTGTAAGATTTATTCCCTTTTATTTTCACCAGGGGAAATTAGGCTGTCAGGATCTATTAACCTGAAACAAGCCATTATCCCTCTCATGATTATCACCTTCCAGGGCTGGCTGCAAAAGGCTCCCAGGCTCCGTCTGACAGGGAAGGAGGCTGCCAGCTTTTACACACCCCTCACAGCCACCCTGCTCTGCCTGTCCCACTCAGGGTGCAGCTGGATCCAGCTGACCAACCTGCAGAGGACGAAGCCAGAAACCTGTGCCTGAAGTGACACTTGTCCCCCTTCTGCACTGACACCCAAGGCCCAGCAATTGTGCCCTACAGCTCAGACAATCCCATTGAAAAGCACCCCTCTCTCATGTCCTACTAAGAAACCAGGAGACCCCCAGGGCAGGCGTGGACCAAAGACACGAGTGCATGCATGGCTCAAGACAACATTGGCATTCACACTCAAATGCAATAGGAGTTTCTCCATTTACTTTTTTACAGTGTCTATACCTGCTCATTTCATGAGAAAGAAGCAGAATATCAAAACAGATACTCTCAAAGCCATAGGAACATAAAGTATCCAAAAATAGAGAAACTTAGTTGGCTAAACACCAGAATGGTGCTATCCTCTCACCAAATTTTGTTTGAGAAGTGTGCAGACTCATGTTAGTGGCAGTTTGAGGAGACTGGGGACTCCAGTCTGCATCTGACCTTAGTCGAGGCACTTTTGTGGAGAACAGCCATCCTCAGGGGCTGTGTTAATTCTCCTATTAAAATCTCTGCTCTGCACATTCAGCGTGGGATTTTCAAAACCCCTTAAAGTGGTCAAATAAAAATTAGTTGCCGTTGGATCAGGGCCCCGTGCTGTTCCCCAGTGGTGACTATGTCCAAAACAAACTGCACTCCAACTCTAGCTCACTCAGCACCAGTCAGACACGCTAAATAGGAGTTGTGAAGCACAGACCTGGAAACAGGATTCATGCCCTCTCGACTTCTGGAGCTGAGTGCATTTCCCCAGGCAGCAAGGGCATTTTGACTGGTGGAACAGCAGGCACTAAGGGACACACTTTTCTTACCTTAAGTTTTTCAAGCCACATGAAAAACAGCCTGTGCTTTTAAAGCCCTTTTGAGGCCCACCCAGTTGACTGCAGAGTGAAGTTAATTCGCTCACGTACAGTGCCTCATTTCTAAGATGCACACTTAAGCCCAGGAAAAACACTCCACAGTACAGACTCAGTATGTGCTTTTCAGTGCTAATAGTGTGGTAAAATCAAATTTCCTTTGGAAAAAGGCCACACATCACTCTCCAGTGAGGAGCATTACTGCCTAAATCACAACTTTCAAACATCTGCCATTACTGCTGAAAAACAGCTTAAGAAAACCATCAGCACCTAAAAGACATACCCGCCTCTTTTATTTTTCTCAGGAATAAATAACTAACTTTGCTCTTATTTCAAAGGACAGGATAGGAAAGAAAAGAAAAAATGAAAAATTTTCAGACCAGAAAGCAAGTATGACAAATCTCTGCCAACTGCAGAATGCCTCCCAGGCTCAGTCTGAAAACAGGATTTCAAAATTTCAAGTACCTTAATAATCCTTAATGCAATTCTAACTGCACCAGTCCCAGCTAAAAATGTTCACTCTCTAGAATTTCTGTCACTTAAAATTCCCCGTGGATATGGGAAGAGTGAATGTGGGAAGTACATCAAGGCAGATGTGTGTTGGTCATTGCTCTGCTAAGTGAAGAACAGCCAGCTTCCTCCTAACAGCTGATCACCAGACCTGGCACTGCAAGCAAGAGCAGATCCAACCTGGGACTCAACCACTGCAGCCAGGCCATAACTCCTTGGGAAAGGCTGAGCTGCACCATCTGGAGCTGGCTCGTGCCTTGCCATGGGGGCATCTGCATTCCTCTGATGTTCAGCCTCGCTCTGCAGGGACACACACACACGCAAGGAGCAAAAATAGAGACTGTACATCCTGGGGAGGTGGTTTAGGTTTTCCCTCCTGACAGCAAATGGGGATCAGCCCTCTAAGTTCTGTCCAAAAGCAGGTATGTTGCCAAGCAAGCCACCAAGACAGTGTGTTTCCATGCATGTGATACCAAGGAACAGGGAGACAGGATTAAAAATAAACCTTGCAGAGCAAGCTCGGATCATGCATTTGAGGCTCTATGAGCTGTGAGCATTACAGCCATACTCATGGATTGGAATTTGACTGCTCCTGCAAAGAAAACGATGTCCTGGAGTCACTTGTAATGAGGTACTCCCAGGGCAGTCCTGATGGCACACGGAGTGTGTAAAAGCCCAGCTGGGAAGCGAAGGGCCAGCCAGCACCCCAAAGCCACTTTGTCTTGGGGATGTTTGAGCTAGGCCTAATGTGTTGTGGAGCTTGTAACACCGAAGTGCTCTGGGGAGAACGGAAAGGAACAGTCTCTGACACACCATTCCTCATTTAATTCCCTCAGGAGTGGGATGGTGCCAGAGTTGGCCAGAGTAATTAAGCACACCATCTGGGCCTCCGAATCTCATGTACGAATAGACTAAGCCTGCATCGGGTTAACCCTTCTGCAACCAGTCACACACTGAGGGAAGTCACACACTAGGATGAACAAGTATTTGGAGGAGGCACAAGGGGCACAGCTGTGGAGCCTCACGCAGGCACACTCAGTGCCGCCAGGCTGAATCAGACACTCTTCAATCCAGCCATGGGAAGGAGCAAATGATCCAAGGATGGACACAGGGTGCCATCTGAAAACTATCAGCCACAAAACTAAAAACAATGGTTATGATCTTTCAGACTTGTCAGTAAAGGCAGTCAACCCTTTCCACAGAGAGAAATTTAAAAAACCAACAAAAGTGACTCTGTCAGCAAGAGCTGGGGACTGGCCAGATCACAGCTGCCTCCACTGAAGGGTTTCTGAGGTTCAAACATTGCAAGTCAGGAGAGGAGCCAGTGTCCAGATGGTGCACTGCAGATAGAAAGCAGCAGAAGTCCTCACAAGAGAAACCCTGAGTAAAGGCAGCAAATGTGCCTCCTTGGACAGAGATCATTAGAAGAAAAAAACCCTGGGGGCTTCTGAAGATGCTTTGAAAACTCTCACTGTATTTCGTTTCACTGTAGTCAGAGAAATAAAATTTGGTTTAATTAACTTCGGCAGAAATTAGGTTACAGCACATCTTCTCTCAATTTATTTTATTCTACTGACTTCCAATCCTAAAATGTCCTAAAGGGCCAAACTTCAAGTGGCCACAGAAGAAGCAGAATATCATCACCCAGATAATAGAGGTGGTCATCAGGAAAACCTCAGCTAGAGAGAAGAGCAGAGGTGATGAAAGATTTGTTTAATAAAACAAATACATTTGATCACTGTGAGATTTTCACAATGACTGGATTCAAGAAAGTGGAGAAGGCAGTCAGAGATATTGTACTTCTCAGATTACACAGAGATTCACAACTGAGGAAATGACATTGGTCATGTTAAGAGACTATGGAAAAACTAAACAATAGGCAGGTAACATTCAGGATTGAGGAGAGAAAGATTAAGTTCTGGCATAAAACTCTAGAGAGTCCAATCTTTGATGTGAACTGTTCTTAACTGTGTAAATAATGCAGTTCATTCCAGCACTAACAGGCCAACTCAGTTAAGAAAAACACCTCTTAAGCCCTGCCTGAGTCACAGCAGTGTTGAGGCTTATGGAAGAACCATTTGCTTTACCTTCAAAAATGCTTCACTGAAAAGCACTTTGGTGCTGTACAAAAACACAAGCATCCCTGGGGAAAATGAGACTTGTGATAAGCGTAAAGAGCTCTAAACCAGCTGAGAAAGCCCACTGCCCTCTCTCTGCCTACCTTCAGACATGGAGCAATGGACATGCAGAGAAAAGGAAGCTGACCAGTTCATAAACACACTCATGACATCTCCAGGCTATGTCATACAACTTTCTGGCTAATCAAATATTCCTCAGCGATTCTGGAAATGGTGTTGTAGTAAGATACAGGATTTACGTTCTGCTACCACACTGTGTATTCAAGCAGCTCTGGGAAGCCAGGGAGCAGCTTCCTCCAAGGATCTCGAGGAGCACAGCCTACACATGCAAAGGAAAGAGAGCAGGAACACCATCTTGTTTCCTTCTTTTACTGCCAGGGCACACAAAAAAATGTATTGCTTTGTTTTAATAAGCCGTGAAGCTGCCTCTTATTCCTTTACAGTCCTTTTCCCTAATATGTGCTCTGCAGTCTTTGACATGCTTGAGCGCCTTGATGAAAGCAAAGAGCAAAGAAGGAAAACATGGAGCTGCGAGCAAGGGAGCCAATAAATGGTGTGCAGTGGCAGACACCACTGAGGTTGCAAGGAAAAGGTACAGCCCGATGGATAAAGCAAACGAGGGCAGAAATGTGCATTCTTCTCCATTTTGCTACTGGCTTCCAAAGTGGTAAAGGAGCATCCTTCACCTGTTAAAGGAGAACAATAGTGATAACTTACCACAGGGAAGAATAAAGATGAGCAATCTCATGTCTTTGGAGAGTGCTTTGAGAACTCGAAAAGGAAGGCATTATAAAACACCATGTCATTGTTTTCCACAAAGAACAGTACAGATGATTTGAATGGGAACCGCTATCCATGTACATTGCCTTCATGTGGTACATCCATGGCATGCCAGGATCTGTTTAGATCTGTTTTATTTCAGTAACATGAGAAGGGAGATTTAGTGGTAGCACAGGAGGAACAAATGAAATCCCAAGGCCTTTCTTCATTGCCAGATCTTCCTCTCTAAGTCCTATTTATTGCATTTTCCCTGCAGCAACAAAGCCACAGCAGCAGTAGCTATTACTGTTTCCATATACAAACCATATTAGACAGAATTTACAATATTAGCTGTCAAATAATATCCTTCCATCTACCACCCACTCCTTAATATACAGCCACTGATGTGAGAAAATGAAAATTTGGGTATTAGGAAGAGGGGGCATCTCTTCAGGCAGGGATATTATCTGCAGGGCATGCCAGGAAGAAACTCCGAATTGAAAAGGAAAGATAAAAGGGCAAAATCTGAAGAATTTTCTGTGGAGATGACTGTGCTTGAATTTTCTAAGGTATCTGCTGTTACACTGCTACCAACCGCCTCTTTCAAATGATGTGAAAAGCTGTGATCTTTATCTGTATTCCTGCAAGAAACTGATTACTCAAACAACGCACAATTAAAAACAAATTTTTGTTTTCCAACAAAACATAATGATACATTTTGCTTTTACATAAGTGCTTTCAGCCTGGCATCTCAAAGTAATTTTGACTTTCATTATCCTCATTGATATACAGCAAAAAGCTGCAGTCCCTTTTCATCAACAGGACAACTGAGGCACAAAGATGTTGTGCAAAGCAGTTATGGTCACAGAGGACAGTTGCAGGATTAGGAGTGGAATCCAAGTAGCCTGACTCACAGAGCCACGAAAAAAATAGGAGCTCATCCCTCATCCTCCATGTGTTTAGCCTGAATCAGTCACATCCCCAGCCCTGTCTGCTGCCACAAATATGCCAGCTCCAGTGCAAGCACAGCTCACCTTGGGCGCACACACACACCTCAAAGCAAGCACAACACACCCGCCCTCCTTTGTGCACAACCACTTGCTGAGAACTCCCCTAGGACAGTGGACAGCCCAAACAGCACCACCATCACCTGCAGCAAAGAGAGGCACAGGATCACCTCTGGCATCTCAAAGAGGTCCTGTACCATGCATCAAAAGGGAGACCAAGCTGAACCAATGGCCCTTGCAATCCTGGTGAAGCTCTTTCTTGTATAGCACAATACTAAGAGTTTATTTAAAAAGAAAACCAGACTGTCCTGGCACCACGTGGAGCCGTTCACTGGGCCTTGCAGAATGCCACCAGATCAAAATGGTGGCACTGTAAAGTCCCTTTTGCAGTGATGTACAGGACCATGGATGGCACAAGGCAGCAAGGGATCAGACTCTATCCCCCAGCCATTTTCCCTGAATATAAATCTGTTGTCAGCCACTGAGAATCCTCTCATCCTTAAAGCTACCAAAAAAAAAAAAAGGAGTCTGGCCAGTGACTTGCAGTCACTCCTTGCAGTCCTGTGCACGTCCATCCTTCCACAAATACCAGATCACATGGCAAGGAAAAAGCTGATACCTTCACAAAATGCAAAGCTTGTGTACATGCACACACACAGTGAAAGACACCTCTGGTTGTGCTGACAGCTTCGACACTCTCCTAAATTGCTTCTGCAAATGCAATTGTTCATCTTCTGTCAAAACACAAGGAAATAAGTTTGCTCTTTGGTGGCAGTTTCTTAATGGGGAAGAGGAATTAGCATCAGCCTTCAGTATAAAATCAAAGTCCACTTCATCATCCCAGTTAATTCCATGCAGGCCTAAGCATCCACCAGCTCTCAACACACTGATCCAGCCCCTACAGAAGGAGGGAAGGCAGAAATTATGTCAAGCAGTCATTATTTCAGGGGACCCTTACACTATACTGGGATTATGTCACTGCTGGTATTTTTACAGCAGACCGGACTACAGTTCTACTGTGGGCATAAAATAGAATGTTTGGTGAGCTAAAAGAGACAATCTAATATTTAGTATCGTAACCACCCATCCAGATAACATCAGTGTCAAGATTATTTTCATCTTGGGAATATTAAATGGGAAGGAACTTCAAGCACTAGATTCAGGTTCATGAAGGGTCAACATGTGACACCCCGCAGGTTAAAAACTTACAAATGTATACATAAATTAGTGTTGTTAAAACTAGATGAAATTAACTTTTAGTTTTACTGATAACTCTTAACAAAAACAGATGTACAGTTTTAAAAGGAAAATGTCATTTAGAAATGAAGTTTTCTTCAAGACTTCTGTGGGGAAAAAAAGAAAACAAACCCCTTTAATTTATAAAGTAATGCTTACAGGAGTTTCCACTAACTTATGATGCTATTAAACTTGCTTAATTTGCTTACCAAGGCATCTGTTTATGGAGGTGTTTTAGGGAATGGAGGGGGAGAAGGGTTTGTCTGTCTAGGGGTTTTTTGTATTTTGTTTTTTAGATTTTTTTTTTCTTAATAAGCTGCAGGATGCTGTGGTGCGGGCAGAAGCAGCTCCTTTAGTTACTGGAAAGTTGCTGCCTGTCCATAAAGCCTTTGCATGAGCCAACCATCAGAGGGAAGTACTCTGCTTCAGGAATGTGCACAATCTGGCACTTCCCCTTGTTGAACTTCATCTGATTGGTGATTGCTCAGTCCCCCAATTTGTCAAGGTTTCTCTGCAGGGCCTCCCTGCTCTCCAGGGAATCAACAGCTCCTCCCAGTTTTGTGTTGTCTGCAAACTTGCTCAGTATCCCTGCATCCAAGTCATTAATGAAGATGTTGAGGTGCACAGGGCTGAGGATGGAGCCCTGCAGAGGCAGAGCCCCACTGGGTGCAGGTCACCACTCTGATGTCACCCCACTCACTTTAACCCTTTGTGCCTGACCCGTGAGCCAGCTGCTCACCCATCACATGCTTTGTTTATCCCACTGTGTGCTCACACAGAGTATCCAGCCACTGCACAGGAGGAGGAACAATGGCACCGCCTGGGCCAACCAGCCACTTATTCCCCAAGCAACAACTAAACCCTTTTCCTCCACGCTGGAGACAGCCCCAGTACTTCTTCCACTCGAAGGAGAAGGATCACAGGGGGAGGAGGATCCAGTACTGGCAGGCTCATCTCTGCAAAACAGCTGGGGATACCTGCCAGGGACACATGAACTGGGGACAGAGGGAATCAAGACATAGGGTGCAGCTACAAGTCACAGCATGGGTATTTCCCCAGCAATATCTGGTGTGGTCACAGCCCTGGGTTGATCAGTTTTAAGTAGCTATATTTTACATTTTCCTGCAAATAATTTTTTGGTACCTCTGTCCATTTCCCACAGTTATACAGCACTTTACATTGTAAGATGCCAGCATAGCAAGTGCCACCAACCCCTTCAAGAAAGCTTCCCTTATGTTTTTTTACTCCATGTACAGTCCCTGAATATCATAGTAATAAGTGTAAAGGGCAATAAATAGAATCTACAGATTGACATCTGCTACTGTAACAGGCACTTACAAAATGAGGAACAACAAAATGTTCAGCAAAGTTCCAGTGCCTGAAAACCCAATTCCCTAAAACAGAACCTGATGTAAAAAAGGCATATATTTTTGAGAGCCATTATCACTCACAAATCCCTTCTTTTGACCAAGGCAAAGATACGTAGCTAATGGATCTTTTATAAAACACTTTTCACTAAAAGGTTTTCTTGTGACAATTTCAAAGCCATTACAGGTGCCAAGTCCCTCACAGAAATTACTAGTCTAGAATAAAAGACTCAATTCTTAAGCTCAGTCATTATTTAATATTTTTTAAGCATTGCTATTTATGCACCAACAAAAATGAAATTAAATGCTTTATAAAATATTCAAAGGCTTGTAAAAATCACAAAATCAAGACATTTTGACTTAAGCAATGGTGAACATTTCCAAATGTCAACTAAGTATTTATTCATCCATAACACATGGATAACATCTTGGGCCAAACAAGCAGTGATATTTTCTCAGGCATCAGTCACAAAGTACAATACTAATCTAACTTGGAACTAAGTATTAATGTACTCGACACAACAAAGCAAAGCACCACCCACAAATTTTGCAGCTCTTGTAACTGCTTTCATCCTTGTTCTGTCAGGCATCGCATGGGACAGTTTCAGAGGCAGGACCAGAATTAAGGAATATTTAATGCTGGCCTGCGTGTAGGAAAATTCCTCCCTGGGGTGCCAGGTGATCCTGATATGCCAGTTGAAACAAACAACTTCCACTCCTCATTGCAGAGGGAAAAAAAAACCAATGACAAAAAAGCACTTATAATGTTCATCCCTTTATGGCACCAGCTGCTGACCAGCAGTGCAGGGACTCAGGATGTTACCACTGAAGTTTTAGTAACCAGATCTGCACATTACCAAGACACCTCCTGACATGTCCACAAGCTATGGCTGCATGGTTGCCCTCAGACTCAGGTGGAAACTGATGACACTTTTTCATAGTTTTCATCACAGACAGGAAGAACAGTGACTTCCTATGAAAAAATCAAGGGTGGGAAACTGGAGAACAAATATGATCTGGTTCAATTCCAGCCCCAGGAAATAAATAGCTAAGGAGTTCTGCCCATGGAATAAACATATTCTTACTAAGAGGGAAAAAGTACCTTCCATAACAGCTCAGAACCCTTAAGGGGACATGTAAAGGGATAACCATCTCAGTTTTGAGCTCTTTTTTTATTGTTTTATGAACTATGACTTTTTAAAAATGTATTTACATTGTTGATTTCTTAATGTGAAGTCTGGTTATTTTCTGGAAGACATTGTAAAAACTTGAAAAAATTTGAAAGGTTATTTATCATAAGTCTAAGGCCAGGGAAACTGTAAGAGTCATTAGTGGATAGGATTGCAATCAGGCTATTTAGAAGTTTGGGGAATTGGGCAGTTGTAGTTACGATGTGTGGGTTCAGCTGCATGAAGAAGGCTGCTTGCATATTATCTTACTTTCTAATATCAATTATACAGCATTTGAAGGAGACTAACCTATTTTTAAAGATTCTGCATCTTCATTCAGTTGTATAAAGCAGTTATAAGCTGCTGCTGGCCCACCAGGTCATGTACTTGACCCTGACACAGGCTCAACTCTGGACATGCACCAGTGTCCTTCAAGAAGATCAGAAATTCTATTTCTTGTATTTCAGAGCTGCTTTGAACTATCACAAGCAAGCTTGAACATTCTATTGGCAGTAGACCCAAAAGGTTTGTAGGACAGTCAAAAAGCATCACTGCACAGGAAGGACACAGTAACAGCCACTGAACATTTGCCTCAGCATTGCCAACATCAAGAGATGCCAAAAGGCTGATATCACCCAAGATCACAGATCTTACATCTTCTGCTGCAAAACTTGACCAGGTGATAAAAAGAAGTGTCTATGCTACGACATAGGATTTAGGCTATCACTACTTTCCAAAATCTTTATAATTTCTTCTTCCTGAATGCCTCCATTTTGTCTGCAATGCAGGAAGTACTTTCTCAAGCCTTAAACCTATTGAAGGAAGCTTTCTGGTTTGGATCGGTCTTGCTTACCCAGCATTACAACCTCAGGCATTTGCTTAAATTGTTTAAATAAACTATATCTTTTCTGAACAGCAGTTTGCTAATGACCTTACTTTCCCCATCAGAGACCTTACACACAGCTCAGCATTTAGTAGAGGAAGCAAGCCCATGAGTACAACTTCTTAAAAATCACAGCTCTGTGATGAACCACAGACACACTGCACAGAATAGGAAGAATGATGTTGCGATATACAACAGAACAGAGCTTCTTCAAAGCTTTTTGGCTGCGTAGGTAAAATGTACATTTTGAGCAACAACAAAGTAAGTTTGGGGGTGGGGAGTGAGAAGCAGTGGATACCAGATGGATGAAGAAGGCTGGGAATGACATGAAAGCTTTTAGGACATAGTGAACCTAGGGGGCAAGAGAGAAGAAAGGCGTTGTAGGAAATCTCTTTATTTGTACACATTCTGCTGTTGCCCTTGGCCTTCTCCCCCTGTCCCCATCCTCTGGGACACAGCACCTTTTTTAGTTTAACCTGAGATCCCCTAACCTTCTGCTTGCAACCCACTTCTGCCATAAAGTCTCCTCCTCCAAACTTTTTCCCCACACAAATTTCTTTTCACTCTCTCCAGCTAGAAAGTGCTTGAGAGAAGGAAAGGGCAGGGCTGGTCATTGCTCCACTCTTACATATAGGGAAGAGAAAGGGTAGGATCAGGAGGGACAGAGTCTCCAGAGGGCAGGAATTCTGCTCCACTCATGCCAGGAGAGGTAAGGGCTGTGATTTTTTGCTGTCATGAGACACATCTCAGAGCTGTTGTCATCCCAACTCCCGCTGTCCCTTCCCTGGCTTCCTGAACAGCCTGCCTGAACCAGCACAGCTCTGCTTACACAGTGGCCTCTTGGAGCAAAGAGTCTGCTGTGCTTTGGGGCTGCTGGAGCAGGCTGCCAGGAAGGGGACCAGCCTAGTGACAGACGGCTAGAAGATGTCACTGGAATAAAGTATGGCAAGGCAGGGGCTGGAAGCACAGAGCCAGGAGGAGCTCCTAAAAGGCATTGCAAAATAGAGGCAGGGGCAGGATAGAGCTCCTCACCCTTTTCCAAGAAAATCAGGCCAGCTGCCATCTCAGCCAGCCTGTCCTCTGCCCTGGGTCAGCTCTGGACAGCCTGGTTCACTATAGATTCATAACACTGTGGCTTTGAGGGAAATGCTGCTTCTGCAAAGCACCCCATGGTGCTGGGTGGGCCCAATGCCAAGTACAGGTTGTCAGGTAAATTCCAACCACTGGGCTCAAGAAACATATCCTGAAAAAATGCCAAACCAGAGGCATCTTCACAATGGGGACTACACAGCGCAGGAGATAAATGGACAACATACTGAAACAGAATAAATCCAACAAACTGCAGCTGGACTACAAGGAACTTATTGGGAAACAGCTATTTACTGCTCTGATTGAGCTTGGCCAAACAGTGCTATGAAGCAAACCCTGCCTGAGAAAAAGATACATAGACATAGCTTGCTGTGAGAAATGAAAAGGCAAGAAAGGGTAGAAAGAAGATAGATAACTTCCAGAAGCTCTTCCAAGTTTTTTGTGTGTCTAGAGAGAAAATATCAAGAGCCATATTCCAGACCTGGGGGCTAGGGATCAACTGCCATCTTATCACAGAGTAGCTGGCACCAGCAATGCTGTCACATTAGCTTTTAACTGCTCCTTCCAGCTCAACAATTGATATGTTTTATGAGATTGTGTGAAATGTCTAAGCTATATGGGACTCAGTTTCCTTAGCTCCAAAATACAGCAGTTGTTTTTCTTTTTCATTAGGACTTGGAATTTCTGTCACTCTGTAGCCTACTCTCCCAGCTTTACCCTCATGAATACACGTGGCAGCTTAAGCCCTAACTGCTACACTCTGATGAAGGTTCAGACTTCTGTTCATGCTGCTATTGCCAAAACAGGAGGAGAGGGCAGAAAAAAATGAGAGAAAGCAGCTGCTCGCAAAGTGAGCCAGTCTGGGAGATGTTCCCACTGCTCATGGCCCCTGGGTGACCATCTTCATGAAGGGAGAACGAACATAAGTAGTGGAAGAGGAGAAGGAAACCAAAGGAGAAGAGGAAGA
This sequence comes from Monarcha castaneiventris obscurior, assembly GCA_026261815.1. NCBI lineage: Eukaryota > Metazoa > Chordata > Aves > Passeriformes > Monarchidae > Monarcha > Monarcha castaneiventris. Next base: position 2,896,714 of record JAMPIT010000884.1, read on the forward strand.
GAAGACTTAAGACAGATGTTGAAAGACAAAAGAACCATAAAGAGATGAGGAGATGGAACACAGGATAAGGAAAAAGAGAAAAAAAAGAACAGAGAAGGGGAAGTTATCTGTTGAACTGAAAGTAAGAGTGTGGCCATCCTACTCCATGTCAGTGCATTTACCATGAGTATCTGTGCAGTGTGTGTGGGTCATTTTTAACATGGATGGTACTCCCCTTCAAGGGATACATGTCTTAAAGGACTGAGCACAAGACAAAAAGAATTCACAGTTTCAGTACTAGTTCTCTGGATGCCCCTGAGCTAATCACATAACATTTGTGCCTCAACCTTTGCATCAAATGGAGAAAATCCCATTATCCTCACAAGGGATTAGTGAGCCCAAATTCAACTTTTTGTTTCCCAGGAACCTGGAAGCCAGTTCTTGGCTTTAAACTTGTTTCAGAACAGCAAAAATGAGTTGACCTGTATAAAAATCAAGAGACCTACTTTTTCCAGACTTAATACAGTCATACCCATTAGATGGCCTGAAAATTAAACAGATTAGCCCTAGGTAGCACTAACAGATGGCATGGCAGGGCACACACATGGCAGAGCAGCAAGGCACCACTTGGTCATCTCCCTGCTCTGCTGTTAAACTTGTGGTGCTCCAAAGCTGTATTCAGGAATGGGCATTGGCCCCAATTTACTCCACTGGCAAAGTCATCTTTGCCTGGGAATAGGACAAAGACTGAAGCCCTGTACTTGTCATGCAAAATAACACATCTCAAAAGCCACTCTGGGACTCCCGCTATAGTTCCTGCTAAAGGGACTGTAAAGTGAAATAAACTAATACCAGAAGCAGCAAAGAAACTCAAAGAGACAAGGAGCAATTAAAAATGCCAGCCAGAAAAGAGCAGGGAAGAAAAGAACAACTTAAATCATCATTAAAGGGCTGCAAACACACAAAGAAAGGAGCACAAAGCCCCTTCAAAAGGGGATTGCAGACAATTTTCCAAAACATCTGTTGAGAAGACACCATCTATATGTTGCTGGGGCAGCCCTTGAAGAAACAGTGCTGAAGGAAGGGAGCACCTTCTCACTAGCCAGGATGGCCCAGCAGTACAAGAAACAAATAATCAAAGCAAGCTTTGCCACCTCTCAATATCCCTCTGCAAACCCTCCCCTCCTCTCTACCCGTACCCCAGCAGAACAAAAGAGCACAAGCGGCCCTGCCAAGGGCAGATTCATTACCAGCTTTCAGGGGAAGCACCGTGATAGGTTTTCACTTGACTCTGAAGCAGCAATACTGTGGGCATGTGGTACAGATGCAGTCCCTACGAGTGAAGCGCACCGATTTTCCCTTCGGAAAATGTTTTGCGCGTTGCCTGCAGCAGAGCAAGCGCACTGCCATCTCGTGGTGCTTTGGAATGGCTCAGGCCAGGTAAAAAGCCAGGCTCATCAACAAACGCAGGAACGGAGCTCATCCCACTGTGTCTGTGCCGGGGTCCGAGCAGGCACACCCAGGACCGTGAGCAAAACGCCAGTGTGGGTGAACATAACACAACCCCTGCCATTCCCATAAGCAGCGGCTCCAGGCTCCAGGTCTCAACAAGATCTAGTTCCCCCCGTTCACAGAGCTCATCAGACACTCAAGCAAGCACAGCTTCCTTTTCACACAGAGATGCCACAGGGACCAGGACAAAGGACACGAATTTGGGCAGCAACACGAGGTGGAAATATCTAACAACGTAGGGCAGGCTGTGTTTACCCCAGGTAGCAAGTGATGCTCTTCTCACTGTTCACCTACCATAAAGCCTCATGCTGCAGTGTGGCACAGCATTAAAGGCATCTCCAATCAATTCTGATTAAAGCCCAGGATCACATGCAAAATCCAAGCCCTAGAACTGCACACATACTTCGGAGAAACCTTTTGGTTTTTTTTTTTAAGGCCAGCACCTTCCTCATCTGAGATTGTGAAGATCCAGGGAGTTAATATAAACCAGCAGCAAATAGGGAACAAAGACCTTGCATACAAATAGCTCATCAGTACATAGAAAGACAGCTATGTAAAAGCAAAAGAAGCAGACTTATACATCTTATTAAATATAATTCAGCAAAAGTAGTTTTAGGATACAGTGGTGGTTCCAAAGATTTCCTAGAACTACTTTTCCTTCTCAAGATCAACACTGGATGAATGGGTGCACATATGCTTTGGTTATGCTCTGTTATTTTAAGCTACTGGCATGGCATTAAATCCCAAATTAACATGGCCTTAGAGACTCCATTTCATCTCCATACAGAAACCTGAATTCTGACTCACAATTAGCAAATGGAGCTCATTGCTGCCCCTCAGGTGAAAGCCTCACAAACCTTTACAGCCTACACGATGTCCAGTTCTGCTGCTGTGAAAACACAGCTGCCTGCTCAGCACCGACCCTTCCAGCCTCTGCCCTGCTGCGGGCCACCAGACCTCCCTACCAGAGAGCAAAGTAACGTGAACTCCAGTTCTGTCCTCAGTGAAGGTAAAAAGCCAAGTCTCAAAAGCAGGAAAAGTTTTCTTTGGTTATCTGTGACTTGGCTATTAATGCTTCAGGAAACAAAAAAATATGTCTCCAAAAAAAACCTCTGTCCCCATATTTCCTCCTTTTCCTGCACATGCCTAAACAATCTTTCCTAGGTAGATGCTACTTCCCCCCCACCCCCTGCTCAGCCCAAACATGGCTCCAAGCAAGCTTTAAGGACAGGAAGAGCGAGCCCACTTGACTCTACAAAGGGCTGTATAGATGCATTGGTTGTCTCTTCACCCCTTCATATACGTTCTTCACTCTTAACACTCTCAGTAATATATTAATATAGTTATTGTTTCAATGTCAAATATCCATGTGCCAGTAAAACAGTCATCAGTCAAAAATCCATGTAACTCAGATTTGAAAAATCTCAAAAAGACAAACATGAAATAGCAGGCAGTGCATATGTATGCTTAAAAAGGAAAATCCTAAACTACATTTTAAAGGACCTTCTAAAGAAGCCATAAATTTTTCGTCCCTTTTATAAAAGAGACAAAGACAAGAGAAAGAGAGCAAGAATCTTAAAATGAATGGAGGAATGCAATTGACCAAATTCTCTGTACATACAGGAACACAGCTGCACCCCATACACACCGTGTGAGGGGTCTCCGTGTGATCTGGAGCTTACCAGATAGAAAATGCTGCACCAGCTCTCATATACAATAGACTTCAAGGGTAAGGACTCCCTACATTTTGTGGGAATTCTGCTGGGAAGAGATGCAAAGCCTCATTTATCTCAAGGGTGCAAACAATCGGCAGCAGGAAAAAAAAAAATCCTCACAGCCTCTGAGCCTCAACAGGTTTGCAGACAGAGGAGGGAGAAGAGAAAGCTGTAATGACTTTTATTATGGTTATTCTCCTCCTTACTAAAAGCTATAAAAAGAACACCAAAGGGAGGATGAGGATGATGGCAAAGATTGCCAAAGCTTACAGCGGTTTTAGAAGGTGCCCAAATCAGGCTCAGGGCTCTAGCACCTCTCAGCAATAGCTTAAAATTCTACAGAGTGCAATAAAGTGCAGAAAATAGAGCAAATCCTCTTCTGGATGCACAATCTGATCTTTAATTCCACATTGTCCCTCCACTTACATTTGCATACACGTGTGCCATATTAACAAATATATACACGTACACAAAGGTTTAATAGACACATATATACATAATGCTGAAATTAATTCAAAGCTTTAGTGAGAAACACTGTAGACAATGAGAATACCATGAAGTTAAGTCAGGTAGAGCTCGTTTCAATACCTCTCAGCAGAGGAAAATAGTTCAGATGACTTCCTACAGAAAACAAGCAGAATGGAATATCTACAGGTTCTGTCAGGAGTTTATCCTAAACTCAATTCAGATTTATGGACCAAGTCTCCTGGTGACTTACAAGACACAGATTAGCCACTAACAACCCAGACATGTGCAAGATCTACAGGGTGGAGTTCCTCTTCTGCAACCTTCAGCAGCCTTTTGCTCATGGCACAGAGGAAGGATGTGATGCTGGAGTGAGGGCAGTGCCTTGCCCTAAAAGGCTCTGTGACTTTGCCCCTTGTGAAGGTGGGGACCACAAAACACCTCTAGTAAATATGTCCCTTCATAGTTAATAGTCAGAAAGGGAAGTGTGGAACAGATAGAGCTTCAAGGAGAAGATTAAATGAATTTGTCTGCCTGGCAGAGGTTACACAGAAGGCTAAACTGATTTTTTTGTGTGTCCTACTGGTTCATAGGCATGAAAGTAAATGTCTTGGTTTAGGGGCAATAAGTGGCCGTAATCCTTTACTGAAAGTGGTTCCATTATGTGGGCTCAACATTTCATTTAATTTAAAACTGTCATGTTGAGGTGTGGGTCTTTATGCCTTTTCCCTTGTTCATCTGATTAGCTATCCCAGTGAAAAACTCTGTGCAGAGATGGCAAAACAACCCCAGTTCAGAGACCCACGTGTATGAGCAGCCCTGTCTTGACACAGCAAAGCCACTTGCCCAGCTCTCACACCCACTCACTGCCCCACTGCACATCACATGGGCTCTGGGCCTCTCTAGTGATCTGGGCTGGGAAGCTGATTCAGAAGAAAAATTAGCATTTTTCCCCCTCCGTGGGTCCTTATGAAATAGAATCAGCTCCCTGATCCAAGTCACTGTACAGGCACCCAAGGTTTGGTCTGGCAGCAGTGAGGAGATGGCAGAGAGGAAGGAAAAGTGGCAGGAAACAGCACGTTACAGATAGAAACATGCACATCACAGGACTTCAAGTGACAACATCACGAACTGCAGTGTCTCAGTTCCATATGAAGTAGGCTTCATAGCCTACTTCCAAAACTTTATACTCTCATATATTCTCTGTATGCTCCACGATAAAAAAGGTCTTTTTAGAACAATACAAAGAGCTTTCTAAAGTGCTGCTAGGACTGTGTTACTCATTTTTTCAGCACAAGCACCAGGTGCCTTAGTTACAACCACCCCAACCACAGAGGGCTCAGAGGGAGCTGTTAAATCGGGGGGGGGGAAAGAAAATTTTTTAAAAGGACATAGAAATAGCTCTCATATCTAAAAATATCTTAACTCTTATCTCAGACCTTCTGAAAGCTGTAGGAGAGAGTTTTTCCCACAGGGAAAAGAGGGTGACTTCCCACACACAACTCCCATCTCAAGCTTTGCATGGCTGCAAGTTACCTGACTTGCACCACATCCTATCATTTTGTCCAAAGGATCAAGCACAAAATGATGACCATTCTAGGCCATGTTAACTACCTGGCAGAAAAAAAATAATATCATGGTAGGAGAGGAAGCATTACTCTGCCAGGCTGATTATTTTTTATTTAGTGTCAGTATTTAATTTTTTTTAAGATGCTGGAATACACTCAGAAAAAATAAATTACTGAACAGAAGCCAGCTGACATACGTATTTAATTGGTATCACATGACTTCTCAGTTTAATATCACCTCTACATCTGTGAGGGGACATTCATGTGCATCTAATCTACAACTGCTGCCAACAAACGTTGAAAGAGTAATTTTCTCTGTTTATGTAGGTCCTATGTTGTGTTATCTTTTCCAGCTCCAAAACAAGCAGAGGGAGCATCTGTTAACTGGAAAAAAAAAAAGCCCCAAACCAATTCCCAGGGCAGAGGAGACATTATCCAACATTGTGCAGGTGTCTCAAATAATGCATTATAGCCAGGTTCATTTTATACCTATTGGAAACAAAGAATTATGGAAAAAGATTTTAAATGACACCCATATAATGTGTTTCCATCCCACATATACTTCATGGCATAATGGCAAAGGATGGGAATGTTATTTATATCCCTCAAGAAAGTTGACAAATATGAGAAAATATTTTAAAAAAACCAAAATATAAAGCAAAGTAAAATCTTAGTTTTCATGCCAAAAATCTGTCTCCACTTACTAGCTCACTCAGAGTTAGTTACACAGGTGTTTCAAAGTTCCCTTTACATCTAAGAGCCAGAATTTCACTAGGGCTCATGAAGCTGTTCTTCAGAGCTTTTTTCTCTGGTTGTCCAGTCATAACCTAAAAATTCAGCCTCAAGTGCTGCATTTTTACCATCACTGTGTATTACATTCATGTAGGTAAGAAATCAGACTGAAGAATATGCTAGCAGTTTACCACTGGGATTAAACTGACTCTTATTTGTGTTCTTTTAAGACTGTGTTGCTTGTGGGGGAAAAAAAAAGAAACCAGTGCTGCTGCCTCTGTTGATTTTTTCCCCTTTGAACAGTTGATAAACACAGCTCTATTTCCCTGTTCTTTCAAAGCCTTAGATACCAATGTAATTCCAGTCTGGTTTCTGCTACGTCCATATGTAAGCATTACTATCTGTCTGTTCCTTGGACTTCCTGAAGCACCTGTGACCATAGAAGTGCAATGACAACTTTGATGGAAAATGCAGGTTTTTGTTAGAGCAACTGATAGAAACACCAAGATGCAGTCAGGCACACAACCCCTTCTCCAAGGGAGAGACATGATCTCTTCCTAAAAACATCATCTCTTCTTGCAAGATGCAATTATATCCTGAAACCATCATGCCTAAAATAACACTATCAAGAGTTTTTGGATGCTGTTCATAGATTACGCTCAGAGCACATTCACACAGGACTCTTTATGGTTAAGCACTTGCTTCTGCCTTTATATTCACAGCTAGATTTTTCCAGCTTCCCTTTAGGGAAGTTTTCCATGAAATGGCAGATCCTGCAGTGAAACATGAAAGCAGCAAAACTTGGATCTCTTCTTGGTGTACCACTGGAAGCTTTCACAGAGGATGCTTCCCGCTATCACGCTTCATGCGCTGCCTCTACGTGATGGACTCTGTTTGTCTCTTGCAGGTTCAGAACTGGGCTCTGTCTGCTGCAACACACTGAACAACTGCAGCTTTCTGCCAGGTCCTGGCAGGCTCTGAGACCACAGAGCTCCCCCTTGCACACAGGACAAGGCTCATCACATCACCCACCCATTTCATAAGCAGAGCTACAACTTCAGCTTGAAGTTAGTGCATTCCTGGAAATTACAGACTGTTAAAGTTCTTCAGTCTTTGAGTTCCCTCAGCAGGAAAAAGTGCATCATCACCAAATGCTGTTTCTATTCAACAAAATAAGAACAGACTTTTAAAATGTTATTTTTACAAGTCTGCCATGATGAAAAATATATTGAGTAAATTTTTTAGATATTTGAATATTTAGAGCAAATTTAGCTCTCCAGCTCTAGTCCTGACCAACATCCTAGAGAGCTGTGCTTACATACCTGACAGCAGAATTCAGTCCCTACAATTCAGAAGCAGGCCTAGATCAAAAGACAGGGTTAAAATACAGGGTTTGAACCTAAGGCATGCTCTTAGAGACATTTCTTTGGTAATAACTCAAATGTCAGAAAATGAAACTGAACCAACTTCATAAACATTTAAAATTATTTAGTGCTAAAGATTTATGCCTAATCAACTCAGAAAATAACTACAGTTTATGGACTTTCTCATATATATTCACTCAGCAGACTGGAATTCTGCTTCAGGTTGAACTTCTTCTCATTCTGCTCATCCTTCCCCAGTTCTGTTCATCTACACTTCTGCATTATTTACAGGACCTTCATTTACATAGTATTTAAGTACCCTGTAATAGCATCAATCAGGGAAGCAGCATTTATCCCAGTTCTACAGAAAACAGCTGAGGTGCTGCAGTTGCATGGATTGCACACAGCCACATCAGCAGGCATCAGTGATGAAATCTGGAACTCGAGACTAAAATCAAGCCTGCACACTGCCTCTCCTTCAGCTCATTTCTAGGAAGGTAATTCTTTTTTATGATCCTGGTTCCCTGATATCCTGATTGTCAGCAAGGTATGTTATCAGCATGGTTTAAAATGCAGTGGATCTGATAGCAACAATATCTGTCCAACTTATCAGGTGGTAGTGATTGACACCCATTACCTTAGGGCTTAACGAAAGCTGAAGTTCCTCATCCTTGAAAATTAAACAAAATTATGGAATCAGCAGCTGGACCCTATATTTCTACTACACCATCATCTCCATTCGACAAAGCTCAAAGCCGATCACACTGAAAAAGAAGGAACAGAGACCTCACTTTCAGAATGCCCTTTTTGCTGCACTGGTTTGCTGGAGGGATGGAAGAGAAATGAAGGAGCAAGAGACTGACTGCCCAGTGCTAAACCAGTGGGGTTGGCAGAGGAATCAACCCTTTCCAATCCCACCATAAGAAATGTGCCAGGGACACGAGGAGTTGCACTAGAAGTGGCTTACTAGGGTGAAAGAGATACAATAAACCCAGAGCAGCTCCAGGACTACCCCAACTCCTGCCAGGCTACCAAATCATTTTTCCCTGCTGTTTCCTGGTTGAAGCTTGTGTGCTGCACTCTTCAAATTCAGCAGTGACTTTGGTAGGAGTGAAGCTGGTGGCTGGCACAGCAGTGCCTACTTTCAGCAGTGGCAAACACAAGGACCACAGATGGCTGCAACAGCTCCAACAGGGACGTGGCAGTGCATGGTACCTCTTGCAGAGAGTGTTAATGAGCCTGACACGGAGTGGGGCTGCAGCACAGCAAAACGAGGTTTTGTCCAGAGAAATCCCCCAAGGTCCACAGGTGCCAGTGCTGAAGGAAGTAGCTCAGAGGCATGAACCCAATCCCTTACACTGCCAGATGTAACCTAAACAGAGATGTAATAGGCAGCACGTAGGTTTTGGGGGTTTTTTTAGTGAATAGAAACAATTAATCAAGCAACCCTCTCCTCGGTGCTTCCTATGAGCACTTCCAGTGCTTGCTGTGTTGCCCTTTTTGGCATGGACAAGGCCCCCTCTGACGACTGCATGGTACAAGCAGGGAGGTGATGGGCATGCTAGCAGCTCAGCTGGGAGAGAGGAGAACCAGCAGAGGAGCAGGAACTCCATGGCAGAACAGAGGCTGTATCTCATCAGAAATCATATTCATTTCCTTACCACTTTTTAAGCAGAGACTTGCATGAAGGAGGGTAATTGCTGTTTTACACCACTTTCAGTACTGTCAGATAAAAAGAGATAATAAATGCATTTTCCTCCTCTCCTCTTTATTCCCTGACTCACTCTTCCTTGCTGTCTCCTGCACTCTGACACTCCATCCTTTGCAACCAATTTTCACTCCCTTCACTGATTATTTTTAGCTTGTGCTACTGAATCTGTCCTTCCTTCTCTTTTTTGCACTGTCCTTTACCCTCTATCTCACTCTACATAGTCACTGGCTCCTTTTCTGTCCTTTGCCGTCCTTGCCTCCTCTTATCTCTGCTTTACCCTTACACTGCACAGAGTACAAGTCTTTTCCTTTCTCATGCTTCTACTGGCCTTTCTAGGAGAAGCTCTTAAAAATGAAGGATACATGTAATTATCTGAGCAAATTAAGAAAATAACCTAGGAGCCTTTTGGCAGGTGCACCTCATGGGCAAGAGTCACCTCCTCTCATTCAGTAGAGTATGCTGAATACTGCAGAGTGACCCAGATGTGGGAGACACTTCAAGGCCTGCCACTCTCCCACTATTTCATGTACCTCTGTAATACCATAAGACATCAGCTAATCCACCTGACTAGAAAGCTGGGTCTTTACAGTGTTCTGGTAAACCTCTCCTTTGAAGCAAAAAGCAAGAATTTCATTTTTGTTTCAGAACATTTCTCGCTTTGCATTATTAATAACATTTGGCATGCTATAGCCCTTAGGTAACTAATCCTTACAACCACTTCTCGCCTCCAGCCTGTCAGGTAGGGAAGTGTTATCGTTTCCATTTTAGCATTACAGACACCCAGAGATAGCAACTGAGCTGGTAAAAAACCACTGGAAGAGGAAAGCCAGAGCCAGGGAAGAGGCCAGAAACACCTACTTCCCAAAACCATTATTCCATCCTCCTCTCTGGGGAAGAAGGTGGCACTAATAGCATCTCATTAGCATACGTGTGGGAAAGCTCAGTGGGAGGTATGGTTTGCTACACTCCCTTGGGGAAAGGCAAGAAGGTGACCTAGAAGAGGGATTTAAAGGCTCTGACAGGCCTGATAGATGGCAATCTAGAAACAGCCTAATTGGAGGAGAAGGCTTAAGGGTAAATCCATCCCGGGATAGCGAGAAGCTGAAACTCACCATTAAACTCAGGAATAGAAACACCGGAGCGTCACACAGAGGTGGAGGAGGCAGCAGGGGACAGGCTTGCTCAGCTCCCGGTGTTCGGGAGCTCCTCAGTGCTGGCACAGCGCCTCAAGGAGGCATTTCTGCTGCCCCAGGGGCAAGGTGATGCTTCCTGTGGATTTCTCACTGCGCTGGACCACGTGGAATGAAGAGAATTCGTGTTGCTCGGGTGATCCAGCACTGTACCCCACCATACACAATGCACACATCATCCTGGATTCAGGATAGTGCTGTGTTATCTTGGCCACCTCAGAACAAAATCCCAGAAAAAGGTACAAAAATAAATCTGAAACAAAAGCTGTGCAGCCCCTCTCAGCTCTTCAGAGCATCTGGTTGTTTATACATGCTATTACAGCTTGCTGGAAAGTATGTTTAAAAAGTATGTTTTAAAGTCAAAGCCTTTTAACTCAAATTTCAAATAAACTTCTGTTGAAGCATCTTTTTAAATAGATAATTGGATTTTTGACAAAAAGATGTGGAAAGCACTTTCTTTCCTTGAAGAATAAAAAAGTTTTTTGTTGGAGAAATAAATGCTGAAGACTTTTCAGCATCTATCTGAAGTTTGGGAGGTTTTGCGAGTCTGTAATTATAAAAGAGCAAGACACAAAAGGGTTTTGCCTGAACACTATAAAAGAATTGCTGGGAAACACCAACAAGGGGTTGGTTTGGTTTTTTTTTTTTGGTCAGGACTTTTAATGAAAAAGCATTCTCCAATCACTTATTATTCATAGCTGGAGCAGTTATAACTCGATTCATTTAAACAAGCAGCTCCAGTTCATGCTTTCTCTCGTACGTGATGTTATACTACCCACTTGTTTTATTCATGCAAACAAGTTCTGTTCTACTACGCTAACACAAAAATGGATAAACTGAATTCTGCCTTGCACATCAAAGCAACTATGAGCTCATCTATTTCTGATAACTTTCCTTCCTATCTTCCTGCAAAAAGCACCCACCTTGTGTTTCTGAACAAAGGTTTGATTTAAAGGATTTTGCAATTGGATTGTATTTTAAGTAAATTCAATAGGAAAACCAAAGCAAGTAGAGAACACTGCTGCTCTTTCTACGGATACTCTTCTATCTATAGATTCCCTCTTTACAAGCTCTTTCATCCCCTATCTCATTGCTAACAACCTGTGTGGAACTGAGGAACAAAACCCTAGTATCAGATTTTTTATGAATAAAATAAGCGTTTGTTTTAAAAAAGGTAATCTTAGAGGTGCATTTCACACAAAATCAGCTTAAATGTGGAATTTAGAAAGCTGGGGCAGGAGAATTTTTCAACTGAAGTGTTTTTATTAATAATTGTTTTCTTCTCCTTGCTAATGTAGTGCTTCTGGAAGTTGCCAGATTGCAAGCTCTAGAGGCACAAGTCCTATTTATTCACAAAATAGGTCAAAAATAGTCATTGAAGCAAACACTTTCCCACACACACATGTCAGCCAAGAATGCACTGGAGTTTGTGCAGATTCAGTGGTGCCAGTTTTCTGTGCTCAGCTGCTAGCAAAGATTTGCTCTGCTTAATTGTGCTGTGGACATCTCCCTCCTGTGACCTATATCAGCATGTCAAGTCTTTAAGGAGACATCACATTGTAAAGGCTTTTCATCAATTTTTGACCTGATGATTTACCTTGAGGCTCTACTTCCCCTATGAACATAAAGTACCAGTCTTTCACCCTTCACCATTCCAAAGCTGTCAGCAGTTTCTGAGTTGTTGGGGGCTTTGTACAAAAGAGGTGTACATAGAAAAAAAGAAGACATCCTACTGCTCTTTCTGGTGCACACACCTTTAGAAAGCAGAGGAAATGGTATGTTCATCTAGGAACCCAAGTTTCCCCATAAGAATTCTTAAGCATTAGTAGCATCCTCTGCAGCTGACAACAGAGACAACCTCCACTGGAAGATATTCAGTTCCATCAGTCTTCAAAACAATTTTGGCTCAACAAAAAACTACCGCCCTGCTGGCTCATCCAGCATTCCACACTCACCTGCTCTGTCTCTTTTATAAACATGTACTGTCATTCAGCAACTGTAAACCTGGCTTGGCTCTGAAATCACAGCAAGAAACATTAAAGTGTAGAGGGAAAGAAGGCAGCTCTGTGTTTAAAAAGCCTATCTGAAAAAAAAACACTGGCAATAAAGAAATTTAAAGGGAAGTGATAACATACCAGAAACTGTACTGTCCTTCAAAGAGTACATGTGTCCAAATGGGAAGCACTTTCTCTACCAAGATCATGTCAGTAACAACCACCCGCATCTGTACCATGACAAAAATGCAAAGCCTTCCTGCCTTCTGTGAGACAACCTGGGCCTCAGCAAGCTTGCAGGGATGACAGAGCAGCACAAGACCACACTGTGCTGCTCTGCTCCTCTCCTTGGTGAGCTGTCAGTTTTTGAAGGTTGGTGAAAAGCCAGAAGGATCTCTCATGTTATTATATAAAGGCCCAGAAACAGTTTACAATGAATAGGCTTGAATGAGGCACATAATTTTATCTTCTAAAGTAATTCCGTGAACGTGTCTTTTTCAACAGCACCAACCAGAGCACCTGCCAAAAACTTTCAGACAGATGAGATGCTTTCTAGTTGCAAACAAGTAAAAAGATGGATGGTGCCCTTCGTGACATGACACTTTTATTCCTTAAGTAGTTCCTCCAGTACTGCTGACTCATAATTTAAAAGCCTCAAAAAGTGCAGCCATTCCAGGATCCTGCACCCAAGTGCTCATGAGCCAAATCCAATATGCATGGCATACACATGCCCTTGCCTGTTTCCACCAGCCAAACTGTATTTTATGAGATTTTAAAAACAAGAGGGGAGGGGAAATAAATGTGATTTTCAGAATACATTTTTAATGTTTCCATGCATGGTGGGTGCCTCATACCTGCCACGCAGGTGGCGCAGTTGTATTACCAGTTCTTTCCCAGCTTGCTAAAAAACACTGTGTAAAGTCACTTTCTTCCCTCCTGAAATCTTCTGAGGAAAGGGCTAAAGCTGCTACATTACACAAAAATCCAGCTCAAGCCTGCTCTTTAAATTTTGATAAAAGGCTCAGGAACCCTCTTCAGAACCCAGTTTTTGGCGTTTATCTCAAGCAAAGTTATCCCAAGCCCACTCCCTCTCTAAAACTCTCCCCCTTTCACAGGCCAGTAGAATCCAGATAACCTCTCCTAGCAGTGTAAATACTTCCAAAACATACAAGATGATGAAAAACATTGCCAAGTAACTGTTGTTGTGTAGTTTAGCGTGGGTGAAAATTTGCTCTACTGTAGTCCCCAGTTTATTTACACAGCAGAAAGAGCTCCCGGGGTGGCAGCTTGCAAGCACAGTTAAAATGAACAAGAACTCATCTCAGCTGTGACCAGGAGGGAGCTTACCTGCCAGACTGAGACCAGCACAGGCTCCTGATTGATTCAGCTCTTGGCCTCCCTTCTCAGGCTGCTACAAGGTGCCAAGTGCACAGGTAGCTGTGTGAAACAGTTGTGAAGCTCACAGAAGGAGCAGGGAGAGCACCTGTCTCTCCACACTGAGGCACCTGCTCTTCCTGTCTGAGCACGGGGTAAAAACTCTGATGTGTTCTCACCAACAGCATTTCAGCATCCATCTTAAGACAGCCACTTAAGGGCTCCACAGCTTCAGTAGACAAATTGTGTAAGGTGTCAACAGACACGTGATGAAAGCTAGAGATGCCATCCATGTCTCAGAATATCCACTTGCATTGATTTCCCCAGTTCTCAGTGCAGAAAACAGTGTTTATAGTTAGCATTAATAACAACCCGATGTTTATATTCACCTCTTGCATACATGGGACTTAGATACAACATGAGTTTGCCCTTAGCCCCATCTACATGCAAGTGAATGTGCTACAGATATAAGGGAGAGGGTCAGCAAAGGTAACTATAAAGAGACAGATTCTCTCAGGAATGAAAACACAAGGCTGTAGTTCTTGGAGCAGGAGGAGCATTTATTATCTACACTTCAACTTGGGCAATCACACCACATGGAAGGAAAAGGTTGGTGCCTTTGAGTTCTTGCTTGAAACAACAAAATAACAGCAACACAGTCCTGTGATGAGCAGAGCACTGAGGACCAAACATCAAGAATGCTCTTGGTATGACTGTCATCCCTCAAACTAGAAGGGATTTAAGACTCAAGAGCATCTGCTACAGCAGAAGTGCAAGAAGAGAGGCAGCCTCACTCTGCATGGAATAGTTTAGGTAAGCTCAGTGGGAAAAACAAACCCCTCATCTGGAAGATGGGACATGAACTGTGAGGAGAAAAACCCAAGTTAATACTCTTAGATATCAGTACGGTTCTGCTGTCACTGCCCTGTGAGAAATCACATGAAAACTCTTGTAGGATGAAAAGGGAGTACTGAAGAATAAAAAACCAGTTCTCCTGTAGAATATTTATAGCATAGGAAAAGGTAGACTACTGCAACATAAGGAGAACACTGGGAACTGGAGAAGGGTTTATCCAGACATTTTAAGGCTCTTGTCACTGTGAGAGAGGCAACATCAGCCTGTGCCCAGAACCCCTGATATTGTAGCTAAAAATTTCTGCCCAAATAGACCAGAAATGCCTCAGCCAGACTGTTTTTTAAGAACACTCAACCCCCACACACACTTCCAAACTTGAACTGATATGTGTGGATAAGGAGCCATACTTCTAAATTTATCTCTAGCCACTTAACTAATTCCGAATAAAACACCTTTGGTATTTTGTACAAGCAGTCTGCTTAAATCAAGTGTCCTGAAGAAACCCCTGACTACAGATTAATCCCTTGGGCACTCCCTGGCTACGAGTTGTTGGTTTTTATGCTTATGCATCCTTCATGGAATGCTAATGTAAAACAAGATCTGTCTTCATTTACCAAAGGGTTAACAAAAATCCCAATAATGAAATTAGCAGCAATCAGCTAAGGAGTTCCCCAGTGCCAAGCCTAGTACACATCAATTCCTTTTCTCCTCCAAGATAACAGATCAGGCAAAAAAACTTCCAAGTGCCCCCTGCAGGGCTGTGGCAGGCACAAATGTGTATGTGCACTGCCTCATCTCCCTCCTTCCATCCACAGCTGGACTCCAGCTCCATGTGGCTGATATGACATTACATAAAATGGGCCAACTCCCTTCTGGTTTTACTGCTTTCTCCAGGGCTGAATCTGGCCTAATAGGACAAGAGCAGCAAGTGGTTAGAAAGTGAGACTTGAAGTGTTTTAAAAGATCCAAATACACACTTATCCCAAAAACATTAGAAGTTACATGTGAGGTCAGGAGAGAACCTAGAACATCTTTCAAAATGTCCCCAACCTCTCTGACAAATGCTTTCTTTCCTGCATTACCAACAGGTGAAATTGCTGAGACAGGCTCTCTCCAATGGTCACTGTTCTTTCTAACCAGGAAGAACATCCCTCCCCTCTCCACATGTTAAAATGCCAGTTCAGACCCTTGAGGTGGCAATAACCATAAGGTTAGATCAGCCACAGAAACTTCTCCTACACCCTTTGGGTGATTGATAATCTGTCCTGTTCTGATTCTTATTAAAGGCATGCCATAAACTGGGAAACAGAGCTTTCAAGAGAGTCACATCCATGCTGGAGAGACATCCCTGACAAGAACAGAGCACAGCACTTAGTGAATAACATCACCAGGATGTTCTTGGTCAACAATTAAGGGAATTGTGCTGCATCCTGAGCAATCATGCTGCCAGTCAAATGTATCAGCCTATTTAGGGCAGAGCAGGATGCAGTCCCAGAGGAGGAGGGCAGCTGCTTCTGTCCCCGGAGAAGGAAGCACGTGGGGTCTTTTCCAACCAGAGATCCATGGCTCACTGCTGCTGAGGGCTTCCCAAAGACATACTGCATCAGCACATTCACCCATCAGTTTGGTTCTGCTACTGCTCAAAATAGTCTTGTTTATTTGTGAGCAGCCACAGCTGGAACCAGGGGTATTTGCAAAGCTTGTGCCATTATGTCATAATCCTGGCAGTGAAAAGCATCCACAGCAATTATGAAAATAATTTAGGTTTGTGAAGTGCATTTATAAAGCACAGTACATGCTATTTGCTTTGCACTTGGGAGTGTATGTTTGTTACTGAAAATATGAAGGTGAAAAATTCTTTGTTGAATTCAGCATTTACAAGTTGATTTAAATTTTACATCAAATGTTTATACTACAGGGATTATGCAATTTGGAAGAATCAACAGCAATAATCAATACTAGCTGACAACATCCACCTTGCTACATACTTAAAGCATGTCGAGAAAGTGAAGCCTTAAATTTGTCCCTGAGGGAGTGTGAGGTGACACATGACACAGTAACAGCAAACTAACTCAATCTTTGTCATCAATATTTTTAATGTAAACTGAAAAATACAAGGCTTTTTTCAATATTAACTGCATCAAAACAGTAGTGCAAGCACATAAAGAGTGAATTATCTGCACATTATTATTAATAAATAAATTCTATGCACTGTTAATAAATATGCTAATAGCATTCAGCTCATAATGCTGATATTCCTCAGATACTAGAACTGTGTGACAGCTGTGTCTGAATTTTATTCTGTGATTCAGCTAGAATAATAACTAACTAGTTATTTTCTTCTCTTTTGTAAGAAGAATGTAACAAAAGATATCCCTGTGATAAAACCAGCACAAGGTTAAGGAAATTACATCAAAACATTACAAAAGTAATTCCATAATGCAGATAGCCCCCTCATTGCTAGGTCTTGCAGCAAGCACATTGCAAAAGCTCTCTACAGTTAACACACCTCTAAAACTGAGGTTCATGAACTCAGACAAATTTTCCTAACCAAGAAATAATTTGAACAAAATTAAAATTCAAACCCTGGCTTGCTGTACCACCTGCTCTGTTGTGACACTGCGGTAGTGGAGTTTCTGCAGCTCTAAAGATAGAGTTGTGCAGTCAGAGTCTGAGAGCTGCCAAAGCAGCACAGGAAGGACCTGAGCAGCCCCAGGCAGGAGCGTGGACAGAGCAACTGCTGCCCACAGGATCCTGAGGCTGCCATTATATTGTGTGCAACATTACAAAAGACGTTTTTGAACAATATGTAATCATATTATTGAAGAACAAACCTGCCACAGGAGCTCGGCTGTTAAAAATACAGAAGTCAAATTCTGCTAATTTTGGCTGGGATTGAGTTAATTTTCTCCATAGTAGCTATTATGGTGCTTTGTTTTGGATTTGTGCTGGAAACAGCATTGATAACACAAGGATGTTTTAGTTACTGCAGTGCTTAAACAGCTCCTTTTTTTACTCCTCACACCACCTCACCAGTGAGTGGGATGGGGGTGCACAAGAAGCTGGGAGGGGACACAGCCAGGAGAGTTCACCCCAAGTGACCAAAAGAGATCTGTTCCCTCCCAGAGACATCAGGGGCTCGTGTTGGGCAGATGCATTGACAGCACCTCCTGAAAAATGCCCCAGCCCACGTGCAGCAAGTTCATCCACAAAATATTAGTTCACAAGAACTGTCCTATTACTATGTCTAGTAGCAAATTGCTGACCCTGCCTCCCTTAGGAGAGACTTCCTTCAGCTGACAAATACTCTTATCTGATGGATAAATACCCAATACTCAAATGACAGCAGGATGATAAAGCCAATGAAAGCACAGGAACAGGGCTGTCAGGAAGCAGTATGAGAATTTAATAACCACATTGTCTCTGATAGGAAGCATCCACAATGACTTTTTAAAGGAAGGATTTCAGAGTCTGGCTGCTGTGACTTTTGCATGGTAACTTCTAAATCCTATTAAGGATTTTGTTTGTTTCTTTAATTGCTATGGATTAGAAGTCAATAATAGAAAAAAAAACTGAGTACTAGCTCATGCTAGAGCTCAGAGAAAAGACAACAGATGAGTATGATTTCTTTGTAAATGTATAAATTTGAAAATTCAACTCATTGCAAGTATATGCTATTTTGTGTAATTACAGTCCTCAATCTTCTTGTGAAAGACAAGCTGTTTTTCCTATGTTTGGTCTACAGGGAGTTCTGAAAATAAGCAGTCATCTTTTTCTAAAAATTCTGGATTATCCCAGATTTCTCTAACATGCTCTCAAAAAAATGAAACTCAAGGCTAACATTTTTGTACAACGGTGTGATTTGATGGTAACACTGTCAAACATTTTGCTGGGCACATAAAATACCTGTGCAAACTCAAGCCAGTAAAGCCTATGCTGCCTGAATAAACAAGACTTTGCCTGCAGTACAATCATGTTCCATTTGTAGCTAAACTGGAGTTTTGTATCACTCAGTTTGAAACAGGCCTCTGCTAGTAATTGTGGTGATCTTGATGCCTCAGGTTTTAACTTGTATATTTTTCAGATTCTGTACTGCTTAGAGTGTAACTCTGAAGTTCCTTGTAGCCTGTAATTTCTGCTCTCCCGTGCTGGGCAGACATAACAAAGCCTCTCCAGGCTTTGCCTTCAAGGACAGCCAGGCTGTTCTAGGCCCAAAATGTGTAAACCAAAGACTCTAAAGGGGACAGCAAGCTGAGGGGAATTATATCATTAAACTGGAGCTTTAACTGGAGAATTAACTCTGCTATGCAAATGAACCAAACCTATAAAAGTGTGAGGAACTAGTGACCTGTCGTCCATCTTGGGGTCCATTTTGGCAATAGCCTCAGGCTCGCCAGGGGGTACCTTGAAGGCCCTTCAAATAAATACCTACCTTTATTCCCTTATCCTATCTAGTCTCTGTTTCTGGGAGGCCTCTTAATGCATCAATCTGAAAGAGGCTGTTCCAGGAGTGAAAATGGGGAAAGGGGACAACAGTACATTGCATGGCCCAATAGGCAGTACTAAGTTAGATCAGGTACACCAGCTAAGAGCTGATAGCAGGCAGGCTGCTACCTGGAGTAGCAGTCACATGCTCCAGCAACTGCTGTCATCAAATGTTGCTCCCAATCTCCCCATAATCCCCATTATGGGCCACCACAATACTGCAGATTCTTATCATCATACAACAGTTTGGGATGGAAGGCTGAAACTCATCTTTGAAGGCCATCAAATCCAGTCCCCCTTCCACTACATCAAGTTGCTGAGAGCCCTGTCCAACCCAGCCTTGAAAGTTTCCAGGGATGAGGCATCACCACCTCTCTGGGCAGATCTGTGCCAGTGTTTTACCACCCTCACTGTAAAAATCTTCCTTCTATCTATATCTAGTCTAAATCGACACAATTTAAAGCCATTACCTCTTGTGCCCTCACAACAGGACCTGCTAAAAAGGTTGTCACCTTCCTTATAAGCCCCCTTTAAGTGCTGAAAGGACTCAATAAAGTCTCTCCAAAGACTTCTCCTCTCCAAGCTGAACAGCTCCAGCTCCCTCAGCCTGTCTTCATAGATAAGGTGTTCCATCTCTTTAATAATCTTTGTGACCCTCTGGATGCACTCCAACGGGTCCTTCCTGTGCTGAGAAACCTGGAGCTGGATGCAGGATTTCAGGCTGTCCCCCATAGCCCTCTGTGAGGCATGCTAGCAAGCAAATACAGAAGGGTCTATGTGCTTCTAGTCGAACATTCTTTGCCCAAGTCCAGCCGGTAGTTTAAATGGTTTGTACCAAGAATTATGTTGAGCTTTTTGCTCATTCATCTCGCTGAGAAGTCATCTTTGCCACCTCTCACCTGCCTCAGATCAAAGGAATATCAATCTCTTCTCTGCCCATTTACAGTCACCACAGGCAAAGGCAAGGAAACAAACCCTCAATCTGAAATACCATTGTGCTAGTAACTAAAAATTCTCTCTTGTAGAGGTACCTGGCACCAGCCTCATTGCTACAAAAACCCCAGAATCAGACAAAGAGAAATCAGCTGGGAAGTCATCCCACAGGTATATAGAGAAAGAACAGGGATATGCCTATCTCAATAATTTAAAGTCAGAAAGAATAAAATATTTATGCATTTGGGAAGGATGAGGGGGGAAAGACACAGGAAATATGAAGAAACAATTCAAAATATTTATTGAAAGGGAGGGAAAGGGAATTCTAACTAATGAATGACCCACTCCCCCAGACTGATACTCAGGGCTCATGCTGCAAGATCATGATTTCAAATAGCATTCCTGAAGGACTCAAGGTTTGCAACGCAAGATACAGAGGTAGCTGTAATTATGAATATTCATCTCAAGGCAAACTTAGCATTCAGGAGGTCCTGTGACTTATGCTGCCATTTGCCACAAGCCTCCCAAAGCCAGTTCCACCAGTGGAATTGCCCAGAAAGTTTGCATCCATCATGTTTTGTGCTGGTTCACATGCTCTGGGAACAAAACATGGAATTTTCAAGATTCACTTGTAGCTTTCAGGGTCATTTGGGATCCCAAGTAGCTCAGTTGCTTTTAGAAATCAACACAGTATGGTAATTTCCTTCAGAATTATAGTTCTCTTGCTTTTGGAACACCAGTATTCACTGTATGCGTGGAGGAAGATTTCCACACATAGCAAAAAATATCCAGTACTATGGTGCAATATTTCAGCTTCTCTCCATGAGCTGGTTCCCAGCCAAAATTCTTTCCTCCACTGAGAGAGCAGCATCTTCACTAGAAATCTTAGATCTACTAACACAGAAGTAACAAATACAGCCAAATCTGCCAAAGAGACACCTTTGCTGGTTAACTGCCTATATACTAGGAGGCAACGCTGCACATAACCACAGCCAGATGCTGACAAGCTTACTCAGTCTCCTGAGGAATGCTGAGAACCTCTCCCTGGCTATCAGGCCCTTTCAAGCATATTTAACACCAGACACCTCAAAATCAGGTACCCCAATTCATTTCCCTCTGAAAAAGCCCATGCTTTTATAAGTAACTATCTCAGCGATGTCACAGCTATGCTCAGGCAGAGCTGCTTTCTATCCAAGCTGAGAGGCACAGCTTTCTCTGTTTGCTTTTCAGTGGCAGCCTAAAGGTCACTTTCTTCTCTACAGTCACTAATTCTGCATGTGCAACAGAAGGTATAAAATACACTTATGAGGTTTTGATCTCTTCTTTGTAAATATAGCCTAGAATTCTAGTACGTGCACCAGCTCTTGGCACTGAAGAGCTCAAGGACATGGGAAAAATAACATTATGCTCTCTCCCCACTTCAAGGCCCAGGGCTCACCAAAATGTAATGACTTAGAAATGGATGGAAAGCAATGCCAGTGCCACAGACAAAAGGATTTACAAAAGAATTAATAAATTACTATCACTTCTCTTGCCTCAGGACTTTTCTGGGTAAATTATTACTCTTTAAAGTAGTACACTGTGAGTAAGCTTCCCTGACTCCCATTAACATTAGTAGCAGTGGCATAACATAAGCTTTATGTGCCAGTTCTGAGGATTAATCACAAAGTTGTATCTGTAGGGCACTTGCTTTGAACTCAGCAAATCTGCAACAGAACAACTTTTCTCTGTCAGACTCTTCTTTGAAGAAAAATCACAAGGAAGTGGGTGGGCTGCCAGGTAAGCCACTTCTTAACCCACCAGCACTGCCCCCATAACTCCAACAAAACATTAAAGCAACAAGTGAAAACATTGAATAGCTCTCTCTCGCTGCATTTCCAGTAATGTTAGCCAAGGTAAGGGAGAAATAAGGGATTTTTTTCCAGCCGGAAGAAAAAGGATAAAAGAAATCACACAAAATTAATGCACTAAATGCACCATCAAGATGAGACTGGGGTTTTTTTAATACAGGATGAAAGCTGGAACACTTGAGAATAATTTCCATGTATGGATTTAGAAATCTAAAAATAGCACCTCATTTAACGAAAAAAAAAAAGACGATAACTGACCCTAAAATAGATAGTGATGAATACATTCAACATCAAATTTTCTCTATTTTCTCTTCCCTTCTATGCTTGCTGGCACCTTTTGCACAGCCCACCCCTTGTCATTTCCCTAAAGAGGGAAGAGAGGCGATCGTTTCTGAGCAGCCTCAGAGCAGCTTTGGCAGAGCAGGGCAGCCACGATGGATAAGGCTTCACAGGAGAGCAGCTCCGTCAACTCGGTTCTTGTTATTGTTTGCCTGAGGTGCTGGGATTTTGTCTCACTTCATGCTACACTGACAAATATCCACCTCCTCTGGTTTCCACATGATGTTGCTCCAGAAGCTTTCAGACCTCCCCTTTCTGCAGCTCTCCTGTTCTCCTCTCAGCAGCAGTACATCTCCCTGGCACTGGCTTTTGGTTTGGTAAAACCCCCAAAATGACCCACACGAAAGCACCATCAGGTAAAAAGGGAGTACAGGGATGCAGCCAGCCCTCAAACCTCAGCCTTCCCATCCCAGTGGCTGGAGAAAGCCCCACGGCCCCTCTGCACCACTGCAGTGGCACCTTCAGCCCACTGCTCGGGCAGGTGGTATCCCTTCAGCTCGCAGAAAGCCAAAATCACTGACACTATGCTAACGTCATTTCTCCCTCTTCAGAACTGAACAAGGCTTGCTCCATAAAGCTCTTGCTCTCCAGTAAAGTCTACTGGTGCAACAAGTCTTTGGGACCATCTCTCTCAGGCCCAATTACAACATACTTGCCTTAAGGGCCAAAGTGCTTTTGGACAGCTCTAAGATGAGAAGCATATCAATGCATCACACAGACTCTCTGCCACCAAACCAGTAGCTGGACACAGCTGAGAACCTCAAGAACAGGGCCATGAGTAGAACTTGCCTTACTTACAGTGCTGAACTCCTCCGGCAAAGCACAGCACTGAAGCAAGACACATTCTGACCTAAGTGCAGCCCTGGGAGCCGAGCTGCATGGCTGCAGCTGCAATAGTGCTACATTTTGGGAATGGCAGGGCAATACCACAGGATAAGGCTCAAGACAGTAGCAAAGCCATCTAAAGTCAAGAGAGAGCACTGCAGCAACAAGGGATCAACTTTTGCTAGAGCAACAGTTTGTACACGGTGATTAAGCACAGTGATGTGGCTGGAACTGGGAAACATGGCCAGTAATTGCCTGCAGTACACCTGGGTTTAGCTGGTGCTCTCAGGTCTCTTGCCTTCAAGAGCAATACATCATTTCAGCCTTCCCCCACACACATCCCCAAATAAAGAGAAAACTCATTTTATTACAGGAGCCAATGTTCTGTTCCTTCTGCCTGGTCATTCCCACCCGAGGTCCACCAGAGCAGCCATGTCCAAACACACCTCACTTTTACTGATGAGGCCAGCATTGTAGGAAGAGAAGCAAAACAGAAGATTCAGGACAACTGAAATATCTGTTTTCCACTCCAGGAAAAAAAAATTTGATTCAAGTATCAGATATTGATATTTACTAGCAGCAATATTTCACTTACACTACTTTCTATTCTGTGCCATTTGTTGCATATCCACCCCTGACATTCACATTCAGGTGGGTATAAGATGAGTATGTACAGCAGTGTCCACAATAAAGTCTTTATAATGTGGTGCTCTAAGTAGGCAGAACAACTACCAAAACAACTATTTTCTTGACTGTTCTGTGTACTGACAGACATTTTAAAAATACTTCAAGACCTCTGTTTTGATACTTGACAGCAGTGGGCAAGACTTTCATTATGCAGCACTCAGTCAGGAGACAAACCAGTGACTCTTACGCACTGCCCTCAAACCATAGCTGTAAGGCTTCTTGGGGTAAATGCACTGGTTTGACAACATCCCACATGGTTGACTGAATGTTCTAATGACACCCAAATGCACTCATCATCCCACTTCCCAGCCTTCTCTATAAGTCAGGGAGCCAGATGTGCTGTATTACTGGACAGCTACATGTGATCTGGTACCAATGAACCCAATAGATGTTGACTAACACCAAGTACAGCCCCACCTTCACATCACTCTGCCCTGGATGCTGTGGCCTCAGACATCCACATGCCCAAAGGATTGACACCAGTGTTATGGACCAGTCAATAACAAAGTAACAAACCTAGCCCTAGCCAAAATTTTCCACACTCATGCCTCAAGCCACATTTACATATTGTGTAATCCTCAGGTCTGTGCAAACAGACCCCATCCCTCTGATAGGGGCAGTATAAATAGTGTGCAGGAAAGAGCTCTCTTCTGTGCTCCTTGGTACTTTGGTTTTGGGAGCTGCTTGCTATCTGTTGGCTGGCAGGTGTTAAGAAAAGGTAAAAACACACTTTTAATAGCTGGTTTTGTTTTGTCATTCAGTCGAAATTAAGAGATTGATCTCTATTGATCCGTGGAAAGGCTCCATCTTTCTGTTGCTTATCAGAGTTGTGCCAAGAGCTTGACACACACAAACACAAACAGAAGTAAATTTCAAAAAGTAGTGAGTGAGCAATGGCAAACTCATGCCAGTCTCATTCACCATCAGACTTTGCTTCAGAAGGAAAGCGACAGAGGCAACAGCTTCTGGTTATTGTCTCAGCACTGCCAGCAATGTCAGGAATTTGTTTGATTTTCACAGAAATCTAATGCATCCACATCAATGAATAATAAACAGAGGAGAGAAGTTTTCTCTATACACAGGAGAGCATCTAGGCATCACATTTTTATTTCCCCCAGCAGCTTTTCCATTATGCTCTGTTTTCTCTTTTAGCTTCTCCCCAGGTGTTTACACACATCACCTTGGCTCCCTTATTCATATTCTTAAAGGCACCACTAAAAGCTCATCCAATTGCATTCCCAGCTCTCAGAAGGAAAAACAAACCAAAAAACACACAGAGCCTCCCAGGCATACAGAGTTCCTCTCTGCACTCACCACTCCCCAAGGCTGTAAGATTCCTGCTCCTACACCAGGGAATGTTTTCTCTACTTGTGCCTACAGCACAGGAATAAAAGACTTGGAAAGCAGCAGTGTCCCTCCAACTGCCAGCCATACCACTAAACAGCCCAAACAGATGTTTTTCCCTTTCTATCAACATCAAAATGAAGGCAGCTGTCGAAGCAGATGGCTTACTGTCCCAAACTAGCTCCCCTCAATCCCACCAAAATGAGATTGCTGTGTGGACCAGATCCCTCTGCAGATAACTTGGGGCCACATTAGCATCCCATCCATACCCTCCTTGACTGAGGCTCCTGCTAACTTCATAGACAACTTTGCACTTCCTACAGGCCATCACTGCCTGGAGATTGGCTCTCCATGGTTTCCCTCTCAGTCAATGCATCTTCTGGGGACTGCACCAGCAGGTTTAGGAGCCCCCTAGGCCTTACTACCAGGTATTTGCCCTACAACAATATTTACTATGCTTTCTCTAAGCAGTGCTTTGGTACAGCAACAGATCAACTCATCTGCTCTATAAGGAAAGGACAGCAAAACACTCACCATGAATCCAACGAGCCAGTGACAAATGGCCTCTGTTCTCTGGGTAGTAAAATACTGAGGCTCCCCCAGTTGTCATAAAAAAAACCCCACAAATATCCTTACCTTGCACTTGTCATCTGACTGCCAAAAGTGGGCATTCAATTATTTCTGGAACTCTGCTCTTACTTGCATAGAGGATTGCTTCCCATTGAAAGCCCATGTCAGAACTGTTAATCAGAGAATCCTATGAACTAGCAGCCAAAGAGATACATCAAATAATCTAATCCATCCATGCATCACACAGATTTTCAAAGTGCTTCTGCCTGTGCAACCCTTTGTCTTGTCAAAAAGCTTCACCTAGCAGAGCTGTCAATTCAACTTTTCAGGCTGATTCCTGAACCACTGACTCCTCCTGGAAAACTGGGTGGACCACTGTGAAATACTAATCCTCTTGCTGTATCAAGGGGGTTTTTCTTGCATTTCTCTGTCTGGTTTCTTGTTACAAAAGCCTTTCACTCTCAATTCCTTCCACATGAAATATCTGGTCCTCTGTGGAAGTGATGACACCATGGACTTTTCTACTTCATCAGCTAAAGTCAGTACAGAGGAGTGGTGCTCCAGCAAAGGGTTAAGAGTCAGAGCCAAGGCTTATTTATTTACTGAATGGAAATCCTGCTTTCATGTAAAGACCTAAACATCAATGAAATACAGCAAAAATAATCAACATATAGGGGCTGGTACAATGAGTTCCACGAGGGATTAAGATATTCCTGAAGCAAGCTGAAGACCAGTTCAGGCTAGGTTCATGTGGAATAAATCACAGGTAGCTCTAATGCACCCTCTGGCAGCAGATGGTTCACAGCCAGTAATCATGGTCAGGACTATCCTTGTCTATTAATCATTTCCTGACCCATGCCACTTTGGGATGAGAAGCAGAGCTGTGGCCAATCTACCAGCCAAAGAGGATTTGTCACCCATCACAGGTTCTGCCCAGGCCATATCAGGAGGGCCATTTTTACATCATATGCCTACAGTTATCCATGAAGTATGCATTTCTTTCAGGTATGATATCTCTGTAATAGGACTGATAATTATTATTTCTCAAAATGCACTAATTTGATTCTTTTTCAAATGAAATTATGGTTAAGATTACTTGCAGGTAAAACCAAGTACCAGCATGTTATTTGTGCTGTATCAGTTGCCATAAAATCAGCAAGGACACCGGTGTAGAGTGCAACATATACACAGCAGAAAATCCACAGCACCTACACATATTCTAA
The DNA here is from genome assembly GCA_026261815.1 of Monarcha castaneiventris obscurior. Classification (NCBI taxonomy): domain Eukaryota; kingdom Metazoa; phylum Chordata; class Aves; order Passeriformes; family Monarchidae; genus Monarcha; species Monarcha castaneiventris. Next base: position 2,923,429 of record JAMPIT010000884.1, read on the forward strand.
TGGGCAAGCTTTGATCCTAGTTCCTCACCCAAATATCTCCAAGGACCCGGGGTTTAGCAAGTTCTGAGGAATCCCCACTTTGTTATACCTAATCCACCAGCAACCTTTGAGGGGGGTTTTGCTATTTTACTAGGCAAAAATTGAAACCAATTTGTATTCTGGTTTTGGTCAGTGAGCTTTGATTTGAACATTAATTTTTTTAGAAAGAAGCATTCTTGATATATGGTTTTGCAAGGCTTTTCTAGGACATAGGCTGCATAATCCCTGGCACTATAAGACACAGCATTGTCTAGCACTTACAGCAGTGGGAGTCCAAAGACCTGAGTTCTGGTTTTGGCTCTCCCACTCATTCTCCACATGACATTCAGCAAGTCCATTCACTTCTCTGTAGCCCTTTTTGTGAAATGGGTGTACTTGGGTTTATTCCTCCTTTGGCACCCTGTTTAGGTCCAAAGGATACTGAGTGAAAACCATTTCCTAAGTGTTTCAAGATGCTAGGATGGAAAGTGCACTACACACCATCAGCAGCAGCATTAACAGAAAAGCTTAATTGTGGGATCTGTCCATTTTCACTGAAATGCCAAAAAATCCCAGATCTCAAGGAGCCCTTTTCTTTTCCAGATATCTCTTGAGTATTTAGCACCCAGATGCTGATTACACACCATTTTCATCTTCGAATATCTGCTCTCATTTCAGTAGAATTATTATTTTGGTATGAATATAAGCCAAACCAAACTCTTAGTCTCCAGTCTATAGCTCCCTTCTGATTAGGATCTGTCTCTATACGGATTCATGCCTCTACTGACTTCCTCAGTGGAAGAAAAAAGATTAAGCCTTGCCTTGGCAGTTTAACACTTTTCTTCCCTTGGCAACACCAGCAGGCATAAGAGCAAGTTGTAAGGAATGGCATTACATCATGCTCAAATACACTATTATAACACGCTGCAAAATGGATTCTATAAGGAAGACTGATTTAGTGTGTGCCTATGATGATGAGTAAAGAGCAGCTGGAACCGAACTAATGCATTGCTGAAGACTGTATCAGATTAAGCCAGTAATTCAGCCACCTCCATGTCCTCTCCCATAAAATTTTAATAAATCCAATCTTATGGGAGGAAAGAAAAGACAGGGACCCTACTGAATTATTTATAACCTTAGTTATGTATGGCAAAGAAGCCCCTCTTAGGTGAGCAACTGATATTCTTCCATTGATTTTCTTCTCTGAGAATATCTAGGTGAGAATCAAGTTTGGGGGAAAAAAACCCACAAAATACACAAAGATGCAAAGGGCAAGCCAGAAAAGACAAAGTTGATGAAGGCAGAGATGAGGAAAGGTTTGTATTTATGAAAGAGATATCGATCAATTGCACACACCAGTGGCAGACAGACTCAAATTAGCTTCCATAATTCCAGTGATGCAGAGGGACATGCAGGCTCAAGCTCCATTAAGTATAACCTACATCCAGAGCAGCCAGATGAGATTTGTGAGACTGAACTCTGAATTCCCACAAGAGATACCTGCACTTGATTTATATTCCTGATTTCTTATTCCCCCACCAACTGTGCAATCAGTTCCTGGAGGTGGGTAGGGAATAACTGAACAGCTAAACTGTGATTCACCCAGCCAATTAAGGAGTCTTGGGATAGGCCCCTAGACAAATCCTTCAGCTTCATCCAGTCTTCATGGGCCAGAACTACATTCAGCTCTGACAACATGGCCAAAATCACCATGACCCAGTTAACACTAAGAATCTGAAGATGTAAGGCTGCATTAGGGATTCTGCGCATTAATATTGACACATTTTATATTTTTTTCAAAGCAGGAGGATGTCCTGATTGCACATGAGGATCAGCTTTATTCTGTAATTCGACGTCCAAAGAGCATCACTGCAGAACAATAATTAAAATGGCAACCACTGCCTAGTAGCTATTGACAGATAAAACCCACCTTCTTGTTTCAGCCTGCAGCTCCTGTCAGGTCAGAGCCAGGTTGTTTGATTCAAAGTTTCTTGCCCCCTCTCTCATGCTGGCTCCTATGATGTTTCCCTGTGGATGGTGCATGGCTTTGTGAACAAATCACACTAAGCTCATTTCCAAAATGTTCCACTTATGTCTATCTTCTTGCACTGAAGTAAGGAAGCACTTAACTCCTCATTACTAACTCTGTATGTGGCATGTAATCACCTTGAAATATTTAACTGCCAGGATTTCATCTCACTAACATTGTGGGGTGGGGCATCGGACTGGGGTATAAACAAACTGGGACATAAATCATCATAAACCAGGCATTAAGTTGGTATATAAATCAAAAATTATAGAACTCAGATGGATGAGAGCCATTAGAGCCTCCTGTTTGTTCTTTCCTCTTCTCTCACCCTAAGAAAGCACAAGGCATCATTCTTGATTAGCCAAGAGACAGAAGAACGCCCATCTCTCTCCTCTGTGTCTCTCAAGAGGGAGTGAAGGGAAACAGAGTTCTGTATGCATATTAATAAAGCTATATTTTGACTGGCTGAATGACTGGAAATTATTAGCAATGGTATGTTTTACCTGTCAACATCTCCACACTGCAACAGGCAAAAAGTCTCTAATACTTCTTTGCAAAAAAATCACTAGTGAGACTGGAGGGGGTTTGCTCTCAATTTTCCTGCACTCCGAACAGCTCTGTAAACACCTTAAGACTCTCTTCAACAATGAAGATAACGATGTCTTCTTTTTTCCTGTATAACAGTGTGAGACAATGCAAAACATCACCTAAGCCGCAGTGAATCCAAGTGCCTGCACTTAAAAACATAACAAAAAAAACAGCAAAACCAAACAACCCAAAATCTGTCAACATGAAGGTTGCCAAGCCAGGCGTGCCAAAGCTAGGAAATACAGGAATGGGACCCTTTGAAAGGGTCAGTGTGAAAGGTGACAACACAAGCAACTCCTCAGCAAAGAGCCATCAGCTCAGAGATCAGTCAGTTGGCAACTCCTCCCTCTCACACAAGCACTTTCCTCTTCACTTACCCTAAAACCCCTCAGCGATAAGTCAGCCCAAGAAATTTCTTTAGAGGTGGTCCCTAATTATGTTTTCCTCATTTACTCTGACCCAGTGTGAGTTAGGTGGCCATTTGAGGTTTAATTACAGAGTGTGGAGCTCTTATAGTTACTCTGAAAGTCAACAGGAGCTGTGCTCTAGAAGTGTCTAAAACTCAAGCTTTCTTTATTTCCAACTGGACACCCAAAAAAACCCAAACATCATCTTTGATTGTCAGGCCTAAAATGAAAGTTATAGCCAACCACAAGAGGTTATTGGATATTAATATATTTATCTTTACACACCCTTCTTCAATACAATGACTAGAAATGTGACAAAGTCCACGACGTGGTAAAGTCCATCGTAGGATCAGGAGCTGTGTAATCTGCAATTAAAAAGGCCAACAACCATACATTCAGCAATGAAAAAGAAACCAAACAGAGGCATCACTGAATGGAAACAAAATATCCCAAATGTATGGAACAAGGCAAGAGTATGTGATTACATCTATTAAAGACTCAATAATGAATGTGCTTAGAGGAGATAAATTAAGGCCAAGTATGCAGCCCAAACTGGGTCATCTCCTGACTTGACATGCTTGTATTTGCAACCTCAAAAATGCTCATTTGATTTTAAGTGAACTTCAAGCAAACATCATACTGCAGACCCAGAAATTCTAGTGGGGGGGGTTCTTACTGGTTCAGAAGAGTGGCAAGAGGTTCATCAGCAGAATAAGACTGTTCTGATTCACTTGTGAGCCCCATTGTGTGAGCTGGGGAAGAACCTGCTGGCTAAGGGAGCAGGATGAGAGCTCCCCTCTGCCAGTGTTTCACAGCTGCAGTAGTGTACAGTAAGGCCTCTGACTTGTGCACTGTGAACAGGGCTTTGGAGGGGATCCTTCCCTGGTTCTTCCCCAATTCATTCCAACACAAACAACAGAGCTTGACCATTTTTGCACCTTCTCTCCAAAATTGTTCCAATCCATCACTCCAACATTTTTCCCAATTGCAATGCTTAATAATCCCTCATCTTAATTCCCCCCCAACTCTCCAGCACTGTTCTACCCCTTTCCTTCTCCCTTCTCAAATCTTGGCCATATTTGCTATTCAGGCACCCCTGTCAGCTCAGGACAGGAAGGGTCTACTGACCTCCTCCCTTACTCCATTCCTTGCTCTTCTGCCTCTAAGAAGCAAATAAAAAGTAGTATGCACCTGGGAAAGTTATTCATCAGTGTAGGCATTAAGGTCACAGACATATTAGCAGATCCTAAGACAAAGCCTAGCAGAAGGCAATAAATTCCCTTACAGATTTCAAAATAGGTTAGACTTCAATGCCAGAAAAAAAAAAAATTATATCTTAGCTTGAAATAGCAGGATATGAAGAAAACCCTACAGCAGAGAGAGAGAGAGAGAGAAGAAGGGGAAATGAGAAGGTCTGTCACTACCACCTGGTCATTAGCTATGGGAACAATGAATGCAACCAAGATCCAACAACACAAGACCTCCAGGCATGTGAGCACCTGCTGCCTGACTAACCTCTGGGATGGCTGCCCTGTCTGTTGTAATAACCAGTGCATTAAGGAATGACATCATATTGGCAGCCAAATGGCACTGACCAGCAGGATGGGGCCATATTCAGGGTGTACTTCCACCTGGGGGCCCAGTTAGCTAATTAAAAATGACACAGGATTTCCTTGTAGAGGCACATGGGAATGGAAGGAGGTAAGAAAATACAGGAGAGAGTGAAAGAAAGGAGCAAGAAAAGTGGGATGCCTCCTATTTACTTCAAGCATTGTTTTCCATAGTAGCCATGGAAAAAAAAAAAAGGGCAAAAAATCTTCTGGGGTCAGCCCTTATTAAAGATGCAACAATTAAATATTTATTGTTGCTTAGAAAAGCAGATGGGGCCAATTCCATGAACCTGCTGGGATAACCAGGGCACTGTGAAGCTATCAACTGAGCTTCTGTGCAAATCTCAACTTCATATTCCATGGAATGAGAAGGCTTGGGGAGTCTGTAGAAATTAGAAGTCTAGACATGACAGAAATTTGAAGTACAGACGTTTTCCTGAGTGTTAATTGTTGCTGGATATTTTTCCAGTAGTTTTACTGGTTATAAGGAAGTATTTGAGTGCTTTGTAGGCTCCTGCAAAATTCAGAGCATTAAGGCCAATAAAATCCACTCAGCTTTCAGCATAGATGCTGTATGAATTAAAATATTACCACTCTGTACACCCTGTAGAAATTATTCATTTCCTCCAATACTTACTCCTCTCAGAATGTGCCAGGCTATTACTTTTGACCTTACAATTCATTTTTTATGCAAATAGCTTTTAGACCACCGCAAACACAGGAGTGTTGCACTTACAGAGTGCAGATGAATGTAATCATTCCAATACAAAGCATTATAGATTATTCTGACAGTGCAGCTCTCCATATTGATACTTTAAATTCAGAGCCCACATCCTGTGGTCCTGCAGTAGAAATGTGGGGGTAGAAGACAGGCAAAGGGGATCTCAAAGTGCCAGGCAAGGAGCATTTTTTAAAAGCCCAGAAAATTCTAAACACTTAGGAAGCATCAGCTACCTGTTTATGAACTGGTTCACTCTAAAGCAGTCTGGTAACACAATTTCTAAGCTGCAAAGGAAAAAAATCAGTTTCCATAGCAATTCCAGCCACTTCCTGCCCAGATGCAGCACTCTTCACATTCCTGGACACAAAATACAGCTGCTGTGGAAGACAGGCTGAGGAGGCAATGGCAAGCTGGAGAAGAACAGACAGACAAATGCCCTCTTTTGGGGCAGTGTTAAATGCTAAGTACAAAATCAGGTTTGTGACATATAGGGAGGAAGGAAAAACAAAAGACTTATAGACCCAACTATCTACCTCACACAATAGGCTCTGTGAATCAGCAAAACAAAAGCTTTTGGAGACAAGGAAGAATTTTTTTGTCTCTCTTCTGATGTAGAGACTTTCATGCAATATAACACAAGCCACTGGGAGCTGTGCCAAAGGCTCCAAGTGCCATGCAGCAATCATCCCATTTTCAGCTACCAAGGCACGAGAAAGGGAAGAGGGAGTCATTGCACTTGTTCTGAGTGAAAAACAAATCTCACTCTTCAAGAACATCTATCAGCAACTTGCTTGTTTGCAGCACTTTAAAGCCTCAGTGGTTTCTTCATCTGCCTTGGAGAGAATATGGCTCTTTTACATGAAACAGTTAATTCTCAGAGTGCACCATAAGATGAATATAGAGCCTGGGTTGCCTATAGCCTATTAAACAAAAAATAGGACAAAACAAACACACCCACACAAAGCCAAACAGGGATGAAAGCAAAGTGACCTTACTACAGTCCTTCTGATGGTAAAAAAAAAAACCAGCATCAACCCAACGCATGTTTGTTGTTCTCTGAAGAGTAAAACAGACTGAACACTCCCTGGGGTTTGAGTGCCTTATCCCTCACAGTGGCTTTAAGGAGCAGCTCTGTTGGTTCCTGGAAGATGCTAAACTGAATACAGCACATCCCCTCATTGCCTTGGAGGTGCTACCATTTTCATTGCAAACCCAGCCTTTCACCTGCTTTTCTGCAATATGCCAGATAATTGTTTCCTGAAGATTTTGGGACAAGAAAAAAAAAAGAATTAACATCAACATAGCCTCCCTTTTATTGTCAGCTTCCTTAAAGCACAAGCACCCAGTTGAAATGCTTTATCACCTGAAAGCACTTCTCACCCTTCCCAAAGCCTGCACCATATTCTACACCCCAAACCCGTGCCATGAGCACATTCCCATGTTTTGTGAACACCTCTGTAGTATAATGAAAATGAACCTACAGGAACAGCATAAAATACACAGAGCAATGTGTGAATAAATATAGAACTGCTCACATTTTCTTGTCTTTTCACTGCAGTAATACACCTCCAATTCTAAGGGCATCAATGATGCTGGTCTTGTTTTTCAGAAAACAGAACTATGGATCAGGTTTTGTACTCAAGACTAGGGCCAAAGTGTGATAAGGTAAATGCTCGATAGTGGCTCAGTCACATCTTTATGCCAGCATCTTCCAGAAAGACAGTTACTCATGCTCAAAGTTGTCAGACACAGCTTTCCGTTGCTTCTCCCCTCCCAGCTCATAAAGATACTTGTTTTGTCTAATTAGATGAACATTTATCTCCTGACAGGCAAGAGCTGACAATACTACAATCATCCTTCCCTCCATCCCTGTTTAACCAGAGATAGTTGAGAGGAAGTGATTGCAGGGAAGACAAGTCCTGTTTTCCTAGCTCATACTGCCATAGGCAATCAATTTGGAGCAAAGGTTCCATCTTGAAAATGTCAAACAGAATGAAAAAAAAGATAAAATCAAAAATTGTAAAGTCAGCCCCAACCATTCCTCTAGGACCAGCTGCTCTCTCAGGCTCTTCTAGCATAGCTAACAGCACAGCTAGAGGAGTATCTGCTTTGTGTGCTGACTGGTGCCACGGGGTCCTCAGCCTCAAATTAACTGTCCCTCACCCACTCCTGCAATTTAAGAGAAACTGCTGGAGCATCAGTACTGCCCTCCAGTTCAAAAAAAGCAGTTTGTAGCCAATGGTGGGACCATTGAACATGCAAAACAACAGATCTCTTTCCCAGGCACCACAGCTGGCTGTCCATACACTCGAAAAAGAAAATAACCACTACTGAAATAACAAATTATAACAGTAGCTTCTGCCTAGAAGAGGCATTTTTCTTCACTAGGGTGACCAGATATTCTGCTTTCACCTTTGCAGTTCCTCTGAACTTCTGCAAGATGCCAGTTTGCCCCCATGTTTCTGCAGGAAATACTTTCTGTTTTTTCCCCCCATGGCAGGAGAAAGAACATAGCCAGGCCTGGGCCCTGCTTCTTTTGCTGCTTGTCACAACATTCACTGAAAGGAACAGGAAAATAATGGCCAGGTTGACCTGGAAATATCAGATTGACCAGCATTGAGATGAAGTAGCTGTGTCCTGGATGAAACCAGTCCAGAGGCATAGAGCAGGGTCAGCTGCTGAGGCAGGGGCTAAAATCACGGGGACTTTCTGAAGGGATGTACCCACTTTGTCTACTGCAATGCAAAGGGAGAAAAATCCCCTCAACCAAAGCACAGTTTGAAAAGATTGGTATTGGCCTTGTTTTTTAAAACAGGTCACTGTTCCTACACAGGAAATTGTCACATAGATTCAGCTCATTCTTAAACACAGTGACCTCCGGAACCACTGGTGGTTAACCCCATATTATCAAAGCACTCTGCACCAACTGCTCAGGAGAGGAGAGCTTCAGCAAACTATTTCTCTCCTCCCCTGTCTTTAGAGAGGTAGATGCAAACATCAGTTCTATCTACATCTCCCTACACTTCTCTGACTCCTGAAACTGGCAAGAAAATTCAGGTCAGAAATATGCACCCACACCTACACTCTCTGCAGGGAAGGGACAAGCAGCCTCACCCTGAGAGTGCCTCAGACCACACCAGATATGTAAATGTGTGAGCAGTGTCTAGGCTGCACCTCTGGAGACTGACAAATGCCCTACCAACACATCAGGCTCAGGAGCTTGCTGATCCTGCCAAGGGAAGCACACAACCTTAGATGGCCAAGTATATAACTCTTTATTTGAGCCATTACTGAGATAAAGATTAATTTTAGAAAATAATTCTTACATTCAGCAGTGAGATTCCCAGTAGATGGTCACAGAAAAGTCATTGTTACTCAAACAGTGGCAAAACCACACATACACAAAAAGCATAAACCAAAGCCCCTTCCTACTGCCCCATGAGCCCTAACAGAAGATGTCTTGGGCGGCAGATGCATTTCTTCTTTTGCCCATAGAGGAGCATGGTTACATTTTATGTTCACATAACACTAATACCAGCAGAGAAGACAGGTGGTAGGAGGAAATCTGAAGGGAACTTAACCATTTGATCTTCTGATTTCAGGGACAAATTAGCATAGCACATTATTTTGCAAGACCAGCCTCTTACAACCTGCTGAGAGGCATAAGTTCAATTATTCCTTTTCCTCATCATGTCACAATAAAAATACATATTTATCCACATGGACACATTAAAAAAAAAAAATAGGCATTTAGCAAGACCTTCTAGAATGTTCTTAATTCTTTACCAGAGTGGACCAGAAAGGCCTACAAGCATCAATGAATCTCAAACCATTCTGGACTTCACCCTCACCAATGCAGGAAATCAATTACAGCATTGCACCTTCTCCTCCCCAGAGCTTAAAAGGACCCTCCCAAAGCAACAGCTACATAAGGGAGGACAGAAACATAGTGAAAGCCATGGGAACACCAGAGGTCTGGCACAGTTCCCAAACCACCAAAGCAGCAGCTCCCTATCACCTTTCAAGCTTCCCAGTCAGAACCAACATTGCCTCAACCCCTGCCACCTTCAAGGAGATGCAACTCCTTCCACCAAAACAGAACTGCTCAGGACATTCGTCCATGACTATGTAATAACAAGAGCAATCACAGCGGCCTCCTTCCTTGTGAAATCCTACCTCTTGCATTTCATCAGTGAAAACCCTTTTCCATCTGCAAGATGAGAAAGACAAAAGACCTAAGGTCAGCCAGTACCTCCCAAGGCAATTCCGTCCCTGTCAGATCTTGTCACTTCAGCAAACGTTACAAGTGGGTGACCACTGGCTACAATTATCACTGAGGGATAAGCTCCTTCCTTGTGCCTTAAAGGGTGCAACAATTCTGTTTCTAGGTCTTCAAAGGAGAGTGATGCCACACTTACACAGGAGCTGCTGGCAATGGGACATATTCTACAATACAAGCCAGCAATGAATTCTCCTGGCAGCAGGAAACTCAGCAGCAGCAGCAAAGGCATGAGAATGTGCTCACGTACAGAGCATTCCACTGAATTAAAAAATAGGGCATTGATTTTGTTATTCATTTTTGTATTTAACTCAATATTAATCTCTGCATACAAATGCCTTTTCCCCACCGCCACATTCTCATGCCTCAGCAGAATTCCCAGTCAGCAGCAGAAACAGAGATGTAAGTCCTAAGAACAAATCGATCCGTCTGCTACAAAGACAAACTGGATGTGAGATGAGGGCTCTGAGGGGGCTGTCACTCAAAGCCTCTCTCCTCATTTATCAGGGAGCTCTTCCCGCCTGCACACAAGGAGAAAGGTGAAGAAAGGCAGCAACACTTACGCAAGGCGTGCCACTCATCCTGGCGGATGGTCTTGGTGATGTTGTAGGTAAGGTTCTTGGGGATGGTGGCTGAGGAGTAGTGGTACTTGATGTACGAGCACCGCTCAATTGCTCCTGGGAAAGGCAAAACGCAGAAAAGTGTGGTTAAATTAATGTAACATGTCCTGCCAGCTATAGGCCAGATGGGTCTGACAAGCAGAAGCAAAGCCTAGGAGCAAAGCAAGCCCTACCATCCCTGCCCACTGTGCCAACCAGCACTGTCTCTGGCCCATGACAAGTAAGCTCAGATCCAAACTTATGATACAGGAAGTTTGTCTTTCACACATTCCAGGGACCTTCCAGACTGGCCCTGGAGTAGCTGCCAGTGTCTGCTTTCACCATCAGATATCTGTGTGGCAAATTACCCCTTCTTTCACGTCTTCTCTGAACTATGAGCTAGCAACAGCCATGCAGTTACTGTATAGAAACTGTAAATTCATGTCTTAGTTCTTTGTGTAGTCATGGTCATGACTCAGTGCCCATACTTCAGGAGAGACAAAACAAACCCCTTTAATCTTTCCATAAATAATAAAGAACAACACAGAAAAAAATTATACATTATAGTGAACAATTTCCTGACCCCTTTCCACCCCACAGCAGAAGGATACATGACAGGTTACACTGTCTCTTGAAGGTACCCAGACACTTTTACAGCAGGTTCAGAGACAGAATTCATTTGCATCCCTGAACAATGAGGCTCAGATGGCAACATCAATGGTCGAAATGGGCAATTTTTTCCTCTGTATTTTCCTCAGGATTTCACCTACATTCTGTGGAAAAAAGCACCATATGCTGCTTCTGATGTCTTCTGGTCACATCATTACATCTCCTTTTACAAATACTTTCCTTCCTGTAAAATAATTGCCCCTCCAGGATCAGATCTCCTGGCATCTCTCTCCATAGTTAGTGTCCTTAGAAGAACGGGGTCTGGTGTAGTCTGATACTTTCCATGAATTACAGCCTAGCCAAATTTCACATCTGATCAGAAACCTGTAACAGCGTAACAGTTCTTGTGTTGATGAAAGCCAGTTTTCCTACATTGCTTTTGCCAGCATTCTCAGCTAACACTGGCTTTTTTATTAGACCTTCCCACTAAGCTGTCAGATTCAAAGCTCATGGAAGTCATTTTCCCACTAACATTACATTATTTGGCTCAGGCCTTTGGTAACTAAATAGGTATCCTTAATGTCGTTGGCCATGCTGTTTGTTAGTAGCTACCACTACTCAGAGAAGCAGCTATGCTGGAAATGCTTTTTATATATTAAAAATACATTAAGACAAGCACTCAATAGAATAAATTAAATGAAGCAATGAATTATATAAATAATAAAGAGTGCTATACACAAGGAGGCAGGTAGAGGACACTTACTGCCAGCCTGAACTGAAAAGGCAGACCCATTAGCCTTATATTGACAGTTCCATGGGGTAAAATATGCTTTTAAACCACGACAAATCCAGGTTTCTACTAAGGGTTGTGAAATGCTACTTGGCATGAACTTAGATGATAGACCATGAATTCACAGCATGAAGAAGAAAACCCATGGAACAAGTTATTAATTACATCACAGCCTCCCAGCATCTTCTAAAGTTAGTGCAATATAAAAATTTGAGGTCCTCATTGTTTGGTTCTCTTAAGTATTCTTCACATTCTGCCTTTGACAGCAATTAGATTAGACAAAGCCAAATATTATAGGGGGAAAAGGCAAAATATTTACATATGTATCCGCCTGCCCTGACAGCGTGATGGGCTTCTGTGTGAGTCTGCACCATCTGGGCACCAAATGTACGCCCAGAATTAAAGTTTCAAACTAAGAATAGTATTTCAATAAAAAGACAGCTAGTGTGCAAAGAGCTTTAAAAAAATAAAACCCCAAATCACAACCTTGCCTTCTTATAGGTTTTCCTATCCCCTTTTGCTCAGTTGCTTTCATAGATTAGAAGCATCAGCAAGAAAAAAAAACAAATGCTCATTTGTCAGAAATTAATCTTTAAGTTATCAGATACCTGCCCAAACAAGAGATTTATATAGGATAGTAGAAAGGGACACAGAGCCAAGATACAAAATAAAAGCTTACGAAGGAAGAGAGAAAAAAATCCTGTTCTATTTGCAGCTTTTCTGGAACCAAAAAGGCTAATTTCTAGTAAGGTCCATCAGATTCCTAATTCTGCAAAGACTTTTGGTAGTAATACAGCAAGCTGTTCAATACCACTTTTATCACCAAAGCATAATGCAGAAAGAGATTATGGGCTGAATTCAGGTCATCACTTGCCCATACACATGATTTTGGGGTTTTGCTTGCTTCCCTATAGCTCTAACAAGACTTAAGTACACAGAAATATCAAATAAGGCATGGGTGGGCAAGTAAGGCATGGTACAGAAGTTGGCATGGCAGTTCAGAGAGGGCACTGAAGCCCTGGCAGCTCCACCAGGAAGCAATGGTGTCCACTCAGCAGAAAGCCTCAGCAGAAGCAGGCAGTATCCTACTGAGAAACTCAAGGTTTTCATGGTCCAAAATGACAGCATTTGTGATTTCTTGGCATTTAAACATGCACCACTTATTTAAACTCACTCTCACAAGTGTAGGACAGTGACTATGCTGAGTCAATGCAACTACATCAGCATGTATCTAACTAGAGGTGAGAATTAGCTTTTGAACCTAAGAAAGAGGCTTTCTGTTGCCTGGACCTGCCAATAAAATTAGGAGAATGGTGAGTTTATGGGCAGTGATAATTTCATACATCTGATGTTTCCCTACTTGATCCACATAGAAGAGAACAATGTTCAAGATGCCCAAAGATCCAAGTCCTAGAGGTTCCTGTGAGAGCAGAAGCAGCAAGGATCAGAACATCTGCTCTGCTGGAAAGTCTTCACAGAAAAGTGCTACAAAATCCTTGCCTTCAGAAGGATTAATAGCTATGCTTACTCCAGTCTTTGGGGCAGGAAGCAAAGCAAGCTTTCCCTTCCATACCCTCAATAGTGAAACTGCAATTTATGGAGCACTTCCAGCCTCCAGCACTAACTTGGAACAACCAAATGCAACTGCAGCTTTGCTCTGCACTTTGCTCCAATAACTGGGAACAGTATTTATAGAGCAAAGCAGTGAGTGGGGGGTTTTTTCACCTATGAGTTGCCATAGCAAGAGTTATAGCTGGCCACAAGAAACACAAAACCCACGATGAAACTGCTCCAGGGACAGATGCAGTATTATCCCATGTTTTTCTGACCAAAGGGAAATGCTTACTGAAAATCCTAAAGAAAAGTATCTGACATCTTCCGATAGAGTGCTAAGAAAAGGATCAGCAGAAGGATGCAACTAGAACCATGCAGAGCAAACCTCTGCCATAGCAGCATCACAAACACAGATGCTCAGGGGACTCAGCAGCTGTTAACTGTGGCTGGCAACCCCCTGTTCCTGCAAAGGTCAGATGACAAACAAATCTGAGATAAGAAAACTAGAGATAGCTTCATCCTGGGCAGCTAAGTATTCACAGCATCAAACATGCACCTCCTCTTACTGACCCACTTACCCACTCAGTTTCCTTCCCATCTCTGCTGATCATTGCTCCATACTATCACCTTATTGTTCCATAATACTTCCTCTTCTCTCCATTTCAAGAAAAACTTTTAACCTAGGCCATAGCAGAAATACCACCTGAAAACACTGATTTTTTTTCTATTCAATTTTCAAAACTTTACCGACCAACATCCTGATGTTAGTTCACCTCCTAGAGAAACTCAGCTACCACTGCCTTATTAGGGCTGTAAGCACCATCCCAGTAGAGGCCTCAGACTGTTTGGCAATGCAGGGTGTGACTGAACCATTACCCTACTCTAAACAGAAGAGGGATGACAGCAATTAAAAGCAAGGTCATACTGCTGGTGTCCATACTGTATTTGTCTGGTGGGTAAATACACAACTCTTTCAGAACTTTTGAACCAGTCTTTCTTCATCACCATTGTGCCCTCACTACTCCCTTAAATATGCTTTCAAACTGCTCCAAGTAACAGTCTTTATCATGGTTCATTTCAGAAACAGAATGGGAATTCAAAATGCCACCAAGGTATTGGCTATTTCTGCCCTAAATTTTGGATCCCAGAAGCACCCAGAGGCATTTGCCCAGTGAGGTCAGTATGCAAAGGTGGTTGCCAAATTTAATGAATTTACAGCATCAGTGTGATCATGTAATTTAGTCTTCTGGATAACGCTGACCAACCCAACTGAGAGCTGGCAACAGAAAGTAGTCCTTGAGATGGTCTTTCATCAAACTGGTAATCTGTGAGAGCAGCTAGGTGACAGTAATATCACTTCACACCCAGCCCAAGATGGCACAGAGTTACTTGCATGGGTTATCTGAGTATACACCACTCCTGTCTTGAGGACTAGAATATTTCACATTTCCCACCTGCCACAGCTTTCAGGGCTGCAGATTGTGGAACCATCCTTAAAGGCTCAACTACAGATTAACTCAATGCCTGTGAATAAATTACCTTTGGTAGCTAAATTTTACCTGCAGATACAGATAAAATTTTCTCCCACAATAAGATTCTTTGCAGCAGTACCTGAGTTAGAGCAATGAGGGATCTCAGATGCAGGGAGCCAGCAGCTCACTCACGCTGGATGAACTATGGTGTAGCCATTCCAGACTCCACAAGCTAGGACTGAGGGCCACCTTACATTCTATAACATGCAGAGATCTGAACCAGGGGGTGCCCATCCTTCTCTTATAGTATGCATATTGATTTCTAAGAAGGATCCAGCTGTAAAATACTATTTGTTTTACTACATTTCCTGTCAAAGCTTTTGATATTATGAGCTTCCCTGCAAAGACTGGTGTGGATATTCTGAGCCTTTGCTACCTCCAGGCAGCTCTTCCTTCTTCTGTGTTGCAGATACCTCTGGATGAACTGTTTGCAGCAAGCAATTTATTCCACAAAATTCACCCTTTTGTGCTAGTTCTAATTTTCACAAATCTGTTTGAGAATTACGACATTTCACATTTCCTAGTAAAAGGAATCTTAGCCTCTGGCTTGCAAACTGCACTCACTACGTGTATTTGCTCTTCACTATGAGAAACTGCCTTCTGTATGAGAGACTGCCTTAATTCCATGGTTTGGTTACTGTTCCCTTATTGGGTGACTATCTCCACAGCAGAGATGTAGATTGGTCATTTAGTCTCTAATTGTTGCACATTATCTTCAGAAAATCTGTAGAGCAGAGGAAGTTCATCGTGGGTTGTTTTTTTCTTAGCATAACATTTCAGTAAGGTTTCCAGAGGCTATAATTATAGTTAGGACCAGGATTAGGGTACAAAAAGCAATTCCATGTGGCACATGTATCTGTTATTGTTTTAGAAATCTTCTCCCAACTGGAAAAATTCATTGTTTAATTGTTTTAACATTTTTGCATCCTTCAAACCATCCCTGGCCATTCAAGCTAGTGCGATTTCAGAATTATCACCCTCAGATGTATGTGCTGCCCTCAGTTACTTCAATCATTTCTTATGAGTCATCAAAATTCATCTGGAGGTACCTTAATATAGGCAAGACTGTTGCAGTTTCAGCATGAATTAACTGGTCAAATTAAACCTTGGAGGAGGATAGAAGGAGAAATTAAGTTCTACTTTGACCAGCTGCTATGACAGAACTGCAATCAGAGCCTGCAATCAAATTGCAATCATGCAATCAGATATGCTGACTAGTTAATGAACACAGGATGACTTTTTTAATGAAATCAGATACTTATTAGGAAATATTGCAACACCTTTAGCAGGATTATTTTGTTGCTTCTGCAGTAGTACTAACCATGAAAGTACTGGTTACATATTTTTTCCAGATCTATAAATAGATTAATATAAAAATGTAGGAATGCTATTCTTCTGCATTAACCATAGAATTATTTATGTTAAAAGGGTTCTCTAGATGTCAACCAGTCCAATGCCCTGCTCAAAAGAGGCACAACTTCAAAGTTAAAATCAGATCCAAAGATAGTTCATGTTGCTCAGGGCCTTGTCCAATCAAGTTTTAAATACCTCCAAGAATGGAAGTGCACATCCTCGAGCACCTATTTCAGCATCTGACCACCGCTAATACCTAATCAGGAATTCCCTTGGTGCCACATGAATATTTTGAATAATAGAACACCTAAGAGTAAAGGGCTAAAAATCTAGGAAGAATATGCAAAAAGCACCACCTTAATCAACGTGGCTGGTGAATATTCATTAACTTATATCCATAAATAGAAGCCAATGCTTTAATTAATGAAGCTCAACATAGATTTTCAGTTGCAGCATGGGCCAAATTAGTAGAACAAGAGATGATGTTTCTTCCTGACTGGCTCTGGCAGCATCCTGCTCTGAGGTTCAGCTTGACCTGCCAGTGGGACTTGATGCTACTTGTCCTAGATTAAGTGAAACAACTCCTGGTGCTCATTGTTGCTCGCTGTGAGCTGCCAGGACATTGGGTTGATGCCTCCCTTCAGCTGATGGGTTGGAGTTTGTTTGGTTTAAGGCTCAGTTGCTAGCCCCTAGCTGCCCTCCCTACTAGAGGTAGAGGTGCACTGTCAGGTTCCACTCACCTTCTGGATATCTGTGTAAAATCAGAGAGGGATCTGATTCAGTGTCCTTCCCATCCACAGGCTGACCCAAGGGTCACATACTGGGAGAGGCAATGAACATGTCTATGGGAATGTGTGACATGGATCAGCAGAGCACTTCTGGAAAGGACCACATGATCATGTCCAGTCACCTTCCTTTGGTTCAGAACACAGTGCACTGTGATGAGATGATGCCCATCAGATTTGTCACAAATAAAGCCAAATCAGAAGATGTGCTAATGGAAATTCAACTCAAGACAAGAGCAGAGCCAGTTTAAAGTAACATCCCCTCCTTGAAAACACAAAGTGAACATAAGGTCCTGAGCACAAATTGTTTATTTGAAATTCAACTCCACCATACCACACCAACAAAAAAAAAACCCAACCACAATTTCAGATCACCAGAAAAGTTTTGTACAGCTACAAAACTGCACTCATCTCTAACTTATTTCGATGCCTTTAAAGAACAATTTTAAAACTGTATTTCAATTGAAAGTCTGAAAAACATACTTGGAAAATTCTACAGCATTTTTCTAAATTTCATAGGTTTTTTTTCAGCTGAAATCAGCCACATTAGATTAAGTTCCACAAATGGTTCTGTTCCCTTGCATGCTTTTTGCTTCAGAAACAACTTTCTACATGAAAATAAACAACAATTTCCTAACTGTACTTAAGTCTAACTATAAATGTACTCACAAGCACATTAGGCACCTATATACTCCCTGTGGGGTGAAATGCAGAAAGCCTGTAGTGCAGCCAGCTAAGTAGCTGGTGGCAAATGGATATTTCAATATACAATGTAATTTAAACTTGCTTTTTATGTGTTGATGCCCTTACTGACCACCAAAAAATGCAATGAACACAGAATTTCAGGGAAACATACTCAGAAGACAGCAGCATTCTGTTCTCCCTGAAGGAAAATCTTGCTTGTATCCACTGAGTTGAGAGCCACTGAAAGGATGAGACAAAATGAATATTTTGTTCACAAAATGGCACATACCCAGCAAATACATTAACAGAATGCACAGCTTAAAGATTTTCATTAGGCAAGTGAGCAAACTTTTTTCAGAGTGAGAAGCAGAACATTGATGCTCTTTTTTCCTTCCATTTTTCTTTTACAGTTCATCTCACTTAACTTCCAAATAAAGACTCTCTCAGAGCCTCTAGCTTAGTGAAACTTGTTAGGCAATGCTCAGCTGGTAAAGCAGTCTTGTAAAAACTTAGCAGGGGGGATGGTTGAAAGGACCCACCATACTGTACTATCCATACAGAAATGGGGTAATGGACAAGAGCGTGCCATTCCCATTCTTCTCAGGTCATCTGGGACGAAAACCTGCCAGCTCCCTTTCAGTACTGACCCACTAGATCGCTAGACATATAGAAAAAATCAGATACAATGTCCACATGAAAAAGAAGCTGTCCCTAAAGATAATGGATCTCCAGACACACAGCAGCTTTGTTGTGAGTGGGCTTTATGCAACCAGATTCCGCAGAGTGACTTCCACAGATTTCAGACTGTTACACCTACATTTCAATTGCAGTTTCCACACTAAAACATCTAAGTTTTCTTTTCAACCACTGTGTGAGCAAAGACAGAGGTGCAGAAGATATGTGCACATGCACTGAGCTGACAGCAACATTTTCAGAGTAGAGAAAAAATGAAGTGCTTGAGCAGCTTTTGCCAGGCCTGTTCCTCACATGCTCTCTGGATAGCCCAGCAAATAGCAGCTTGCTTAAAGCCACCAGCTGGCAGAAGATAAATATTCCACCCATGATAAGAAAAGAATCCAAGTATGAGACCAAAAGCTGAATTTGCATTGGAAAGTGATGAGCTCACACTTTCTCTCCAGGGACCAAGGAAAGGGGGCTGGCAAGGAAGCAGGAGCAAGAAGATGGTTATGAAACACTTTTTTACTTTAGCTATTAATAACAGTCTCCAAGCCACAGGGCACTTGAGAGGAGGAAGGCATCTCCTTGCTTCTATTAATCTTTTTGTCCACCTATTTGCTTTGGGCTGGCCACAGGGGAGAGGGAAGCAGAGCACAAATGAAAAGTTAAGGAGGTTAAAAGGGCTGGAAAATATTTGCTCCTACATGTTTGGAGGCAGAAATTAAGTGATCAATAAAAAGTCAGTGAGACAGCAATTACCAGTAAAAACTCACTGATGACCCAATAGCTCATGGAACAAAGTAATATCTCAGCACTGCTGTCAAGCCAAAGAAAAAGCACAGCAAAGGCTATTCCATGGACAGGTTTCTTTTATATCAATGTATGTCTTATGATTCTCATGGTAAGATGCTCCCATGAAGCTTGGTGTTGAACGAACCAGCTTTAAAACCTTTTTCAAAGACCTCTAAGAATCAGGGTGTCCCCGATTGCCAAGAAGAAAATAAGGGTGGATCCACTGATACCACTCATTCTGAGCATCTGTGATCACACGCGGTGAAGTCTAAGGGTGCCTATCTCCTTACCTTGGAAAGCTATTTTACATGCTGCTTTGCAATGTAAATGTGCCTTTCTAGACACATTTAGTCCTCTTCTTAAAGTGAGAGGAACATAAGCACTTCTCTGTATCCCCTGTTAGTTTACAGCAAGCACCACAAATTGCTGAGCTGGAGAAAGCATTTAACTTCCTTGTAGCACTTCAACCTTGTGTTTAAACAGCAGAAATCACAACACGACAATCATTCAGATGCTTCCATGCAACATTAAGGAAATAAGGCTGAGACTTAACCCAGACAAAACTCCCAGAAGATCCCACTTACAGGGGATCTTACACTTACATTTAGCACTACAGCAGTCTCTTAAAAACATCCCTCAAACAAAAGGACTTATGCAGGCTCTGCAACATCTTTATGACATCATTTTCTCGTAGGTTTTGTCCTGCAACTAAGCACAGGAGTGGCAGGCAGTTTCACAACTTCCACTAGAATATAATAAGTTGTGGTGAGGGGAAAGGAGAGGGAAGAATAAAGTTTGTGGCAGGAGTCACATGTGTCTTAAGGTGACTCTACAATGTGTATCCCCTATCATGGTAGGGATTTAAAGCAATCAAACTAAAGAGACAGTTTTTCTCCCTGTCTTAAGCATTGGCTTATGGTCAAAAAGCATTTTGCTTATATGTTGAAGTTAAGATGCATTTTTCTAACTCACATGTTACAATATTGGTGTATTGGCTTACCTTAATTGGTGAATTGGCTTGCCTTAAATTTGGGAAGTGCACCACCATTAGCATAGATCCTGTTTTGCACATTTTAAATTAAAAGTAACTAGGAGAAGCCACAGTATTTGAAATTATCTCAGTTCCAAAAGCAGAAACACCAGCAGACAACTAGCCTATCAAAGAAATAAGTGAGGAAGAAATCCAGCATCAGCTTTTCAACCAGGCTGGGCTTTTTCCCTCTGTGAGCAGACTACAGCATGGACAGACCAGAAGGAAGACACCCTGCTATTCCCATAAACTGTTCTCTCTACATCCTGTACTGATAAGACAGACTATATCCATCCATTGAGGACTCTATTGAGACTTTTAAACTGAGCAAACAGAAGACTTTGGACATATTCTCTCTTTGGTAGAAAGATTCCATTCTTCAGTCCATCCTTATATTCTGGATTCTCTAAGACTCATTAGTCTTTTTTTATGCTGTCCCTATTCTAGTTAATAAAAAAAAATTAGGGTACTGTAGTTGGAATGAAGACATTTTCAAGACATCGCTTCATACACCAGACAGTATTTAGACAAAAATCCCTTGCAGTTATTAAATGTATGTACAGGGTAAAGCTAACATATGAGATCATCCCTAAGTGAGCAGAGTTTCTTCCAGCAAGTCCATAATGCCTCTTGCCTCAAACTCTACCAACTGAGTAACTACTTAGATCACATAGCCTGATGGACAAAAGCTACTAAAACTACCTTGAAATAAACACTGAGATTTTTTCCTGGTGAGAAGAGACCATTAAATTCTACAGGCAGTTTGTATAATGGCTCTCCAAAGTGAGGAACAGTTTTGTGTTTGGCCATGCTCTTTCCCTGTAAAGTCATCCCCTGGATTGTCCTTGTTCAAATTATTAACTGGTGAGCCACCATCACTAAATTACAAGGATACTCCATCTTCCTTTGTAAAGGAGTACACATTCAGAGGGACAAAAGACTGCACAGCTCACTGCCTTTCCCTTGCAAGGCTTTTTGCTGCACTATTGTAACTGGACTTTCTATTGTACATGAGGGTTTGAATAAATAAAGGCCTTGAGAAATTGAATGTTATGTAGATATTTAAAAAGATGTCCTTGAATAGTCAAACAAACTGAAAGACAACTAGAAGGAAAAGGAAAGGAAGATAAAGATGGTGGTAAGAAGATCAGACAACTGTACTGTGAAATCCAAGATGAGTAAAAGCACAATTTGGTCATTCTAAAACCTATGAACCACAGATATTGTTAATCTCTCTGCAGTTGTCTGAAATCATAAGTGGTTTCTTCTGTCAGAAGGAAATGATTTTTGAAGAAGTATTTGAAATAGGAAAAGTTGGTGGATGTGATCAAAAAATATTTTTCCAATTGACTGGACTGTGCCCTTACTCATCCAGTGATGAGTTCTGCAATACCATCATATGCCCTTGTGTACAGAAGGCTTAAGCATTGAGCACCTCTTCACATATGCTACAATAATTCATTTCTGGTGCATCAAGTTCTTGCTGCACTCAAATGTACTTCAGTCAACAACTTTGGGCTATGGGCTAGAATCTCAACATTGCTGCAGATGCTCTGCACCAAATAAGACGTTTCACAGCAGTTGAAAACGCTGGAAGGATAACTGCCCTTGCATGGGGGTAGGAGGAACCAGAAGTGAGAAGCAACCAACTTATGCCCAGCCCCAATCTTCCCTTTGCTTATTCCCAGTACAGATCTGCAAGGATCAGGGTATGCCAATAGCTGCCAGCTATGGCAAAGTTAGCAGTGAGATGACCCATTGCCAGCATTATCTTGATCAAGGAATTAAGCTGTTCTAGCCAAATCTCAAAGGTACTTAGTATCCAAGCACTTTACCTAAGATTCATTTCATTTCCCTTCTTTTAAGACATGCATATGATGTGCTTTAATGCAGGAAAAAAAAAATGGCAGAAGCCAGCCCAACTTACATAACAGGGGAGCAGATTAGAGTAGGGAAAACCCCTATAGGTCTAAAAGCATCTGTTATTTTTTTCCATGCCAAATAAAGTTAGATTGTCATAAAATCATGTGACCCTATCTTAGGCCCAGAGCTGGTGTATGTTTAAATATACTAAGGTGTGGGATGAGAATTTCTCATCCCAATCTGAGAATCTGCACTGCTGGGTCAGCGCAAAT
The DNA here is from genome assembly GCA_026261815.1 of Monarcha castaneiventris obscurior. Lineage (NCBI taxonomy): Eukaryota > Metazoa > Chordata > Aves > Passeriformes > Monarchidae > Monarcha > Monarcha castaneiventris. Next base: position 2,945,622 of record JAMPIT010000884.1, read on the forward strand.
TGAAGGGAAGATTGGAATTTGCTTTGGGAGGGTATTGTGACATGATGTTCCCTTGCCTAGAATATCCTCTTTTCTTTCAGTAAACGTCATCTGCCACTTCTTGCACCTTCCAATCTGAAATGTCAAATCAAACCAAAGGGTCACAGTATGAACATCTCCCACTCACGGCAACTTAAGATGTTCTGACCAGGACAAGCTGGACTAAATATTTCTACCTGTCAAGAAAGATGTATAGACTGAAAGATACAATTCAAAGTGCACTGAGCAGCATTAGATAATATAACTCCACAGATGGCAGCAATAAGCATTGTCTGAAAGGTAAGCGCTGCATACCTGAAGACCTTTGCCACCACCCACTGCATCCCACCATCCCCATGCCTGAAAGGCCAGCAAAATCCCACTGGAGTTTATGGCCTGAAGTGTTATTCAGCCCTTTACAATTCAAGAACCTGCTTTGTGATCCTCATTCTGACAGAGGAGGAGGCAACCATATCCCAAAAGATCCATCACCATACATGGGACCAAAGAGGTCTCTTCCAAGCACCACTTGGACAGTACAGAACAGGCCTTTAACACCACACTGGTGAAATTCAGATTTAGAAAGAAGGGGCTATGGAAACAGGCATTTATTCAGACACTGTCAGCTCAGGATTTGCCTTTTTTAATCTATCCTCCTAGACTGAACTTTAGCAAATGTTCATGTCTCAGTAGCCTCTGATAACACCCAATGGGACCAATGCTGTACAATTCCAGTGAACAGAATCTGTGCCCTGAAAGACTTTTGCTGACCCTATTCAGTACCTCCCCTCCTCATCTAGTTCATTTTGTATAATATGTAAAGGGAAGTCTTGAACTGCAATGTTTGATCTTAGAAATTACGAACTCCATGATTCAGCATCCTGTGTGCTTCCAGACACATTTTTATCTGTAGAATTAATTCTAAACCCAAGTGTTATTATAGATTGTTGTAGTCTATGAACACTTCACTTTCTATTTTAGTTTCTACTCTAAAAATACCTTGCACAGTCTATTTCTCAATAATATCTCAAACTATTTATTAAAGATAGTATTGCTGCCCAGCATTAATTTACATATATTCCCCTCCCAAAAGTCAGGCCTTCTATTTTCTACCTCTGTATACCAATATGGGGACAACTAACTCACAGACAGTGCAATCAATCCCCTTTTCTACAGGTCTAAATGCAGACTTAAATCCATCATTCTATTAACTCTAAGTTACATAATACAGTAGATCTCTATTCCACCCCTCCAAACATACCAATTACAAATTGAGGCAATAAAATCATGAATAGCAAGTAATCACTGCTTGTCCAAAGTCAGGTACCAATATCTTGCTACAATATGAAACTCTTCCTACACTAAATTTCAACATGGCTTAGGAGAAGGACTGAGCAGATGTTAACACACCCTCCCTAATTTTCTTTCCTCTTATTTTTTCAGGTTCAGCTATTTTTCGGCTATTTGTTCAGCCTTTTGGAGTCAGAGCACAAGGCTTCGGTTCACTGAGTGCAGGATGAGCTGAAAAAGATCCAGGATGATTCTAAACATGCCTCCACTGGACCATCAGCCACTCTGATGAAAAGGATGAAGACAACATGCCAACCTAACAGAAAACACATTCTTTGGAAAACATCTAAACCTTTAAGAAAATATGCCATTAGCTTTATTCTTACCTCCTAGGGTTCTGCTACATCAAGTTTAATTACAGCAATTGTGACAAAAACCATAGTAAAGAGATATAAGTGCAAACTGATCTTGCCCAGAGATTCCACCCACCAGGTTAAGAGCCAAATGCAGCACCAGGAAGAGACTGCAGTACAAGCTCAGTGAGCTGTACATGCAAATCAGTTTCATCAAAAATCTGAGTACAGCCTACTTTAAAGGCAACAAGAGATTAAGGTGGCAGGCACCAGGCTGAGATTCAGGAAGCACTCCCAGGACAAGCAGACTTAGGAAGGAGAAGCAAAATGCTCGTCTCGTACTGCAGTAGAAATACAGTGAGGGTGCACAAGTGCCAGACTCACTGGCAGCACAGTCAATGCCCCAAAACAAAAACCCAAGTCTGTTGTATGACATCACTGGAATCAGCTAAAGGTGACCCTTACACATCCTCAGGTAACTGAACAGCCTGATCACACCTGGAGAAAAGAACACCCAAGTTTAGATGGGTAACAGGAGGGGTTACAGCATTCATGCTTGTAGCTACACAACTGGGAAACAGGCATTAAAAAAAGAGCTAACAGTACAGAGCTCTAAAAGGAGTGAGAAATAAAAGACAAAATAGCCCAATTTCTGGAATTGATATCATATGTTTGTATAACTCATTTGCAAATGTGGTAGATTTTACACCATAAGCATTAAACAGCTTTTCTGAATATAGCCACAGTAGGTGCAGGATAGAGGGAGAACCAGTCTCAGTACAGAGACACAGTTCAAGTTAAATAATCGAATTCTGGAATATAAGTAAGTGAACAGCTCTCAACTGTGCAAGAAAGTGACTTCATCCACACAAAAGAGAAGCCTTCGCTAGGAGCACACACAAAGGCAAGACTGACACTTCATAATGGACTAAAGAAAAGATACTTGGGAAATATAGAATCATAGAAGGGGTTGGGTTGGAAAGGACCTTAAAGACCACCCAGTTCTAACCCCTTGCCACAGGCAGGGACACCTTTCACCAGGATCAGGTTGCTCAAAGCCACATCCAACCTGTCTTCAAACTCTTTCCAAGGTTCCAGAGCTTTAATATTTTTCTGAGATTTAATAAACATCCTCCCAAAATGAGTGAACAAGTAGTCTAGAATTGTAGCAAATGGCAGAAACCACAAACTTCCAGGTAGTATTTCCCACATTCCAGCAAATGGTCTTTCCTACAGGAAAATAACCAAGTTTTCTTCAGAAATGAAAAACAACAGTATTCATCTGTTGCTCTATAGACTTTCAACTATGAATAAAGATTTCACTAAGAAATTGCATGACAATAACTTATTTTAAATAAGAATATGAAGTACTCTTGACATATAGACCATGATATTTAAGAACACTTAGGCTGTCTTAAAAAGGAGGGAGCAAAACAAAATACCATGGTTCTCTGTTTAGATTTCCTACAGATGTGGTGACATTTACTGTAAGTCAGCAATGCTGTGGCAATGACTAGGAACTCCAGTCTTGGACTAGGCCCCCATGAGCCCAGGCACAGTGTGATTGTGAAACTAGTATGGCTCCAGACCCAATTTCTTCAACATTTGGTAAAAATTTCAAGTGCTTCTGCATTTCTCCAATATCACACCTATAAGCTGATTTTGTACTGGGGTAGAGAGATGTACTTAAACAGTAAAATATAATAGCTACATGTACTACTAATAATCAAGATCCAAGAAGAGACATAACCAAGTGGAATGATCTCATGATACTCAAACCATACATGTCACCCACAAGAGCTGTTACTGGAAGCCACATCTGCAATTTTATTATTCATGTTATACCAGGGCAGAAAACAGAGTCTGCAATAGTCCTGGTTGTTTAGAAGATTCAGAATCTTGTACTGCAAAAGGAAGTAAGAACATGTAGACCCTTGAGGTCCCATGAGGAAGTAGGACATAGTCATGTAAGCTGCACATTGCCTCTGCGGCCACCTTCAAGCCTCAGCTCATGCTCCTCTGATTTAGTCAAGTGCCTTTTGCCCAATTAGGCTAATTTAAGTCTGAGGCTTTGATCATTCTGGAGCCCTGATTCCATGACAAAGTACAAAAAACAGTAAAGGGGTTTACTTCAAACAGTTGCACATGACCCATGGCAATAATACAATGCTTGAATCACTTCAGCACTGGACAGCTCTGCAGCTTCTCAGCACTGACACTGCAGAAACAGAGACACAAATATGCTGACCTGGACATGAAGCTGAGCACGATTTCCCCTCAGCTATTACTCCTAATCCTATAAAGTGAATCTGAGAAATACAATGTGGCCATTGTGCACAATAGAAGTGAGACTGGCATCCTTCAACTAAGAGGAGAAAAGCAGACTCACTTCACCACAGATACTCTTACTAGGAGAATATTTATGAGGAGATTTTTAAATAATTTTTAAACTATGCTAGATATAGTCAGTTACTTATCTGTATCTGGACAATGTTGGTGCCTGCTGGATCCTCAGCCCAGAGACAGAAAGGACAAGGATAATCACCCACTTGCCTTGTCAGAAACCAATACCATCATAGTTTCAGCAAGGTGCACACTTGCAGCTGTGCTGCATCAGGGCTGCAGCCAGGCCTTGTGAACTGCATTGCTCTGCCACACCACTTGGAAGCATGATGGAAGGTTCAGACAGTATATTTCATTAGGGTTAGGCCTATGCTGCTCCCATCTGTCAGAAGGAAAGTGGAAGCACAGTCCTGCCAGAGTCCATAGCATGTCTTGGCAAGCAGGCCCAGACTCCTGTGTTATGAATTACCTGGTTGGAAGAATTGCAGATTGTTGCAATGTTAAAAATAAATATCTTTTCATTGGTTTAACCTTTGGTTCCTTAAACCTGCGGTTCACCTCTCTGAATTACAAACAGCAATCACAACTCATGAGTGTTTAGGGAGGGGCAGTTGCTTCTCCCTGTTCCAGAAAAGTAAGAGTGAACTGTACTATTTAGCATGAACCCACACCAGATGATAATGAAATGAATTAGCAATAAAAATTTATTTCATGTATAAAAACCTTTTAAAAGAGAAATAAGCCAGGTTCCAAATTACCATTAAAATTAACTTCCATTGATGCTCTGCCAGTGCTGCTGAACTAATGTTCTTTGCAGAAGCTGAGTGGGTTGATGATTGAGTGGTATCAATTAACATCAACTGTTGTGCTAGTTGCTTCATCTGGAGATCAAAGCATTTTGTTTTAAGAAGAACAGAAAAATGCAGCACCACTAAGGCTTCCCCCTTCTGCATCTCTCTCCATTTCCAATACCTAGTCTCTGGCATGACCAGCATTCTTTCCCAAGCATAACTCCCTGTATTTAAGTAACCAACAACCATAAAATCAAAACAAAAATTCCATCTTCTGGGAATTAAAGCTCCAAATAGCATGGTTCACAGACCACAGGCAACCAAAGTGTTGTATTACAGAGCTATCACACAACTAACGATGGCTGAGCAATGTTCAGGTGATTGGATGCAGCTTGTGCTGGTTTCTTTCCCTGTGGCTCCCTGGCAAGATGACAAATCTCTGTTCTAGGTGGCTGCCTGTCTTTTCCCATACATTTCCAGGCAACACTACTGAGTCTTTCAGCCCTCTTCCTTGTCAAATATCAATCTGAGAGTGTGATGCTTGTATTTTCCTCAGCTTATAAACCACCCGATTTTTTTGATCCATGCCAGTGAGCTGCAGCTGGAAGCACCTAAGCAATGAGCAAGTTGTGACAGTAGTGAAGGAGCATCAAGAAGGGCAAAATTAGATATTGAAAGAGTTCTGACTGCCCCAGAAGCTCACACACATCCTGCCAGGTCACTCAAAACACTCCCAATCAGCAGTCTAAACTGAAGCTAATGTCTGGGGAACAGTGCACAAACATTCAGCCTTTGTGATTAGTGCCCAGTCATCATCTGAGTGTTTTGCCATTGACCCCAGCAGGGTAGGACATGTACACAGGCTCTGTCTCAAGGCTTGGCCTCACCAGAGTTTCTCTGTACTGACTGCAAGTCCCACTGTAGTAACCAAACTCAACTAAGTAGTCTACCTGGACTACTTACTACTTAGTCTACCTTTCAAAGCAGGCAAATTCACTACATCACACTCCAAATGTGGGATGTCAGCAAACACACCTGCCAAAGCCACAGGAAACATTAATGAGCTTTTTTAATCTTAGCATCTATATTAGCACAAGAGTTATGCCTGCAAGGAATGGGCAACTTCATACCTAAAGTACATCCATTGCTTCTCTTTGCTCTTTAGGGGCAAAGAAGAATCTCTGCCCACAGCTGTAGCAAAACATGACTTCACTTGGCTCTAGCATGCTCTCCCTGCCAAATCTCAAAATACCCCATACAGGCAAACAGATAATGGCAGGTATGGAAAGGAGTTAAGGAACTGACAAAGGCCACATTCTCTTCTCAGTTCTGAGATGAGGTGGAAAGTCAGTAAAAGAAAAAAGCTCACGCTGATGGCAAGAGCTACAATGAAGACTCACACCAACAGGGCAAGACTATCAGCTATGAGAAGGCAGAGATTAAAACTGAAGCTAAACCTAAATAAAACACCAAAGGTACAGTCCCATATTTTGGAGGCACCCAAGAAAAAAGGGCCAAAATTTTACTTTTTCATAAGTATCTTAGACATTTATGGCTGGGATTATACATACCAGTTGCTTGCAATAGCAGAAGACTACACTGATTTAGTACTCTCCCTAGTCCTGCACAGAGGTGTCAGGAGAAGACAGTAAGAATGATCTGAATTTCTAGGATGTGAACAGGAAAAAAACACAAGAGTAATCAAATATTTTAATTCTCCTCTGTAAGTTCTGCCACTATGACCTCACTACATTATTTGAAGTACTCTCTACTCAGCTAACATTTTTAATAAGAATAAAGCACCTCTAGCCTCCATTCCACTATAACCACCATTACCCACCCATAAGACTTGCTCAGCACAGCCATTCAAAGATCTGAACAGCATCAGATCTATGCTGCCTTGTACAACAGAGCAGCAGGGAACACTTTAATTAGTGTTTTCTTCTGAAGGGTAAAAAAATATTCTGGAACTACTCTGCCTGGTAACAAACTGCATCTTTCACACTACTGGAGAATTGAAACTGATTCCTACTTCGTGTACTTTCCTTAGTTTATTTTTTTTGTTGTTGTTTTGTTTTACAGATTTGCTTCTATCATGATGAAAGCTACACCAAATACTACAAAAGCAATGGAGAAGGGAATGTCAATATTAAGGGAAATAAAGTTTTCAATTACCCTGCTAAAATTAGTTAGTCAAGATGAGTGGGAACAACCCCAGTGGAAAAAGAAAAACCTACAAACTACTTTATTTCTCCAAACCACTTTATTTCTCCAAATTTCCATTGCTTCCTTCATAGGGTGACTTGGTTCATTGGCTCTGAACTCAGAGTGAAACAGAGGTCACTTCTACCTTTTAAAGCAGGTATAGCTCACACACACACACCAGCACCAGAAGTCTTCACATGGGTCAGGCTCTGGAGCAATTCCCCTGCCAAGCTGGGCATCCAGTCACCAGCAATTACAGAAACAATTAAATACATGTTTTCCTGCTATGCAAAGAAGTGCATTTCAATAACATTCCTGCGTACTTATTAAATGTTTTCCACTGGATGATCTCCAGAATGATAAACATTCATTAATCACCACAAAACTACATGAAAACTACATCAAATAGGTGATCACAGAGCTAGAGGCCATTTTATATTAGGTCAACATCATGCTGCTCTGCTGACACACAGCCAATTTGCTGTGGGCCATTCCAGCCCCAGAATTACCTTTCTTGCAAGAAAACACTTTGGTCAAGAGCACCCTTACACTTGTCAATCATCCCAAAAGCTTTGACCAAAGGAAGAAAGGGCAGATCCAGGCATCCATGAACTGATAACCCTCAACTAACCTAGCAGCTGAGCCAGACCACACATTGTGAGCACAAGTGACCTTCAGGCACTTCTAAGGAACCCTCATGGGCCAGAGGAGAGGAAGGAAGGGCACAGCCAGATCCCACATTCTCCCACAGGCCATCGGATCACAGATTTAGAGCTCAGCTAGTCACCCACACTTCAGGAAAAGATGACAGAAACCCTTGCCATTGCAGCAGGTGGCTCTCACTGCCCACACCTGACACAAAAAGTTCTCAGTGAACAGCCCAGAGCATAAGACTTTACAGGAGTTAAGAGAAGCCCAGAACACACACTCAGTGGGGTAGTCTGCATTGAAATAAGGGCTTTTTTACAAGATTTTTGCAATAAAGGTAAGATTTTTCCTGAAAAATCATACTAGCATAAAATCCAGTGCACTGTATTACAAGCAAACCACTTGATACTAACATAGCTTATTTTTGTTCCTGAACAGAAAAAAGCCATTCTAATGGAAAAGCTGGAGTTGAAATAAGAAAACTCAAACACCAACATTTTTTACAATTAGAGAAATTGCTAACACATCACTAGGCTGTTTAAATTTTATACCCAGGTAGAAGAAAAGACTTGAAACAGAGTTTACAGAGAATTTGCACTGCAGAGTACTGCTGTGTCTGAGGCTCAATCAGAAGAACATAGAAGTTTTGATACTTTCATTTGTATACATGAGTATTTGTACATATGCATGTTTTAATTAAGCCTTATTAATGTACTTAGTCTATTTTCTCACTATAATTATACAGCTATACAGAAGAACATTCAAAAGCCTAGATGACTCAGGAGTTTGACAGCAAGATATGAACTGCCAAATTTAGTCAACAGTACAAACTCAGCTACCCAGCTTAAATCAGTAATCTGGAGCAGACAGTCATTTAAATACAACTCTGACAAGTTTTATCCTTTTTTCTTTGTTAATTGTCTGCTAACAGGCTGCAAATAAAATCTGAAATTTATTCATTATTCAAAATGAATCATAAACGTCTTCACTGACTAACCCTCAGCCTACAAAAATCTTAAGCTATGGCTGTCACAACTAAGTAAACAATTTGCAATTCATGGTGTAACTTACGTAATGAATTTCTTCACCTTATGTAACCAGCTTGAACAGTTTAAAGAGCTGACAAACACAGCATACATTTTTAATTGCACACTCCCAGTTAACAGTTGGGTGGTTAGAGGAATCACCCTCCCAGGAAACATACAGTGCCATGTGATTTAGGTTGCAAATACAACGTCTTTCACTTGAGAACATGCTTTGAAAATCACCTTCTTTGCCTACACCAAATGAAGTAGGCAAGCCTTCAAGCTATAAATGTTTTTCCACATATCCTTATGCTGTAGTAGCAGTATTAAAAAGCTTCCAATTTAAGCATGACTTCCTAAAATGCAGAAAATGTCAATTTATCCCATCTTCTCTACAGTACTGCAAGATTTGGAAAATGCACATTTACCAGGAAGCTACTGCATTCTTTCTAGTACCATAAAGGGTGCCCCATAAGCTCTGCATCAAGGGTTGGGGTCACACTAACATGGGCCATGTGCTACTCTGCTCTCTCCCTGATGCTGCACTTCACTCCAGAAGTTAAAAACTAAATACATGAAACTACACTGCAGAAGATGGCTTAAAACAGTTCCTCAAACAAATTAAAAGCTTCAGGCAACCTGAGTTTACCATTTGTCTCAGAATCCAATTCCACAGTTTATCACCACACTCAACGCGGTCTTGTACTGAACTAAAATTTTACATTTTAGACCATTAGTAATCATTTTTTCTACATGTTTCTCCAAACTTTCTCTTACTAAAGCCACAGAGAATATGATGATCTCCTGTGTTTCCCTCCTTTTCTTGTGCAAAGGTACAAGCCAGATTTCAATACCATTAATGGGGCTCTTAGAACCCTTTTAATTGTGTGTTAAGTCAGGAGAAGGAACGTGACTTTAATGGGGCTACTACTGAACATGAATAAAGCTCTGAAATCTGGCCCTACCAATTTAGCTTTAAAAAAAAAAATATTAACTCCTAAGCCAATCAACCCCGTGTCCCAGTTTTGAGTGTTCTTTGATTTCCCCCAGTATTACTCTGACAGAAAAGTGAAATATTTCTGTGCAGCCAGGCAATAGCTATCAACAGTTCTGGAGTACTCTGATGCTTTGCCCCACTTTTAACACATTTTAAAATCCAGTCAGTTTAATATCCTTTCTCACACAGGTTACAACTCCTATTTTTTACTGAAATGAACTATTCCTAGACAGGACTCTGCCCAACAGCAACAAGAGCTTTACAGGAGCCCAGGCATGAAAGAGCAAGGCCCTCCATGAGGGCATTGGCATCACATCTGTGAAGTCTCTCTTGACAATGAGAATAGAGCAGTGGTGAATTGGATCCCAGGACAGTGGCCTTAAATTAAAAAAACACTTTTTATAACCAAATAAACAAAGTCCCCCATGTTGTTTGGGGTTTTTTTAATTTCTGCCAACCTCCATTACTATAGTTTTACAGAAACATTACTGAAAATTTCAATATAACAATTAGAAAAGAATAATGTCATTATAACAATTTAAAAGATTTTAAAAATGTCACTGAAATTTAAGGGAGGAAAGATAACAAAATGAGCCTATTTTGAACTACCAAAAAAAACCCCTATCTAAAAAGTCTGGTACTACCTTTCCACAACTATGTTCTCATTTTTCAGACAGCTCTCACCCCTGGGACTCTGTCTGTCCTCAAGATTTTCCTTTACCAGTGGTAACATGTTCCTGACGATTTGCCCTAAAGGTAAAAGCAGCCCTGTGTACTCCCCCCCCATCAACACACACACACTTGTATTTCTTTCCTTCCTGCCCATGTTCCACTGCTATTTTAGTCTATTCTTCTGTCTAGACAAATTTTACAGCTATTCGTATTACTGGGCTTTCCTAATAAAAATACCCCTGTGCACGCTGCCATCACTGTGCCTGTGCCACTTAAGATAAATGTAAACACACGAAATAAAGCTGAAAAGGCACATGGGCCTCATATCTTTTGGATATACAAGAGTCACACAGATATGAAATCCAAAAGCAGTTATTACAGTTCTTCTGAGGAGGATTTATTAGACTGTTTTCTGAAGAAAACCCCCACAGTATAGATGATGTTCCCACCAACCCCAACTCTAGCAGTATATCCCAGGCAAATGATCTTTTTAGACAAGAGTACAGCACTTACAAAGAGTAGCATCAAATTCTGCATTATGAGCCAACTGCAAAGCAGTAACCTTTTGTATTTTACCAACACTTCCCACAGTATTTTGTCTGTTAAAACTCAGCTCTGAGAATCTAGAAATTAAACTCATAGAGAACAGCTGAAAATCTACCCTGAATATCTGGTTATTGATTAATAACCAGAAGAAAATAAAAATTAAGCCAATATTTTTCAATCACGTATGTTTTTTAAATCTCTTTTTTTTTTTAAAGCTAGATTGATTTTTTTTTTTGCACATTTGGAACGGATGCTGTCAAACAATGCACAGAATAAAATTCAAATATCAATGAGAGTATTAAAATTCAGAACTTAGATATAAATCCTGCATGAAAGATACAGCCTTTCTAATACTTTTGCCATTTGTAATATTCCTCTCAGCAACATCTGGCACAAAGTAGCAGTTATCCCCTAAAATCTCACACAATGTGATACACATCACAATAAAATTCATTTAATACAATCACTTATAATACATAAAATGTCAATTCAATTAGACTGCCGCTATTACAGCTTCCTGGTGATAGTTTGTTCTACAAAAGTGTGACCTAGTACTCTTCCTATTTGTTAGTCTAGGGGGAAAAAAAGCGGTGATACTGCACTATGTAAGGGACCATCAGAAGGTAAGAAAGCTGGCAGAGCCACTGATTTCAACCTATTGAAACTCATGGACCTATAAAGCATCTCAAATGGAGGTATGGATCCCTGAATAATGAATTTAAACCTAATGACAATAGCCTCACTTTTCTCATTATCTTTCCCAAACCCATAGAAATAGTTCCTGGACCATTGGTCGAAGACCATTACTTCAGGGCAGCAAAGAATTACGTGCTGACACTTACAGTACTGCTGACTGAGCCACAAGGTGAATAATTACACACACTGCAGCAAAGCACAAACTCCGGGGGCTGGCCAGCCCAAGGCTCTGTGCTGGCACACAGGGACCTGTGTGAGCAACTGCCCCAGTAAGCAGAGTCAGTGCAAGAAAGGAAACTACACACAGGTGTTAAATTGCACACAGGAGCATTCACTGGCTGAAGACCTAAACAAAGATGCAGCATGAGAGCTTTTAACTCCCATCCCCTCTTGCAAGGCACCAACCCCCACACATTCAAAAAACCCCAAACTAAAAACACAACACTAAAGAGCTAGAAGAGCCCCATTAACTCAATTGAACCTGTTTTTCCTGGTCCCTTTAGCACCTGAACCTTTTGTGGGAAACTGTTGATAAACTCTCTGTTGTTTAAAACTATTTTCACTCACCCTGAAGTAAACAAAGACCAAATACACACAAAGCACTGTTCCCTTACTGCTCATTCACCAACTCCAGTGGCCCAGTCATGCCAGGACCTGATCCCTTTGAGGCCCATGAACATGGAGCCACCACATCCTGCCAGGGCTGCAACAGCTCCAGGGGAAGCTCTGAGACACATGGAGACCCCAAGCTACAGCCTCCCCAGACTGAAAACAAGCTGAACAGCCAGCCTGCGTGGGGACAGCCTCACAGGCCACTGGCTTTGTTACCAGGATCACACACAGCTGTTCTACAAGCCAAGCCTGCCCTATGACATCACCCAGCCCTAGCACTGCCCAGGTGAATGTCATTACTTTAGGTGGCTCAGGCAAGAAACCCCCACAGCGCCTCCTAAGAGGTGATGATCCCCCAAAACAACAGCCAAGTCTCCCAAAGCCAAAAGAAGAGCCAGGAAAGAAAAAGATGCCATGTCATCCCCAAGCTAATGCGGTGTTTCAATTTCTCAGGCTTCACAGCTACACAAGCCCTGAGGACATGGGGGAGGCACCTGCAGCAACAGCAGGTCCCATGTCATCTCCCGGGCCAGGGAAGCACCCTGGGAGATGCCACCTCTGTACCACAGAGCTACACTCCAGGGTGCACAGGAGAGCAGCCTACTGCTGCTTTTGCTCACAAAATCCGCCTGCGAGAAGAGCTCTACACAGCCCAGAACATGACCAAAGTCTACCCTGCTGGTTCAGGCTGCAGAAGCCACAGCACCTTGGTCCCCAACTCACAGAGACACCCCAGCACCAGCTCCCAGCAGCCTCAGGGGAATCCAGGTGCACAAAACCGATCCTTGCCTATAACCAGCCGTGCACATACCTTGTTCCAATGGAGGGTAGAGCCTCACAAGGGGCAGACCCACAAGATGGAGCATGAAGGGCTGGTATCAGCGTCCATCATCACAGCAATGAGCAAGCCAGGACCCCTCAGAGTGTAAACCACCACCTCCCCAGCAGAGCTCAAGGAAGAGTCAGCCCCCTCAGGCTGAGCTGAAATGGACCCTGGGATGGGTGTGGGGGTCCCGGGTGGTGCCAATTGGGGCCATCAGGGCCATGATTGCCCCCAGCTGGCACCGCCTCTGCTGAGGGGGAGCTGCACCTGGCACCAGCCCTGTGTGGGGAGAGGGGCTTGTTTTCCCCACAAAAACATGGAGGAGCCGTGCCCAGAGCAGAGTGTCCCACCGCTGCCTCAGTTGTCACCCACAGTGCGGGTCACCGGGCTGAGGGATCGAAGCTCCTGCAAATGGCGCCCAGTCAGGATCTGCTCCTGCGATGGCCAGGCTTGAGCTAAATGTGGTGTTTCCTTTTCCCTCAAGAAACTTCTATCTGATGAAAGGCAAACAAATTCCCTCATAAATTTTCCTAGGATTATTTACAATGTTCTTTCGGCAGAAGCGATTCGCAACCAGGGGCCTTGTGTGTCTCCCCTTCCAGCAGTAAACAGCCACTGAAATAAATGAGTTGTCAAGAAAAGAACAAGAGAAAAGTGCCCAAAAATTTCCACCCCTGCACCAGTGCTCAGAAGACACTTGTGCTTCTGTCTCTTACTTGCTTCACTCCTCCAGAAACCCCTGGCATAAGCATCCTTCTGCTTATGCCCTTGGATTTTTGTCCACACCCCACCCGCAGTCCTGCAGCAGTGCCCAGGCAGGTATCATGCCCACTGAAAATGCCCTCTGGAGATATTTAGCAAGCAAGGACCAAAGGACAGTCCACTGTGCTGCAGATGAGCAAAATTAAAGCAATCTGAAGTTTGCTTGGGGAAGAAACCAACATTAACAGTAACAGGGATCTCATCCCTGAGTGTGTGGGGGCTCCTGCTACGGGCTACGCTCAGAAGAGAAGCTGGGCCTCCAGCAATGAAAAAATTTGTGAATCAGCACAATGGAAGAACAAGAAAACCAACCTTTGTTCTTCTTACCTGTGTGGCACAGTACTTGATGGGTTAGCTCACAGATTTTCATGGGTTTAGACTAGATATTTAGATAACATATTTGAAAGATTGGGCTAAATTAACAAGATTCCTGAAATTTGTACACTCACTGGGAACGTAATATGGATGTCATAACCATGTAGCAATATATTAATATGCAAATTAGGTGTGTTGGGTTAGAAGAGGTCATTTGAATAACTGGTGCAATCACAAAGATGATATTTCATTGCTGTTCTCACCGTGGCTGAGTAGAGAAATGACACAGAATCCAGGCTCAGGGATAAATGGAAGCGATTTAATAATTTTTCCAAAGGCTTTTATATGTTAGTTCGCAAAAGTGTGTTAAATGGCATAAGGTAATTGGTCTTTTGGCCATCCTCTCCCTGAGGGTATTGGCCAAGTTCTAAGACATCCATTTCTAAATATTTATCTAGTTGAAACCATAACAATACTGCAAAACAACCTGCAGGTGCAAGAAGTTTACAATACTGTAATCTTGTTTAAAATAATCTGCATGGGAAAGACAAAACTCTCACAAACTGCTGCAGAGAGCTGAAGAGATTCTCTGCTGAAGCTTTTTCAGTATCCATAATATTTTTAATATTTCTTGATCTTCTTGTTCTGTCAGGACAGAAGTCCGCTAGTGTGAAAGGGATAGCAAGCCCCTACAATTTCTGTAGCACTAAAAGTCTCCTTTGATGGTACTAATGAAGCAGATGACTGTTACTTCAGTGACTTTCCATAATATTCATTTTTACAAATGTAACTAGTATTGATCAGTATATCTAATCTCATATGTGACAGCCAACATTTCGGCATATTTATGATTGCCAGAATATATGGAAAAGAAACTGGTAGTGTTGGAAGAAACAAAATGTGTGGTAGAGGAAAGCTATCTCAGAAAGGTGAACAGGTAATCCCCAGTTCACCTCTCTTCCAGAGCAGGCTGACTCCGTGCAGCACAGCCTCCCAATTTTGCTTCCAGCGCCTGTTACCTACCTCTGTAGATACTTCACTGACAACACAGTACTATGTGTTTTGACAGCAGAAGGTTCTTTGTAGTTTTCAGACTATTTTGTCACTTCCTTCTGTGTCATTTCTTATGATATACCCCTTTGAATCACACAAAGTAATTCTTCTCCTCTTAGCATTAACACCCACCAAATATTTGTAGTCTCTTAGTGCATGCCCGCCTTCATCATCTTTTACCCACATTAAGCACACCTAATCTTTCAACCTAAATCAATCCTCAAGCCATCCTGATGATTTTTGCTGCTTTTCTTTGAACTCCTCTCAGTTTGTTGAGACACCACTATTAAAGTTTTGTGCAAGGCTTGACGTGATGGTTTTAGATGTGTATGCATCAGAAGTGTATAGAATTAATCTATTACCACCTTGAACTGAAATATAATGCTTCCTTATATGCAGTGCAAACACTGCTTTGCAAATCAACATGGAGTGTCCTATCCTGAGTTTCTGAGCTGATCTCCAGTCTTTTGATTCTTTTTGAGAGGCATGAGTTCCAGATTATTTTCATATCTTGCTTTTTCCTTTACTAGAGACACAGACTCCAAAAAATTTCAATAGAAGGAGCATCAGAATACAGTATAATAATCAGAAAAGAAGGCTTCAACATCTTTTTCGAAGTCTCCACGGCATTTTACCCTAAAGAAAAAATTGGTTTGGCTAAATTCTTGTTTAGTCTCTGTGTGTACAGTGATGACTGCTGGGACAGCAAAGGACCACCAAATCCCACAATCACATAATCCTGACACCACTGCAGAGCATCATCCATCACTGTATACAACTCATATAGCCTTGGATTATGTATGGCTGTGTTCACATGGTGAAGGAAGCTCAGTGACAGGATGACAAGGGGACATGTGGTACAAAGCCTTGCTGGCAGATGGACAGGAGATTCAGAAGACAGTGAGAAAACAGTGCTGGAGCAAGGGACTCAAAGTCACCCAACTCACACATGGGACAAATGAACAAGTACAAAGAGAAGGATCCTCTAGACCTCTTTAAGAGGCCCAACCTTGCCTTGCTGACAAGGTATAAGTCTCCTCTCTTACCTGGACTGATTGCTGCCCACTTACAGTGTTGAGGCTCCCAGAGAAACCAGTTCCCTGTGTGTTCCTGCTGCGAGAGGCCACGATTGCTGCGTGCTGGCCACCTCTGGTTGTTCCAAGGTAGGAAACATGAGTTACACAACTTGCATGGCAAGACACAGGGTCTATGCAAAAGAGGCAGGAGATGAAGACTAGAAATAGCAGGCCAACTTGAAAGGACAAGACTAATAATAACAAAATGGGACTAGGGAAAGGAACAGAAAGAAAGGGAGCAGAGAAGAGCAGGGATCAAAGGAGCAGGAAGAATAGCAGTATGGAGGCTGAGAGGAAAGGTTGTGACAGTCCCAGACTGTCACACCCCAGGGCAGCAGACTGCATCTGGCCATTTAGAGCACAATTTCGTGTCACATACAAATGTGACCCAAAGGGAGTCCTGGCAGCTTCCAAAGGGACAACCTCTGCATTTCAAACACACAACAGGGCCCCAGACTGAGCCACTAGTAGGTGAGCTGGTGTTTGAAGGTAACAGCCAACAGCCATTTCTGCTGAGACAAAACCTGGCCACACATCTGTTCAAGAAGCCAACAAGGATCTCATCTTTCTCCAGACAGAAACTGAGTAACTAATAGCACTGTGACAGAAATATTCCTTTCTCTAATAGCACACTCTTTGCTAACAGATTTCAAATGCCCTACAAAGGAGGGATTTCCATTGCCACTAACAGGTAAGTTGGCTGAGGTGCAGGGCGTGAAGTTGCTTCCTGATCTGGTCTAGCACAGATCAGGAAATAGAGGCTGGCCACCTCTCCTCTGCTCCAGTGTGCTACTTGCAAAGCAATGCCTCCTGTAAGCATGATCTGCTCCTCCCTCTACTTAAAGGGGATCACTTCTTCAAACTGAAGATTATGCTTCCTCTGGTTTCTTACAGCTACCCTGGTGACAGGATAAAAGCCAGCTGACATCCACTCTCCCCTTTAACATTCATCATCAGACATGAGGTAGGTATGGTTAAGGGGAAGGACCAGAGCCCTCCCTCCCAAGCAGAGAGATACCTCACTCACCCTGCACCCAGACAGCTCCCCACCCTTGCCTGACTACTCAGTACACGACAAGTGGATTAAAATAACATGCAAAACAAGACCTAACACTCATTTAAAAGAGGGGAGATCTCAAGGCAAGCTCAAACTGCATCATCACCTCAACCTAAAGAGATGGAAGATGGCAGCTTGCCACACACACTGCTGGTGGTTTCTGTCACAGCGTGTGTCAGGCTGCCACACATGTACATTAAATACACAAATGCACATGTCAAAGAGATCAGGAGGGTGCTCAGTATCATCTGCCATACTCCATGAGGCACCATGCTCAACAAGGAGAGCTATGGGACTGGAAACCCCAAATCTGACTTCATCTTCCATTGACCAGCTGATCCCTTTGCAGAGCAGAGCCCCAGATATTCCTATCTCATCCCATCACCCCCACTCCTTCCCCTTTTTACTCCCATACACACATTTTGCTTTGGAAGCTGGAAGATGGGCACAAAGGTGAGGGGAGGGAAGGCAAAGGGGATTTCTCCCAGGCCTAATATCACAGGGGCTCACCAGTGGATTTGTCTGGGAAATACTTTGTTAAAATGAAATGCATTTGTGGTGGAGGAAAGCATTGCATAAAACCAAGTCCATATTAGGACATCTGCTCTTTGGATCATCCTGTTCTGGCTTGCTTTACAGATAGCACACATTAACCAGCTAATGATGAAGAGTCAGCCTAGCTATGGATGAATGGCTTGGATTAATCTCTTTTGTCTTGTGTATGATAAACACCAACTTGTCAGCTAAATCCTGTCTATAGAAACTTTATTAAGGGTGATTATGCATGAGTCAGAAAGGACACAGCTTGACTTTCAGATGCCGATTTGAGTTTAAGGGCTGGCTGGTTAGAAACATCACCTTAAAAACCAAGTAAATTTGATCTGGATGCCACTGAAGAGAATAAACACGGAGTCTGGTGATGTCATTTTTCTCCAAAGTCACTTTTCTGTCTGCAGCAAAATTTTACCTTTATTTGAAGAAAAACTCTTCTTTTGACTTTCCTTGTCTTTGTACTTTATAAACTATGTAAGAAGAAAAAGACAGCAAAAGACAGGAAAATGGAAAACATAATTGTCAGTTTGGGGCAATGACATTCTTAGCTGTGACACTACATATAGCTGCAGAGGATAGAAACCAATAAAAGTTATTTATAGGGGTTTTAAGTCGAGTAGATAAAGGTCAAGATGTTTACCTGGCCCATTACTAGAGTCAATGGGCTGGAGGATGTTTTAAAGGAACCAAAGG
Source organism: Monarcha castaneiventris obscurior (assembly GCA_026261815.1). Classification (NCBI taxonomy): domain Eukaryota; kingdom Metazoa; phylum Chordata; class Aves; order Passeriformes; family Monarchidae; genus Monarcha; species Monarcha castaneiventris. Next base: position 2,964,149 of record JAMPIT010000884.1, read on the forward strand.
GGGATGAAATATTTACGTATCCATAATAAAGTTACATATTATGAAACTTTAATGCATTTAATTTTCAACTTCTTTTTTGCCTTTTTTCACATTCAAGTGTGCAAGATCAAGCTAGCAAAAGTTTACATGCTGTTTTAGTAAAGAAAGATCCACCATAAACACATGGGGAAATGAGAAAAATCAGGAAAAAATTAAATTTGAATCAAGCTGAATAAAATTTTTAAAGCTTTTCAGTGAAGTGTTAAGATAAAAAATCATTTTAAGTCAAACCAGAATGTTTTGGCAAAACAATAATGAAATGCTTGATTTTTAACTGGATCAATTTTTCCTTGAGAAATATTCTCTAAAAAATTGAAGTCTATTTTTAGGGTATTAGAAATGGTCATAATTTCCCCAATTATATCTGGCATGCTGAAAAAAAATTACTTTTCCACTGCCTTGTTTCCCTTGACCCTTCCTTGCCTTCTGACACTACAGTGATTATTTTGTCACTACGCTTGACAAAAATTCACAAAACCCTTTGATTCTCCCCCACATTGATAAACTTACCATTTATGAAAAAAATTGGACCAGTTCTGCAATGCCAATAATTCAACCATGTCATAGAGACATCACCCTTTTTTTTGTGTGTCTGATTGCATTGACCTGAGGCTTCATTCAGAATCATAATACTGGAGACAAGAGTCTCCATTTCTCTTCATTCCCTAACCAGACCATTACTAGAGCTATTCAGGGAGAAAGAATGCTTTTATAGCTAAAGCATAAGACTGGGGGTCAAGAGTTTTGGACACACTTCCAGCTCTAGCTCAGATTTTTGTGAGACTGCAGACAAGGCACCTGAGTTTCTTGGCAAAAAAAGGAAAATGAATATCTGAGTAATTCTTTCACTGTTAAGATTTTATGCTTTAAGGCAGTCTTTTTCCTCAGGGCAGTAGTCAACTCAAAATTAGATACACAGTCCTTAATCGAGGACTAGGCCTTCTGCTGGCCCCTTGGTAGGTTTTAATGTTTTGGGGTGAATTTTAATGTACCCATGACTGCAGGGCTACACACAGCTGCAGAAGGAGCCCGAGTGCAGGCATGGAGCAAAGCTTTCCCCCACCACAGGGAAAGCCAGAAGGACGTGATTAAGTAACAGCAAAGAGTTGGCCTCCAAGAAGGCACTTCCCAGTGCTGTCTCCCTAGAGGTGTGCAGAGAGATGTTTCAAGAATGGTTCAACTGCAACAGCTTGGGGAGAGGAGAGTGGTGGAAGATAGGAAGTTCTGGGGGTTTAGCAGCAGGCAGTAGTCAACAGGTGTTTACCAAGATAAATGAATTCATAAGCAAAATCAAAATTAAATATCTCAGTTACTGAAATAGGGGCTTTCAGCTGACTCAAACTAAATATCTAGTTTGGTGTTTCAGCTCTGATAAAAATCCGTTATTTTGAATTTCCGGATCAGTTCTTGCAAGCCTTTCCCAGACTGAAAATCTGCTGCGTGTAGCTTAAAGCAAAATGGACCAACTGTTCTCTCTCCTCCTGGGCCATGGCTCTGGCTCTGCATCTCACCCCATCTGTACCCCAGCAAACCTGAGTACCTCTGGGTAGTCACAGCAAGTCTGAGGGCTCTCTGTGGCTCAAAAAGACCTGGCATCCCTATTTGTCCACAGTGTAATATTCTGTGTAGACCAAGGCTGAGCATGTTGTTGCACTGGCACACAGGGTAAAAACTGATGTGCTGGTCACAGCCTGGGCTGCTGGTCTCTGCTCTGCCTCAGCAGAGATGGGGGCAAAGGCTGCCAGAAAGGCTTTGTGCCACCTTCTGAAGATGGGGGCTGTCTGGGGAGCGTGACCCTCCAATGCATAAGTCAGAGCAACCCCAAGACTGCTCTAATTTATGCAGACTTGAAATACCTTTTACAGTTATTTTACAGCTTGTGTTATTCTCATTCTATTGAAAGTGAACAAGCACAAAACTTTAAGTCTGTTCTCCTTGTGCTTTTGCTGAGGTTTCAGTCCAACTGTACTGACCCTGACTGTGCTTAGGACTTCCCAAAAAAAGCACCATTTGGGATGGTGGTTTGGTAATGCAGACAACTGTCTGCTTAAAATTGACTGAGACCAATACATTTCACGTAAGCCACTTATGGTAATGACTTTTGGTCACTAGTGATGGGAGCAAGGTCAAGTTAAAACCCATGGGTGAGAGACTGCATAGTCCTTTCTGAGTCCCTGAGGACATCCGTTCTCCAGTGATGATAACTGAAGTAGCAGGGTGGCTTGCCGGGAAAACTTAATTTGCAAGCAAGAAAATATCTTGAAGCTTGTGCAGGGCTGTCAGCAAAGTGACTCTGCTGGGCTAGAAATATTCTGAGTGAATATGATAAGGTGAAACTGGCCAGCACCAAGGCCTCAGTGCCATGTCACTCCCAGAGCTCTATTTTAAGGATTTAAGAGAGATTTAAGTTGTGTAGAAAAGTTAATTTCTCCCCACAGACAGGAACTGTCTATCCCAAAAGCAAAACAAGCATCAAATATTTTAATTTCTTTTTTCCCTTTTACCTGCATCCCCTCCTTTTAACTATTTACATACCTTGCTTACTCTTCCAAAATGACACAAGGTCTGAACTGCATGTCCCATAATGCCAGTAGAGTAGGAAACAAAAACTGAGCATCCAGGACCTGAATCACAACTAAATTACTCCAATCATAAAGCAAAAGGTTCAGCTCATCAATGTTTAAGGTATTCTTCCCTCCCTTTCATTTCTTGCAAAGCAGAACCATGCTTCTTCTCCAGAGGCCACCAGGTCCTCAAGAAGCAGCCCAGAACCTGCTCCTGCAAAGAAGGTGCCAAGGGCAGGAGATGTAAGAGTTCAGGAACTAAATATGGGGCCCAAAAGCACTTGTTCTCTTGTGTGGTTGCTTGAGAGGGGCTGGGCAGTGAACACTTCTGAAGTTTTGGCCAGTGAGTGCAGATTCCCTGCAAACCGCGCCCCGTGAATACCTGCAGGCTATGGAAAAAACCCATAAATTAAGTTCTTGCTTTTTAATTGAAATACAGCAAATCTCTGGTTTTTTAATAGTCTGGTTTCCCATGTGGTATTACATCCACATAGCACTTTTTAAGTGACATGATGCAGCATGTCTGGGTTTAAAACAACAATAATAACAATCTTATCTCAAGCCCTCAGGATGCCGAGGGGTTCAGCATTGGTGAAATGTCACCCTTGCAGAGGACAGGCTGAGGAATTTGTGTGCAGCAGTAGCTTGCAATCTGAGCACAGGGGTTTAGAAAAGGGCTGCATTTCATGACCTACAAAAGAGAAAAAAATGAGATTTACATTCCAAATGTGCTGAGCAGCCCTTTCCCTTTAGTTATTAGAAGCACTCGGCATAATTCATAATCGCCTGATGCCAGGGGGAGGGGGGAGGTGCCCGCTGCCATTCAACATCAAAATCCCTCCAGGAACAGCAGTAACGGGGTTCTGCTCTTATTTATATCATGACAATAAACGGTTGGCAGGAAGATACCAGCAAATATCAGAATAAATAATTCAGGAAGTGTAACAGAAGGTCATGAAAACTAACAAATACGTTTCTGTTCCTTCTCCTTTTCTCTCTTCCCATCCTTTATGTATATGCTCTTTCTCTTCCTTCCCAAATTTTCCTGGTTTTGTGCAATACTTCTCTCCCTTCTTTTCCTTACATACACAAAATTATGGCTTAAAATGCAGCTTTCTCATTTCTCTGCTTTCTAGCCTCTGTTGTGCTGCTGACGGTTTTCCTGCATCTGTCCTTCCTTTCTAACTTTCCCTTGTATTCTTTCCCTCTTTTACTGCCTGCTCCTGTCATCATCCTTTACATCCCTTCTTGTGGGACAACTGGCAGTGCTGACTTGCCAAGGTAAACTCAGTTCTGAGTTATGTCACAGTAAAATGCTGATGACATTGATAAAATCCTCTTGGCTCGATCATGGAGCAGCAGCAGAACGTGGCCCTGCATTAAGAGCACTCCTAGGCTGCATTGCTATGGCACCAGATCCACCCAGTTACCCAAAGCATTTATGCCTTTGTGTACTTACATAAAATATTCCAAATCTTGCTCTACATTCAGGAAAGCCAGAGAACCCTTTGACTGACAGGTAAAACCTGAACTCTTGGTGTCAGGCACGCATTTTCCAGAGCCACAACTCCTGTGTAATGTTCAGTCATAAATTATGAGTGCAGAAGGCAGCCCTGTGATCACTTCCTCAGATGCCCAGTAGAGGCCATGGGACTGTCTGGAATTCATTCCTGTTCAAAAGATACAATCAAAGTTTTCAAAGTGTTTTCAACAGAGAATTTGCCACCTCCAAGAGCAAGCTGATCCTAGGCTTAATACCTTCTCCACTATCTGGGCATCATTGGCTTTATATCTCATTTGAATTCAGCTGGTTTAACCTCAGCCTTCCACCTGTGATGAACTGGGTCTCTGCCTGCTAGATACAGAGTCCTCTCTGAGCAGCTTCTCTTCCCATATGCAGTTTTATAGCCTATGATGAAGCCATCCCTCAATCCTGTCTTTGTTAAGCTTGGCTGGTTGAGCTCCATAAGCCTTGCATTACCAAGCGTGCTCTCCTCAACCATTTCCACAGAGCTTCCTGGTTTGCATTATAATTTATCACTCCCCAAGCTATTATTAGTATACTTTATGGATCACTTTGTCATGTTTTCCCCTAGTTCTTTAGTAAAAATGATAGCTAGCCTAATGCAAAAAGCTGTTACCTGTAACATCCTGTGAAATCTGTTTTATGTCTATAGAAAATTTCATTTTAAACTCCATAATTTACCCAGCCTTTTAATCCATTTAATATGTATCGTGTTGATTTCCGTAGTTTATTAATAAAAATGTCATGTGGTACCCTGTCAAGTGCCTGAAAAAAGAGAAGGAATATTCAATCAACACTAGCGCCTTTATCAACAAAAATTATTTAATGAGATCTATTGTTATAAATCCATTTCAATTAGCATTAGTTAGCATATCCATATTTGATTCTTTATTAATTTATTCATTAATTACATTAGCTGCTGCATTACTTTTCCTAGTATTGTTATATTTACACTTTTCAAGAGTTTGACTAATATCAGCTTTCTCTAGGTCTTTGATATTTCATCAGTATTCTGGCAAATTCTAAAAATCACCATTTATATGAATTAAGTCTGGACATTTCCTTAGCCAGCTCTTTTAAAATTCTTGGAATCAAATTATTCAGATCAATTAAATTAAAATGACTGAATTTATTACCTGTTCTGTCAGTCTAAATTACTGCTGGAGAAGAAAGTATTTTGTTGTCATCACATGGCAAGAATATCTCATCTAGGATGTTCCCAAAAGAGAAATAAAAATTGTTATTAATTAAGCATTATTAAAGATATCCTTAACTTCCACGGGTTTTCTTAATCATTTCCATTTGGCAAAAGATAAATACTATTGTTAGCATTTCTATCATTAATATGCTTTGCTATTACAGAGCATATAATAATAATAATTTACTTGAAGTGTCTGGGTTTTAATAGCTTTTGGAGCTTTGCTTCCCATATCGACACAGCTACCTATAGTTTTCCTTCTTGTACTTCTTCTACCTAGCTGTTATTGTTCCACAGTTTTAATTCCCAGATATTTCAGCATGTTGCCCTTTCTTCTTCCTGCATGTGAGAAAAGGCCCATTCACAGTTTTTATTTCCTGCTATTTTTACTTCCCCTCACAGTGAAGCTATTGTAGTTTTTAACAATATTGTCTTCTTTCTCAAATATAGCAGTATGGTTTTTTGCAGACATGTAGTAGAAGGTTGTCGATAAGTTCCCAATTACCTGTCAAGATTGTTTAGATTTTATCTCCAAATTAATTTGGTCCTCCATTATTTTCAGCTTTGTGAAATGTTACACAGTTCTTTCTCCTTTTGCTTGCAGCCTCCAGGGCTCTATTTTGTTTAGTACACTCGTGCAGTTCAGTGGGATCCATTTCTCAACAAGCAAATATCTACAACCCTTCGATATTTACCTGTCTCTGCATACACAGCTGCAGACATGCAGAGCAGGGAAATGCTCATGCAGAGAGGATGGCAAATGTGCTGGATCCACTCTTCCAATGCCAGACCAGCAGGGAAAGACTTCACAGGCCCGAATATGCTGTCGTGTCACCCCTGTGCTGTTAGCACCACGCCGACCCCAGCAGTCAGCAGCCTGGCTTTAGCTTAAATCCCCTGTACACAACCACAGAGTCATCAAAGTGTACCGAAAGCTATGAATGTCTGCTGAAAGGAACAATTCGAGTGAATTAGGCAGAATGATTTAAGTCACCCCTAGCTAGGCAGTGCTCTGCCACCCATGGGTAAAGCAGGCAAGTTTTGTAAGCAAATCCTTTCCCAGCACAAGGGCTTAGTCATCAGTGAAAGCTGCTGGCTCGCTCCCATCCCAACTGTGGTTCAGCTGCTGCTCGGAGGTCAGCTCTGCAGGCACTTGATAAAGCTTCAATTAAGTGCTCTTCTTGCAGCACTCCCTGATTTACACATCTCGTGCCCGCATCGGCCATTTTGCTGAATAAGCCTGCGTGACGGCAGGGACCGCACACGCACAAGTGCCCAACTTCCCCTGCCTACAGCACAACTAAGCTCCTCAAGCCTGGGCATCACCAGGCAGCTTAAAACAAATAACAATAATCAAAGAAGTGCTTAAAAGGGTGGGGGAAATAGAGCTGCAGAGCCCATACTACAAATATTACGACAGATGCTTCAACTGGGTAATTAATAACACGTCTTATTTCCTCACAGAGTTGTGCATGTAGGTGTTTAGATGCTTCTGTGATGGGATGGCATAAAAATTTCAGGGACATGGACATCATGGTATGCTTCTCTAGCCTGTGTAATAGCCTGAAAGATGAGCAACCCCCCAAAAGGTTACGATGGAAAGACCTGACCTTACCTGCTCGTAAATGGGGGTCACACTTTTCTGCAGTGAGCAGCTTTTATCGAAGCCTCACACTCATGTTCAATTGCTTGGGCTACAAGTCAAAATGGAAAGTGACTCGTAATGATTGTAAATCCCTCTGGGAAAAATGAAAAAGTAACAAGCTTAAGGCAATGGAAATTGTTTGGTTGACACAATGTGTATCAAGGAAGATCTGCGTTATTTATTTGTGAGTGAAACTGGTTGAAAGGGAACGTTTACATTTGCAGCTTTCACAGAAAAAATGAGTTCTACAAGAGACCGCAATGTCAGAGGTGTACTGGATTATTCAAGTAAAGACCCAAAATTTTTATTTGTAAAGGTAGTTATAAGAATTGATATAAAGTCTCAGATTATCTTTCCTTGAACTTTTTTTGGGCAGTGGTTCAGAGTAATAACCTCAAAAAATTCACTCAAACATTTATCAGCCCTGGCACAAAATCTTCTTCTTTGCCAGGAGCATAGTAAAGAAACAAATGAACATAATTTTACTCTCTCCTCAGGAAGTAAAAAAATACCTATCCCAGCCAAACAGGCAAATGGAATTTGGCAAGACTGAACTGTTGACATGCTTTTATTATACCAACAAATAAAACGTTAACTGCAAGTGTTACATGGCACTTGCCTTGTATTTAGGTCATTTTCTCTAAGCAAACCTCCTGCTCCACTCAAGGTAATACTTCAGGGGACTCACATAGCAGTGGACCTATGCAAGGAGGAGTGATTAGTAAGCCCCTAGGAGGCTCAGTTTAGAAGGCATTTCTCCATTTTTTCTTTAAGACTTTTCACAAGCCAAAATTAATGCTGGGCAAAATCTGTGTCCCACTGAAGTCAAAGGCATGCTTGCTTCCAACTTCAGCAAGGCTGACTTAGCTCCCCTGGACTTAAAAGCAGTTTTGCTTGAGCAAGAACAGAGTAAAAGCTATGTGTGATCTTCAGCACGTTGCCCTGGGCTAACTCCAGGGAACATGATCTTCTCAAAGCCCAGCTGCAGACATGAGAACTTATTTAAGACTACTTTAAAATGCAAATTACACTGGTGTACTCACCATATGCCTATGGATCCACTAACATGAAAATACTCACAGTCCAGAAATATCCATGATCTAACTTAACTCTCAGCACCAGGATGCTGTGAGTTAAGAGTGAAATCCCATATAAGGCTCCATCCTGAACTTACACAACAAAGTGCAGTCTATCAGCATGGATTTGCTCTGGTATTTCATGCTTTTCTGGGTTTAATTCTGAACCCCTAACCTCATTTTAGTATGGATTTTCTGCAGACTCACTGACAGAACAAATGACAGGCACCCATGGATTGCAAGCATACAAAAACATCCGAGGGCTGTGGTGGCCAGAGCTGATACAGTGAATGATTACTATCACCAATTGCTTCTTGGCATTGCATTTTGTAGAAGCAATCTGATCACTGGTTATTCGGTGTAGCAAGGAAAGAAAATGGCACCGCAATTACTCTCACTTAGTGATTTTGGCAGCCTAAGGCTGTTCTGCCATGTTGGTGCTAGCCACAGTGCCAGACCCATGGCAATGCCCCAAAGCCCACAGGCAGGACAGAGTTATCCAAGTCCCATGGAAATGGCCATCAGCAAAGCAGGAGCAGTTCCCCATGGGCATCAGGAGCCCAAAAAGGTGTAGCATTGCAGGGGGTCACCGTCTGCACAAGGAGGGGGTGTGTGCCACGTGCCACAGGGCACAGAATGTACCAGGCCGTGCAAAGGGGAGCTGTGAGACCAGACTTCCTCCACAAATCACCCCACAGGGATGGCTGTGGAAGACCTGCATTGCCAAACACGAGCCTGCAAGAACAAGGCCAGTGAGGTGACTTTGCCAGGGTTGGTGCTGACTGAAGGCTATGACCTGTCTGTGATCTGTAACCCTGTCTCCTCTTCCCCTTCCCATGCTACTTGGTGCAAGGTAAAGCTGCAGAGACCACACACTCCTGGAGGGTTTGTCCCCAGCCTGAGCTTGCTTGAAGGGTTAATTCCAAAAGGCTCCTGCATCCTCTCACATACTCCTCTGTACACATGCTTCGTGTTAGTCACAGCTTCCTAGCAAAGCTGTGTGCTTTGATACAGGCTAGAGTCTGCCCATGACTGAAAAGGGGACATACTCAGTTATCTGTCCGAGCCCTGATGGAAACAAGCTGATGCCTGCTGTATTTTCAGGAGAGCTATGTCCCATCTAATTTTAAATGTCACTTGTAATAGCTGTTTTTCCTTCCCCAAATAACTTCTGCAGCCCTGCACTTGAAGTCATCTGAAACAACAGGACCAGAGTTTGAATGGTCCCTGATATTATCAGTGAGCCAAGCCATTGCTCTGCACCTCAGCCACCATTTTCCCTTCCCTTCCTTTACTGAGATGTATGTGCAAATCCAAAGGAACCATTCAGTCAAATGTGGTGAAGCTATCAGACACACTGCTTCTCTTCCACAGCAGAAGAAGCCTGCCTAAAGCCAAGGGAATATCTAGGTAACTGCAGCCAGTAGAGGGATTTAGGGCTTTCACAAGACGTGACAAAGCTGTCATTAAAGCAATAGAGCAGTCCTGGGATCTTGAAAAAATGCAAAGACAATAGTGTAAACAATGAGGAGGACTTGTTTGATAATAAGTTATTCCCAGCATACCACAGTATGCTCTTGAGCCTCCTGAATTCACTGCCATCTGCAATGCTCGTATCCCCTTGGAGGAATTGCTGCAGTACCCAGAAGCTCAATTACGCAAACTTATTCAGAATCCCTTATGATGTTTGGGTTATAAGGCTCATGCTGTATATTGATTTGTCTTCTCCTCCTCCCTGCTCACCTCGGGGCCTCATTTCCCATTTTGTGTACATCGGTTTCCTGGATTGCAGAGGGAATTGTCTCAAGGTCACACAAAGATGCTTCAGTATGGCTCAGCTATGAAAAATGTATGTAGTCAAAAATATTGTTTAAAAGCAATAGACTGAATATATAATGCCTGTGGCCGAAAGGAGCCCTGATGTATTTAAGATACAGGGATATCGAGGCAGACTTTTAAAAACTACCCGTACTTCACCGGTTAAAAGGATGAGAACAAATGAGGCTGTGATCTGTCAAGTGATCCTTCATCACTCCCAGCACAGGCCCATAATCCTTTGGTTGTGATTATGCAAAGGAATATTACATTGATCCTGTAAAATATCTCTGATTGGATCAATGTTATTTTCTCTCGCATTGACAAGGTCTTACCAGAGAATGACTGTAATTCCACTGCTAACACTGTCTTAGTGAAATCCCCCAATAAATCCTCCAAGCAGCACTGTTAGTAATACCTTTATTAGACTAACTAAACAAGATATTTATATGCAGGGCTTTCCAAAGGACTCTGGCTCCTGCTTCAGTTTCTGGAGGAAAACTTGATCAAAAGTGCTCTGCTGGAAGAATTGCCCCCAGGGAGGCTCTGCAAGGACAGAAATGGCAGGTGAAATTACCTTTTGAAGATGAAAAAGGTTGGTCCCAGGTTTGCCCTTGTCCTGCCCCTACTACAGCAAGGACCCAAACACATCTTCCTCAGAAAAATCTCACTGTGAATCTGGTTCACAGACACGATTGGAGTTCAGGCTCATTCCACAAACATGTCACCAGTACAACAGTTTGCTAACAGCCAAAGGGGAAACATGGTCTTTATGTACCTTTTATCACTTCAATATTTGTTAAAGGACAGATCCTGGCCTTCACACTCGACAAAAGGCCTGCTTCCCTTGCAGCCACTGCTGTCTCTCCTTACCGGTGCTTCCATTCTCTTACACTCTTCCCCTTCTCTCTTTGCATAGGTTTCCTCTAATTTTGCTACCATTTTCTTTTCTCCACAGCTCCAAGCTTTCAGCCCCAGTGGTTTCATTCCCACACTGACCTCCCCTTCATCACTGAATTTGAATTTTCACCTTCTGGCTTGAAAGATGGTGCTCCAGTGAAATGCCTGTGATCACCTTGCTAAGTCATTTTTTCAGGCTGCCCTAGGGTTCAGGTACCCACTGCATCTCTGCTTTCCCTTGGTTCACTTCAATAAAGGTACTTTAATGCATGAGAGCTACAAATTTATTTCAGACTTATCTTCCTAAACCTTTAAATAGAACCATAAGAATAATGCAAAAACAAAAGTAGTGCTTCTAACATAAAGCTGGAACACAGCTGAAAGACCAGTATATACAGCCATACATCAATTAGCAGAATAAAAGCTACAAAGAAAATACATCAACAGAAACATATCAAACAAAAGAAACAGTGTGGCAGACAACAGGCCTTCTTAAATCCTTTGAAACCAGATTAGCATCTGAGATTGGTAAACTCTGGCTCTGACATGTTTCATGTGAAAACTTTCTCCATATTCTTTACAATATACTAAAATATCAGAGGAGTAATGTGTCAGCTCCCAGGCCTTTAGAAACAAAGGAAAAATAATTGATATATTATCTTTGTAAAGGAACAGCCTGATGGCAAAAGAAACTGTGAAAGACCGTAGAGAGAACTCCTGACCTATTTCTTCCATTCACATCCAGTTTTTTACATGTTGCCTCTACCTTTCAGTTCAAGTATGTGTGCCTCAGATGCCTAAACAATGATGACAGCTTTGAAGATCATTGCCATAGCTTTGATGGAGAGTGAAACTTTCTCAAATTAAAACTTCAACTCAGGAGCACTGACCTGCATTTTAGCACGGACTAAAACCCTGGAAAGAAAGCATTGAAATGAACAGAAAAGTGTTCTTATTTGATCCCCAAGTATTAGAACCAAGTCCTACCCCGGTGTAAATTGCCACCAGGACAGATATAAGTGGGCAATTTGTGCCTTCTGAGAGCTAAACAGTTGGATCTCATTTCAAAACACAGATCCTAAAGACATGCAATGAAACATTATCACAAGCAGCCTGAAGAGCCTTAGGCCTCAGAGGAGGTATTTCAGTGCCTAACTCATGTGCTCAAGATGAACGTTCAAACAACTTAATTTTCTAAGTGACAGGTACAATGTACCATCCAACCATGGCAATCAAGTACAGGTCACCTCAAATTTCGGGCTCAGGAACTCCCAAAATGCCATGAATTACATTCAAAGGAAGGGGAATCTTTAAAGAAGCTGTGCCCTTCCAGTCATCCTAACGCTACCATCCAAAAACTACACCCTGGTAACACAACCAAATGGACACTAAAACCCCTCAGACAGAAGCAAGGCTGGCAGCAGGTGAAGCAGAGATCAAGTTTGAAGATTTCCCCAGGCCCCAGCACTGTGGGCAACTTTCCACTAAAGGAAGTCCTGATTCTTTCCCCTTTCTCTCTCTTTGTGCTTGTATTCTTAGAGTCACATAAGGGCAAAGAGGATTTTGGTGCTGAAGAGTTCATCTGCTTGTGCTCCTGCTGCTTCTTCATTTGAAGGCATTGACAATGCAATTAGTTATTAGCTGTGTCACAGGCTGGATGCTAACAATACCTGATGAACAAGAGGGGAAAGATAAGCCACACGTTCTGGTGTGGCACAGAGTGCAGGGGACAGCGGTAAGAACAGCGCAGGGGACAAGAAGGAAAGACTGGGGGAGAAGCAGAGGCTGTCCCTGTAGCGCCATCGCTGTCAGTGTGAGGGAGACCTTACCCTGACACACACCTTTCCTCCTTCCAAACAATCCAGTAGCATCTCCCTCCTTCCCTGGAAGACCAAATTGTCCCACTCTTCCCAATGGAGCCTTCTGTTTAAAAAAATGCTTGAAACAAGTCCCCACGCTTCCTACAAATGGAATTTTCCAGGTCTGGAGGCCAAGACATTGCACAGGCTCATTCTGCAGCCACTTCATCACTGAGAAGCATGGACCTTATGGAGTGATCAATAAGATTTGGTCCTGCTCACATCTCCACAACACTGAAATTTTTTTGTCCCACTGGGAGTCTGTGACTACCTTTCCCACCAGGATCAATGAGTTAGAAGGAATAGCATTTGAAAACTGGAGGCTCCTCAGGACACGACATAGAAAGGATTTCTCCTTCCTGTTGGACACGAAATATTACTTCATGGAAAAGGGATGGTTTAAGTCTACAAATGAGCCAAGAAAACCACTTACCTCTGCCCTTGTTCCAAACCCTCAGTGGTGTACAGTGGCTTAGCATAGCATCCCTCTGCCATAGATGGATGTTTCCCAAAAAGCAGCTCCCTCATTCACACAGCTCAGCACACAGGGAGAGGACCTCACATCCAGCTGCTCCCACATATGAGACATGCCTGCAGAGGCAATGCCATCAACCTCCAGCCTCCCCTCCCTTGGTCTCTGCCCCCACCCTTTCCAGGTCACTCAAAGCAGAATGGGGGCTCTTCATCAGACTGTGGTCACCCCTCAACAGAAGTAGAAAACAGAAATTCCTTCTCTGGTCCATCTTAGGCACAGCCCTGCTTCTACAGGTGCTCAGGCAGAGGGCTGGGTAACAGCTCTTTCCAGGAATGCAGAAGGCAGCTTTGCTACTGGGAGTGTCAGACAAGGCTCTCTGAACTTCCAGACAGGAAGAGCATCTGCGCTTGCCTTGCTCCATACTGATGTAATCCTGCTTCCACCTTTCCTGGGAGCTGAACTATTGCCCCAAAATGTTATCCTAGATTGTGTTTTCCTACCTTTAGTGCTGTGGGGCCTTTATGTTCTCTGTAAGACCTTTCCCAAAAACTTCTTAGAGGATTGTGGTCTGCTGCTTCACACACAAGTGAACAAAGCCCACAGTGGGTCCTTCAGCCTTCATAAGGTGGTGGATCCTGTGCCAAAATCCATCCCACTATAAAGAAACTCACCCAGCATCACCAGCCAAAGGGTTGAACATTTTGTGAACTGAAATACACATCTCATAACTTAAATATGTGCGGAGAAGTGTTTAATTCTGCTGCTGCCAGCCATTCTGAAGGTTTAAATATAGTACGGAAATTCTATTTTATATAAACTGTTTTAATGAAGAAGCTGAAGGCTCTGTATTCTCCTGGCTTATGAATATAAACTGCTGAGAATCTAACAGGCCTTAGTTGTTGTTGAGCTAAGGCAATCTGAAATGAAAGCAGATGAGGGAGCCAGGAAACAAAGACCCTACTAACCACATTATTTCAAGGAAGGGTAAAGTATGCATTAAGTGCACAGAGTCCTCAGCTCTAGTCCCTCCTGGATGTGTGGGGTGTCACAGGCAGGAAACAAAGTGTGGCTCAGATCTAAGTGAGAGACAAAGCAGCTGGGATAGTGCAGATGGATTTGCCTTAGGTCCCTTGCGTCTCACCAGACACCTGTGGCTGGTATCAGGCAGCCCAGTGACAAACACTCCTTCCATCAGGTGCTGCTTGATACAGAGCTGAATATGGTCTTTCTTAGGGAGAAAAAAAATAAAAAGAGGAATTGACAATAATAGTAAATTAATCCTTCACAGTCCTATAGGTGTTGCACAAGCACAAAGTATTGGAAAGGACTCTGCTTTTCTTGCATAGTAGGCAATATATCATAGAATCATAGAAGCATTTAGGCTAGAAAAGACCTTTAAGATCATCAAATCATTCTAGGTGGGCTTTGGTTCTTCTAATTTCCTTCCTGCATAACCTCATGACATCCTTTTAGTCCTCCTGAGTTGCTTGCCCCTTTTCCAAAGGTCATAGTCTCTCCTTCCAACACACCACTAACTCCTGTGTCTTTACTGCCATATGGATCTCCATCCTCTACCTCCACTGCGACAGCAAACTGAAGGGCCTTGCTAGCACACTGTCCCTAAAATATTGGTGTGCTGCCCTCAGGCTTATCTCTAACAAGCCTGGTTTTATCTCTTTCCCCCTTCAAATCTAGCTTAAAGTTCTTTCAATGAGCCTGGCTAACTTCTGTGCAAAGATCCTACTGGTCCCCTACTTGAGGAATTCTACTGTTGACTTCATCTTGATCCTTCTGCTCTCAGCACTTTCTGCCTTCCCTCGGTCAGTTCCTTAAACACTCTGTAAATTGTGTACTAATTACCTTAACATTGCAACAAACCATTTCCCTAGGTGCAGAACGTAAAATCCTTTACCAAAATCCTGATAATTTAGGTCTAAGGGGTTTCCTTATCTTAAATCCCAGTTATCTTCCTAGCAAAATATATCAGGGTAGTTTGGCACACTTCGAATAGGAAAACATACATTGCATGTTTATTTCATTTTCCCCTGTGCATTTAATTAATCTCTCCTTTAGAACTTACTTTAAACACTGCTTGGTATTATTATGATCAAACTAAAAGGTCCACTGTGGCCCAGACAACTTTTGCTGCTTTCTTTAAATATAGATTTGCTACTTTTCATTCCTAATGTACCACCCTAATTAGACAGATTTATTGAAAATCCTTTTTACTGGACTTGCAATGTCACATCTTTCAGAAGACTGAGATGGAAATTGTCCAACTTCCCAATTTGAGCCCATTAAGTTATTTGAGTTTTTCTATTTCCCCTGTTCCTGTTGGCTGGCTCCTTTGTCTCTCTGATCACTGTAACTTTCCTTCCTCTCTCTTTAACCATTACAGAATTTCATATGAACAAACCTGGACAGTCTTGGGAACTGGTGAATAGAAAGGGGGTGAAATTTAACATAAAATATGTAATTAAGGATCAACAATGACAAATTTCTTTCCAATGTGAATTGCTGTCCTTGCAGAAATTTTGCATTGTTGAGCAACTGTCCTCTGTGTAAAACAGGGATAATTCCACTCTTCAAATTCCTTTATGTTTAAAAATCAAGAACAGTATTCAGATACTCTCTTAATCAAGGACACTCAAGTACCTAAGACAAAGAAATGTAATTGGATCATCAGCTACCATAAATCATCACCTCTTCAAAATCGGTCTAGTGACCCTAATCTACACCTGTAACATCTGAAAAAGTTTTTGTTTCTTTTGTTTGTTAGTTTCTGTTATAATATTTATGCCATTAAATGACCATTAAGCAGAAAGAAAAGATATCTACATTATAAAGGCTCTTTTGCATATTCAAAGATAGGCACTGATTAACACAGACACAGAGACAAGAATCATACATTCATATTGAGGCAGAAAGATCTTTTCAAATAGCTTTTGTTATCCAATAAAATTAGCATAACTGTTTCATCCTATTAGAAAGTCTAGAAATACATTCAGGAAGCTTTTTTCAAATGTCTGCTCTTAAAACTCAAAACCAACAAAAGCTCTCAGAATCAAGTAAGGGCTGCAACGAGAGTTTCAGTGTCTTTCACTCGTTCTGGTGGGATATTTTAACAGGATCCACACTGCTGTACTCATGGGACATCCTAGAACCCCCTTTCCTTATAAGCCCCCAGCTATGCAAATACCATTCTCCACAGACACACACACACCCCACTTTGTGGAAAATATCCTGAATTACTACTTGATATTTATTTATCTTCTTTGAGGTTCAGGATGAGACTGGAGCATGGCTGTTCCAAGCACTGAACAAACTCACTGAACTCTGCTGGAGGGAGCCATTCTTACACCTCTGTAAGGTTACATAGGGTAAACCCACAGCAGGAAGGCAGAGCAAGTTATAGAAGAGGCAGTGGCAGTGACTTCTCTGCCCTTTAAGCCACATGTTTTAGTGTCTCCTCTGTTCAGTGTACAACTCTGTTTGATCCTGTCAGTCACCAAAAAGGCAGGGCTTCATACTGAACCCTGTGTTTTCTCCCCATCCTTCTCCTCCACCACTTGGACAATCCCCTGGACTCTTTCAACAACCACCAGCCACCTCTTCACACTAAGCTTTCTCAGCCTTTCTGTCACCTCAGATGATCAGCATTAAGGACTTCTTGACGGCCCTTATTCATTTATCCCCCTCTTTATCTTTCCTTTCTCCACCTGTAGATGTTATCCATGCTGCATTCTTTCATTCACAGACCTTTTGCCTTGCATTCCCCTAGCTATTCCTGCCCTGTACCCCAAATCCCAGCTGATCCATACCAGCTGGTCTCTGCTATGTCTCACACAGCAGGGCATCTCTGCTGGGAACCCTCCTGCCTAACTTTCCCCACTATAAATGCATTGTTCCCCCACTCAATTCTGCCTGTTTCCTAGACTTACTACTCCAGCTCAGCACAGTTAAATCTCAGACTCACAGTCACAATCACCTCTCTGCCACATTTGGCTCATTCCTCAGACCCTCCTGCCTCCTCCAGCCCCCACTTCAGCTGTCATGCAGGATTTCACCCAGTTCTTCCATGACAAAATGACAAACCATCATCTTCCTCTTCCAGCAGCTTTGCCTTCTGTTTCCTCTTCCTCTCCTACAACTCCTTCCCCATTCTTCTCTCCTACAAATGAAAAACCTCCTATGGGGCTCTCCTCCTTTCTTTTATTTGCCACTGAGCCAGTCTTACCCTACCTCCTGCCTTTCCTTATGGTTGCTCTTGTCCTCTTGTTCTCTCTTTGCCTTGACCTCTCACGCCCCTCTGCCTCTTTACTCTCGTAACACAAGTACCATTCAATCTCTTTCCTCTTAAAACATTCTCATCTTTAAAAAGCACTCTTTCATCTTAAAACATTTATTTTCCTCTATAAATACCATGTCTTTTCCTCTCCTCCCTTCCTCACCAACCTCTCTGAATATGCCAGCTACAAACACTGCCTGGAGTCCTCCCCACTAGTTCACTGCAGCTTTGTCTCCTTTGCAATCACTGCCAAAATCTTTACTTAACATACTGGGCAAACTTCAGTATAGTCTGAACACTCTGTTCCCACCTGCTGCAGCACACTGGCTACCTGCAGTAGTCTCTTGTGCAGTTTTAACCTGAAGTAGTGTCTCTCTCCAGCAACTGTGGTGTTACTCACATCTACTGCACCACCTTTGAATCTGTTCCTTTTGCATGCCCTCCAGAAGACACTTTTCTTCTCCCAGCTCTGCTGGAGTTCATGGGGCTTTCCTCTTTCTGTATTTCACTCCTTGACAATTTCAAGCACAAACACAGATTCCACGCTGATCTCCACGTAGCCATTTCCAGGCTCACTCCTCTAACACAAACTTGTCTCTCTAGGTCCATACCCACAGCATCTCATATACTTCTTCATGGACACACATATATCAAACTCAGCTTATTGTAATTAAAACAGAGTTCCTAATGGTCTTCTTCCTTCTTTACTGTATGCTCTCTTCAGTAATTCCCCTCTAGATCATCACAGACAACGCTATCACTTTTCCTGTTGTTCTGGTCAAGAACTGGAGCAACATTTTCATCTTGTATCTCTCACCATGTCTACAGACCTAGGGGATGTCTAAGGTTTGCATATTTTTTCACCATCCAGGCTCTCATCACCTCATGCCTTTATTACTACAATATTTCTTCTTCTGACCTTTACAAATGTGAACTTGCCCTCCGTGTATCCATTCAGGATGCTGCTAGAAATATGATTTTCCTAACACATCGCTCTGACCACGTCATTTCTCTTGGCAGCTGTAGACTGCTGTCCCCATATCTATCTCATTAGTGTAATCTACTTGTCTTCATTAAGAAAATGCCAACTTCTTCCTACAGTCAACCAAAGAGGTCAATCCCCATCACCTACTTATTAATTTTTCAAGCAGACATGACCCGTGATTTTTCTGGTGCCATCCCTCAGTCTTTGGAAGACCATCCTGTAAACATCCGCACTTCTTATTCATTATCCTTCTTTACAGCTCCTGTAGGAATGCCACATTTTGTGGTGCTCACAGGAATGTGGTTTGCCTCCTGGTGTTCTAAAGCCACTACCGCTCACGCTGAACAGAATTACTTTGTAGTCTCGTTGTACTCTCTTCATAAGGCTGCATTATTTGCCAATATTTAAAGTGCAGCCACATGTCAAAAGGACAGGGACATTTTTCTGATCCATGATTTCTGATCCATGATTAAGGCTCGTAAATCTGAGGGTAGAACGCTAACTGGCATTAATAACAGTGAATGAAATCCCTATTATACTGCTACTGAGCTGAGGTATGAGAGATTTAGTCCCTTGCCTCAGGTCATGAAGAAAGACTATGGCAGAGCTTGGACTGAATTCTGGCTTTATAAGCCCCTGCCCTAACTGCAGTAGTACCTTTCTTTCATCTATTTTGGTAGTTATCTACAAAGGATTATGATTTCAGCAGGCTCAGCTGGGCAGTTCTGAGTATTTATTTATAAAAGAATTTGGCTTAATGAGAAATAAAATGGATAAATTTCCATTTTTTTACTCTGATTTCTCTCCTGCAGGGAAAATGCATTAGTTTATGCTCTTTTATTTTAAGTGGATTCTATTCCAAAAGATCTGCAAAGGGAACTTGGATTCCAGAATTCACATTATTTATTTATTTACTTATTTATTCTTTAAAAACTAAGAAACACCATCTCATTTCTTTCTTTTGGTCCTAAGGATGTAAATGTGTAGTTAAGAGTTCCAGCAGCACTTTGTGAGCAACGAGCCATTAAGTAAGTCACATTATAAATGATTGTCATCATTTCTGCTAAACCTACAAAACATAAAGGCTTCTTATCTGCTGGTTCTGCAACAGTTAATGAACTCATTCCCCTCTTGAAGCTTTTCTAAATGCACAGAAATACTTTTTCAACGAGAAAAAGCAGTTTTAATGTGGATTTTTATTGCAGGAGATGTCAAAATAGTTCAGACCACTTCATCTCTATTAAAGTAAAATTCTCTTTCATATTTTTATTTTTACAGTGAATAGAACACAACTGCACTCGTATTAAATCTTCCCTCCACAGTGTTTACAAATTTTTTGCAGTAGGCAGAAAGAATAAAAATGCTGAGATTTCTCAAAAGGATTTGGATGTTCAATTAAATGAACAGGAATTAAGCATGCAGTGCTGCAGGCAGCTCTGCAAATATCAGTTTCTTGGAGAAGGGCATGATCCCGTCAGTTTTACTCAGGCAAAATTTCCATTTGTCTTCACTGGCAAATTTTTAAGAAAGCCAACAGCTTGATTGAAATTTGCCCTTTAAAAAATCATGATTAAAACTAGTTGCTGTTCTGTTAAATTACATATATGTTCTTAGTATTTTTAGCAGATACATATTATCAAACTAATTATCTCAGATGTGTCAGAGGAATGTGTCAGGTTCTTATTACTTGTGGTAAAGAAACTTTTTAATGAATTGCTATTTAAATATGATGCAATTAAAATATTAAATTGCTTATTCAAAATATGATGGGCCAAACCCTCCTGGAACTCACACGCATGAGCCAGTGATTTCACCCACTAAAGGATTTTTGAAAATCCCTGAACAAGAGGATGGCTTTGCTGTATCTCAGTTGTTTGACTTGCAGTCTTACATCAACAGACAAAGAATAATTTCAGCATCAAAAACTGCAAAGGCTGAATACCTGGATAGCCTAACTCCAGTGCTGTCTGCTGCTTGCACTTCAGTGGATGCCTCCAGCAGAACTCCAGCTGTGACAGGAGGGAGCACAGACCTTGCTCTGGCCTTTCTATCCAGGGACAATTTTAACCTCAAAGGAAACACTAAAGGCCTGAACTTGCTGCATCACCATGTTCAATAAAATATTTACTATTGACTTCTCTAGGATCAGAATCAAGACTTCAATAAAGTCCCTTTTTTAATGAGTCCATTTGGAAAACAGTTGGGATTCCAAGCACAGATTTTAAACAAAACATTTGAGTCCTTAATGTATAAAGGATACATGAAAAAACTGGCTGTCCTAATTTACCTGTCAAAACCACAGCATTTTAAAAGTCAAATCTAGAGCATTGCAAGGTATTGCAAGAATTTCTACAGAAATAAATCTTTTTGCTCCTAGATATAGCTGCAAGTAGCCTCTCTTCAGGCTTTTCCATTTGTGTATAAATAATCCCTAGTGACGGCTGGAGTAGTCCTGTTAAGCCTTTCTTCCTCAGTTGTGCTGTGCATCTGACAAACCAAACCAGAGAATGCTTTCATCCCAGAAATCTTGCATATTATTTGAGGTGGAGGTAGGCTGCACAGGAATTACTTAGGGTTTGGTTGGTTTTTTTTCCAGTGGTGGCATGGGCTAAGTATACCCACAATAAAATGTTTTAAAAATAGGATTTACTGTGACTTCCACAGATCTCAGGGGAAGAAGGAAGGTAAAAGGAGGGTTGAAATAATAAGGTCATTGTAAATGCTACTTTTTTTTTAATAAAAATTGGATTCCAATGGCAGGCAGCAAAGCCCCATCCAGTCAGGTTTAACTGGCAGCCTTCCAAAGGCGAGATGAAAGGTCCTCTGAGTAGTAATTGTCTAAATGGAACAGACTTTGGTTATTGTGCAACTTCGTCTTCCACTTTATTGTACCTTTATAATTAAATGATGTAATTCCTTTTTTTCCTTTCTCATTTTCCTCTCATCTACTGCAGGAAACTATCTGAGCAACATTGCCATAAGAATGCAGACAGACCCTGTGGCTCCCCATATTTTTTTTGGGTCATGACAAGTGGTACACAAGAAGTTGTTAGCTACTGGGTGCCAAAGCAGGACATGAACTCTGCCTTCTCCCAGACCCTCACCTGCATTCCAGCTCTCTGCTTGCTTAGTGCTGGAGGTGGTTGGCTCACTCAGAGTTGCTGCTTTTGCTAGAAACTCAGTGGAAAGCAGGCAAACAGAGGAACTGATGGGACAGGGTGAACGCTATGCTCCAAGGGGCCTCCAGCAACAAGGCCATTCAGTTTGTGGAGGAGACTGGACCAACAGCTGAGAATCAGAAGAACTTTAGAATATTGTGCTGAACCACCCCAGAGCCAGCATTTCCTGACTCCGCAAGGCTTTAGGGATCAGGAGTGAAACTCTGGTTCTGATGCTAAAAGGCTTTCTCAGGTGTGAAAGCAGAATCAGAGGAACAACTGTGACAGCTCTTTCTTTTTCACTGGTCCTTCTGTACCAGAATGCTTCCCCTCACTCCAAGCAGTCCATTCCTAAAAATACAGATTATTCAGCTGAGGAAAAGTTAGCAAGACTGAGAGCTCAGTTTGCATGTTCAGCTCCAATGATTTCTTTACTGATTGTAATTTCTGTTCTTCTGATTTGATTTTTTTTTCATTATGACAAAGAGAAGAAATGAACTGCCTAATTTTGATGCAGCTTTAGAATACTTCTCAGGTTTTTGGTCTCATGCTTGTCTGCCTCTCCTTGAGTATTCTTACTTGTGACAATCTCTTTTAATTAACTGCCTGTTTACCTAATTGTATTATTTTGAAATATGCACATGTCTTCTACGAAAATACAAAAAAAAGGGATAGGAGAAATATAAATAGGACCAACTAATTTATTTATGTATTGCTGTCTATTATACCTGTCTATGAGAAACCTGAAGCAACAGATCACCAGTTTTTCTAGCAAAATCCGACCTAATGGTCTTGGTATATTTCCCAGAAAATAAAAATTAATAAACACAGAATAGAATTACAGAAGTGACCCAGCCTATTCAGGAACAGAACTGGTTTTTAAAATCTCTGGTATCAGAATATTGCCAAGTACCACAGTTCCTGATCCTGCCGCAAGCCATTGCCTATAGCTTGTATTAATTTCAGCAGAGTTCATAAGCAGAATAACTGCAGGGTATTTGCAAAGCTAGTTAGGCTCTTAATGACCATTTTTTGTTATCCTTTGATAGACAAATCTCAATAGACTATTCTCAATACTGGAAGTTTTGCTTAGGGAAAAATGTAGGATCTGTTTTAAACTAAATGGATGACAGATCTTGTCCAGCTTTAAAAACAAACAAACAGAAAACCAAGACACTTAATCAAATTTACATTCAATTACATACAGCATTACACACAAAATTTAGGGCCAGAACCAGCATTAGTTTATCCAGTTCCAGAAGAGGTGTATTACATTGAATTAGCAGAGGAAAGAGAGCTGAAGCTCTATGTATCAATAACATCCTCTTTTATAAGGTATTTGCCCTGGATCTCACAGAGAGGGATTTCATCTGTGCAAGAATATGTGCCCCAGTCAGGTTATTTGAACACTACACATAGAGAATATCTGCAGCCCCTCACACCTGCACATAGCATGCTCTGTCCATACACCCATCCCTGAAACCTCTAGCTCCCAAACAACTATCTGTCACAGAAGTAAAAATTACTTTTAGTTTGTATTTTCATGACAGATCCTGTTGTTATGAACCTGGCATTCCTGCCTTGTTTTCAACTCACAGCTCTTCTCAACATTGGACAGCAACAACACTTACTTCACTTTCATGATATAAGTGAGGATCAAAAAGGAAACATCTCCATTTTTATTTCTGAGCAAGTCAAACACTTTATTTCATCAAATTGCCATGACACTTGCTTTTTCTGTGTTTCAGTCTGGAGGTGCCAAAGGAACACACACCTCTATAGCATGCGTGTGTGACTCCATCATGGCTGAGAGCTGTAGTATAGGCAGACCCTCATCCCAGAAAGGCCATCAGATGAACTAAAATGCTGATGTTCAGTGCTACGAGTCTCTCTCCTTTAACACTTCTCTCACCCTACAGTGAAGTTTGTCAGAAGAGTATGAGAAATCCTTTAAAGCAGGCAAGGAGTGACACACCCTGATATTTGCACACAGCTCCCTTATGTGCACGAGTGGCACTTCTGACCTGGGGGCAGTGACTTTTTGACTCTCTGGCCATCTGCAGGCACACACATCCAGGAGCCTGTGTGCAGGAGCTCTCACTGCACCTGAGCCCAGGGAATCCCTGGCTACCAGCTGGATGCTGTATGGTCAGAGTTAGCTCACACACTCATACACGCACATGAACACAGGCAGACTACAGCAAGACCTTTCAAAGACCACCTTCTCCTGCATTTAACCACTTCATCTTGATTTGTCACATCTTCCCTATGGTTAACACTGAGCAGAGCTGCCATTACAGATAACCCAGTGCCACGCAATTTCAGCTGTTTCTGGCAGGAGAAATGGACATTCCTGATCCCAGGACAAAGCAGGTGGAGAAAGAGGAAAGAGTCTCACTTATTTCAGGATGAAAAACCTCTCTCATAGCCACAACTCCATTTGCAAAGGTGAGCTCTGTTCACATGTTTGCCCGCTGTCAAGGTTGAATTTGTTTATGCCCCGAGCACAGCGAGCACACGTGGCAGAGCAATCCAGCTCTCCATGGCCAGCCCAGCACACACCACCCTCACCTAGATGGAGCATAAGAATCACTCCCTTGGCACTGAAACCAGCAGCAGGGTGTCTGGGTGCTGACAGGCTTTGGACACGTCCACTTGCCCTTTACACGTGGACCTGAAATCTGTTTCCTAGGAGTTGTTAAATAGCAGCTGGATATGAAGGGTCCCTAGCAACACAGGCAGGATCCCAAGCAGTGATCCAGGAACACCACCTGTTTGGACTGGTTTGGTACAAGTCTCTACCATGCTACTCACTCATAAAATATACAGAACAAAACCTGTATGTGGGCAAAGATGTGAGAGAACACCCTGCCTGAATAAGTAGTTTTAAGCAATAATTCCACTTGTAATGTCTGAGGAGGGAATTAATGAAGGCTATCAGGAGAGTTTGGGACAGAGAACACACTTGGAAGACAAGTATTTTGAAAGATGGCACTGTGTGAGAAGCAATGATTTCACTACAATGGAAATAAACCAATGGGGAATCTTCCAATTGCAACAGAAGAACCATGGGAGGGAAATGTTATTTTGTAGTACAGAGGAACCATGCCGTGGGTAGCAAAGATGCCGTCATCCTTTCCTGAAAGCCTCATCATCCTGCAAAAACATGCATCCTCTGTTTAGGTAGGGGGTTATGCATGAGGCCCCTTCCTACCCTTCAGATCAAAGAAACATTTGGGGCAAAATGACCATCACATTGAACCACTACCTTGGGGAAAAAATTAAGACAAAGGACCAAAAGACTAGACAAAAAATAGCACAAAAATGCTACAGGCTAACAGATGTATCTCCACCCCAAGAGAAAATTATTCCTTTCTAATACATTCATGTAATGTTTTGTAGATACTGAAAATATTCCAAAGCACAGCTCAGTGTAAACAGCAAGCTGGGTTTCCTCCTGCTCTTTAGCATTTCTCTTTGTTTACTCTCCATTTGAGGATAGAAAAAGCCTACATGTGAGCACTGCAAATGGTGTATTTCAGGACGGATGGGGCACTGAGAACGGCAGTGATGAAACACAGACATATGCAGCCTCCAAGAAAATACTATGTACTTCGCCCAAGCCCCCAGGGTCAAACAAAATTTAAAAAAAAAAAAAAAAGGTGTCAGCTTTATTGCTTTATGAACACTTCTTATTTGTGTGTGGAAATAATCTGATACCATGGTGATGGGAAGACTGTATCAAGCTTAGAAAGAGAGAGACATGAAAAAGATATTCTGGGGTGTGTGTGTTCTCACCCCCATTGCCTTCTTGCTCCCACACCCCATGTCTCAGGAGCAGAGATCCCGTGGGAAACTGCCCTGGCAGTGCTTCTGGAAGCAATGCCCAGCCAGGCCAGTTCACCCATTGCAAGGAGAGGTACTTGGCTGGAGACGCCAGCTCCCATCTGTGAGCCCAAATGGCTCTGCTCAGCCCCTGCTCCTCTTGGGAGAGCCTGGCATGCTCATCCCATAAAAAAAAACAGCCCTTACCTTTGGCAATCAGCTCCTCCAGCTCTTGGTCAAATCCTTGTCGGTGGCATTTCCTCCAGAGCCCCATATTGGTGGAGTTGTACTGTCTGTTGCACTCGTCGACTGCGCTCATAGCAAAGATCTGCCTCCTGTTTCTTGCCAAGAGGAGTTTCCCTTCCCAGCGGTCCAACCTAGACCTGCTGGCCCTGAGAGGCAGGTTGTTGTTGGAGTTATAAATGAAGCCAGGATCATTTCTCTTAGTGGTGATGCTCTTGCACCTCTCTCTGTGCTTCCTGGCATCAGTTTCGTACCAATGGTCAGAGCAGACTGCCACAGCCAGCATGCCAAGGGCACACAGAGCTAAAGAGAGGCCAGCATAGAGCAGTAACCTTCCAGCAGCCATGCCTCAGCTTCACAGAAACACCATGGACATCTTCACAACAGGCAAAGCCGTTGGGGGTGAGACCACGCACAAACCTCCGGAGCAGCTGCTAGGTGTCACTTGGCAGAGACTGCCTCAAACATCCCCAAGTCCCGTGGCTCACATCCACGCTGCAGAGGGATGCTGAGAGCGCTACAAAGTTCTGCCCTGGAGGCAGTCTTGGAGTGTCATCTGCCTCTTCTCCTCTGCAGAGGAGACCCGGCGAGGAGAAGCACAGCCTTGCACCAGTGACCCACCTACACAAAGATGTCCTGCTCCCCTCACTGCGAGCACCCGAGCGACAGGGGCTGAAGGGATGTATCCCCCCTGAAGAGACCTGATGGCTGATCAGTCCATTAATCTCTTTCAATCTGGCCCGCTCAGAAATCCAGAAGAGATGGCTTTCAGATCAGCAAGCTCACTACAGCATCATCACAGGACGGAAAAGTTCAACAGCCTGACATCTCCCACTTGCAAGCAGCCAGTTGTCCCGGTTTCAGGAACGGGTGACTTGCCTTTTCTTTGTCAGTGGCTCAGCAAGAGCATCATCGTCTGGACGGTCGGCCACTTGCTTGGGTTTAAAGCAGGGTCGAAAGGGAGGGAGCAAGGTGGGGGAGCAATCTGTTGTTGTTGTTGCTGCTGCAGCTGCAGCTGCTGCTGCCACTGCTGCCGTTTGGAATCGTGGTTAAAACATCCCTTCCCCGGCTGGCTCCGGGAACGCGGCACGCACGGGTCTCTCCCTCAGCAGACTTCGCCGACAGTCACTGGCATCTTGGCTTGGGAGACACCTCGGCTTCTCTCTGCCAGCCTTGCCATTCACTCGCCCGCTTTTGTGGTCGGCGCTTTCATCCAGGCAGCCGAGCGTCGCGCTGCCTCCCTCCCTCCCTTCCCGGCGCGCCCGGGCAGCGCTCCGGCAGCCTCCCGGCCCCGGGAGCCCGGCAGGAGCCGCCGCCGGCCGCGCACCGCCCGCTAGGCAGCGCGGGGGGCAGCCCTGGGGCCCGGCATCCTTCCTGCACACACACACGCACACGGACACACGCTGCTGCACCCCCTTCCGCCGGCAGCTGAAAGGCTTCCTCCGTCCCCGGCGCTGGGATGTGTTGTGCACAGTTTTCCTAACACGGCGGCACGTTAGCCATCTGCAAGATGAAGGCAGGCAGGGCTACGGCTGGCGGAGAGGATGCTGAGGAGCGGGGAGGGGAGGGAGGTCGGGGGAAAGCGAACCAAAACAAACCGGGGCGGAGGGGCGGAGGGGCGGAGGTGGGGGGGAGCCACACACCTTACACGGGGAGAGGGAAGCAGCCCCTAACTGTTGTCAACAGCTTTCGGGCTGCACCATTTCTCTGCCATATGGCCCGATCTCCTCGTCGGAGCTGAGGTTTTCTAGCTCAGCAGCTTCATGCGAATCGTATCCTCGGCATCAGTAGTTATACATTCAGACATATTTTTCTCTCCTTAAATTTTCACTCCCTTTCTCTTTAATGGGAATAACTCACCCATCTTGTAGAGATCAAGTGCAACAGAAGGCGAGCTGGAGTCCCCAAGCTTTAGAAATCTCATTTCACCGTTTTTAACCCAAATAATAGCAAATCCGATCTTCTGTACACCTGGGAATCTTTCCTTGTTCAAACACCGAGCCCTGCAGCCTTGGCCGAAGCCTACAGCCCGAGCATACAGAGCGCTGAGCCAAAAGCCAGTGATGTCACCCATGCAACGTGAGACTCATTTCTTATTTCTCTATCCTCCTTAAAGATAAACTGCACCACTTCCCAGGCAGGAAATGTCGAAGCCTTACTCTCTTAAGAGGGAAAAATGTAAAACCTGGATTTAACTGGATCCTGATCATTCTTGATCACAAGCCCTTACATTATGTCAACCAAATCCAAAACAAGCCAAGCTGTTTCTCACTGCACCAAAAAAAAAAATCCCAACCTGCTACAAAATACAGAGAATGAGCTTGAAAAAACCCCCTTGGATTGTAGATCTGTGTGATCCAGAAAGCTGAGGCCTCCAGACTCTGAAGTGTCTGAACTGAAAAGGAAATACACATGGTCATTTCCCTTGCACCAAAAAGGTCTGGATGCTGGCACATCCTGATCTGCGAGTACCACGGCATCCTGGAAGTGACAGAGGAACCAAGTCAGCCCCATCCAGCATTTGGCTCCCAGTGATTCCACAGCACGAACAGCAAACAATGCAGTTGCTCCTACTGCACCAGAACATCCACAGCCCAATGCCTGCCCACAGATGCATGCTGCAAAAATCTACATCCATACTGGATCCTACCAGCTTTTGGCCCCTGAATCCCAAGCTGTGTCATCTGAATTGAAAATAAGTACAGCCTTTCTGGGGCTGGTGACAGCCCTTAGCCGCAAGAGGGGAGTCCTGGGATTTTGCTGGCTTTTAACCCTAGCCACCCAAATTATACTTGCAGAGAGAGAGAGATGCAGATGCAGAATGTAGTAGCTCTTTGTGTGTCAGAAATGCATGCCTGGATTGTCTTGTGGAATACAGCTGCATTAGAAAAAATTAACCCACATGGCTGGATCATAACAATGTTTGGCCCCAAACCAAATTGTATTAGCAAAAAAGGCAAAACAACTCCTTCTATTTTACCTGGCAAAACCACGGCCCATAACCACTGGGATTTGCAGCTATGGAAGAGTATCTGTCCCATTAAACCATTTTTGGTGTGAAATGTACTGTATTCTTTAAACCCCTTGCAGGATTATGAAACCAGCAAAGAAAAGTCACTCATCCAAACCATAAAGGTTACAATCATCTGCATCTAGTGAACCAGGTCTATTGCAAAATTTCAGTGTTGTGTTATGAATGTTAACTGTATGTGGAAAGCTCTAGCTAAACTTAATTGATTTACTGAAACACAGGACTGGTTTAATTTTTTTAGCAGTAACTTCCCTTTGTTATTAATAATAACGGCCAGTATTTAAGCGTCTAAGGTTTTTTTAAAAACAGATCTGTACAGATGGATCCACTTCTATAACCGGATTTTTCAAGCAACTACATGTCAGTAGATAAGAAGAATTAGATGTTACAGTGGGCCTGGAGCAGCCATACTCGTTGTCTGTTCAGAGACAAAATTTAGAGGTTTGTGGTCAAAAAGCTGTTGGCTCCTATAAGAAGATGACGAACAGGTTTCTTGTATCACACCCACACAGAGACGAGAGTGCACCTGGATTTCTTTGTCAATTTTTAGCATCAAGTCCCAAGCTGAAGGATGAGAACAGGGAACAGGCCTAATCTTACCAAAGATATATTTTGGCTGATTGTTGGATTTTCTATTTAAGCACAAGAGTCCGCTAAGTTTATTCTCTATTTAGATTGAACTGGAAAACAAAACTGTTCTCTATCTAAACACCCATTTTAGACAGAACTTGAAGACTGGGGATAAGAGAAAAATGGAGGATCCAGCTACTAGAACTGCTTTTCTCATGATACTGGCTAAAGATACGTGAGGGGATGAGAAAACAATATAATGGAATCACACCAACATTTCTTTTCATGTTAAACATTAGGATTACAGTCCAAAGAGCCAAGATTTGGTTGGACACAGGGAGGTCCAGGTGCCACACACCCCATGCCAGGTTTTCCCATCACATCCCAAGACAGTAAGACAGTTTGGGGCAGGGGGACTTTTGTACCTGGAGAAGCCAGACTTGTTCCCTCTTCTCATTCTTAAACATGGGTTTGAAAGCCAAAAATTGACATTCAGTTCCAGGTTTTATCTTTTTCTCTGGAAAGGCATTTCAGTGGCAGTTTCTATGCTTTTTTTCTTTTTTTTTTTTTTGCTTGCATTTGTAGCTTTATCAGAGGGCAGTCTGTATCTTTCTGCAAGTCACCTTAAACACATAACTGTAGGAGAAACTGTTGGATTTTAGCCCCACTTTAACGCTTAGAATTAAACATTTTTCTCCTTCATCATCATTATTCCCTTCTTTTCAGGAGGGGCACAATATTGCTTGCCGCAGGCATTAGGAACCTTCCCTGTGTCTCTTCCCGGGATTATTACAGACAGCCCCTTTCTCAGCACAAACAGATCATTATTAAATTCTCTTCCTCCCACCCCACCCCCGCCTCATCACAGGGGGGAAAAAAGCAGTCCTTGTCGATCTTCAGCTGGAAGAAAGACATTAAAAAAAAAAAAACCCACAACCCTCCACACACACTCGGGCACGCGACATGGAAACCGCTCCCGACAGTGAATTAAGGGCATCTCAGCACAGGGAGCGAATTCACGGGTCTTAAATTAATCAGGGAGTGAAAACGCAGTTTCAGCGGCGGATTGAAAGCGCAGGCTTTCTTTTCTGCGGGTTACGATTTCAGTGATCCAGAGAGAAAGCTAAAGCACACGGGTGCACAGGAAAAATGTCTGAAGGCATGGGACAGAGGAGCGGAGCCCGGTGAGTCTGCTCAGAGCCAATTCCTTGTGACAAGCCGTGCGCTGCCTGCCAGACCTCACTGCGGGCGGTACCTCGCAGCCAGGGCCAGTCTCCTCTCCGTTCCCTGCCAGCATCGTCTCCGCTCTCCTGAGCATCCTCCAGCGACCATCGCCCACCGCCTCTCCAGAGAGCTCCAGACACAAAGGCAAAGCGAGAGCCTGTACAAAGGTAC
This sequence comes from Monarcha castaneiventris obscurior, assembly GCA_026261815.1. Lineage (NCBI taxonomy): Eukaryota > Metazoa > Chordata > Aves > Passeriformes > Monarchidae > Monarcha > Monarcha castaneiventris. The sequence goes on from JAMPIT010000884.1 coordinate 2,994,740, forward strand.
ACAGAGGTGGGGTCTGGGGCTAGGAGGTGGGGGAGGGCAGAGTAAATGGACAACCAATGGCAATTTCCTTTTTTTCGTCGGTTTTTTGGGGTGTTTTTGCTTTAGTTTTTTGGGGTCTTTTCTACATCAAAATGACCTCCACCATATTTTTCTTTCTTCGTCTTTTTTTTTTTTTTTCCTTTTAAAGAAAAAGAATTCAGTGCCATCTAGTGGGGGAGGGGATTGAGCAAGTCAAGGTGCTGCCTGTTCCCACGGATCTGCACTTCTAATTCAGTTTTTCAACAGAGAGAGATGACCCTCAGTATTTCCCTGCTCTCTCTGTGATCTTCACCTCCCCAGAGGTGATGTTTAATTTACATGGGCTCCAGCCTTCATTCTTAGAAAAGAATCACTGACTGAAGTCACAGGAACTCGTCCTGGTGTTGTATTACCTGAAGCAGTACTGGCTCTGGAGGCAGTTCGCTGCCTTAATTACAGGATTTCAAACACAAGACAGTAATCAAACCAAACACAGATATAACAAATTATGTCTACTAATATTTTTTATCATTCCAGTGCACCTTGGATACTGGTGTACGTGAATCCTCAGCAAGCCAGCCCTTCTAATAACACAGCCATAAAAGACGCTACCATGGAAGCATCTTATGATAACTCCCACAAACACTTGACCCATCATTCGAACAGATTTTGGGTATTCAGGTGGCTCAGAACCAAGCAGAGGCTCTATAAAGGAAGAACAGGACCACAAAACACCATATAAAAGTTTGTAATCTAAATCCCAGGAATTAACCAGTTGTCAATGTCCCTTCTATTTATTTTTTTAATAGAAAATGAGTTTTTCAAAGGGAAGCATCAGCCAGCTGCATAAACATGGGCTAGCAACACACACATACACACACAGAGACACAGACAATGGGCACACAGCTGTCTACACACTCATGTGTAGCTGTGCACACACTGATATCGAGCTGCACACAACAGCTGGATGTCCTCTGCCCTCCCCACCAGCAACTCCCAAAAGAGATTAGTATTGCTCTCTCTAGAAAAAACCAAAAAAAACAAAAAACAACCCACCACCAACATTTGGACTGCAAAGTTAAGCAAGTTAGCGAATGCCAGATTTAAGATCACCCATGGAACATTAATTTGTCCAGCATGCAAACACACTGTGATACAATCTTTAATAACATGATTTCTGTTTCCATGGGTCTCCCATTTTTTACGGTGCAAAGGATAAATGTTGCTCACTTAATGAACACTATTCAAATTTTCTCCTATCCTTATCATCCAATGTGTGGTGCATGTACTATTTATTGCAGAGCATCCAGATCTTGCATTGCATACAGAATGATTAATTTCCTCATGAGCTTTTCTATAATGGTGCTCTAATGGTAGTGTTGGAGGGCTGGGGTTTTTTTACAAACATCAAGGAACTTATCTTCACAGCTCCCTGCTGAGGGACAGAGATAAAAGGCAGTATTTTCAAACATGTCAGTGTATTTTGGGTACTCTATTAATGGAGCTTAGAACCTGAACTTCCAGACTACTCAGCACCTTCCTTCCTCAGAGAGCAGCTTGCAGACCCTCTGGCTCTAGACACAGTGGACAGTATTTCCACAAATTAGTGCATGGGTGACTGCAGGTGGATACACAGAAAATGGACACCACATGGATAGAAGTTGGGAAGAATGTCATTTTTTTCAGTCACTGAGCTTCATAACAGTAACTCTCAGAAAGGGTGAAATAAAATCCAATTTTCAATTTCAATTCAAATGCCCATGACCATGACTTTTCCTACTGTATTCATCTGCTAGGCTCCATTCACAGCCTCCAAACTTTCCACCAAACAGCCACCATCTCAGGAGTGCAGAGTCCTGGTTCATCTGCCATCTACCATGATCTGGGCAGAAAGCAGGATGTGATCATATATTTTACCTGATGACCGTAAGTCACAAGTGAATGGCAATCCATGAGCAAACTTAAGTCTGGTGTTTTCTTAGAATCTTGATTTACTGACCTGAAGTTGTGACAAACAGGGGAAGCACACATGAACTGAGTCAGAATTGATCAGGGGTCAGGAGCTGAATGGAGTGAACCATCAAAAGAACAGATTTGGTTTTGGAGGAAGCAAAATGTATTACTGGGCAGAAGACAGGAGGACAGGAAGGTGAGAAGTCCTATATCATATTTTTCAATAAAGCAGGGGGAATGGCCAGCACCAAATGGCCTCACACAGAGACAGGTAAATGACAGTACACAGATAAAAAGAACCACAGTATAATGTTGTTTTTCCAAACAACAAAACAAAACAAAAGACTGGTGGCTTTTCACTAAAATTGCTTCCTCCCGTGAAAACTTACTCTTCATTATTTAGCTGTCAGCTGTCAAAACCACATCACTGTTAACCACCTAAGGCTGCACTGTGGACACAGCTATGTATGACAATCACTGCTGCTCATGAGAACATCTCCAAGAATGCTTTTAAGCTCAGACAAAACAAGGATGAACTATTTCAAACAGAACTTTTCCCTAAGCTTCCCAGTGTGGACATCATGCTTGGAAAATGTCAGCCCAAGAACGTAAAGTGTAGCAGAGCTATAAGCTTTTCCAAAAAAGAAGGCCTTGTAGGTAAACTCAGCCTAGTGAAGACATCATCCCTGCACCCCTGCACTGCCTCCACACAGCCCAAGTGTCCATGGGCACTGTGGTGCACTGCAGAAGGATCTGGGGATATAGCTCCACCTCTGATTGCCAACAGCTTTAGTTTTTTTCAGCCAGGTGGTAGGATCTAAATGTAGATCATGCCACATTTAATATGTTGAGTTCTAAAGTAAAATACTGGGGAAAGACATTCCTGTCTCCTGAGTCCTGACTAAACAGTCAAGTGCTTCCAATAGCAGAGGAGCAAGAACAGATTTAAGAAAAAGAAAAGGCCTAAGCTGTATAGGTGTAAGCCTCTACTGGAAGAGAGTTCTGGTAGGAGACAACTCAACTAAAGCACAAGGCAATATTTAGCCCTCAAGACTCTTTCAAATTCATCCCCCTACAAGAGAAAACAGATCTTAGCCCCTGCATTCACAAGCAGAGATTCAGCTCCAACCTGCTGCTCTCTGAGATCACAGCAGTCACTCTGTGTCCTCCTGCTTATTGTCTTGCCAGCTTGCTAGTCAACATCTTCATATTCTACACCTTCTTCTCCTCTGAGCTTTCACACGAGCAGACTTGTTTCCCCAAAAGCCTCGCTACGAGGATTGCTGTTTCATACAAGCCCATCTCTGCTTCCCCCTGGTTACCTTTTGGATACATCAAGCCCAGCCTCCCACCCAAAATCCTGCTACAGGAAAAATCCATCGCCTGCTGCAGTGAGGAAGGTGACATTGCTTTGAATGCAGCAGTTGTACAGCAAGGTCACTTGCTGCCTAAAGCCAGCTACAAAAGCAAGATGGCTCTCAACATCACCACCATTGGGCTCAGCTGAAAACAGGAGATATCACTTCATTAAAATTCATAGATCTTGTGACTCTTATAGAAATAGCAAGATGAATCCAGGATGGCAGAGACGAGATATTAGGGCCAAAGAGTACTGATTGAGAGCAAAAACTCAGACTTCTGTCTGCCAAAAATAAGCATATTTGGTAAGAAGCAGCTTTTATTCTTAAAGTTACATCTAACACATTGATTTTCAATATATTAAAACCTGATTAATTCTGGTTTTTCTGAACTGCATCAATATGTAGTTCATACAGGCAGCCTAATATGAAGGTGCATCTGCAGTACTGTTAGTTTGCTTGACATGGCAAGTCCCACTGCACAACCTTCCCTAAACTTCTGACAGATTTCAGAATGCATTGTTCATTCCCTGACAGATTTTTGGACATGGTTTCTATCAACAGTGTTTTGTGAACTAATTCAATGAAAGACAAAGCCACAGCCTCTGTAGATGGATAACATGGTGTTTCATTGTGGGTGTATCACATCTGTGATTGGGTCCCAGCTACCAATTCAATTCGTTGCTTCTTTTAGTCACAAAAGTAAAACAAGGATTAATTAAAAATCAGACTTCATCGATCATAAGAAACCATCACAGAAGCAACTGGAGAGAAAACCAGAAAGCAAAACAAAAAAGGCACCTGCTTGGAAAAACTATATTCTCTAAAAGCACTCCTTCATTTTGGAACCCGACTCAGAAGCAAGACCTCAATCTTCATCTATTCTATTTGGCTGTGAAGTCCCAGCAGAGTAGATTAATTTAAATAATTTTTTTTAAAGGCATATACACATATATTTTGTGCTGCTGTAAAAGCAGCTGACATCTAGGATGATAAACTCTCTATTTAGATACAAGCATGCTGCCATCTTCAACAGTTTTGCATTTACTTCTCTTCACTTATTATCACCAAATATATTTGTACCAAAATAAAGTAGTTGGTTCTTCAGATTTCATCCATTTGTACAGTTCATTTTCCCACCTCAAGCTTTAGAACTGTGATATCACAATTACACCTCATACTCTGAAGTTGTTCCAGGGAGAACTACTGGGCCCTGAAAGACAGGCATTTATTCCCTTCTGCTGCAAAGGCCTTCAGTGAGTACCCACCAAAGAAGAAACCATGGGGAGTACCAAGCTTCAATGACCATACCCTGATCATCTATGATAAAGAAACTGGCCTGCAAGAAGTTACTTCTCTTGTTTCCAGAGAAATAATGTTTCCAGGAGTAAGGAACAAAATTTCCCAGGGACAAAAAAAAAAAGAAAAAAGAAGACAATTTGGGACTCACAGAGATAAAGTCTGAAGAAGGAATTTTTCTCAGGAAAAAGGGAACAAATGTCCAGAAAGCATGTGTAGGAGCACGACTTATTCAGCCTGGGTACTAGCAAGGTCAGAGAGAAAGAATGAACTAAAAAAAGCCTCTGCAGAATGCTTCCACAGGCTGAAGCAACTGAGGCTGAGAAGTGCAAGCAGGATTGATTATGATTCTCTAGACAGGCAAATTCTAAAACAGAGAACATCTCTGGTTACATAACTAGCAGCAGCCTCATGTCACCCACCAGGACTGCAGTAAAGAACTCCAAACTAAAACCAAAAAAATTATCTTTTTCCATAACTCTGCCTTCAAAAGACTCTGTGAGGGGGAAAGGCTGATCACTGATGTTTAGGTCTACAGAGAGCACTACTGAAATGAGGGGGTACCTGGGAATCCACACACATCTTGGAAAATTTGCTGACTTACAAATCAAGGCAGTCAGAGCGGCTAACCAAAGACCTAACCATGTATCCTGTGCTCAGCATTGATCACAATACCCTAAGACAAGAAGGGAGCTAAACCAGGAAAACATGGAGAGAAATCTCCATTGAAATGCACTGCGGAGGGCTGTGAGCCTTTGACTCAGGAGTCCTCTGCCCTCCTTTGGAGGAGAGAAACCTGAGGGCAAAAGGACTCAGAGATAGGACTTTTCTCTAGGTTATTGGGACAAAATGAACCACCCCCAGCATGCCTTGTTTCCATATGGCAATACCTTGTATCCAGTTGGTAAATTGGTTTCTACCCCACCCCCTGCCTTTCCCATAAAAAGGCCCTGGGTCTGCCCTGAATCAGGGAGCTGCTGTCCCTGGCCTCCCCTTCCCAGGGACTGCTGGACAATAACGCTCCTCTGTGGCACTGCCACACACGGCTCCTGTCTCTCTGTCCCCGAGTTTGCCTCGGGTGATCTCACACAGAGCTAAATCACAAGAGCTGGAATCACTTGGAGCTGAGAAATCGCTGCACTGCTGAGATCACCGCTGTGCAGGGAGGCTGCCTTGGCCCCTAGGAGAGCTGTTCCTTGCAGGACACTCTTTCTAGGAAGGTCCTGGCTTCTGGTGCCTGACCAGCATCAAACCCCCTGTGACAATGCACCATAAAGGTCAAGAGGGATATACAATATCAGCATCTCCTGAAACTCAAGGGAGCCAACAGCTCACAAACCCAACAGGTCTAGATCCAAGACAGTATCTCGAAAAGAGTTCAGCTTGAAGAAACAGAAATGTGAACTCAAACAGACCCAACTAATCTCCTTGGATTTTCTGTTTAAGAGATTGATGTGTTCCTGAAAATTCTATTGCTGGAACATTTTTATTCACTCTGTTTTCACACTTGGTTGAACAGAATTAGAGATGAACAGTTTTTTGACCCCATTTGAAGGCCTTGGTGGATGTCCTTTCAGATGAGGGTTGCAAGGAATGATGGAAGAGAAACTACAAGAGCTTTTATCAGCAGTGAGCCAGATGTCTCCATTATTTCTTCTCTTTTTGCTGACTCTGTCATTTTAATATTTTTCCTTTTTTTCCTCCCCTCTGCAATACTCTGTTCCAGCCAAAAAAGATGTGTCTTTGTTACTGTTGCCTTTAAAAGTTTTATGTGCACATTGTTAGTAAAGTAGCAACAACACTTCTGTAGTATGTTTTTCACTAGGGGAAGCTGAAGCATTTTATAAGAATCAATTATTCTTCACAACCCATTTCTGTAGCAGACATTATTTTTCCCAGTTTACAGAGGGCTGAAATGGCAGATAGGTTAATTAACTTGCTTAAGGTCATCCAGTGAGTTAGCAACGGAGCTGCAAAAACCCCCAAGATTCAACAATTCACATTCCCAAACCCTTCATCTAACCACTGAGAAATATCACTTCTCTTCAGTCTTAAGTACTTCATTGAAATCTATCACTGACCACTTATTCTGACACATTGTTGAGCTGCACATTAGTCAGCCTAAATGACAAACAGGTAAGTGTATGGAGATCCACAGCATCCTCCACCCCTTGCCTGTTCAGCCTCATGCAGCGCCCGCTATGCCGGACAGTTCACCTTCCATTAAAAATGGATGTGGTACAGTTCTCCTGCAGGGCTGCCAATACCATCTCAGGCATCACTCCCAGGGCACTGCACGAGAGACAAACAGCCCTGGCTCTCTTTCCCCAGGAGGAGGGAAGGCTGCCTCAACAGGCCGGCTGTTGGGGAAAGCAATAAACTCAAGATGCCAACTGGCTTGGAAAAATAATTTGTTTTTCTCTTATGCTGCATCTCCCTCCGAAGAGTTCCCAGTGTTAGATAGCTGGAGTGGCAGTATTTAACAGCAACATCTTTGTGGGTTTCGCTCTGCCATTAGTTTGATGAGTTACTTTAAAGTCAAAATATCCTTCAAATGCCCACCCAAAGTCTGTCAGTCTCTTAACACTACACATTCTCTCCAGAGGGATTTGCAATGCAGATGTCTCCGTGGCTCAGCACGAATTGCTGTGCAACAAAATACAGTTGAAGTTTGCCAATTAATCATGAACACATAATGAATAACAAATTATTTCTAAACACGTTTGTAGCCAATGCAGTTTTAACAAATGCTCATAGGGTCCTTCTGCTTACTCAGATGAAGATGGTTTTGTTCCCTGATGTCAGTATTTATAAGAAGAAAATGTTAGAGATGATCTTACAGCACGATAGTTCTAAACATAAGACTTAGGAGTGAAGTTGCTCACTTTGTCATACAGGTACTACTCAAATGCCTCATTTCCAAGATCAAATGATACAAGTTCAGATTCTTCTTTCCTCTAAATGTCAATAAACAAGCACCAATGAGCAAACTGTCACCCTGATGGTTTTTTTCTTTCTGGATATACGTTTGCCTTCTCAGGACAAACAATGGATCAAGTGTTGCATTTTGTCAAAATTTTGCCTTAAAGCTGTCATTCAGTTATAACTAAAATACATACACAAGATTAATTAATCAGACAAATAATTCCATATCACCATTGATCAAATAATATAATTCCAGACAAAATTACTGTTAACTATTTGTAAGGTCTTTATTGTACTTTATCATGAGGTCTCTTCCTCTTTTTTGACTTTTTGCTGCTTTGCATGGGTTCCATGCATGTCTCTCCATTCCCTTGATTTCTTTCCTCCACAACAGCTGCTGTACAGAGAATGCCCATGTTTGTCTTCTACCCCATGTCAACTCACACTCCTTTAACTCCTTTCTAGGGTTTTCAGCTTTTTTGCTCACCCATCTCCCACTGATTTTCTTGCAAATAATTGCTAACAAGTCCAAACACTTTGCTCTGCTTGCAACACAACACTCAAGAGGATCTAATCTAATTTCATAGAATTCAACTCATCACAAACGCATTCCTGTAGTCAGTCTCTGCTCATCCTTCCATTCCCTGTTATTATCAACCCTTAGCATGCCGAGTCTAATTTGGACTGTGAAGACCTCAGAGTGGGGATGTTGAGTTTACAGTCCCTGGCAGAATCTAGGGACACACAGTGTCCCAGATAAGGTGAGCAAGACCTTTTTGGCTCCATGGACTGCAAACCAGACCATTCTCTGTCTCTGCAAATTCGCAGATGTGTTGAGTTGTTCTGTTGACTGATGTGACCCTGATTTTCCATCCCGAGTGTCTGCACGCTGCCTTACTGGCACGCTAACCCTGGCTGGGTGCTCTGCAAGCAATTCTCCTCACAACCACGGGAACAACACTGCTACAATGACATAAATAGGCTTCTGCAAGCGCACATTTCTACTTAGATTAATTAATAATAACAATGGCTGACAGGAGAAACAACTGAGCAAAAAAGGTAGAAAAATTTAACTAATGCAGACCTGCTCATATCTGTGCTTCCATCACACCAAAAAAGCCATGCTGGAGCCTGCAAGCATAGGCAGCAACAATACTTTGAGGGAAAGAAGATGTTTTCCAGTGGCCTATACGCCAATTTTCAGAGTGTGGGTAACATGCAAGTAGAGTATTTTCATTGATGAGGAGGAATGAGATCGAACTGATGTAATTAGTGAATCAGGCAGGATAATTTACCAAAATGGGATATTAAAATAATTCACTCCAATCCTTTTAACATAAATAAAGAAATTTGAAGACTGAGAAGGTAAAAGTGCATATGAAACCACCATCATTATTTTAGAGATGCACAGACACTAACTGTTCCAACTAACCCTATTGAGGAGGGGTGGAATGGAATGGGGATGGCTGCAGAGAATCAGGCTGCTTATCCCTCCAATGGACAAAAAGTGTGCTCAGTTTGAAGCTGTGTGAGGAAAAGGCCCCAATAGCCAGAAGCCATGTGCCATTACACTTCCTAAAAACTCATTTTCTACGACAGAAGTTATTCCAGTCTGCATGGAAGATGTATTTTTGAACTCATAATTTTTAAACAACTTAATCATGGAGCAAAAAGGGGGTGGTTGTTTAAGAGCCAGCAATCATAATTTGATAATAGCAAGGACATTTGTTATAACAAGGAAAACGGATAGTCCCAGTCAGAGAAATTCTCTCTCTCTCTCTCTCTCTCTCACACACACACACACACATACAGACAGTTCAGGAAGACCTTCTCCATCAAGATGGGAGAAATGACGAGAAAATTGCAATTCAAAAATAGAGATAGAAATGTAAATGAGAATACTTATGATCTTACTCCATAAAGTCATGATTGCTTAATTAACAAAATGGCCAATTTCAGATGAAGGACAACTTTGTCCCCGCAGCAGGGTGAAGGAAACACTCAGAAGTTAAAAGTATGGTATAGAACAACATAGAAAGGCAAAAATATAGGAAAAAATGTTCTGTTAATACAAAAAACTAAGACTATAGAAAGTGCATAAGTGCTGTGACTACAGAAAGCAAAATGAGGAGTGCAACAATGCTAATGCACATCTAGAGATGGTTAAGCAGCGCAGAAATGGCAGAAATGCTAAAAACCTCTATTTCCTCCTCAGAAAGATTAAGGAAGAGGCACTTTTCTTATCAAGTAGGAAAAGAAAAAAAAAAAAGAAGCACTTTTCAGTCCATTAGTCAGTAATGAAAATGGTAAGCAGGATCTACCAGAGCAAACATTTTAAAATTAGGGTATTTAGAGAACTTTTATAGGACAGTGTTTGAATAACTGGCTAAAGAAATTCCAAGAATGTTAATTCTTAATCACAGAAACATAGAAAGGCTTGGGTCAGAAGGGACCTTGAAGATCATCTAGTTCCAATCCCCTCCCTGCCACAGGCAGGGACATCTTCCACTAGATCAGGAATATAAAGGAAATTAGAGGATCATGCCAACATTCAAAAAGGATAAGAAAGAGGACTGGGTTGCCCAGGCCACGAGGCTGCTCTTCCTGTGACAAGCACGGAAAATATGACAGAAAATTAATCAGGGAAGGACGACAGAATAACAATTTGTTCAATGCTTGGCAGAATCTGCTCTTCTAGAAAACAGGCCAAGCCAGACAAACCCAATTTCTTCCTTCCATGGCATTACACGTTTGGCATATAAATGCAATCACATAATTGTCATTTACTCAGATGTTTGCACAGAGTCTGATTTAGCACCTCCTGGCACTGATTAAAAATTAGCATAAATCAAGCCCTGCGAAAGCTCATGTCTAGTGGGATTGGCAGAGGCCAAAGGGGTGCTGGGGGAAGCGTAGCAGGGTCAGGTGCAAATCCATGTGCCTCAGGGGCTCCCCTGGGCTCAAACCCCTCTCCAGGTTTGGGGCTCAAAGCTGAGTGACCAACTCACCAACTTCACCAGTATCAAGAGACCAAGAGGACACTTGTGCTGAAACACTGAGATTGTGCAGGTGAATTTGCCAAGGCAGATATATTTATGCAGCTGAATAACCATCCTTGAAAGCAAGCAGCAGGAGGGAAGCAAAAGTTATGAGGCTAAGGACTGGCAAGGAGCACAGGAGACATGCGCCCTGAATTTGGAGTAGAGAAACAATCTCTCCAAGTGGTTTGGAGACACAGTGAACGATAAACATTTGTTGCTCCCAAACTCTTTATCTCCTTTCAGTAAAATTAGGTTTTGACATTTGTCCCCATTTGTAGCCTGGTCAAGGCCATGAGTGAAGGCACCCGGCTTTCAGCTCTTTATGGAAACTCATGCCTTCTCCCAAGAGTAAAACCAACTTGGTTTTATTAACTTGAAATTAACTCGCACTCTTATGGGGCAAGGCTGCTGACTGGACATGTCCGTGTGGACATCTCACACCACCCTCCCCTGGCAAAACCAAAGAATAAGGCTCTATGTAGACTTGTCATCAGCTTTTAATGAGGATAACCGCCTTTCTCATTTCATTATTAGATTTAAGCATGTAACTACAAAGCTGCTTACATTAGAGGGGAGGGAACGAAAGAGAAGAAATCACAACGAAAACGTTCTTGACGCAATAGGGTGTGTGGAGTGTGGCATTTTGGATTGTACTGTGGACAGAGCGGTGATCCTTGCGGGTCGCTTCCAGTTCGGGATATTCTGTGATTCCGTGACTCCCCGACCGCAGGGACAGCACCCCACGAGCCGCTACCGCGCGCAGGGAAGGAGGAGAAAGAGCAGAAGGAAAAAATACGATGAGGAAGAAGATCCCTCCCTTCGCCGCCTGTCCCGCCCCTCACGTCACCCGTGCGCGCCGCCGCTCCTCAGGCCGCGGGTCAGCGCGGGGTGAGCGGGGCCGAGCGGGGCAAGGGCGGGGCAGGAGCGGGGGTACGGGGCCCCGGGGTGCCGAACGGGGCAGGAGTGGGGGTACGGGGCCCCGGGGTGCCGAACGGGGCAGGAGCGGGGGTACGGGGCCCCGGGGTGCCGAAAGGGGCAGGAGCGGGGGTACGGGGCCCCGGGGTGCCGGGCGGGGCCGTGTCCCTGGGAGCCGCAGGGAAGCGGGGCCGGCGCGGGCTGAGGCGGCCCGGGTTGGCCTCCGTGGCGGCCCGGGCTTCCCCGTGTGCTCGTGGGAAGTAACGCGGGGAAAAGAGCGTTCTGCTGGCGTGTTCCAAGTGAGAAGGGAGCGGTCTGAAACAAGCTGGTGGGTCGGGAGTAAAAAATAACCCAGCCTGGGACGGGAAAGCTTGGGTTTGGGTGGGAGTAAGGAGCCGGGAGCAGGTGGAGCGGCAGCACTGAACACTGTTTTTGGTGTAGGTGTGTTAATCCCCAGAGGGCGACCCTGAAGATATCATTGCTGGAGGTGACAATAACAAAACTGCTCTGGTAACATCTCACAGAATTACCATAGAACAGGCATTGGATAGCTCTGGCTCTTGGGAGTCTGCAGCCTTTGCTTCGCTTTTCTCTCACACGTTCTTAGGATTAATGGAGGTTTCCAGCCTTGGCTTGGGATGTTAAGATTCCTTTAGCGATTCAGAAGTGAAAGTCAGGTTCCTCAGACCACAGATTTGCATTGTTCAGGAGCTAAAGGTATTTTCCTTGTAAGGCTGCAGTAAGTAGAGATTAAGCAAGCAGTGTGTTTGAGTCTGGTGATGAAGAGGTTGGGGGTCAATTTGTTGCTTTGTCTCTGAATGTAGGAATTAGTTCTGAAAGAGATGATTTAGCAAAACTTAGTGATTATTTCCCCCTGTAATAGATGCTGAAGTTGAAGTGCTGCCCAGCAATCGTTAGAGCTTCTGTCATCTCACAACAGGCCTGCTGCCTTAGCTTGAGGTCTCTGATGCTTTGCTTTCCCTTTTGTTACTTTTTCCATTACTCTCTCTTCTCAAATTACTTGTATTATTTTCGTGCTTGATATTTTTTTTCCTACTTCCTTTAGAGTGCTTTGCTAACAGGAGTAAATCAAAGCAGGTCCTCCAATGGGCAGATATATGTAAGTGAGGTTATGAATACTTCAAATTTGTGTTATTAAACAACAGATGCTGTGTAATCATACTGAAGTGGACTTAGCACTGTCTGGCTGATGACTCTTACCATGCTCTTTAATTTGTTATGCTCATCTTCTGGAATCAGCTGTGCAATGTATTTTAAAACAAGAATTTTAAACTTTAACCTCAGTGTAATGCTCTTGAACAAACCTGCTTAATTTGTCTGAAAACTTACGTTATCACTCATTAAAAAATGCAAAGTACAGACAAGATACAACTTCAGATACAAGATTGTGGGATCCCTATTTTTGTCTACTACAACCCATTCTGCAAAGAAAGAGTAATGAAGACTTAAAAAGGGGAGGGTTCAAAAAGCTGAGAGAACACCCTTCTCATGCCACTTTAAGAGAGTGGATGTTGTCTGGTAGCCTAATAATGTTGGGTTTGTCTTCAGGACATTTTTGTTTTAGAGGTGTTTAGGTGAGAGATGACTGAAAGAGAATGGGAAGCTGCTGATGGATTTTCTTGGAGAAAATAATCTGGCATGGGAAAACTACTTTTTACCTTTCAAAAAGCATAGTCATGAGAGACTGAAAAGAGAATGGAGAAAAAGCTGATGGAGGTGATCAAGGGAAGGGAATTGAGATGGGAAAGATCTGTGTGATTCATGTAGAGAAATATGATTTGTTTATAGGCCATTGTTGTTAGATGGATTATAACAGTGTTTTAAATAGGGTGAGAAATTTTCATGAGGAAGAACTTCCAGGTTGTTTTCTCTGCATGTCCAAGTGGTGCCTTCCCTTGTGCTTCGTAGCAGTCGGTGGTGTTGTACAGGTGCTGTTTTTGGCAGAGCTCACACTGTAATTGTTCCTGTGGCTGGAATTTAAGGGTTGTCTTCAGCAAGCTGAGAGGGATCTGCTAATAAACCATGCTAGCCATGGCAAATTGTGGTGCAGCGTAGTTACTTTTATAGCTGGTATTGCTGTCTGTAGGCTGGGAATTGTACCTGAATTCATGTCAATATTCTATATGTGCAGGATTACGTACTGAGGATTTTATGCAAGCAATGTGTGATGTCAAATGAGTGATCAGTGTATGATACATTCTTTTGTTTGCCTTTAATTCTGGGATAGCTTGTTCTACTCAGCCATCTTAAGAGTTGTGGCTCTTCTGTTTCCTTTTGCAGGAAGGTCGGTCTGTCTGTGTGCCCACCGTTCCTGGGGAGATGTCCAATGTTTCCAGCTATGCTCTGCGGATGGCCCGGCTGAGTGCCCAGATATTCGGGGATGTTGTCAGGCCAACCGACTCCAAATCCATGAAAGTGGTGAAGCTGTTCAGTGAGCAGCCCCTGGCCAAGAGGGAGGAGGTGTACAACTGGTACCCCCCTCACAACACCTACTATGCCCTCATGAACAAACTCCGCTTCTTTGGGCTCTACAGGTGCTTCCTGGGCTTGTAGGGTGGGAGCAGGACTGGGCTGGGAAAGGGGTGGGTGGGAGTCTTGTTGCAGTTGGGGTGGGTGGGAGTCTTGTTGCAGTTGTTGTCCTCAAGGGAAAGAGGAGGAAAGGAAGTGTTTAGTTCTGAATATGGTACATACGGAAATAGGCACTTGATTGTTGCACTCAGGGCAAGGAGAGCGAAGTGATTGCTGTCTAACTTTTACCAGAATTGGAATCTTTTGAGAGAAAGACTTGAGGTGTAGTTGTGGGCAAGCAGTTACCTAAGAAATAGTTCCTGCTTTGGCTTTGTGGGGAAGAGAAAAAAGCTTTCTCATAGACAAGAGATGGGTCTGCGGTTCTGAATATGGCAAATGAATGTGCTACAAAGAGGTGATGTTAACACCAGTCTTACCATATATTTCTCAATCACTCCATAGCTAATAAATGAAATTTAGAAAAGAAGGAAAGTCTCTGTTAGGCCAGAGTGCCTTTTTATTCTTTAAAACAAATTAAATTAAATTCAAATGTGATTTAAATAGTCTTGTTAATTCCAGCTTCATCCAAACCAGTTGTCTAATTTCTAAATTAATTTCCACAGTCTGTAGTAGGGAGAATTGCACTGCTGAAGAACATCAGCAGGAGTCAAATGCAGTTCTTCTACTTCAATCAGGTAGCACTAAAAAAGTCCTTAAAAGTGAGGTTGCAAACTCTGTATAGTCGAAACAGATGACCTGTTGCTAGTCTGACAATACTAACCATCAAGGATTGCATCCAGGATGCTCTTGCTGTCAGTGGGTGTGCCAACACTTTCTAGAATGGCTGTTTGTTTATGAAGAAAGCCTCAGTGTGATGCTAATGTTCTTTACTCTTCTCCTTCCCCTGTTAAGTTCCTTCTCTAGCTGCTCTGTATACAGAGAGTTGGTAGAGGATCAGGCTCACAGCTCAGAAATGTGTAAAGAAGAATCATAGGCTAATGGGGCCGGTAATAAATCACAAGCTTTTTGTTTCTATTTGGAGAAGTTGTGTTTAAAAATAGCAGTGCAGCTATCTTAGGCCACATAGGATGCAGTTACGATTTTTGAAAGTCACTTTGCACTAAAAAATTCAGGAACAGATTAATAGAACTTATTAGAACATGATTGAGGATTAATTATCTCTGCCAGCTCCTTCATCCTCCTTCCTGTTTTGTTCTCTGATGAAGATTCTACCAGTAGTGATGCCCTGTTCATAACTCATTCCTGAAGTCACCTGAGAGCAGTGCCATGTGCTGTAATTACTGCTCAGCATGGCCCTGTTTCCTTAGGAGCTAATGACCTGAACACAGGAACACAATGTGCTGTGGCTACACTGCTGAGCTGCGTAACAAGGGGGAAATTCTTATTCTTGTCTCTTGCTCATTTTTGCATTTTACTGCTCATTTAAACAAAGGGGATCAATACATGCAATTGAAATAATACATCTGTGCACACACCATATGTTACTGAAAAGGACAACCCTCTTAGTTCTGAAAGTATGAGAGGAAATCTCTCGTGTTATTATTCAGTGATACTGCCAGCAATAACATGGAATACTAGCTTATAGTTCAAAGAACCTTTCATATCTCTGCATCCCAAGAAAAAGAGTAAACTTTTTTCTTCCCCATCTAGGGATGAGCATCAGGACTTTAAGGAGGAGATGAGACGGTTGAAAAAGCTCCGTGGGAAGGAAAAACCAAAGAAGGGGGAAGGAAAGAGAGCTCTCAAGAGGAAATAGTGCTGTTTGAACAGTGTAACTGACTACTCTGGAAATGCTGGGGAACAGCTGGAGAAGGCTTGGCACGTGAGCTGTGTGTGGGGCACAAGAAACACACTGTGAAATAGTGGACTCCACCTTAGGAATGCACTTGGGTCTTTGAAGTTTTACTGGTTTTGAATTTCTGTACTTTAAATATACTGTATATTGTAACACAGTAATAAAAAAGTGCTCAGTGTTTTTCTTGAAACTGTTGGAGCTGCTTCAGTTTTTCTTGATCTCGAAATCTGCTTGTTTCTCATTGTCTGTTTTGCTTTCTTGTATTACTACCAACACTGTTCTGCATGTGGCCACAAAAAACCCAAGGATTCCTGCTTCTGCTGCTGTTGTCAGTCTTACCTGTTGTAATGAGTTTCATTTCAGGTAGCTCTAGTGCTAATTTTATTTTCAAGTTTTTTTAAGTTTTTAAGTTTTTTAAGTTGCTGTTACTGTTCTTCTCTGTTTTTCACTGGACAATACTTCCCAGACCACTGCCTGCCCACAGCACCCTCATTGTACCCTAAAGTTTTAGATACTACAACAGAAGAGGCTGAAATATTAATTAACTAAATCCATATAATAATGGAACTATTATATGCAATAATGAAATTTGAAATAGTTTTATTACGGTAAACTAATTTTGATTGCCTGGAAGACATGTATGAAACACTACCTAAGATGATGAACATTTTTATTAGCCTTCAGTAGGGGTTTTATCACTAGGCTTCTTTGGTTACTGATATTAATGATCAGTGGATCTACATAAATTCATAACACTCTACCTCACCAAGGTTATTAATTGAAGAGGCACTGATTGTGTTAAAAGGCGTTTCTGGTGAGCTGCATAGTTCTTGTTCAGTGTCCTTACTTCATGTTACCTGCTTTTCTAAGCTCTTAAGAGAAGCTGATTTTAGGATATCTGCAGTGTTGTGGGAGTTTTTACCACAGTCCTGAGTTCTTACCACAGTCAAAAAAGTGCTGTAGAAGTTAATATTTTATATGTATCTGCTCTGTACTGCAGTGGTAAGTTTCTTATTCTAATTTTAAATCCTTTTAGTAACTTGGAGCTTTTGCTCAGTTCTAATGTGCGTAAGACATTTTTGTGTTCCATGTGTTGTCTGTGGGTTGTGACCTGTGTGGTACTGAAGTCCCCAGAGCCTGTGATGGGCCCTCCGAGGAGTTCTTGGTTCCTGGGACGTGTGCATGCAGCTGAGGGGAAGGGGTCTGGTTCCCTTGAATTCATCTTTGGGAAGAAGGGCAGCATGCAGTTGCATAATAGGAGAGGGAATATCCAAGTAGAAAGGTTGCTGCTGCCTGACACTGTCTGGCTGTAAGTGTGAGGGGTGAAGTTGTTCAGTTGCTTGCTTTGGTGAAGAGAAAGAGCCATTCTGAACCTCTTCAGCAGAGCTACTGCAGCAGCTCTGCACAGCTCTTGATGCTATCTAAAATTAAATCCAAGATAAATAGAAATGTATTCCCTGCTATTTAAGATGAAAAATCAACAGCATCTCTTCTGGTGCTGTGAAACACTTAAAACTTTCACGGTATAAACAGGCAAGTGACCAAAAGTGTGCATGCATCAAAAAGGGAATTGTGGTTCTGTAAAGGAAGCTGCATGGCCTTAAACTTTGTGTGTGGGGAGAGAGTTGATTATGAGTACACATATAGCAATATATAAAATACTTACGCAACATGGTGAAACTGATGGAAGTGCCTGTGAAGTAAGAGATATGACACAAATGGACTGAACTGTTGATTTTCATCTTTTTTTTCTGCAGCATTTGCAAAAGCAAATTGACGGAGAAAAAAAAAACCAACCCACTTTCTGAAAAAGTTTAAGTACAAGAGAGGTTGGCCTGCGTAATTTTTCATGATTTTTCTTCTGTAGTACTCATTTGCTAGAACTTGATCTTTTAAAAAATGGCCGTTCCCTTCCCCTAAGACTTCACCCTAAAATGATGATGACTCAGCCAGTATTGGAGCATATCCTAGTGTTAGTATAATCCAATGCTTGCTGGGAGCATTAGCATAACTGTTTTGTTGCAGAAAATACAGCCTTCTCCTCTCCATAGCTGGGATAGAAACAGGCACTTTGCTGCCTCCCTTCTAACCTGTGCTCTGTCATTTAGGAATAGGCATGCCCTGAAGAAGACTACATGTTGTGAATCACAGGGACTAGACAGATTGGGAGCCAGTCCTGAAGCATCCCACGAGGCATTAATGCAGTAGGTGTATTCAGGAGAGGAAGGAGAGTTCCAGCCACGTTCTGAAGGGTAAGGATAGGAACACTTATGCTTTATACAGCCACTGGTATACTGGTGTATCAATTTTATGTACAAATGACCAAATTCAATTGAATCTTTATTTTCAGTTTTCCCCTTAAAATGATTTTTTTCACCATTGAAACTGCTGTGTCTTGTTACAAGAGTCACTCTTTTCCTGAGGGTATGAACTGACTGCCCTCAGAAGATGTTTAGATTGATGTTTCAATTCTTGATTGGAATAAACCTGGTTAGCTGACCTCCAAGGGACTAACTGAGAGTAAAAACTAACCTCTTCCCAATCCTGAGCAGCTTCATTTAGTGCCACTGTTTCCTTACTCTGCAGTGCTTTAGCTATGCCTGTCTTTAATTAGACTCTGGTATGATGTATTCATAGCTGCTGAGCACTGCTGTGATAATCACAAGCTATTTTGTAAACAGGCTGACCCAGTTGCTGTATATATCCTATAGGGAGTGCAGCTATTGCCAGAACCTCTTACTCTTGCAAGTCCTGCACACAGGCAGAAGCTCCCTGGCATGTACTTTGTAATGGTGGAAGGAAAAGAACCCTGTCTTGCTTTCTGGCAGAGGTACCATTGTGTTAAATAGGTGTGCTCTGCTCAGAAAAGTAATCACTTGAAAAAAGTTTCTCCTAATGTGGAGAGAGTCTGTTCCACTCATTAAACCAGCATGCTGAGTTTACACAGCTCAGTGAAATGCACCTGAGTTACTCTAAGGTTTTAGATAAATGCTTTGTCTTGCTTGCCTTTGCTTCCCCAAGAGCAAAATTAGAATAATGATCCCTTAGTGACCAGCGTCATGAGGTTAAGCTGCTTCTAGGATGGGAGTTTACCCCAGGAGAACCCTGTAAAGGGCAGCTTAGTCTGGCTGTGGTAGGACTTGTAGCTCTGTTGTATGCAATAGTTGAGGACATTTTTAACACCTAAGATAGGCTGTGGTATGTTACTGTGCTTGCTGTTCTGCTTTAGATGTTTAAAATGTCAAATGCTGAAAAAATCTTGATTTGGTCAGAAAGTAAAAATAAAAAAATCACAGTTACTTCCTAAACTATAAATATTTTTGAATATTTGAAGTATCTGTATATCTTCATTTACCACTTTGAGTTTGAAAGCTATTTTAGGATAATTTAGAAAAACAACAATCAACAAAGACTATATTTTGGAAAAGAATCACAAATCTGAAAGGCTGCTTTGATGAGGGAATGACTGCTGTCGTCTGTTTTTTCTTTATTTTAAAGCAGAAAGGATGAAATGCAATGAAAAAAATGCTATGGGAATCTCAGATCAAATCCCTTAAATTCAGTTCTCCTCTGTAACTGATTGTGGCACTTCTTGTACAATCCCTTGGCAGTAGATTCTGGAAACAAAATCCTTCAAGGGGACGTTCTCTGTTCATCATCTTGATATTGAGATGTGTGAGAGCAGAAACTCTTCCTGGTTAACCTCTTCTAGGGGCAACATAATTTCTCTAAACTGTCCAAACAACAATGGAAAACTCAAAGGTTCTAATAAAATTTTAAGAGAAAAAAAGAATGTATGAGGCAAGCTAGAGAAAGCAGAAATGAAAACAATACCCTTATCATAAATCCTAGAGGTATAACTTGAATTATGTGTGTGGGCCAGCTATTTAGAATGGATCTTTCTGTCCCTGCACAGCTGGGGTTGCATGAAAAAAGGTGGTTTTGTCTCTTCACTTCTTTCTTCTTTCTTTTCCTTGTCCTTTTCCTCAAGTGTAATAATAATAATAATAATAATTTCTTGAGAAAAGAGAGGAAGGAACAGACAGGAAAACATCTGAAAGAATTTCTTGAGAAGGCTCAGTCAGAGCAGAGCACAGTAATAGTGTGTTGAAATGGGGAAGAGCATAACTGTAGACAGATGTTAGAGGGACATCACCACCACAACACTGGCTGGGAAGTTGTTTAGGGTTGTCTAAGGGGATAAATATGAAGTCAACAGCATAATGATAATGACATCAGAGTGTCTTTATACATACTGTGTTTAATTGTTCTGGGCGGAATACTGGGGAAAATTCCACAAAATGAAATATTTAGAAAACTGAGAAGATTCCAAGAAGGAGGTGTGGTTTGTGTTGTCTGAGTCAGGCAGAGCTGGGCTGAGCCAAATGTTACAAAATATAGCACTGGGACCACTTCTCTTCTGGAACAGGAGGAGGCAGACTGGATGACCTAATACATTTTCTCATATCATAGCTAGGTCTGTGAAAAAAAATCTCACCAAGAGCTAAAAAAGGATTTTTATATCCATTAGGTTTTTTGTCTCTGCTTGAAAGTACTTCACTTCATCCCAGGGCTCCTAAAGCTGTTTGTAAATATTTCATAGAGTTCAGAGGGTCTCTCTCACTTCACTTGTTGTTTCTGTGTGTCTGGTGTTGGCCTCATGGGCTGCTTCAGTAAATAGCTTTTAATGGTATTGGGAGCAAAAACCGCCTGAGGTCCAGAAAGTCTAAAAGCCATCCCAGTGCCACACACTGTGGTTGGTGTGTTGCTGCAAATACGTAACCCTCACTGCATCACGTTCCTCTATTTCCACTACAGTCTGGACTGGATAAAAGTGAGTGGGGTCATTTGACTCCCACCTTTCAAAAGCAGATCTCTAAAATGTGATTCCAGGTTACAACATCTCCAGAAGTGGCCTCACTTTAGAAGCTGCGTAAATATTGAATATTGCCAATTGGTATCAATGGGATTTACCTCTGTATAGCAGATAGGTAAATCCAATGCCAGCCTTTGGCTTGATAGTGGCCTCTTCCAGACAGGGCTGGTGAAACCTCATGTCTCCAGAGACTCTGTCATAGCTGTGCATGCCAAAGGTGCTTCCCCAGTGATATTCCCTATTTGGACTTGATGATCCCAGTGGGTCCCTTCCAGGTCAACACATTCTGTGATGAACAGAGTAATGCAAGGCTGTCTGGGTGCCATGCATCGGTTTCTGCAGTGAAGAGAGCTTCAGGGGCTCCAGGACAGCCTCATCTGTGAGGGACTGTGCTGGCATCTGGGTGATGCTGGTTTATTTACAACCAGCAACCACTACAGACAAGGTGAGACATTTCTGATTTCCATACTTGCATGCAAAGGAGCCTGTGTGCAACAGGCAGCGTCGAGCTGCTGCTCAGAGGATTTCTGGAGCAGCAACAAGCAATGAGGGTATTGCACCCAGTATTGAACTGGCTGGTTAACAGGGAAGTTTATTGTATTTTTTTAAATTATTTCTAAGATGTCAGAGTTTATGCTGGTTTTATATTTAAGTAAATAAGATATGACTGATGTTTCAGCTGATGTTACTTAATATTGTGTTCAGTTTGTATGCATAGGAGCATTTAAGTGAAGGCTCCAACCTAAAGTGGTCTCAGCGTGCTTGTCTAACCTGGCACATTTATATTGGGAGGAGCCTGGGAATGAGGCAGTGCAGATGCCACCAGACAGAGACATTTGTGGCATGAGAGGATGCAAGGCAGTTGAAGCCCAGGCTGCACGTGAGGTACTGCATGTGGTATTGCTTGGGTACTGTCTGTCCTGGGCCTGTTTGCTGCAACTGATGAGCAGGTAAGTGTTGTTCATGAGCTCTAAACCTCACAAACGCTTTCTGAATCAACAGCATAAAGTGAAAAGTGAAAATTAGGCTACAGAATGTCAGAGTTGTTACTGGCAACTAGCAAATGACACTGTAGCCTCTTTATTTTTCTTCTTGTACGATTAGTTCTGCTTATATGCTGTGATGTTTGCCAAAATACTGCTCCATTGCCTGACACCCATAAAGCCAACAACGTGATATGTCTCTGTATTTTCAAATTCATGTTGTTTGATAGCATCTTCAAGTTAATTAATAAATATAATTGCCCTCTGAGGACAGATAGTAGGGTATTGACTAGGCACGCAAAGCACTTAAAAATAAGATGGAGATCTAAGCTGGAGTCACTGTCGTGGTTTCACCCCAGCTGGCAGCCAAGCCCCACACAGCCGCTCACTCACACCCCCACCAGCGGGATCAGGGAGAGAACTGGAAGGATAAAAGATGGAAAACTTGTGGGCTGAGATAAAGACAGTTTAATAGGGAAAGCAAAAAGCTGCACACACCAGAAAAGAAAAATAAGGCATTAATTCACTGCTTGCCATGGGCAGGCAGGAGTTCAGCCATCTCCAGGAGAGCAGAGCCCCATCACATGTAATAGTGACTTGGGAAGACAAATGCCATCATTCCAAATGTGATCCTTTCTCCTTCCTCCTTGCCCTCTCTTCCTTCTTTCCCCCACCTTTATATACTGACTATGATGTCTATATGGTCTGGAAAATCCCTTTGGTCAGTTGGGATCAACCTGTCCTGGCTGTGTCTCCTCCCAACCTCCCAGGCACCCCCAACTTCCCCATCAGCCTCACCAAAAGCAGAAAAGGCCTTGGCTCTGTGTAAGCCCTGCTCAGCAATAACAAAAACATCTCTATATTATCAACCCCATGTTCAGCACAAATCCAAAACACCGCCCCATACCAACCACTGTCGAGAAAATTAACTCTCCCCCAGCCAAAACCAGCAGAGTCATGTAGAACACCCCAGAGGGGGGTAACAGAATTTGTGTTCATTTACCAAAACACAGGTGTCTTCCAGAGAAAGAGGTCTCATTATATCAGAAAGGAATCACCATATCCAAGGGCCTTCAGCATAACAGCAAGCTTCAAGCAATGCACAGCATCAAAAACATTGAGAAGCCACTGGCCACTGCACCAGAAATTTTGCCTTTGGCCAAGGGCACACTCACAGGAATGAGTATAGAGCAACGTGGTTAGGAGACTGTCCCAATTCCTACTTGCTGGTAAGCAGCTTTCTTTTATAGGAGAGACTAAATGTCTGAGGCTTGTGTTGTCTTGGTGGTAGTGAGGATTAAAAGACAAGGATGGATTATGAACTGTGATACTGACTCTGTCAGCAAAAGACACCGATACAATGTTTTAAAACATTGTATATTACAATATAAGCATTCATTTAGAGGTTATCCATTCTATCTGACCTATCCCTGAAGAACAGTAACTCTTAAAACTTCAGCAACGTGGGATATTGCCCTGAGAAACATGATACGTCACCATGTTCTCTCTCTCCCACATCAAAGCTGCAGTTTCTGTATCTGATTCCTGTTATTGATTTAGATTTCTTAAACTCTTAAAATATCCTTTCTCCAGGCTAATACCAACCCTAATGGACTTTTTCTGCTCAGAGAATAGGCTAGAAACTGAAAGGTGCAAGTTAGTATCTGAACTTCTATTAGATCAGAGATGTAGATAGTCACCAACATATCTGTAAAGTGCTGGACAATCAAATTACAGCAGGTAGTCAGGCCAGGGGAAGCTCAGCTACCCTGGATATTATGAAGGAAAATCCTAAGACTGGAACATAATTGAACAGTCATTTTCTGAACAGTAAAATGATTTGATTGAGGTGGTATCCTCTCCTGCCCTTTCTTGGAACACACTCAATCACATTAGTGGGTTTTTTTCTGCCTAAGTGGGATGGTTT
Source organism: Monarcha castaneiventris obscurior (assembly GCA_026261815.1). NCBI lineage: Eukaryota > Metazoa > Chordata > Aves > Passeriformes > Monarchidae > Monarcha > Monarcha castaneiventris. The sequence continues at coordinate 3,018,380 of JAMPIT010000884.1, forward strand.
TGAGTTGTAAAATGTGATTATTCACACTGGAATAATAATGTGAGGAATATAAAACTGTTTAGTCTTTAAAGCTGATCAGCTTATCACTGTCCAACACAAAGGACTCAGAAATCAGATATCCGAACAAGCTGAATGTGTTAAAGCTGTGACCAGGGATGCTCTGGGAACAGGAGGGTCTGGACTAATCTTTGCAAACATGAGATATGGTCCTGGTTCTAGTGAAGTACATCAGGCAGGAAAACCAGTGTTCCTTGCTCCTTTGTTTCCCCGTTTTCATCTGCTTCTCGTTTCCTAGGAGAGCTGCATCTTCTCCAGTGTCTACTTCAACTACATTCTCCCTCCATCTAATCTTTTACCCCATCCCTCCCCTTCCTTTTCCACTGGCTGCCACTTCTATTCCCTTAATAGTGGTTTTTGGGCTCGTGCTGTCACTTGAGGGTCCCTCAGATGCCACAGAGGTCGGTATTCACACTGCTTTTGAACAAAATGTTGGTTTTTTCAGCTTCCCCTGCACATGCGAGTGAAGGCAGGAAGCAGCACAGAGAGCAGCAGAGCACTACAAGGCAGCACTCACATCGTGGACCCCAAAATCACTGCTCATATAAGGAAGGAAATAGGGTTCTGGTGACACCAAACAATGTGCAGGGTATGCAAGGGGCCTAGATGGAAAGTCACTCCCATGCCCCAGTCCCATCACCTTTCATGCCTCCCACAAAGTCTCCAAAGGAAAATATTTTGCTTTTTACTTTCTGAAGGTTTGGGCTGGGGTTTAGGGAGAGAAGAGCAACAGTTTTATAAATAATGACTGAAATAAATTGCCCTTGAATCAAATGAAAGCTGTGTAAACATTCCAAATATTATTACAAGAAAATCTAGAATAGGTTATTATTTGTATATAAAATAAAGCTTGTTAGGTCAACATTGCTTTTAATGGTAGAATGAAAACAAAGTAAAGAACCTGGTGGATTCACACTTTTTTCTTGTTTTCCCTACTCCTGTTTTACTGGTAGTCTCCACCCAGTCTCATCGCTCTGCTCATGTATTTAACTCAGAGGCAAAGAGCTATGAAGTCTCCATCAGCTGAAAATAACACACATCTGCAGAGTTCAAACCCCCATCTGAATATTATCTAGTTTCTCACCAAAGATATGAATGTTTCAGGTTTACAGTTTCACAGAATGGTAAATGTCCTGAACTAGTTCTCAGGAAGTTACAAAGGAAACAATACATATGCTCTGTACTGAAACAGTTTAAAGCAAAAAGAAAAAGAAAAATCAGCCTTTTTTCTCTATTGCTTCACAGTGGATCAATCAGACAGCAATTCCTAGAAATATGAAAATATGTAGAGTATATCTAAGAGTGGGAGAGATAATAAACTGCTATAGGTGCTAAGGAGATGCAAAAGAAAAAAATTATCTGGGTTACATCCTTAAAAAATATCTCAAACACTCTTTTCCTAGAGAGTGAAGTAATTTTCTTAAGTGTGTATTATTCTGACTAGTAATCAGAAAATGACTGAACTCTGGACAACAGCCTAATTTTTGTTCTGCTTCATATTTTCTGGCCAAGGTAACAGGGAACACAACTGGTGTAATTAAAATCTGTGTTTTTATAAACATCCAGACCTGTATTTCTGTTGTTATGACTGAGAATTTAAACCAGCACTTTCAAATGTGCATGCATCAAGCACAAATGCTACAATTTACAGGGCAAATACTGTCTTTCCAGTGCATGAAAAGGCTAAGCAGTTTTTTGAAATTTGGAATAAATTTTAAGGGCACTTCAGGCATCCTGAGTTGAATGTATATCAAATTTTCACACCACTTTAAAAAATCATACCAATTATCACACCAATATGCCAATCTTGTAATTGTTTTCATTAAGAAACTGGAAGGCTTGGGATTTTTTGAGATACTACCTTCTATTGAAAGAATATAATAAAGGAGACCAAGATTAAGTTTCATCTAATATCTCTTTTGGATATTCCCATTTTGGAGCATTCCATAAAGATTAAATTTTTTTTTTTTTTTTTGAGAAGAGATGAAGTGTCCAAATGCTCACAATGAGATGGCTGCTCTCAGGTAATCATATGCATTTTCTTACTGGCTCATTAAAACATTGTTCTCTACAAGTGCAGGTGTTGATTAGATCAGACAAACGTTCTGGTGGTGGGCAACCTAGCTGCAGAGTCTGGGTCTTTTAACAGCTGGATTTGTTTTCTCATCCAAATTCAAATTAATAAAACAAAATTCTGAGGAGGATCAAACCCCAGTGCATAACCAGGAGTTTTGGTGGGAGGTGGCAGGTTTTACATTTACAAGTTTGCTTTACCTGCTGCAATACCAGATAAACTGGCTGTGCTGCATTGCAGGAGTCAACCAGCCAGTGCCCCACAGATTTGATAGCAGAAACCTGCCTTTCACATCTAGGTTGTAATTTCATTTTGGCCTATGTTGATCATGAAAGCTAGTCTCTGTAAAAGATGTTGATGATATCAATTATCAGTAGAGAGGATTTCATATCACCAAGAAATAGCTACAGTTATTAATGATTTATCTTTCATCATGGTGGATTAAGTAGAGAGATCAAATGGCCACCACGTGAAGGAGTAGGAAATTCTGTTTATCACTAGGTGTGGATTCCCCCAATCGAAAGGAAAGTATAGTATGAATAGTGGATTTCTGTCTCCTTCCCACACAACAATCTTTTCAAATAGTTTTTAGGTGTTTTTTACAATCTCATGTATTTTGGGAGGTAACTGCTGTGTTTCCAGCATTGGACATTACTTCTCAGTATTAAGGTTTAGAACTGTAGCTCTTCAGTGGTACATCAAATGTGATAAGAAAGTCTAGCAGAGTTCTAAGGGAATGAAAATCTTCTGGAAATAATCAGAACCTCAGAAGAAAGAGACCCAACACTACCAAAAGCAGTAGAAAAGGTATTACAAGTTACAGATTGATAGTAGTCTACGAATTCCACTGCTAGGGTTATGCCCTGGACGTAAATTGCTTGGGGAATAAAACAGGGCTATGACTACGTTCTGCACATTGAGACTAAATTATCCCTTGGTACAAATTTCATGGAAATGAATGGACTTACTCTGTTAGTTAACCTGTATTACTCTGTTGGCTTTTCCACAACAGGCTGTGTGCTGGGAGAACCATCTCCTGTTACCTCTGCTGCCTTTTTCTTCAGAGATCAGAGAGATTTGTTCCAGTGTTCAGTCCTCAGCATGGCTGTTATTTTCCAGAGTTTGTGTGTATTTTTTCACTACCATTACACGTTCCCGCCGCATAGCAGGAATTACTGATAATTATCCTCTTCATTAATGTGGCTATTAGGGAGAAATTTCTAAACTTGGCCAACTGCTTCGTCTGTATATTTGATTCTTATGTACTCGTGTAGCCTTTCTGTTGAGTGCACTGCAGGGCTCCAGTCACAGGAAACCCCAAGCTCCTCTCTTAGCAAGTGTAGCCTGTAAAAAAAATCAATTAAAACCCACTGAAATATTAAATTGAAGTTGCATTTATTCACCAGTTGCAACACTGCCAGTATTGAACTGCATTAGAAATGCTCTTCCACAGCGATGGCCCCAGTGTGAAAGGTGAAATATAAACCTCAGTTCTCTCACCAGGATTATTACGTTAAGAGGTTGTGTGGTTACATGTTCACAACTGAAGTGAAACAAAGATAAGGATCTTGCACTTGCAGGTTTCAACCTAATGTATTTTAGCTGGCTAGCACAAAATATATCGGGTTGTGTTAGAACAGCCTTTCTCTGAAGTGCTGCTGCTGTTCTGGTACATCAGCTGTTCTTTGCAATGCCCTAAAATACTGTTGCCATTTTGAAATTTATCATAAAGACCTTTTCAGCAAGAAAACTGAAAACACCTGATTTAGCAGGTGTTTTATGTGTGAAAGCAGCATTTCAGTGGGTGTGGCATAGAGGGATTAGACACAGGTCCGGGTTTTACTTTAGATGGGAACACACGGCCACCTTGGGGAAAGATGACACCGGGAACAAGGCAGGGAGCAGCTTGGGAGCACAGCAGTGGCTGCCGGCTCCAGCCCCTCCTGGCTGGAGGGAGCGGCATTTCCCAAGGCACCACTCCGGTCCCTGTGCCATTCCCACCTGGAGAGTGAAGGCCGCGGCAGATGCTGCTGCCCACCTTTGATCCTTGCTCAGCCAGACCTCCTGCCCTGCACACTCAGGGAAGGCGAGATGGGCACTCAGCAGCCAGGATCTGCTCCCAGAGCTCCCGACGGGACAGATCCAGCCAGAGGATGGGACAGATCCAGCCAGAGGATGGCACAGCCGTGTTCCCGAGGATTAGAAGGGGTCCCCATGTCTGCTGAGCCAGACCCGGCCCTTCTCTAGCTTGGAGCACTCTGTGTAAAGAGCACGGGCTTGGGCAGCCCAAGGCCTAAGTGCCGTCAGTGGTAAAAACACGGGTGTTTTATCGATCCTGACGATCGATTATTTTAGTTACCACTAGAATTACAGCCAGCACGTTAACATGGGAACTTCGGAAGCGTCTGTCGCTGCCGCACGGTTCGTGTTTGTGAGGATTCACCCCGAAGCCGCAGCGCTGCTGTTTGCTGAGGGATGCCCGGCATCCCGTTCTCGTTTCTCGTTTGAACTCCGCCGGCACCGCGGCGCCGTGTTTTCTGCCGGGTTTCCCCGCTGCCGGGAAGGCCCCGCAGCCCCCGCGGCAGGGCTGTTCCACCGGATTCCACAGCCGGGAGTCCCGGGGGCTCCTCCTGCCCCGGCGCTCCCGGGATCGCTCCGGCGGGGGCGGCACCGCGGCGGCCCCGCGCCACCAGGGGGCGCTGCACTGCGGCGGGCGGGGCCGCGCGCGGAGGGGGCGGGGCCCGAGCCCACGTCCGAGTTCCCCGGGCGACGGGGCGGCCGCGCCGTGACGTCACGGTGCTTCCCGGTGACGTCAGGCGGGCCCATGCGCCGTGGCCGCGGCGATCCTGCGTGACGTCACGGGGCCCGGCGGTGACGCGGCGGCGGCGCTGGGAGCGGGCCGGGACCGCGCTCGCCGCCCGCCCCTCGCACTACGGGTCGCGGCTGGGGCCGCCCCGGCGGCGGGGACGCGGCCGCCCCCGGCCCCGCCCTCGCCCCGGCGCTCCGGCCCAAGATGGCGGCGCTGAGCAGCAGCGGCAGCGCCGAGGGGGCCTCGCTCTTCAACGGGGACATGGAGCCCGAGCCGCCCGCGCTCGGCGCCGGCTACGCGGGGGGCGGCGGCGGGGACGCGCCCATCCCGGAGGAGGTGAGGCCACGCGGCCGCCGGCCGCCCCCGGGGCTCGGGCCCGGCCGTGCCGGGGGCGGCCCGTGCCGGCGGGGGCCGGGAGCGGGGGCCGCGGCGGGGAGGGTGCGGGTCCCGGCCGGGCTGCGGAGGAGCCCGGCTCGGTGTCCCTGCGGCCGCGGCTGCCGTGTCCGGCGGGGGTTTTATGTCGGGGTTTGCCATCGTTTCCCCCGGTGGTTCTGAACCGCTCGAAATGCATTTTAAAGCAAAGGTTGGGTTCGCTTCGCTTTGTGGACGTGCCTTTGGTGGACGTTTGAGTACAAAGCGTCTTAGGAAATGTTAACGGACAGGGCACCGTGGAGGCAGTGAGGATGTCAGGCCTCTGCTCGGTGTCTTTCTTACATTACTTCCTGTGTTTTTGGGGCTTATTACTTAACTTCCCAATCCCACGGGGAGCGAGCGGTACTACCTGTTTTGCTGGGGTTGAAGTGTGAGTTGCGAACGCTTCTGCAATGTTTTCGGGAGGGGGAATAAACTGTGCGGTGACAACACAAGGTGCTCCGCAGATTCCAGCACTGTAGGCATCCGAGGCAGCCCAAACTGCCAGATGCCATGCCTCGAGTCTGTTCTGGAGGTAAATACAGCTGCCAGAAGCTCTGCTGCTCTGTTCTCAACGTTACTCGCTGGAGAGTGTTTCAGCTCAGCTTTCCCTGGCGTGTCTGTGCAGTTGGTACGCGACCTCTCATCTCTGAGCAGCCCTGTGAGGAGCCCAGCCCACCCGGTAACCTCTCCTTCTGGCTCTGGGGGGAGAGCCTCCAGCAGGGAAAATCAGCTGGCTTGGATCAGCCGCTCTCAGAGGGGTCCGGTTGGATTCCCAACTCCCCAAAGAGTGGGGTTTTATCCGTTTAATTTATTAATAGCATATTGGATTATAGTGGAAGTAGTGAGCTGAGAAGTTTGAGAAGTGCTAGAGCTCGTGCTGGGTGGATGGCCAGAAAGGAGAAATAGGGAAAGAGTCTGTCCCTATGGATGTTTGCAAGACATGAGGTTGATTCCCTCTTAAGGAGTTCCTGATTTATTTGTTGAAGGCAGGCAAAACTCGGCAGTACACATCTATTTTACACCTACCCAGCATGGTGATTAAATGCCTTGAGTAATGCCAGTCCAGTCTGAACTTCCCTGAGTAAGGAGAAACTCTCAGCTGTGTAAGAAACCCAAACACCTGAAGAGGAGGGTTTAACAAATGCACGCTTTTAGCAGCAAAGTGAGGTTAAAAAGCTTCTGAATTTCTCAGTTATTTCTGCCATTTAAAATAAAAACTATGGAATTAATCCAATAACTGGTTTATATTGTGGCCATCGAAACAATAACATCAATACAGCTGAGCTGCTTAGTTAAACTGTAGTATAAGAGAGAAGAGAGGGAAGAGCAGTTGCAAGAGGCAAGAACTTTCTAAAAAATAAGTTTTCATACTAAAGGGGGTATTTGTGAAACTGCACTAAGTCACTTGAACTTCAAAAATGTTTTAGACTATGTCAGTCATTAGATTTGATTTCAGTTGGTAAATTACATAGTGTGGCTGCTTCTGCTCTCATCCTGAATATCTCCCCTAGAGAGAGACAAGCGGTCCACCTGCCAAGCAGAAAGGTTGATAAGTTGTTGGTATGGGTGGAAGTATTTAGGAAGTGTGTGGGGGCTAGTCTTGCATTATTTAAAAGCAAACTTCTTATATGTTGGAAATACTGAAACACACAGGTATCAATGCAGAGCTGGTTGTAGAGTTTATTTTCTGATGTGGTTTTGTTCTGTAGTTAGCTAGCTCTTCCTCAAGTTGTAGGTAATTAAGTTTTGTTTACTGTATAAGGACACCTATTACTTCACCTAAATCTGCACCTTAATGAAGTTCAAGCCCAAAAAATTGCTGACACAGTTAAAATGGAGACTATCCTTAACACTAAAAGAAGCCAACCTAAAGTGTAATGCGAGTTCAAAGTGGCATAAGTCAGAAAAATACCCAAGTGCTTGTAACTGACTCATGGCTGTAATGTAAGTACATGTTCTAGTGTTCTGTTTCATTGCTTCAAGGCAAGGTAAATCTAGGCTTTAAAAGTAACCTTGCTATGGAAGCCTGTCAAGGAGCATGACCTTTCTTATTTAAGGCGATACCTGAAAAGGTTCCAGTTCCTACAGTCTTTAGGGAAATGCAGTCCTGATTTCCAGAAGGCAAACCTTCAGTCCTGCACTCAGTTTCTGCTTTTGAAAGGGGAGCAGACAAGAAGAATTTCTGACAGATGTTGAAGTCATCTTACACACACTTGTATATTAGAGCCCTCTGGTAGAGGTAGAGGCTCTGTATTGAGATTGTTATCAAGTGCTCTCTGTTGGTTACAGCTACATCACTGGCCCTTATGAATTCTCAAGGACTGGGGCTTTGAAAAACAAATTTAAGCCATATTATTCAGCTCATGGCCAGTTCTTAAACAAATAGTGAATTTATGTCTTTAAAAGTTGCTTTGGTAGCCTAAGTGTCATTACTAAAAATTTTCTAATAATGAGTATTATAACTCTTCTAATCAATAGTATAATAATTGCTAAACGTTTTTTTTCCCCTATATTAAAATTCAAAGTTGGTAAGGGTGGTTGCCCATGCAGTCATAGAGAAGTTGTAGGAACTGGGTACTTATTGGAGACAGAAGGATTTGGAAAGGGTAGGGGCAAGTGCATTTAGCAGAAATTTTTTCCTCTTCTGCTCACTGTTTGGGTGGTGGTGCTGGGAGGCCTCAGATGCAAGCTGGCGTCTGCAGGCACAGAGGTTGGCTTCTTCCCCAGCATGAATTCTTGGGACAAGAGGTTGTTTGGATGGAAGGTTTTCAGAGCATTACAGGGTTGTTGATATAGTAAGGAGTGTGTGACAGCTGGGAGGAAGGGTTCTGCTCTTGTTGCTAGAGATTATTTACACTAATATTAAATAATTCAAATGGGATTTTCTGTACTCAGAGCTTTGTGCCCTAAACTGCTCTTTGTAAGACAAAAATTACTTTGAAGGCTGTGAAGTGAGGGCCTGAGCTGCTGGATGGTCATTTTCTAGGCAGCAGTGATGGAATTTATCCTGCATGAATATTAGTTATAAATTTAGAAACCTTAATCCTATGAAACAGATTTAAGAGTAAAATGGAGAATGGATGAAAAGATATATAAAATGAAGATAGAATGAAAAGGCACCTCTAACCTTACAATATGAAGTAAGTGGTGTGTTCTCATAAGGCAATGTAGGTACATGAAGCCAAAGTGGGGTTGATTTTGTTGCAGTAACATTTAGGGAACCTCTGTTGTTGGGTATTGGAACAACTTTTCTTTACAGTGTCTGTTTCTCTAAAGAGTTTACAATTAAACGTGCTACTTATTTGGCAACTTGAAACCATATGAGTGGTTTTTTACTTCATTGCTTTTGTAGTTTTGGGAATACATTTTATGTTCAATCTCAATTATGTTTCCTTGCATTTATATTTAGTTGTTGAACTAACTTCATAGTCTGTGAATGATATCCTATTTAATTGTGAGGACAAGTTAAAGTGGAGCTGGATGTGAAGCATCTTGTAGCTAATATTCTGCAGTAGTATATCTCAAAAGATAAGTGAAATAATTGTTTATTTTCCATAGCATGGGAAAGGCTGTAGCTGACTACCATGTCTGACTTTGAGTCACAGCCTCAAGAAGTACATGATCTAGCTGAGGGGAGTTCAGAGCAAAATACTAGCAGTGATGTAAAGTCTGGAAGGTCAGAGCTTTGAAGAAAGACTCAATAAAATCAGAAGTTGTTTTAAAAAGAAATGGAAATTGTCAAATCTGATGCAAAGAATGCAAATAACTTGTTTGCCAGGCTGCTTCTGCTAGGTGATTACTGGCAGAAGTAATGAGTTTTAAGTGGTAGCAGAGGAGATGGTTCCATGTTACTATGAGATGTTTTTCTTTATGGCTAGGAAAAGTGAAGCATGAAAATAGACTTTCTGAACTTACCTATAAGCTCTTCATTAATAGACTGTCACCTCAATGGGCACATATGTGTCAGGAGTGGGGAAAGCTGATCCAGGTGTAAAAAAGACTAAGACTTTGGTAACCTCTCATATTTTTTTTTTCATAGGTTTTTTATGATTTATTTCTGGCAAGGTGGATTGAGCATTAGAACACAACCTTGAAATGCTTAGGTTTAGTGGGGATAGTAGAGTTTTCTGCTTACGATGTTTTTCCCAAAAGGGAATAGGATTAACATCTCTGTCCCGTGGTAGCTTGTTTGATTACACAAAACTTGCTTAATAGAGTGGTGGCTCCTTGTGGAAAGTTGTGATGTCTTGGGAGGCTTGTTTCTTATCTGTGTGAATATCTACAAATTGGTTGGGAACAAAGTGTTTAGTGCTGACTTTTTTTTTCTGATTTATAGTCTTGCTTCTTAATTTTCATTTGTGTTTTGTTGTAGATTTTAAACTCAAAGATCTCTTATTTTTAAAGCTGTTCTAATAATACCCTTATTGACACTTGTTTAGCCAGGAATGGCAACTGTCTTGTTGCATGAAGTTAAAAATACTGTAGACCAAATGGGATTTGGTTTTTGGTTGGTTGTTTTGTGTTTGGTTGGGGGTTTTTTAATGCAGATATCTTTTGATGGCAGTTATCTTTTAACACAAACTGATAACCCCCCCAGTTTCCTTAAGGCTGCAATATTCCACGAACAAATCTGTAGTTCAGTTTAGTTGTTACATCTGTAGAAAAATTTGACTGCATGAAATATTTTGGAGGGAATTTTATTTAGAAAGAAATCTAATTTTATTTTTACTTACAAGGGGGAAAAATGAAGGTTTTGATTGACCATTAAATTGCTAATTCTCTTCCAGTCCAGCCTTCCAAGGAAGCTGTTTCAGGTTTAATGGAGGGGATTTTTTTGAAACACAGTTTTGGCCAAGTGTAAGTTTTATTTTCAGTTTGAACCACTGGCTTCTGAAGGGTGGCGAAATGTACAGTGTATCAGAAATGCCCTGTCATAACTGTAGTCCCTATGGTTGCTGCTGCTCCCTGTCACTGCAGTTAGAGCCAAGTCAATCAAATGGTGCTCTGACACCCAGAGCTGGAGGTTTTGCCCTTTCCTGTGCCCATGTCACACCTCTCAGCCAAATCCACTCCCTTCTGCCCACTTGGTACCACATAGGTCCTGTCCTGAATTGACTCCAGTCACTGGTGCTGAAGAAAATCAGCGTTGCTTTTGCTGGATTCATTTTCTGCAAACTCAGTGGATGGAATCTCCTGTACATGAGGGGCACCTAGTGAGTTCCAAAACGCTTGTGACCTCTGAGACTAAAGGAGTGTGGTTAGGGGAAATAGTGGTGTGGTGTGTGTGTCCCCCCTTTTCTGTTTGCTTTTTGTAAATCATCTTTGTCCAATAAAGATGTATTGGGGTCTTAATTTTTTTATATTTGAGAAGTTGCACTCAGATGAAACTTCCTTAGCCGGACTTGCCAGGTTTGGGTCCTGATACCGTAGACTTGATGGTCTTGAGCTTCTCCTGCCAGATTGTAACAATCTTTCTTGGGCTCTCTGGAGCCCTTCTGAGCATGCCTTTTACAGAAATAGCATTGCATGCCACAGCTTTGCCAGTGTGCCAGGGATGTGAAGGTGTCTGTGAGCTTCTTGTGTAGCAAGTGTACGTTTCCAACAGCCTTGACCACGTGAGAGTTCTGGGTACAGTATTTCGTTTTGTGAGGTGTGAGATGCTTTTCATCATTTTCAACCGTTCACACATCTGTGTGTGAACACAGCTACTTTCCCATAGCTAGTGCAGGATAAAGTCAGCATGCAATATACATGTTCCTTTGCTTCAGCTTTTTTATTCCAGTTGCTCTTGAACTTTTTGGAGGTACAATGGAATCCTCCTAATCCTCCCTTCCTGTGCACAGCTTCTTTCCAAAACGATGAAACATGTATTCATTCAACTGATTCTCTCTTCTGTGGCCAGTGCTGAAGAAGGCTGGTTGATGCAGAATTACATGCCTTTCCTTTTTTTTTTTTCCTCCTGCTTAAGCCCCTTGCTGCAAGTGTTTGGCTTGTTACTCCACTTTTTTAGCATTTGTGAGTTTTGGAGGAGTGGCAGCAGTGCCTTTCTTTATTTTGTTTCTGATGATGATGATGAATGTGGACCCTAGCAAGAAAGAGTAAAACAGGCAAAAGTCTAATTTGTAACCTTTCTCTTTGACTGCAGGTGCTGTCAGTTCAGGCAGGAGTTTTGAGGGGGCAGTGCTGCCAGTTATCCCACCATGACACTCCCCAACCAACATGAGCATTTAAGATCAGAAAACAGAAACTCCCTTCAAAATGGAGCTTGTTGTGCAGTGCCAGATACAGTGCTCAGTATCAAATGAATTTTCCACACTATCTGTATTAAATTCAGGAGATCATATGAATGTGTTTGAGCACAGAAAGGTGCTCTTGTTTTTCTAAGGTTCTGATTGAGTGAAATATTTTTGTGGGTTCTCCCTGTATACCTGCACGAAGCTTAGCATGAAGGGGCAATTCAATTTCTACATGAAACATACCAACTTTGTTTAAAATCTTTCTTCTGGGAGACAAACAAAAAAGGCTGGTAATGAACGACTGAACTTAGTTTTCAAAATGTGTTGCATAACTAAGTGGCTAGGAATTTTTTTTTTTACCCTGGAAAGGGGGATACCAGCTCCAGTGTCATACATAGTGAGGCCTCTTAAACAGTATAATTATTAGATCTGTTGTTAGATGCACTGGTAAGTAGTAAATACATTCCAAATGCAGTTACATTGTGTTCAGGCAACATTTTCTGACACTTGGAGCACAGACACAGTGATTTTTTTCCTCCCCTTTACCTTAGATAAAGGGTTTGTTTTGAAGGTAGACATTTCTGGAGTCTGAATAGTGTGTCTAGGGTTTTTTTCTCTCTCTAGTACAAGTTATTCACTAATGGTGTCTGAAAAGCACTATAAAATCAACCTGAAATAAATACTGTTTTGACTAAGAAATTGGTAGTTTCTAGATGTTTGGAACTGGATGGTTGTATATTGGTACCTCAATCTTTGATCTGGTTTTGAAAATTTATTCCTTAAACTGAATAGGTCAGATATTCTCTATAATAGGTTTAAGTAATGTAGATTTAAATATGAGTCTTTAGTATCATCTGAGGCAGTTTTCAGAAAAGATTTCTTTAAGCTTTCTATAATTCTGCTAGAATACAGTTTGTACTGTCTCTTGTGACATTTTTAAGCCTATGTAAATCATTGAAAATTGATGTAACTTTTTCCAGATTTAGGTTAAGTAGCTAGTGTAATTTTTTTTTTAACTCTCCTAATTCTACAATGGGTGGCAAGGAGCCAATTCTGCCTTTTAATTGATTTCATTTTCCAAGGTGGTACTGGGGTTGCTAAGGCAGGGTGGTCTGCTGAGTAGAACACAGAATGCCATTTAGGAGAATGTGGTTTCTGTGGCAGTTCCTATTTGACTGTTTCCTTTGACTAGGAGCATATTACTTGTGTTTTAAAAATAAAAAGAAAAAAACAAGTATGTTTGCTCTATTTCAGCTTTTGAGATCTGTTTGTGATCAAAATAGGATACCTTAATTTCTTTATTGGATCACAGATATTTCTAAACAAGCAGAATACATTTGTACTCAACCAACAATTCCAGCTGTCTTTTACATTTTCTAGTCAGTTGGTAGGAAACTATGCACAGTAGTTACTATGTAGTAATAGTTTAGTGGTGGAATATTGCAAAGTGTATAACAAATTATTTTATGGATTGACAATATGAACTTTCAAATAGGTGCTGATTATCTTTTCTGGATAGTTTAATTAATTGTGTGCTCTGGCAAGGAGAGAGAAGAATTAAGTTCTGTAGTTCAGCTGAAACTGAGTTTGTCATTGTAATTAATGTGACCCAAGCTGTGTAAGACCTCTGCTGGACGAGCATTTACTTCTTATAGGCAATTACTGTAATTAGCTGTCTGGCTGCTTGCTTTCCATCACAAATGTGACTTGTGTTCAGCTTAAGGTGTGCAGAGAAATAGTCTGGTGTATTCATGATAATCTTTTTTAAATGTCACCAATGTATGGAATGAGTATTATTGAGATTCTGTGGTAGTTACCTGGCTAAAGCAAAATTGCCTTCTTAAATGGGTTAGAAAATCTGGATAGTTTATTTCCTCTTTTTTTTTTTTTTTTTTTTAAACCTGTTACTGTCTAGGGAGAAGTTGCTTAATTCATGAATGTAAGTACAGTGAATTTTTCCTGAACTCGGTCTGTGCGTGATCCTCGTGACTACTAAATTAGTATCGAAGTGAATAAGAGGGACTAGTAGTACTGAAACACAAAAGCCATGAGAAATATGGAATTAAAGATTTAGCTGTGCAACTGGTGGTTAATGATTTAAATGAAGGATACAGGCAGCTCTTATTTTTCCACACACTGCTGTTCTACTGTGGTAGAGAACATTTGTTAACTTTCCTTTTTATAGTGCTTGGAGGCAAATTCTACTTAGCAGCAAGCAGCAAAGATGGCAGGTGGTGGAAAAAGTAGGAGAATGAAAGAATTGAAACCTGAACAGGAAGGCTGCTGCTTCATGGTAGCCTGAATCCATCTAACTGTGAGCTATAGAGAGGAAAGGTGACTTTTTTTCACCAGCTGAGGTGATCACTGGGTCCTTTGCCAAGGTCTTATAACACAGTAGACTGGCAGAAAGCTAACCTTGACAAAGAGAACAATTTTTTACTTGTTTAGCATACTGAAATGGTTTAGCCAAAGATTTGTGTTGTGGAGAAAGAGTAAGGAAGAGAGCAGGGGTAAATAGTCAAGGACAATATGATAATTGCACCCACCATCTCAGCTGGTGTGAGCTGCAAAGCAGTCAGTGCCTAAGGCTCTTGGTGGCTTCATTCTTACAGAGAAACTGCTTGGTTATATTACAAGGATAGAATTCACTGAGTTTTATCCTTTATCATTTTTGAATTTATTTAAAAATATGTTTTTAAACACTTGTAAGGAGCACTGGAAGTCTAAATTCCTTTGTTAAAGAGGAGGCAACTTAAGGGGCAAAGGCCTGACAGACTGAAAGGCTGTTTATTCTGCTTTAAGAGTAGAGCTGAATGATGAGCAATTGAGTTTGTGTTTAGAATTAATGAAAGCAAAAGACGTAGATTACTCTGAGTTACAACTGATGGTTTGCAAAGAAATTAATTTCTGCTGCGAACTCTTCAAAGATGGTGCTCTGATACTTGAGTGTTAACTTAGTCAGATGCTTCCTAGTTTTTTAGAGAAGGGTGGAAGTTTTTGGGTGTTTGGTTTTGTTTTGGGGATGGTTTCGTTCAACAGGAGTAGTGTCAGATGCAGCTGGAACCTGCACTGCTAACTGCTTACAAGTTAGTCTTCCCTTCCTAAAAATTGTTACCTGGTAAACGGAAAATAGATTCTCATCTCGAAGCCTTTTTAATATTTAATTAACTGCTGTGCTTACAGCAGATGCTCCCTGATCACATTACTGTATTAATTGACCTAGTTATGATCCTAGTTGTCAGACAGGATAGTTGAACTGAAAATGTTGTACCTCTTCTTGAGGATTTTCCTTCCTAAATGTAGTCTTGTACGTCTTCCCTAAGGCCATTCGTCATGAGTCTAGAAAGATACCTTCAAAGGCTTTTGTGGAAAAAGATATAACGGATCCTTTCTCTCTTGGCTACAGTTACTTCTGTAGATATTGTTGTTTGTAACTTATTTACTAGTCTGTGGTTGTAAATTTTACTGACTCATTTCGAACTGCCTACACACAGACTTTGACAGTGTTCCATTGTTGGCTATCTCAGACATTGTAAAGGACCTATAAATAAAAATGATAAAAATGATTCGCTGAGATTAATAAAAAGTTGGGAAATATGAACTAGGAAAGGCAAGCTTGATGTTGACCTTCATGTCACTTGTGTAAACTCTCATGTGAAAGCCATTGCAAGCTGGTTTTCAATTCAGTGAAGTTTTTTAGCTGTTGTTTTCAAGTGTTGTCATACTTGTTTTTATAAAAACTTTAACTGCACTGTTGAAAATGTGGTAAGCATGAAGAGCCAGTAGAGTAGGAAAAGTGGAGAAATTAACACAGTGGATGTGCAACTTGCAAGAAGCTTCCACAGAGAGATGGAGAGGAGCTATAGCCTGGAATACTGGAAGAAGGAAAGGACTCTCCATCCCACTGCCATTGCTTGTTTCAGCACGTGCCTGCAGAAAATGAGAAGCAAGCTTAGTAAGAGTTAAGAAGAGGACTTGGGACCAAGATGAGTGAGGGGGGAAAGTACCTGAAGGAGGTACCAAAGTGCGAGAGAGAGGCAACAGTGGTTGTCAGCATAGAAACTCAAACCCACATATTCTGCATCTTGCCATGCAAATGGTTTGGTGGGGTGCTCTGTTACTAACCCCATTCCTATGTCCTCTTGCCTGTCTTTCACCCAAGCATCTCACTTTCAAGTTAGTTGATATATTAGTCCAGCTAAGGACAGTCTCATACATGACAGCTTTCTTAAGTGTTTTCTGACAAAGTGGATCCTTGCTCAGTGGAGCAAGCAATTGAATTGGTTGTGTAAGAAAGAGGCCTGAAAGGACTGATTGGAATAGTATTGGATAGATATTGATGATTTTGTCCTCCTTATGAAGCAGTTTCCAAATGAAATGCCTACTTTTTTAATTTGTTTATTCTTTAATTACATTGTTAGTTCTATCAGAGTATTCTCTGTTATCACTATGGGTCGTAATACAAATGCAGGACAGACTGTTCCTGGACAAATAATGGCTTTTTTTTCTTACAGAATACGTTTGAACTTTCAGTGTCTTCTACTAAATATGAATCATACAGCTTAGAGTTGGGATGCGCTGCAAGATTTGAGTAGTGATGCCAGGTGCAGAAAGTATGAAAGATAAGTTTGTTTTGTGATGTCTCAGGCGCTGCACATTTTGAGAAGCAGCAAGGGATGCAAAAATAACTTTGTGGCTTAACCTTACGTGTACCTGAGATTATTGTCCAAAGGCTTCTTGAGCTCTCTCAGGCTTGGTAATGTGACCACTTCCCTGGGGGGCCCTGGAATAGGCTCCTGGTGTGACTCCTGGGGATGGTCCTATGCAGGGCTGGGAGTTGGACTCAATGATCCTTGTGGGTACCTTCCAACTCAACATATTCTGTGATTTGTGCAGCCATAGTCTTCCCTGAATGGAATGGATTTTAGGCTTCTACTGCATCTGACTTGCCTCTGGCTTGAAATAGGTCATCATCTTTATTGCATTGTAAGGGAGAGCTTATTTGCAAAATTAATGCACAATTATCCACAATAGGCAGATTCAAGTTGATATATTCCAGTATATCTGGAATATTTCCAGTTGTCTGGCTGCCTGTGTCCGTGTTAGCCTGCGTCAGCTTCCTTGTGTCAGCAGCACTAAAAGGAGAATCAAATCTAATCTCTCGTGATAGAGAATAACCTTAACCTAATGCTACAAGATAGGCCAGAAACGTTTATTTGATGCTTTTTTTGGAAAAATGATATGGTTATCCAAGCTGTAAAGGATTCATTACTTTTTTATGGAACTACAGTTCAAACAGTGTCTCAGTGTCCCCATTCTGTTTCCTGTGGAAAGGGACTGGACTTGGATGCAGGCAGTAGTGGATGCACTGCAGGTTTACTTCAAAACTCATTAAGATTTCCAGCAACTGTCTCTGATGCTGGCATTCATTTTTGTATTTCTGTAAGATACCTCACAATTGTGGTTTTACAGTTTCCTACAGGTGTGGGTTTCATAAATATAGTGGAGTGCTCATAAGAATAAGAAAAAAATAGGTCTGTTCTTTCTTAATAACTTTCAGGCAATTTTCTTTCACTTCTAAAAAAGTGTGAATAAAGAGTGGATAAAGGGATTACTTTAATCTTTAAAAACTTGGGTTTTTTCTGTGGTGTAGGAACAAGCTCTTTGGTCCGGAACTGATTGATTAAAGGATTCCATATGCCATGTTTTTGGTGTCTCTGTTGTTAGGCGGTTCTTTGCTGCTGTCCTGGAATGTACATGTTTATGGGCAATGAGACCCTTGCTAGGCCAATTTTGCACAATTGGATTTTATTTGCACAATTTAAAGGAACATCTGTGGGTGCTATTGAACTCCAGAGGTGTAATTCTTAGAACTTAGTGTTTCAGGGTGTTTTCCACAGCAAAGATGGGGCTCTGTCTTGGCTCAAGTTCTGCGAGGCTGAGCTGTGCTTTTGACACAAACTAAGCTGAGTTGTCTGAACCAGCAAGTCTGCAAGGAGGAAAGATGGGCTGAAGTTGCTGGCTCTGCTGGCTGTGAAAATGCAAGAGGGATGGTGGAGTTTTTGTGAAGCAAAAGCTGTGGGTGCTTTGGTGGGCAGCAGCAGACTTTTCTAAGTCACATGAGGTAGTTTGTTCTGGGCTCCAGTTAGGAAAAGACCTGAGTTCCTTCAAGTGAATTGAAGTAGCAATAGATCGTGCATAGTAGGATGCAGTGTACCTGCACAGGGGTTCATTCTCAAGCCAGCTACTTAAGGATTGCTCTGGACCACAAAAAAATGTCTTGGACTATTCACAGATGTGGGAAACCAGAAGGTAAATTTGCTCGAAGTAAATGTAAGTGCAAGTTGCCACTTAAAAGGAAATTGTGAAGCTTGGAAATTTGTTATGGCATATGTGTTCTTGTGCTAGAATATGTGTTCTTAGGCTAGAATATGCTAGTCAATACTAGATTTGTGAAAGTTCTCATCTTGTCAGAAGACTTTTGATGAATATGGCACACAAAATAGCTTTTCCATTTCTGTGAGCAACAAGTAATTATTTGTTGCTATGGCTGACTTTGATAAATTTCCTTCTGCCTTCAGCATACTTTTAACTGTATGAGGAGCCTTTCTAAGATTATAGAAATCCATATTAAGTTTGCCTGTAAGATTCATTTGTGGAAAGGCTCTTGGTTTACTCCACAGATATATACTAGGTAATTCAGGGCAATGTTTTCAGTTTCTCTGAGAAGTTTTGTCTTCCATTAAACTGTAATTTCAGCTTCTTCAAGTGAAGATATTTTTACTGCAAGTTTAAATTTTTTTTCATTAATCATAGGATCACAGAATGGTTTGGGTTGGAAGGGACCTTAAAGATCATCTTGCTTCAACTGCCCTGTCATGGACAAGGAACCTTCCACTAGACCAAGTTGCTCAAAGCCCTGTCCAACCTGGCCTTGAACATTGTCAGGGATGGGGCACCCACAATTTTGCTGGGCAAACTGCATTAGTCAGGTTCTACTTGTCATCATATTAACTTTACAGGAAGATCTCTGCCCTTGTTAGAGGCTGTTTGATTCTCTTGCCAGCATTTCCAAAATAACATGCTTCCATTATGCATGTGGTGTTGTATTTGTTATTTGGTATTTTTACTGTAAGAGAAGAAAGGTTCTGGTTATGGGCACAAAATAGAAAATAACATGAGCAGAGAAGTTACTCATTATCGATAATGAAAAAAGTATTTGGAAACTCATGTGGCAAGGGCTTATTCTCCTTGGCACTGGTGAGGCCTTGCCTGAAGTAGTCTGTCCAGTTCAGGGCTCCCCAGTGCAAGAGAAACATGGTTATAGTGGAGGGAAGAGCTGTGCTGGCTATGCTATCCAGTGGAGAGCCACAGAGATGATGAGCAAATGGAAAATGGAGCAGTGCTCAGTGACAGGACCAGAGGCAGTGGACAGAAAATGAAACACAAGGAGGTTCCTTCTGAACATCAGGAAGCGTTTTTACTGTGAGGGTGACTGAGCGCTGGCACAGCCTCAGGGAGGCTCTGGAGTCTCCATCCTTGGACATATTAAAAAACCATCTGGACATGGTCCTGGGCATCCTGCTTGAGGAGGAGCTTGGACTAGATGGCCTCAAGAATTCCCTTCCAACCTCAAATCCTGCAATCTATGTTGTTTTGTCGGTGAAGAATCTTCCCTCTTCACCTTCCTCGTTCCCAGGCAGTTAAATATAGTAAATTGTTCATTTTGATGAGGAAAACCTTTGCTGGGTAAAATTGCCAGAATAACCAAACAATAGACATTTCATTAGGTACTAATAAACCTATTTCTGAAGGTAATCCTGAGATAATTCTTAAGATTGCCAGGAATTTTCAGGGTATGCAGTCCAGGTTAACAGCATGTTACCTATTACATGGTGAGGAAACATCCTAAGTCTTATATTGAACAGGTTAATTGGTACAGTGTTGATTCATGCTTGTTCTTTTCACCAAGCATACAACTAGCCCTTGCCATCTTGGGAAAAACTAGCCAAATACAGAAAACTTTCTCCTTGCTGCTGGCTGGCAATCCTAGGTTCAGTGATAAATGACTGCAAGTTGAGAAGCAAGTTGACTCCCACCATTGCCTCAAGGGAATTTACATACAGAATACTTGAGTAGCACATTCTTTGGTATCCCCCCACTCTCACTCTTTGTAGTTTGGTTTGCTTGTTCCTGAGCAAACTATTTTTGCTCAACTGTAGCTTCTTGATGAAATCTTTGTTCTGGTATCTGTTAAAAAAATTGGTCTAGAAGTGAATCAATCATTAGTTTACTTCAGGAAATTGCTGGCAGATAACTGATACCTAGAAATAGAATGGGTAAATAAGGTGATGTGCAAAGTGCAAGTTCAGTATTTTAGAATTTATTTATTTGTGGACTTCTCAATTTATGTATGAAAACTTGTTTTGATCCATCTTGGATTGCATCCTATTATTAGTGCCTACTTTAGAATAGGAAGTTATTTGCATGGTTTTTTTGCTGAGGTAGATTGTCACAATTTGTACATGCAGACTTGATCTTGAGACTATGTATTATATGTTATAATCCATGAAGTAGAAAAGAGTTAAACTGGAAAAGGTAACAGGAATCTTTAAACTAACTTTGGAAAAAGCATCCTGGGGTGACCCATCCTAGCTCTAAAAACTGATTCAATATTTTTTTCTGATAAGTAGTCACAATAATGGTATGTATGAAGGAGCAATTCTCCTCTCTTCCTCCCTCATCCTCTGCTATAAATTTCTGATTTTGCTTGGACTTGCTTCTTACGTCAGTGTAGCATTATTGCTTTAAAGGTTCAGTCTTGTGCTTTGCTGCCTTTTTTAGGTATAAATTCAGATTCATAGTACTGTTCACCTACAGTACTGTCCAAGTCTTAAAGTGAACTCTTTCCAGTTGTGAAGAATGAGTAGCAACATGAGTGGTTTCACAGAACAATGCTGTAGGTCATCTCTGTGCACAGAAGGTAAATGTCTTTTTCAGGTCATGTCCAAGGTCTGTAGTTTGCAGGGTAGACTGAATATGGAAGTTGAAATATAGAAGGTGCTCTTTAAAATCAAGACATCCTATTGCCACGTAAATTGAACACTGGGTCTGGGTTTGTGAGTGTTGTTTACATACCTAGGGTTAGGATTAGGTTGCTTAAGGTTTAATAGAAAAACTCCTTCACTAAATGTTGTAGTATTGTAGAAATTGGCTTGCATAGTCTTGCAAGGAAAATACTTAATATGATTGATAAACAAGAAAAACAAGCCAGTCTTAGAAGTTTTTTATTCACTAGGTCCTGAATTTTAAAACTAAATTTAAGGTTTTTTCTGTTTATTTCAGAAGCAAGCTATTACTGACACTGGATGAACAGGATAGCCTTTTGCACTCGTTTATTGATAATTAAAATTTTTATTATAGACTTCTCTTACTAAATTTCAACAGATTCTTGTTTTGTTCTAGGACAGATTCTGTAGGCTTCTTTTGATGATTAAATATTTTAATTTTCTGTTCTAGGTGTGGAACATCAAACAGATGATTAAATTGACACAAGAACATATAGAAGCACTGCTAGACAAATTTGGAGGAGAGCATAACCCACCATCAATATATTTAGAGGTAAGTTTACATTCAGACAAATGTGGTTAGATTAATGTTGTGCTATCTTAATCTTATGGGAAGCATCTGAGGTTAAAGCTGGGAATACCTGCAGCAAAAGCGAATATTCTCCTTGTGCATTACAAACTCAACTCTTTTCTAAGAGGTAAAAAGGAACTGTATGGGATTCATGGGATTTAGTAGGGGAAGATCAGTGGCATGGTGTAATAAGAATGTTGGTGCAATTGAAATGTCAAGCCCCTTTGCAGGGGCCATGGGAGAGAAGATTATGTTTATAATGGAGAAAGTCATGCTCTGTTAAAAGCCAATATATACACATGAAAACATTTTGTAAGACTAACTTTGCCTTTAAAGCAGCTGACTTCCCTTTTTTCTCTTTGAAAAATGGTCATATATAATCCAAAAAATTGCATCAGTAGAAGGGGACTTCTTAAAGAAATACATAAAATTGTGGGGTGGAATAAAATTTTTAAGCCGTTTTTAATTTGTAAACTAAGTACAAATTCAATGTCTGTATTCTTTCATCATTCCAAATTCATAGTTTCATTGACATAGGACCATGAAGAGCTTAAAGAGCTGCATGCAAAAGTTACCTCTATTAGGAATTAAATGGGCTTCACGTGCTTCAAACTTGCCCTTTTCATGCTTCTCTCAAGTATTGAAATAACTGGAGGTCAACCAGATTTCTTTTATAGTCCTTTTATTTGTAATTGCTGCCTAAAGGTACTGGGTAATTAAAAATAAAGATCTCATTATTTGAGGTACTTCTAGCTTTTATCTTAATATGTCAGAGCAGGGCACTAGGTTGATTATACAAATGTTGACATTACGTCCTTAGCAGTTAAGGTCAAATGAGGCCCTCAGCAGTTGCTTTACTTATTGCTGATGTGAAATGGGAGTATTGAATCAGTACTATCATTATTTTATCCACTCTGCCATATTTAAGCACACCTCTGTTTTCACATGAACCGGTTCATTCCATATATCTGCTTTTATTATTGTCACATGCAAGTGGGTTTTGTTAGATTGTGTATCAAACTTCAATAATAATAATGAACTTAGTCTGCACTAAGTCCAGATTTCAGGTAGGGAAGTTGTTAGTTCATCACAGCCATTTGTCACTTGCTTTTATTGAAACTACAACCAAGATCCATCACTGGCAGCTCTGTGTTTGTTCTGTGGGTCAATGACAGGGAGAAGAGGATGCAGTTATAAATATGTACTGGGAAACGATTATGGCAGCATAAAGAGTAGATGTGAAATAGTTGGTGACCATAAACCATGAAGCTGAAAGCAGATTTGCAAGTTCAGTGGATCCATGTGCCACTGAGAAGAAACTGCAGCTCTGGCTCATCAGCATGGTAGGGCAGTCCTGTGAGGCAGAGCTGGGTGTTCCTCTGCTGCAGTGAGTTCTGCTGGATGATGAGCAGGGCTTGGGACAAGCAGGGCTGGTACTAACTGGGGAGCCACACGCCATGGGGAGGAAGGTGAAAAGGGCTGACATTGTGCTTTTCCACTTGAACTATCCCATGGGACAGTGAGCCCTGTGGAAAGAGCCCACTGTGGTTGAAATGAAAAACTTGTTCTTCCCAGCTCTTTGCTATGTGGTTCCTCCACTTCCTTTGTTCAGGTACTTGCAGTACTGGCAGTGACTAAGCCACTACCAGTCACTAACCTGTAAGGAAAATATTCTGGTTTTGCTTGATTACTTTGCCATCCAGGTAGTAGTTTGAACTTGATCATGATGAAGTCAGTGAGCCCCAAAGCTGTGGTTAAGATTAGGGAAGGGAAAAGAGTTTGCAGCTGTGAACCAAGAACTAGAACATGGTGTGAGAAGGAAAGGAACCTTTTATTTGGATGGTCACTAGCATAGATTAGATCATCCTCAGATGCTTTTATCAAGGTGAACAGGATTAAATGCTGCAGACCTGTAATTTGTTTAGTGTGTAGACTTCCTGTGGTAGAACTAAAGTGTGAAAGAAAAAAAAAAAGAGAAGAAATCTATTACTGAGTGCCAGATACAGTTAGAAGCAAGATTACTCTCTAACCTTGACTGTTCATTTCAATCCAGTAGCAGTTGTCTAGTGTGTCCTTTCTGCACCTTTCCCACCTTTTGGCTGCTTTTGGCTTGCTCAAGACAGGACTTGCTTTCTGTTCTCAGTATTTGCTTGGCAGCAATTTATCTGAATCTAACCTGTCACTGCTAGAGCTCATGTTTTGACTGCCTGTATTCCATCACTTGTCAGAGAAAGGGCCAGAAGAACTCTGGTTGCAGCATAGAAGGACAAAGCTATATGTAAAAAGTTTTGAACGTAGTGTGATAAAGTGTGAAAGAACGTTTGCCTGTAGGAAATGCAGAACTAAGAAAACATAGTAGTTTTGTTACAAATCAAAAGATGTCTGTCTGATGTGTTGGAAATAGCAAACTTCCCATGTACAGAGTTAGTGTGTGATACCAGGTTTGGGGCTCAAGTTGTGTACCTGGGTGTCATCACTGACTTCTGTGGAGGGTTCCTCTTTGCCCTTAAGCTTTTACCTCTAGTCTGTGTCTAGGTCTTGATGCTGTGGTCTGTGTACTCTCACCAAAATGCTCAAGTGGGAAGGTAATGGAACTTAGACTCTGTCCATCATCTTCTGAGCTTTCTACTTTTATTGCTTTGCCAAAGATTCATTTCTGGCTGTAATATAGTCCTGCTTTTACACAGAATCTATATGGTTAATTTTGCTAGTGTGTTACTTGAACTGCATCACCCTTCCCTTTGGTTGTCTTAGATTCATAGAATGGGTTGGGTTGGAAGGGATCTTTAAAGGTTGTCCAGTTTACCCCCCCCGCAATAAGCAGGGGCATATTCAAATAGATCAGGTTGCTCAGAGCCCTATCCAACCTGGCCTTGAACATTTCCAGGGATGGGGCATCCACCACCTGTGCCAGTGTTTTACCACCCTCATCATAAAAGTTTTCTTCCTTATGTCTAGTCTGAATCCAACCCCTTGTAGTTTAAAACCATCACCCCTTGTCCTGTCACAGCAGACCCTCCTAAAAAGTCTGTCCCTATCTTTCTGATAGATCACTTTAAGTATCAAAGACCCTTTAACTATTCCAGGCTGAGCTACCACAGCTCTCTCAACCTGTCCTCATAGGAGAGGTGCTCCAGCCCTCTCATCGTCTTTGTCACCTTCCTTTGTACCCTCTCCGACAGGTCGATGTCCTTCTTATATTGGGAGCCCAGAGTTGGATGCAGCACTCCAGTGGGGTCTCACAAGAGCTGCCCAGACAGGCAGAATCACCTCCCTTGACCTGCTGGCCACGCTGCTTTGGATGCAGCCCAGGATATGGTTGGCTGTCTGGGCTGTGAGTGCACTTTGCCAGCTCATGTCCAGCTTCCCATTCACCAGTACCTATTCTGCAGGGTTGCTCTCAATCCCTTCATCTCTCAGCCTGTATTGACACTGATTTTAAAGTCCTTCTGCTGCTCTGATCTCTTTGCATCTTCCATAAAATGTGAGCAGCTCTTAAGGACTCCTGTAGATTGTGCCTCTTGCTATCTCTTGAGGTTGCTATTAGCAAGCATGTTGTCTTCTTTTAGCAAAAGTTGAAATTAGCCAAAACTAATTGCTAGGTAAGCATCTGCAAATGAACGCTTCTGCTTTCACCCATATTGCCTTTCATTAGATGTAAGCATCTAGTTTTATTGTAATGCTTTCTGCAAAAACATGGCTTTTTTTACGCTTCTGACAAGTTTGACAGCTATCCATCCATCTTCCAGTGTGTAGATTTTCAGTACCATAGGGTTTGTTTGGTTCTTTTGTACTCCTGCCTGGCTTTATATCTTTAATTTACTACACTTCTCACTACTTGCTCGTGTTCAGAGAACTTGCAGCACCCTGTGCACTGGCTCCTGGCCTGTGTTGGAGCTGCCTCTGAAGACTTGTCAAGTGAAGTTGTGGTTGAACCTGATGATAACATTGCCTTCCAGTTAAAAGTGAAAGGAAGGGGTGGGGGGAGCAGAAGCTCATGAGAAAGCTGAAGAATTCAACAAGAGAATAATTCAGAAAATTGAGCATTCAAAGGTTATAGTGAACTTTTTTGTGCTTTGAATATAAAATATACATCTCTTTTAAAAATTAAAAGGAATTTATGCCTTAGTTACAGTTGCTGAAGACTTTTTGAAGCTTTTGTTTCTATGTTCATCTGAGGGTGAAGACAAAATTTTCACCCCCCCTCAGATTCTTTTTTTCCCCCCCAAATTCAGAAGAGGGTGTCAATGCATTTTACGTCAAAGGAACTTTAAAACTGACAGCTGTTGTTGCAGCCATCATTTCACGTTTCATCAACTGACTATGAAAGAGGAAGGCTTTCCTTGAAATACTGAAAATGATTGACATGGGCTGTGTTGAGTTCAGCATATATTTAATAATTCCTGCAAGAGGGAATACTCAGATTTAGGGGTATCTCCCTGCTTTGATCCATCACTCCTCAGTGATGGTCTTATAAAGGTGAGCATGGGGCAGGGGGAGTAGAGTAGAGCAGAGCGTGCAAGCCTGGGTGGAAAATGTAGTGTGAAGCTGGAGGGCAGCAAGTTGCTTGCCTTGGTCCTCCCTGGGCAGGAAAATGAGGGCTCAGGAGGGAGACCAAAGCTGCAGAGAGACTTCTGAGTGTTTGTCTAAAGTACAGAGGCAGGAAACACAATGTACAGAAAAAAGAAAAGAACATTTGTCATTAACCACACAATTTTCTTCTAATCATTATAATTAGTAATAGCTTTGGGAATCTTGTCAATGTTCTCTAATATGATGTTAAGAAAAACTTTTCTGTTTGTTCTGTCTGGGTGAAAGGATAAATCTAGTAAGCAATGACTGTATTAAAATCAAAAAATGGCTTGTAGCCAAATTTCCTTCTTATATAATCTTGGCTTTTAATTTCTGCCATTCACTGTGTGTGACCTCAGCTCAAACACACCCCTAGAAATCACTGTCAAACCACGGAATGGTTTGGGTTGGAAGCAACCTTCAAGATCATTGAGTTCCAACCCCTCTGCCATGGGCTGGTAACCTTTCAGTAAACCAACCAGACCAATGGCTCAAAGCCCCATCCCTAGAGCAGTTCAGGGACAAGCTGTCCTCAGTTTCTCTGGGCAACCTGTTCCATACATCACCACTCTCTGAGTGAAGAATTTCTTCCTAATATCTAATCTAAACACACCCTCTTTCAATTAAAAGCCATTGCTCCTTGTCCTGTCACTACATGCCCAGGTAAAAAGCCCCTCTCCAGGTTTCCTGTAGGGCCCCTTTAGGTGCTGTAAGGTTTCCTGGAGCTGTCTTCAAGCTGAAGAACCCCAACTCTCTCAGCCTCTCTTCATAGGAGAGGTGCTCCAAATATTTGAAATAACTGCTTGACTCAGTAGATGTAGAAATATCATTAATTGTAATTTATTTTCTCCTGGAAAAGAGGCTGCAGGAGCTTCTCAATAGGTTTTACCACACTTTTTGGAAGTGCTCTGTATCTTGGTAGCTGAAAACATCAATGATTTTTGTCTTCCCACATAATTTCTTAGTGCCTTATATCAGTCCTTGAAGTGCTGTTTCCCAAAATACATAGTTTGTGACTCACCATGGAAAAACCCTTTTCCTAAGGGTTTTTCTAAGCATTGTAAATATTGGAAATCTTTACTGCAAAGAAAGCTGCTATTATGATACTGGGAAGACCTGGGATTCACTTAGCAAAAATGGTTAAAATAAGCAGTTATGTATTCTTTGGAATGTCCATCAAAATTTATATTTCTTTTGTCTCTACCAAAAAATACTGATGAAAAAGCTAACCTGAGTTAGGGAAAGGAGAGTAAAGGCCTGTGTATTGGTAACAAATGCAGTGTACAAACTGAAATGGGTTACACAGACCCAGTCTGGCCAAAAGCACTCAGCTCAACCTCAGAAGGGAGGGATCATGCTTAAAGGACTTAATCAGATTTGTTAGCCTTTGTAGACTCTTAATGACTGTTCAGGGAGGCCTTACCTATTTAAACTTTCCAACTGCTGTGTGTCCTTTTTGCCCCACAGTCATGTGTACAGTATTACCTGCCAACACTTACCTCTGAGAACTGAAACATTTTTGGCCTATTTGTGTGTAAATTGTTGTCTGGGATGGGGTTGCATTCTAGGACTGTAGGTTACTTCAGTTAGCAGTCCAAGACTAAGCTGCCAGGTCTTTTGAGGTTTGTTTGGTTTGATTTTGGTTTTTTAATTTGGACTCCACACAAAATGGAACAGTATGCAAATGCACAGAATTACAGTGGTATCAAAATAAGTTTTAAAACTCGGTCAGCTTTCTAATACTGTCTTGAAGGAATCATTCTTTCTTACTCCTACTCTTGGAAGCAATTTAAAGTGAGAATCGTGGGGGTAGAGGTATGTTTGCCCCCAGCTACTGTGATTTTTATTTTTTTCCTAGCTTTCTCTTTGCCTGGATGTGTTTTATTCAGAAGCGTTGCTGTTCTGAGTTTTGAGAGTTTGGCTGTTGAACATCAGGAGGGTATTTAATTTCTTATTCCTGTATATCTGAGGAATCCATGCAGGAGGTCAAATTAGTTAATTAAAGAAGATTACCTCTTTGCTGATCTGAAGTATGCTTATTGCAACAGCAGGCAGATACAGTCTGAAATAGATCTTGGTGATGAATCTCAGATTGTTCCAGACTGTGGGATTCCAGGAAAATGCTAACACTGCATACAGACACTGGGAAACCTGGTGGCCCTCTGGGGAATTTCACATTGGCTTTTACCAGGCTCCTAACAGATGCTGTTCAAATATGTTGGACCAAAACTGGAGTGTCTAAAGTTAGACTAAGTACAGATTTAGGAGTCTTACTAAATGAAGAAATCGTGACGTATGTTACTGTCTATCTTCAGCTCCCATTTAACTTAGTGGGATTTGCATTTGATCAACAGCCTAAAAGGTCAGACATCTTTTAAATAGAAACACAATCTCAATTTCAAAGACCAGGAACCTGCAGTTCAGGCTTTTAGGTCTTGCACTGTGTGGGTATTATCTAAAGTTGATTGAGGAAGAGAGAGAGCATGGCAGAAACAGTTATCTGCTTGAGTTTAGACTGGGGTTCTACCCAGATGTAGTAGGGGGAAGAGAGAAGGAGAAATCATATTTTTTTACTTGGGTTTCTCACAGATTAATTTAAAAAAAAAAATCAACTTGTTGCTTTTTATTTCCTTAGATGATGTCACTAGAATGTATAGCCTGGTCAGGGCCCAAGAAAAAAAATTTCAAATATAATATAAATGATATGTAAGAAAAAATACTTTTTCTTCAAAAATACATACTTTTGAGAAAACTCTTTGTCCTCATCTTGTCATCAGAACTCTTCTGACACATCTGCAGTACATCTTTCAAATTCTGTTGACTTCTGAGGTCAGTTTTTATTTTGTCAGTAGATTGCAACATTTAAGAAGTAACTTTAAAGCTGCTGCTCCTGAGTATATACAACAGTTAAAACTGCAGAATATATACAGCAGAATAAGACAGCAGTTGTATTTCAACATGTGTGCACACTGAATATAAACATTGGACTTTGCAGCTTACCAGGCCTTGATGCATTTTACTTAGCTGAATTTTTCAGGGGTATTCTCACATGTATAAGACTATTATATGATATGCAAATATACTGATATGCAATATAATTAAAATTCACTTTTTGTTCTTTGATAGCCACAGGATTATGTGTAGATTGACAAGTTGTGCCGACTTTAAGCTAATATTTATCTTTTCAAATCTACACTTTGTGAAATAAAACTTTGTAAGTTCAGGCTAAGCTGGGAGCAGTGTGAGCTGTCAGTGAGCCACCCTGACGACACCAGCAGCAAACTGCACTCTGGGCTGGGTCAGCAAATGTGGCCAGCAGGAAGAGGCACCCATCCACTCACTCACTAGCTCTGTGGCTGCCTTGGGGTGCTGTTCAGCACGGCGAAGAGAAGGTTCAGGAGCAATCTGCAGGCTGTTTCAATGTAAAGAGAGGGTCAGACCTTTCCAGACCTGCACAGCAAACGGGGAAGGGGCAATGTCACAGATAGTGAGCATCAGGTTCATTTCATAAGAGACAATTCTTCATGAAGAGTGTGGGTTTTGAGCTCTGGAACTGGCTGCTCAGAGGTTGTGGACTCTCCAGCTTTTAAGACTTGCAAAGTTTGCTTTGGCAAGGCCCTGAGCAACCTCATTGAACTTTAAAGTTATTTCTGTGCTAAACACTTGTTTGGACTAGATGACTTCTGGGGGTATCTTCCAACTTTTTTTTTTCCTTTTTTTTTTTCCTCTCTTGTGATTCTGTATCAAGCAAGATTTAAGTTTTATGTAGAACATTACTTCTTTATGGGAATATGTAAACTGATTGAATTGCAGTCTAGATTTCATAAACTTTTCCTTCTGAAATGCATTTAGAATCCTTGATTTAATGATTTGTTTGAATATGCATCTTATGGGTTCTGTACAGACTTAATTTTAATTTTTACAGTTTGTTTTTCAAAAAGTCAGGAATAAACCTCATAGCTGACCCAGAGGGCCTTGACTGACTTGAAGGTTTGTGTAGCTGTTGATGCCTGTGTGCTAAGGTGGCTGTGCTGCTGCAGATCAGTTTTGTAGATAGCCCAAATCCACAACATAATCTTTCTTTTAGTTTAGAAATACTTGCCATAGGTCAGCTTTGCTGATGTAACGATCACTGAATTTAACTCTATAGAGTAATTCTGTCTTGACTTGGTGCTGTTGCCTTTGTAAGGTCTATTGGTGCTAACTTTGTTTCTCCAAAGTACTTAACCTTTGTGAAATGAAATTTATTGGAGATACTCTGTTTCTGCTGCATGTACTGTTGCTCTTTTTGTATAAAGAGAATTTTTTTCTTGTTTTTAAGAGAAAAATGTATTTAAAGTTCAGCAATGCATTTCTGCTTCCTTTATGTTTTACTGTGGGATCTTCTGCTATGACACCAAATTGCTCTATGATAATGGAGAGCTTTTGTTCTCAGAAAAAACAGAGCTTTTTGCAGAAATCAGTGGTATAGAACCCAAAGCCAGCAGCAGCTCCCAGCTTTCCGTACTCATTGTTTATTCTCTTAAGATAATTCATTTGACTTTGAGTTTGCATTAGTGACAGATTAAGCTGCCAATGTAAACATTGTAGGATTGAGTATTTTGAAAGTTGTGTGTAATTTTGTGAAGGAACTAACCCACAAGTATCCGGAAGCAATGTAATGTTGCATGTGTTTGAATAATATTTTGCAATGTTCATGAGAAAGGGAAGTAAGTATTTAGAAAAGTATTGGTGAAATGGTAACAGTTTATGTTTCCTAATTTTTGTTTACTGGAAATAATTCTTGACACATGGAGCTTTTACTCAAGTTTCCATGAAAAGTTGATCCTGGAAGTAGGAGAGACACATGTTACTGTACAGCCAAAAAATGCCATTATTTATAGTTGGGTAACCTTTCAATTTATTTTTTGACAGTACAGTTGGGTTAGAGTGAAAATGTTTTGATTTTAAGTCTGAGTTTGGGGTCTATTTGTGAAATGCTAGACATCTTCAGTTTTTAAAAGAAATAGTAAATAGTTTTCAGTTTCTTGCAACTTATGTATGTTTATCAGAAGTGGAACCCATAAAATTTAGAATTTGCAGCTGTGATGTTCACCACCATTCTTTAAAATGCTTTTTCTTTCTTATTCCTCACTGTCAAATTATCATTTTCTTTGTTAACACTGTGGGGGTGATGACTCATTTTGATCATAGGCCCATCCTGGGAGGATGCTAAGCTTTCTTAAAAAGGGGGAGGGATGAACCACTGTTTACTCAGCAAAACCAGTTTGGATTAGATGAGCCTGCACATTTAACCTAGAGAAATGAATTGGAGAAATAAATTCCTAATAAAATGTAGTACTTGTGGCTGCAGTACTGAATGCTGGTTATTTTTTCTCTTAACTTTATTTTTCTTTTTCCACATATTGACACTGCCAACTTTTTGGTCAGTTAAATTCTCCTGTAACTTTAATTAGCAACATGTTATGAACAAAAAACTAGGAAAGCAAACAAAATAAGTAATTTTAACCAACAGAACCAGAAAGTATTTTTCTGTTGTATAAACGTACTTGAAAATATCATTGAAGAATTTATGCATATTGGTATGGATCTTGGCCTTGCTGTAGAGAAAAGTAGAAAATTCCATTCCCTATTGCTTGCATGTTAGGTTTGGAAGATCTTTGTTTCTTCTTTTCTGTAAAGGTCTAAAAAAGGTCTAAACATTTCAGTTAACACTGACATGCTTCTGTAGTGTGAAACACAGGTTGCTTAACTGTTTCAGGTTTTTAAAGATATTCTATATTGTATTAATTTATATACTGAAGAAATGGTTCTAGTACTTGGGATACCGATCAAAATTTTCTTGTTACAAAGTTGTGGGTAACAAACTTGAAAGAAAAGTACAGTGATTATGTATTTGTTTTATAGATTTTGGCAATATTGTTTAACTTGAGTACATTTAATAAAGACTTAATGGGCAAATTTAATATTACTGATTTTTTTGTT
The DNA here is from genome assembly GCA_026261815.1 of Monarcha castaneiventris obscurior. Classification (NCBI taxonomy): domain Eukaryota; kingdom Metazoa; phylum Chordata; class Aves; order Passeriformes; family Monarchidae; genus Monarcha; species Monarcha castaneiventris. Next base: position 3,050,166 of record JAMPIT010000884.1, read on the forward strand.
TGTTTGTTTAAGAAACATGATCTGTGTAATTGGGTTTTACATAAACATGCTGCAAAGGTGTTAAAAAACTTTCAAAGTATCACTTTTAGCTGTTTTTGGATAGCTTTGAAACAGGGCAAACTGTGTTGTGTTCTAAATGAAAAACATTTTTGGTACCATTTGGTATGAAAGGATAGTGCCAGAGATGAAGGATGGTGAACAGTGAGCTAGGTGAGCCGTCAGATACAGATGATAAAAAGCAGATTTGAGCTTTCTCTTAGTTATTGCATTAGAAGTATTTACGTGTCCAACAGAAGTATTTACCATTCCAACAGAATGATAAATTCATCTGGAGCACAGTAATTCAGCAATGCAGCTGACAACATTTGTTAAAGATTTCTGTTTTTTTTAAAGAGATTGTGTATTAGAATCTTCAGTGCAGGTGCTTTGAAACTGTAACCTATGATTTCTTTTATCCATTTCTTCATCTAATTTATTAAAGCATTACTTGTTTGTTCAGAAGGTTTAACACGATGTATTGAAAGCCATTCCTTCATTGTGTCCTGAAAAATTTGACCAGGCCATTTTGTTCATATTCCTGGGAAATTTGTATTAGTTTAGGAAGTGTTTTGTTTGATGTTTGTTCTGAATTTAGATTTCTAGTTTTGTCTGAGGCTACTACTTGATTAAAACAGCTGCTGTTCCTTTCCAGGCCTATGAAGAGTACACCAGCAAGCTCGATGCTCTACAGCAGAGAGAACAGCAGTTACTGGAATCCATGGGGAACGGAACTGATTTCTCTGTCTCCAGTTCAGCTTCTACAGACACAGTTGCATCATCTTCCTCCTCTAGCCTCTCTGTAGCACCTTCATCCCTTTCAGTTTATCAAAACCCTGCTGATATGTCACGGAATAACCCTAAGTCTCCACAGAAGCCTATTGTTAGAGTCTTCCTGCCCAACAAGCAAAGGACTGTGGTGAGTCAGTTTCTATTCACATACTTGTAACCTCAATATTTCCTGTATCTCTCTCCCTCTGTATGCAAAAGTTAATTTAAGAGCTGAAAAATTACCTGTGAGGAGGTCAGAGAAGTGTCATGATCACTGTGCTCTGCCACACTTGGTTGTTTTCATCTCCTGACTGGTTTTGACAGGATTAATGCAAATAAGTCCATTAGAGCAATAATACAGAATACAGAACCTTCAGGAGTTTTATAACCATGAAGATACCTCAAGAAATAGTCTTTTCAAACCAGCTTTTGGATAAATAGTAATTTACCATTTTACAAGAGATAGAAAGGGACAGTAACTCTATTTCTTGTATTATACAAAGTTATTGACTAGTTTAACAGGGCAAGATGGAGGAAGTGTTTTCTATGTTGTCAGAGTTACTAGCAGCATTGATTCTTTAGAGCAAGAACCAGCCTCTTGCAGTTAAGAAGGGCTGTGCAGGATTACTTGGGGTTTTTCCCTTTTTTTGTTTTTCCTCCTCACTTACTGGGGTGAATGTTTGTGTGGAGGCCATGATGCTCTCAGGCCTTGTGTGGAGAACTGGCTAGGGGCGGGGCATAGTTGCTGTTAGAGGGGTCAAGAAATGTTGCCCACAAACTGTTTGAAGCCTGGCATTTATCAGTTTTGACAATGTGCAGTGATTCCTGAAGTCATGGAAGAATAGTTGACTTTTTGCTGCTAGAGAAGGGATTTTTTTATCAGTTAAGAGCTGCCAACTGAGGAGCCTTGATATGTGCTTTAGAATAATACACTGCAAACTGTGATACATGAGATTATTGACAAGCCATAGTCTAGGCTCTGTTTTGCAAGGTGGTATGTAATCCAAACTTAGCAGGGGAGCTGTGTTTCCAGAGAAGGTGGGAAGTGAATGGACGATAAGAGTCCATGTCGAACCAGGACGTTTTGCAGCAGTCAGGTGACAGCTATCTCTGCATTGTTAGTGCCTGTTGAAATTGAGTTGCTGGTAGAAAGAAGAAAACATAAACTGAACAGTGTTGAGCATTGGAACATGCCCTCACCCTTTCCCTACCACTTTCCTTTCATCCTTCCCCCACCCCTCTGAGCAAAAGAGACTTACAGTCTCTTACAGAACAGCATTGGAGGGCAGTTGTTTTCACCTGATTTTTTTAGAAATATTGCTTTAAGATACTAAATAATATTAATAATAATATTGATTTTAAGATCAAAATTGTTCAAGATATTGCTGAAGATGGAAAGTAATATTTGGGTTTTGACCTAGAGAATGGGGGTTTAATGTAGACTGTGACCACTGCAGAATGTACATTGTAAAGCCAGGTGATTCTGTTGTCTGCCTGTTGAGGAAGGTCTAAGCACACACCCACAGAGAGAAATCTGGAGAAGGTACTGGATTTTGGAGGGACTCTGGTGACTATCTTCATGTGTTCTGTCCCACCCTGTCTGGCTATTTGCAGCCCCTGTCATGGGGCTCTCAAGTTGGTTTTGTTCTTTCTTGTAAAGGATCACAGCATATCACTTCCTGCACTGTTCTGTGCATTACCTTTTCTGTCTCTCCTATGTGTTCTCCTGTCCTCTAAACCACATAGTATAATTCTCCTCTTACTCTTTTCTCCTCATCTGCAATACTCTCGTTCTGCTTCTTTGTCTTGCCTTTTTTATCTCCTTCTCAATCCTTTTTTATTTTTCCCAGCACTGAATCTAGATGCTCCTTCCTGTCTATAGGAGGTAAATGTGGTTTAACTTGGGTGTAGTCAGGGAGAGGCTCTTGCTTCTATCCCCAGCTTTCTACTGGAGGCTGAACACTGCCTTACAAGTCCAGCTCTGCAGCTAGTTTCCAGCTTGCTTTGGTTCTTACTTCATTTTTACACACTGCTTGGATCAAGTAATGTTACTAAGTTGAATGTTTTTCCTTATTTTTTTTCAAATACTGGTGAATTACCTCTGGTTTAGAGCTGAGAAATGGTGCTTATAGGAACTCTTGAGTGTGGGGGTTATTGGCCTTGGAGCTGAAGTTCATTTCTCTGAAACTTGAACCAGTGCTCATTTTATTGAGAAAGACAGGAATTTCTTATATGGTGACTCTTAATGTAATTACTTTGTTTTCTGTATTTATTGATCCTACATGTAGTCTGTTGGAAACTAAGGAAATACCAGGAGCAGCCACCATTCAGAATGAACTGCAGCAGTTTACTGAATCCTGGGATGCATCAAGCACACCATCACTAGCTAGGTGGGAGAGGTGATTTGTCCTGCTCTCCTCAAGTGTGGCCTCACCTTGAGCACTGTGTGCAGTTTTGGGTGCCACAGTGTAAGATTCTGTGATTTACAGTGCACTTTTAATGGCCAGCAGTCAGATGATAGGTTACTAGCCTAAAAAAGCATCTAGCATTTTTCAGTGAACACTGAGACTCCTTTATTCTCTCAGTGGATAGAGAAGTGTTGCACACATTTGTCTTCCTTCATAACCTCTGGCTTTAAAAGCAGACCAGTTGTGTCTCACTTGTGCCCATTGACTGAGCCATTTGCTTATGTAGCTGTGATGGTAGTTCAGGATGTTCAAGTATACAGGGCAGCTTGTGATGGGTTAAAGCAGGAAGAAGATTCCTTGTGGGAATACATGGTACCTGCCATTAGAGCCTTCCCCCTGCCCTAGTTCCCATTCCTTGTGGCTGTTAAAGTAAGGCTGATGTGTTCTACAGTCAAGCAAGTGGCTGGAAAGGAGAGATACTGTTCAAGTTTCAGTGTTGCAGCAATCTTCTCCCCACCTCAATGGCTTTCAATTAATATCTACTTCTGAAAGAAAATCTTGTTAATATCACCATAATAATTTCAGTCTTTACTTCCAGTTCACTTCAGGAGGGGAGAAATGTTGTCAGATCCTAAGGAGTCTGTTTGTTTTTGTCTGGGAATGCCATGACATTTCTTAAACTGACTTAAAGCAACTGGAATTGAGTTGGTAATGGAGAGACAACCTTGTTATTTATCTTTGATCACTCTGAAGCAATCCCAAGTGCTACAACAGCCTTCTGCTATTTGTTTAGAGCTGCTAAAAATGCAGGAAATGGGGGGGAGTTGCTTGCATATCTTACATTTTTGACTAGCAACTGCCTTGTTAGTTGAGAGTTCTCTGCATGTTATTGTTTGTGTAGGATCAAGCAAATACATCTGTTGGAGCTAACTCCAGTTCAAAATATAATTTAAGGAAACTGATGGGGGTACAAAGAAGTGAGACCATGGTGTTGAGTGTGATTGTGGTGCAGAGGTGGTGTAGCCGATGGGAAGTTTCTTTGTGTGTGTCATGGTAAGGCAGAGTGTTGGACAAACCTTTTCCTAATGGAGGACAAGGTGTGAAAGTGCTTGTCTGAAAGCCTGACTGGTCTGTGGCAGAGCCTAGTGCTGCTGATCATTTAAAGTGAGCATTTTGATTCAGCTGGCTACAGGACAGGGTTCAGAAGTAACTTTTTTTTGAAAGCAAAACCAAATAGTTGGCTCAGCTGGAGGGGAATCAGTGAATAACTAGTGTCAGAAATAAAAGATTATTTTCCTTGTCCTTGGCCTGGAAAGGGATGAAGAGAAGTTTCTTTCTCTGAACAACCTCCTAGAAGAAACAACAGATTGTTTTTTCTTCTCTGTTCTGGGGGAATTTTATCTGCTATAATGCAGAGAGATAAACATGTATACTTCTTTCCTTTTTGGCTTGGTTCAACTGGCAAGACAGATGTCCTTTGGAGAAGCATTCCACACAAATGTGACCGGGATAAGTCTGTGCAGGTGGGTTTGTTCCATTTTGTTCTAGGCCAGAGAGGAGGATGCTGAAATCATAAAAATTCGAGATGGTTAAAGTCCATCTGAGATGAAAAGTTGTTTTTTAGAACAAGTTAATGAGGCTTATCCAAGCAGTGGCAGAATTTAGGGAAATACTAGCTTAGAGTTAAGAATCTAAATGTCTGTGGTATGCATAGTAACAACTCTGCTAATTAAGAGAGCTTCTGGAGGTGGAAGCAAAGTATAAGAACTCCGATCTCCTGCTGGGTGCTGTAAGTCTGAGAGATCATCTTACATGCTAAGACTAGGTTTTGGTGGAAGGGAGGTAGTCTTGAATGTAAGTAGATGATAGTGTGTTGGTATAAAAGCAAGCTATATTATTTACTGGTGAGATTTCTGAGAGAATGCATGGAGACAGCAGGGAACACAGCCTTGGGCATTCTTAGTTGTGGTGTGGATTAGGATTTTTTTTTCCAAATTGTCTGATTGAATGTGCGTGCAGAGAGAGAAAAGAGACAGAAGACAGTGTTCATGCAAATGAACAGAAGTAGTCATATAGCTGGTTGTTGAGAAGGGACAGTAATTCAAGGAGAATGGTGGTTATCAACTGATCCAGAGGTATGGAACAAATAGGATGACTTTAGGTTTATACAGGAGGAAGAAGGCAGTGAAAAAGTTTAAAATTAACTGAAGGAGTTACAGGCAATGAGTATAAAAGCTTTCTGTGAGTGTAAAGAATACAGGAATATGGTATTTGCATATAGGGCATCTTGTGGAATTGCTTCGAGTTATGTGGGGTTTTTTGGGGGGGCGTTGTTTTTTTGTTTTTTGGCTTGGGGGTTTTTTTTCTTAATTTTTTTCACTGAGAGTTGCGGATATGTTTTTTGAGGACCTGGGTAAAGTTTTTTGCACATCAATTTTTAACTGGTAGGTTTGGGATAAGGGAAAAACCTCCATTTCCAATTGCAAAAACAGATCCAAGTTTTGCTCTGTGAAAGCTGACAAAATAGTTAAAGTGATTAATCCAGTTAGATTGCTTGGTCACTGTAGAACTTAAAATGCTAGTAGGAATTTTTAGACAGTTTTCTTGTGGCCCATCAGTTGAGGCTGGTCTCTTGGAGGAGTAAAGCATTCTGGAACCTGGAATGGAATAAACGTTTTGTGGACATATCTGGAGTATCTCTCTGTCACAATGAAAGAGCACAAGAATAGGTCAGGCATGTATGATATTTTCCGTGGGTTGTCTTCCAAATTTGAGCTATTTGTAACTCAGGAATTTTGAGTTTAAGTGTTTTCTATTTGGAAATGATCTGCTAAGCCCCCATTAAATGCATGCTATGGATACTAGAAATTTGTGTCTTGTGGTTAGGAATTTCATGGGCTTGGTTATGTATGGTGTTAGTAATCATGTTCTGTGTTGGCCTTTTAAGTCTGCCACATGCTACTTTATACTGAGTGACATAAGGGCTTCTGAGAAAAGCCATTTAATACAAGGCCTGGTATAAAAACAAGTAGCTAAAACTGGTCATAACTCCACAGAGGAGCAATATTAGGAGGTTTTTGATGTTGTAGTGAAGTCCTAGTAAAAGGAAAGAATGAGAGAATTCTAGGAAAGGAAGGCGTGTAGTAAGTGGGCTTCTAACTCAAATACTTCATGAACAAGATCACACAACTTAATGAATAGCAGCCCTGAATGTTTTTGATTACCCAAGAAATCCCTTCTGGACAAGTACTTAGAGTGGGAAAAAAAGCCAGTCTGAAAGCAGATGAGCTCTCCTGAGTGATGGTATGGAGCATGGAAAGTTGCAGGAAAACAGTGTTGAAGTGTAAGAAGTGATGGGCATTTGACAGGCATCAGGTAGTGATAGGTCTTGTGCTTCATCACTGCAGTGTGTTGCTGCCTTCTGCACATTACCAGCTTCCAGAGGAAGTGTTCCCTTCATGTCTTCTGGCCTTCTTGGTGGAGTGGCTGTCAGGGTGGTAAGGAGTCTCCACTGCTCTCCACAGTTGCATTTATAAAGGATCCTCTCCCAGCTCCAGTGCCCTCCGTCTGCCTGTCAGCATGAATTCAGTTTGAATTCTATCTCTATCTATAGTGATCTGAGGGGGGACAGTGAAGCAAGGGGGAACAAAAAAAAAAAATAGGTGCTGTGCATGCTTTGAGAAAGCTTGGTGGCCTCCAAATACTTCAGTTGCCTGCAGATTCTTGATAGGGTCAAACCATTGTGTGTTATCACCCAGGACAAGGTCAAAAAAATTCCATGGTAGCTTCTAAACGGAAAGTAATACTTTGGGTAACAAAAGAAGTTACCCTTTCTTCTATGTTCAACTACAGAATATTGTGTGGGCTTTGGTTGTTCTTTGTTTTGCTTTATTTTGAAGTTTAAGAGTAATTAGAGATGCTTTGTGTAATAACTCAGCATAAATCTGAGCCAGTAAAGCTTTTCCACTTGGTTTTGTGTTGGTATGCTTCATGTGTCTCATAGTTACACATATATTGGAAAGTTAATGGAAGCTCTCAAAATGTGAATGTGAGACTGAATTTTTAAAAATGACAATTTGTACGTTCAAGAGTTAAAGGAACTAAACAGGACTGTGAATGCTGTGCATGGGGACAATTCTTAAGTGTCTCACTCTTGTCACACCTTGGTTTATTAGTACATCTGCCTTTTAATTAGGCAAGCAATCATGTGATGATCTCTGCAGTCATGAAGACTAGAAGAATAAGCTATTTTTATTCTATGTAAATTCTTAGCATAAATTAATTCATCATGCATGCACAACTGGGATCCTTCAAATATTCCATTTTTAAATCTGATACTTGATTCATTTCTGTTGACTTCAGTTTTGCATCTTGCTTTCTGTAGTTTGTACTGTGAATTTGTGCCTCAAGCTTGCTGAGTAGTAAGCACTGGATTTCTGTAGACATTTAAGCTGCCCTACCAGTTTCACCTGTCAAGTATAAGGAAAATTCAGAGAAGGGATGTTCAGGCAGCAGAATAAACCAGTTTCTTGCTTCTAATTACACACCTGGTTTGACATGATTAGGTTTTTCTAATCAAAAATACAATTAAAACCTCCCATGTTATATCAAACATGCAGCATAAATTGAGTTTATTTTTAGCCTGTGCCAATGGCTGGTTGCTGAATGTATCTGAATACTTTGGAATTTTATGCATCTTATTAACAGACTGGTGGCATGAAGTAAATGGTAGTTTACTTTCAAGTAAACTTCACTTATTACTTCTGTATCACTAGGAAAATTTATTCCATCACTTATGAAGTTGTCTTTTATCTTCCCTAAGGAGTTTTCTTTCTTTTGTCCTTCCAGTTCTCCCCTCCCACTGAGAAGGGAGTGAGCAACCAGCTAGGTGCTGCTTAGCTGCCTGCCAGGGATAACTCACCACAAGCTACCCTCAAATGCTGGATAAATTCAAAGGCATATGTGTTGAAAAGAGAATAATTTAATCTACTACAGTTTTATTGACACACTGTCTTAGATTGCAAAGTGAAACAATTTTGAAAACTTGCCATTATAAAACTGATGGCTTGTCATCTGGAATGCCATGTGCAACATTGATCGCTGTTTTTTACTCAAGTAAGGAGTGGTTAGTGATTCCTTATGAGATGAAAAGTCTGGCTGTAGAAAGTAATGAATGATAGAAAAAAAATACTGTTGGGGACATGCTACCTTTACCTCATAATGTGCTGGGCAGGCACTCAGTGAAATGGAATGCAAGTCACAAATCTCAAAATAATCATAATAAATGCTTTAAATCCATGTCTAGTAAGTCATACTTAAGTTCATGCTCCTTGTGTTGTTTAAACAAACTAGCCAATGAGTTTTAATATTTGTAGAGAATGTGTGTACTACCTGAAGATGGAAGTATCCATTTGGTTTTAGGATCAGTTGCAAGAGTTTAGAGAAGGATGTGAATTTTAGCCCTTCTGCTGTAGTTTCTTGCCCCCATGCTGCCTTTAAAGCACTTGGAGTGTGGTCAGCTAAGACAGGAATCTACAACAGTGAACTCTGGGTCTGACCTGTTACAAAGATTTATTTAAACTATTTTGTACCTTAAATTTCTAATGCATGTGGGTTTTGATTTGGAGAGCAGCCAGCTGACTTTTTTTGTCTCTTGAACAGAAGCCACAAGGTCCTGGTGTTTCATGCCCATGTAGTGGCTACAGCTATTTTTCTAGATGAGCATTTCTCTCAAGTCTGAAGTCTAAAGCCTTATTTTCCAAGCTTTATTTTATTAGAAGGTCCCTGTCAGCCTTCACAATTTCTGCCTCTGGTATACCCCCTAACTAAAATTTGCAGATGGTGAACTGCTCTCTACTGTCCCCTTTAAAGCAATTAGTACTCTTCTGAACACAGTTCAGGAGCTGTCTCTCAAAAGCTTGAAAAATTATTCGTGGAGGCCATTGATTAGGCACAACAGGTTTCATCCAGTGTGGTTGAGTGATGGTATATTCCTGAGAAAATATTTCTGCACTGACATAAATCAGTCTGTTGTGTTCTGCAAGCGAGGACCCATCATTGCATTGGAGGTGCCAATGGGTGCTGGTAACCCATGTCTTTGCAAGTTAAATGCATTTGATTGAATGGTAACAGCTTTGTAGAACGGGTAAATTCTGTTCAATTTCCTTTGGAAACAAGATTTAAAGCAATGAAACTGCCTCTCATTTGTCTCTCTAATATGCTTCATTAAGAATGTATTTTCTTGCTGCTTTCTTCTGGAAACTGAACAGAGCTTCATGTCCTGGTATCCAGAACAGCTGTTTCTGAAAGCTGTGTTCTTTGTTTTCTAGAGGATGTGATGTTCAGTGTCATCTTATGTTCTTTTTGCCACAGAGGAGGGTAATTTTATCTCCTAGTGCTGTAAGAAGTGGCTGACTGATTTGGTAAAATATTTGCCCTCCATAGATAAGATGAAAAATTAAATGTGGATCTCATGTTTGGATTTTACCAGAAAACCTGACATGTTGGAAGGCCAAACTCGTTATTTGGCAAAAGTACAGTTTAGTCTGACTTTCTCCCGACACAATGAATTCTGTGAACATGTGGCTGAAATTTTTTAGTCCTGGGTATTGGGGGGGGAAAGTGTGATCTTTCGGGGTGTATATGTTGTGGTAAGCAAAGAAATACTTTGAAGTGATGTTTCAAATCCGTTGGCATATTTCCACTGTTGTGCCCAGTAGTCTGCTTGGTTGTTTGGAATTGCTCTGAACCTCTAAGGTATATTGCACATACCTTACATACCATACATACATTACACTTGGCTAAAGTGAGCTGAACCACTGTGCTAGGCTGAGGGAAAAATAAAGCCAGCTAATTAGTTTTGAGAAGTATAATACTGGATATACAGGGCTGACCAGCCTCTCCACTTTCAGGGAATACCTTTGCATTGCTTTTTTGAGGTGCTTCTCAGTCTCTTCAGTCTCTTTATTGCTCTGAAATACTGGAAACTACACTGGTGTAAGGAAGCCTTTTAAACTTACTGAGACTATGCCAGTTTCTAGTCTGATGTTAGAAAAGTGATGTAAGAGTTATTTAGGGACGTAGCCCTGAATTTCTTACTGAATCGGGAATGACCTGCTTTACAGAAATAAATGATTTATTATGCATTGCTTAAATACTTGTGGCTGCAGTACTAAATATATATCAATAATATTGTTACAGATACTTACTGTCCTTAGAAATAGTTCAGGTGAGAAATGAGGACATTAAGGGCTGTAGTTCTGTTTAATCTGTCTAGGTAGTAAGACTGCTTTGAGAATTTTTACAATCTGGCTTAATTTTCTTTTTTTTCCCCTGGAGCTTAACATTTGCAAACCTGAGCATGTGTTTTGGTATCTCCCTGAATTGCTACTTGCCCAATTTAGGATGCTCAAGTAAATTATCTTCTCTGGTATATTATTAGACTAAACACTGAACACACCTTGCAGTGTGTGTTGGCAGCTTCTGTCCTGTTTCTTAGTGTTATATAGCCCACACTTTCATGCTCTTCATTTTTGAAAGTTGCTTGCTGAATCAACTTTCTAATTGCTATAAAAACCTAAACCTTTTCTGACCTACAAATCTTAGGTATATAAGTAACCTAAAAAGAAAGCCCTTAACAGTCACGATTAGGAAGTATATCCCCTAGCTCAGTAACATGAGTTTCTGGGTGGAAACCATTGTGAAACATTTGAATTCTCTTAGTTATAAAACAGAGGGATCAAGAGATAATGGATGGATACAAACAAAGTGGATTTTAAATAATGTTAAACATTCTATGTTTCAATAAAATGCCAACGTTGTTCAGTGGAGTGGATTGCAGGCATAAGAGCGCTGTGTATTTTGGAGTCGATGAGAAATTTTCTCCTGGGGAACTGATTTTGTCGAAAAATGCTGATGTGATTCAGTTAAAAAGCTCTGTGGGAATCCTGGCAGAACTCTTGATGGAATTGATAAAGCCCTTAGCCTTGGTGCCTTCCTGCCGTGCTGGAGCTGCCGGCTCCTGGCAGGCGCACGGGGGCTGCGCCGTGCAGGGCTCCTGCTCCCCGCTCCCCTCCCCGGCTGTGGGGCCACACACCCTCCCTCTGCCTGGGGCTGAGGAAGAAGCTGTTCCAAAACTCCTGCTTTGGAATCAGCAGGAGTCTATTAGCCAGGGAAAAACAACTGGGTTTGGTTTTTGTTTTTCTAAAGACTGAGGTGGTCTCCAAATCACTTCCTTGGAACCAGCTTTTTCTTTAAATTTGCCATAATTTGAGGGTGAAAAGAAGATGGGGGCTAAAAGAGGTTTCAGAGGGAATGCTTTGGAGGGTGAGATTTCTGCTTTACAGCAGGCACCAGTAGGGACTGAAGGAGGGGGCTGAAGGGCTACATGCACAGATGGTGATAGACCGTGCTGTACCAGTCTGGGAAAATGATTAATCAATACTACAGGGACTTATTCTAGCACTAAGTTCTTTTAATTTGGCCTTATGTTTCTCTGCTCAGGAGTTCTGTTAGAGAATGTTCTAAATGTGATGCTGATTCAGGATCATGATGGTTATTGAAAGTAATAAAAACAGTTCTTTGGGTTTTAGCTGGATCTTGATGCAAATGGCAGTGAAGAGAGCAAATATTCTACCCATGTTTCTAATTGCAAGTTGCATAAATACGGCTTGGATTTTAATGAAGGGGACTTGGGATAATAATACTGAGGAATAGCAAATGATAAGTGATCAGGATGTTTAATGCACTTGTGTTGCTGTAGGTAACCTTCATTCTGATACTTCCCAAATATTGAGAGTTTGTGTTTCCAACTTTATTGATCCCTTAAAAGAAACCGTGTAACTTCACAAGTCTTGTTTTTAGCAAAATTAAAAGGAAAAAAAAAATTATACCAGTGTAATTAATTAATAGCATTGGAACTTTTAGGTTCCTGGTGCATTTCTTTGCTTCATGAGTTGCTGGAGGATGTTGTCATCATTTATGGAGGATCAGTGCTGGAGAAAGAAAATGTTTTCCAGTGACCACAAGACTGCTTATCTCTTCTTTGATGTTAGTCATCTTCCTACTGCTTGACTTTTCCTCCTTGTCCTGTTCCACTCCCTCACATAGGTCAAGATTTTACTAACCTGGTTTCTTTTAATCCTTACTGCCTTGGAATTTTTGGCCTAAGATAGAACCTCTTCCTATTCTGTTCTGGGTTCTGTTGCACTTCCTTCCCCCCTGATGTTCCTTGTCCTAAACAAGCCACCTTTTCTCCTAATTTCTCCTAATCACATCTTGAAAGCTTCCTGTTCAGGATGTACTTCCAGTACTTCCCCAGGTGTTGGGAAACAGGTCTCCCTGCAAGGTGGTTCATCACATCTTTTTTTTCCTCCCCTCAGCCTCAGCTCTTCAGTCCGTCCTCTCTCTCTCTCTTGCTTGTTTGATTCCCCCCAGTCTGCTGATAGCAATTCTGTCTCCCATTATACACATGCTTTCCACAGTCAGTTCCTAAAGCTTGTCCTGACCCTCTCCTCCCATTTCTCCTTCATGTCCAACCTCTTTCCTGGCTCTCTTCATTCCCCTTTTCGTCCCCATCATCTGTCTGCCACCTTTGCTGTGTTTCAGTTTCTTCTGCCACTGTGGCTATCAGTGGTGAAGTGACTGAGGTTGCTGGAAAGGTAGACCTGAACTGTCTGTGGGGACTCAACCTCAATCCAGCAGGAGCTGTACTTAGTGGAAAAACAGCCTTGAGCCAAAGAACACTTGCTTCCTGCATTGAAATGGCTTGTGATTGGATCTAACATGTGTGGGAGGTTAGAGCACACCTCTGAAATCCCCAGAGATTTTAGTCAAATTCTTAAAAATATTTATTCTCCATTTGTAAACATGTATGTTGGAGGCAGGGAGGACACTGAGGGGACAGACAGGTTCTTTCAGGGATCTTTGGCAGAATGATGATGGCACTAAATCATAGGGACAATTAAAGAGTTATTTTCTTAACGAGATACTATGATTAGTATAGCACAGAATTTATTATTAGAATGGCACATGAGTTCTACAAGCAGAATCAATATTGTGCAGTTTATAAGCAGCATAGTACAGAATTTATAATACAACTTCACTTATGATTTCTAATCACCTTTGGAGATCAAGACAAATCTTTAATACATGTTTTGCTGTATCAATATAACAGTCATAATCTAGACTCAATATTTGTATGAAAGAATACAAGTCACAACTTCCATCTTTGGATAATGGAAAGGACTTCCTGGGCACATAATGGGTGCATTCCTGCACACATGGGTGGGTGCATAAGCAACAGAGGGCTGGTTTACAGTGGAATGTTGTTGACCATGTTGACAATAATTAAGGTGCTCCCAGGCTCCCTCTTAATGCCAGTGATGGGTATTAATAACAATTAAGGATGTTTTATGCTGGAAGAACGAGCTACAGGTGATGGAATACCATGGTGTTAACTCCTGGGATGGGAAGAAGTTACTTAGATTAATACAGAGATACATTGAAAAAGAATGCAATGTGTAAACCAAAGTCACCTGAGGCTGAGTATCAAGATTGATAAGTAGTACGCTATAGGATGTTTTGTCAAGGAATTAAGAAAAATTCCCTTTTTTTAAATGTTTGTACTGACCAGATGAAATGCACAAATATCCTGTAAAGGGGCACTTCCACGTTAATGAGAGGAAGATGGCGAAGCAAAATATTCCTTTAATTTGTATCTTCTGAAAGAGCGTATGTTTGAGTTCTAGAAAGGCAATATATAGTGTAACCTCAAGTGGTGTTCACAAAGCTACTTGAAACAGGCTGCTGCTTTGCACTGCCATGCTTAAGTAGGACATAGAGCCCCTAAATACCCATGGAAATTTAAACACAAGGAACAAAACCTGGGCTCCGATCCAAAGCCAGTTGAAGCTGATTAAAAGACTGCTTTTGGCTACCGAGTGCTCTGGCTTAAGCCACTTGCAAGCTGAAATTGAGTTTCAGGTGTTCAGACAGACTTGTCAGGTTTGTTAAGTTTGTGGGTTTTTCTTGTGATTTGTGTTCAAGGTACTGTCCGTGATTGTAGGAGATATCCCAGTGTATCCAGTGCCTGAAGCCATACATATTTCCACTATTGAGTTCTAGAAATAGTTAGTAGATAATATTCAATACCTTAACTACACTTAATCACCAGATCATGTATTCTTCCTTTTTTATGGCTTGACACTATGCGCTGTTAAAGGACAGGTATACCTAGAGCTGATCTACTTCCTTGTATAAGATATACCTACAATTAGAGTAGAGGTGAGGAAAATACCTTTACTTTTACATAGTGTGCAGTTCTTGATTTGGCAAGTTTTAATGTGTTCCTCCATTCTTCCCATCCTGTTAGTTATCTGAACTTTTCAAGCAAGGAAACAGAAGAGGGTAATATGTTTTTCATGTAAGACATATCTGTAGAGTTAAAAATACAGGTTAAAGTGAGAGGTGATGGTCTGCCTGACTCAGATGACTGTTTCGTTTCACTTGTTTGCATGTTTATCTTCTGTTTTAGAAGTAGAAAATAAAATATTTACATTTTATCGTAATGTTTTTTTTGAGTGCAGTCCAAGTTAGTTCCTTCACTTAATTTCGCTTGGCATGTTTCCCCACTTATGTTCAGGCCAGCCTGTAACGTTAAAGCTGTATGTGGTTACTAACTATCTGTGAGCAGTGTCTCCAGTTTCTTCCAGTTGAGAAAAGTTGGAAAGTGGCTTTTGGAATTGAGTGAAGATTTTGTTCTAAATGTTAAAAGAAGTGTAGAGCTTTTCTAGCTCCTTTCCTCATGTACTATTCAGCAATAAAATTTTCCTCGGTCCAAAAAACATTTTGAAAAACTCTATCCTACAATTCTGTAAAGCATCCTGAGGAGTGGGTTTTAGCACTTGAGGGTCAAAATGCTGTTCTCATCAGTTTGGGGGCATAAACTGGAAATTGTTTTAACTCATTTCTTTTGTATTTGACTTCTAGGTTCCAGCAAGATGTGGAGTGACAGTCCGAGACAGCCTAAAAAAAGCGTTGATGATGAGAGGTCTTATTCCAGAATGCTGTGCTGTTTACAGAATACAGGATGGGTATGGTTTGTGTAGGGTGCTTTTGTGCTCTTAGAATCTCTTCTTGGAGCTACCCAGGATGGCCAGTTCTATCCAGAAGTTGTTTACAAAGTTCAGAATTATGTGATACTTTACACTAAACAGTTTGCACATCACAGACATGTTGAAAAGAATGTCTTAATTCCTAGGAAAAGGCTCGGAGAAAGGAAAAGTAATATGAGATTACGGCAAAACACTCATTAATCAAACTCAGGCTAACCAAACAAGTATTAAATAGGTTGTGTTAACATCTTGGTTTTGTTTCATTTGGCTATAATGCATTCTTAACTAAAGACAGAGTTCCCTTGGGAGGAAAAGAGAAAGAGTTTTCAGCCCTAAAAATTTGTGTATTTTCTTCATGTACACAATTAGCCATCTCTGTGGAACTCTTACACAACAGATACCTTCACAAACACTTTATCTGATCAAAAAGGCATCTGCCACATTGGAAACAAGGAATTGGCCACTACTGGAGCTGGTTGAAAAAGTGCATGTCCTTCATGGAGTTTGTCCAGGGAAGGTGTGCTTGCTTTGCTATGTACTGAGCCTAAGGTCTTGCTTGTAAAGTTTCCTGCAGTTAGACTGGGTAGCAACCCCCCACAGCGTAACTTTTTAGCTGATCTCACAACTTTGGCAAGAGACATGCAAGGGCTTGTGTGCTGATGCTAATGAGAGGCTTATTTGCACTTTAGAGAGAAGAAGCCAATTGGCTGGGACACAGACATTTCCTGGCTCACGGGAGAGGAGCTGCATGTGGAAGTTCTGGAGAATGTGCCACTCACGACACACAATTTCGTATGTACTGGGTTTTGTGAGATGCTGAGTGGGGTTACATCAACTTTGTACTTTCAAATTCAAATTACCAACTTGGAATATTTTGCATCTGTGGGATGTGGTGGGAGTTGCAAAAGAAGTTTTTAATCACAGTAGCTTAAGTGAATTAGATAGAATTGTATTTGAAATAAGTGATGTTAGAGTACTTGATCACCCTTAAAACTTTCACGTTTGGTTGGAATACACCCTCTAAAATCTATAAATGTTGGGGGTTTAAATCAGCACTGCATTGCAGAGCTGTAATAATAATCTACTATTTTTATATTGCTGTATCTATAAAATGTATTCTGGGCCTCCCTGCTGGCTCTGCAGCAGCAATTAACTAATGAACTAACTATTCCCAGAGCAGTGCTGACATCATCAGTGATGCAGTGCACAAATATGTTTTGACCTGATAAGGCACCAAGTAAATTGAAGCTGCTAAACAGAATCTGTCTAAATGTTTCCAGCTACATACAAAATCCTGGGAATAATGTTTGTCACATCGGGAAGAAAGACCTTCTATTTCGGTTTAAAACATAGCAAAAATTCTATCTGCAAGCTGAGTCGACCTATTTAGCTCAAACAAGCTGTTTGGGCTATGGCTAGTCAAGTGAACTCTAGTAGGCTTAACATTTTGTATATCCCTCTGAAATACTGATTATTACATGTAATAAGAGAACTAAGAATGTGTTTTTATGCTAGGTATTGCTAAATTTGAAAATTAACTAAATCGTTTCCCCCCTATGATTTGGGGATGATGCATGATCACCTTTCTGTGATCTAAATGTTTCTGAGTTTCAGTAGTCAAAGTTGTAACTCTATGTGTAACCATACATTGAAGCCATATATATATGCATGCCAGTGTGAATTTCCAGTCCTGTGAGTATTAGATAGAAATGTTCTTTGGCTTCTGGAAAAAATTAGAATATGAAATGATATTTCAGCAGCTTTTGTTTTTATAGGTTGTATCCAAATAAATTCTGAATGTTTATGTCTAGCATGATAATAGTGAAGTTTTGCTTCAGGTTTTTTGCTCTTACTCTTACTGCTAGTGAAATAAGCATTAATTCCAAGAAACAGTTGGAAGAAAAGTTTTAATGCATGAAAACTGTTTAAAAAGGAGACAATCTTTTGTGTAAATCTGTTTGATACATAAAACTGTAGCTCCAGCATGACAAAAGAGGCTTGTAAGTACACTTGAGGGAGGTAAAAGCAAATAGCTATCTTGGGCTTACAGAAGGACTCCAGGTAATTGTGACTATTTTTGACCATGTAGGTACGAAAAACATTCTTCACGTTAGCGTTCTGCGACTTCTGTCGAAAGCTGCTTTTCCAGGGATTTCGGTGCCAGACCTGTGGCTACAAATTTCACCAGCGCTGTAGTACAGAAGTGCCACTGATGTGTGTTAATTATGACCAACTTGAGTAAGTAATCACAATTGATTTTCAAGTTGAGCCTTTTAATAAGTGTACAGCTGTCAGTGATTTCTTGTGTTAAATCGGTAATTCAGGAAGTCAGAGGAGGTGCCTGAAAAAAAAAACAGGAGTTCAACTGTTCTTGTGAGACTGCTTAATTCATACCCTTTCTGTGCCAGCTCAGACAACCAGTTCATATTTCTTTGCTGGTCTATGAAGTGCTTTTTTTTGAAGCATGAATAGGGTTGCTGAGTACTTGACTGTATCAGACAGACTTCTCATTGTTCACAGTTGTTATTATTAATCAAAACTGGTTCTTTATTATGTGATTGCTAGGGCCCTGTTTAAAATTTAGCTGTGGGTTTATTCTCTACAATCTGAAAAAATGTTAAGAGACACTAGTTGATTATAGTGAAATTGCAGGTGCTTTTACAATAATTGAAAATAAATCTGCTAGCAAGATTAATGCCTAGGTAAGAAACATAAAAGAGAATGTCCCAAACAGTCCAGTGTTCTTGGATTGAGTTACTGATCTATTTGTGTAAGTCTTTGATGTAGGTTTAGGATCTGGTGTAAACTGGCTCTGTTCTATTTGATTAGTTTCAGCAGAGGCTATTAAGTCTTTTAAATAGACTTTTCTATAAGGAATAATTTAAGATGCTATTTTTCTCCTCAAGAATGAATTTAATTTCAGTTTATTTTGGTATTTGTTACTGTTTCCGTTGGCATCTCTGGAGTTTGTGCTCAGGGTGTAAGTTGATGGACTCAGATATAAGTTGTGCATTCTTGAAGAACCATATGTTTGCAATTCCAGCTAAAAGATTAAAAAATTAATTTCCACAAAGTTTATATTTCAGGCATGATCCTTTGATCCTTTGTGAAGGAAATAATACTTTCAACAAATTTTGCAGATTTAATGTGCTAGTGTAATCTTTACTGTAAAATTTAGAATTTAATCAATGAGGTTTTGGGGTTTGGGGTCTCTTTTGAAGTCTTTGAGTATTATACTGTGAAACTTCTGGGTTTTGCACAAGTTAGGTTGTTTTTGTTTTGTTCTTGCCTCACAGTTTGCTGTTTGTCTCCAAGTTCTTTGAACATCACCCCATACCACCGGAGGAGGCCTCCTTAGGAGAGACCACCCCAGCATCTGGATCATACCCCTCAGTGCCCCCCTCAGATTCTGTTGGGTATGACCTTATTCCTGCTGTTTAATAACATAACATTCAGTACTGTGCTAAGAAACACTCAAAATACTGCTTTGCAACTCCGCATTTTTGTAATCTGGCTTGTCATGCAAGTGTATCCACCTGTGCTTAACTTTAAAAAGTGAATGTCTTCATTCACATGAATTCTGTAAGTTAGTAATGAGCCTAAGTTAAATGTGTGTTTAACTGTCTGTAGAATTAGGGCATTACCTGTTAAAGTGATTTTTTTCTACATGATACCTTAGACCTGGTCTAAACTGGAAAGATTTTATACTTAATATAAACCAAAATTATATTCTCACAAATTCTCTTAG
Source organism: Monarcha castaneiventris obscurior (assembly GCA_026261815.1). Lineage (NCBI taxonomy): Eukaryota > Metazoa > Chordata > Aves > Passeriformes > Monarchidae > Monarcha > Monarcha castaneiventris. The sequence continues at coordinate 3,069,242 of JAMPIT010000884.1, forward strand.
TTGGTTATCAAACTACAATTTCTATGCCTTGAAATGTCATACCTCAGTTTCAGAATAAACCACATTACTATAAGGCTGATGTGAGCAGGTGCCAGTTCCAGGTTCATTGCACTGCTTTAGTAGCTCTTCCACATGCGCTGCTCTAGTATCCTGCAGACCAGCTGCCTTCCTCCTGTTCGTGTTGGGGTATACCAATAGCAATTGTTTGCTGCAGCTCCAGGGTTTGGGAAAGCTGAACTCTCAAACTGACCATCCCCCTGTATTTCCAACAAAGATTCTAGACCCTTTCTCCACAAAGAGATAAGAGACCATATTTAGATTATGTTCCCAATAGCAAAGAGATCAGTGACGGGCTCCACCGTTAAGTAGTTGAACAAATCTCCAGGGAAAAGTAACTCAGGGATGTATATCAGACTCAAGAAATCTGATGCATATTTAAGAACACCAAATGCAGAAGCCTTCAGAAAACCATTCCCAGGACATGTGTGCTGTGTGGAGTTGAGCTGAATGTGGCAGAGACGCTCTCCTGGAATCGTGAACGTTGTTCCTAAACTAAAGCAGAAACACAGTGGAAGCTACACAGGCACCTCTGGACTCTCAACAAGAAGATAAATTCTCTGGATAGCCAAGACTGTTTTATGGAAGATCAAATACGATGTCTCCCAGGAAAATAGTCCTGCAGAGGTTACCTCACTTGGTAAGTAGAGATTATGTTCTTCTTTGTACTATTTTGTGCAGATGCAAGTGAATGCAAAAGTTCTTCTTCAAGGTAGTTGAAGTTGCCTTTAGATCCTTTGGATATTAGTGCAGCAGAGTGTGGACCTGGCTGCTTGTCAAGTCTTTGTCAGGGTATAGCCAAGATTGTAACTGGGCTAGAACTACTAATTCATGAAGAAACTTCTTCATACCAGTTGTGTTAAACGCTCGTGGATGTCGAAGGCACTATATAGCCCTAATCCTGATATTCTGAATTGTCCTACTTTTCAATTGCCTTTGCCTCAAATTGGTCCATTCTTACCAGGTTGTGAAGTTACAACAATATGGATTATCTTGATACATGCACTACTTCAGGTAGTCTTAGTTTTGTGAAGTGCAGAGAGAAAAACTTGAGACCGAAGCAGGTTAATGCCTTGAGGTCTTTAACTTCACATATACAAAAATGTTAATATTTAAAAATACTTGCTAGTTGCTGTTTAGGAGCTTTTCCCATGTTACATCTATAAGTGTTTGTAATTGCAGAAGCTGTAAAAGGTTTCTAGCTTTCTCCTTTTGGCTTTGCTGTACACTTTGTTAAACAAACAAAAAAAAGGCATACATCATGCCTGCAAAGTTATGTTCATTTTGAAAATGGTTTATGATTATCAGCTGGTAATATGCCTGTCAGTCATACAGTTTTCCCCAAGCATCCGTGTATGTAGTATTTACTTTCCAGAAGTAGCTCAGATGTTACTGAATAGCACTTTTTCCAGTGCTATATATATTTATAGCATACCTTTTTCCAGTTGTCTTTCTTTGCCTTTCTTTAATAATGCTTCTCTGCCTTTTAAAAACATAATTGTGGAAATATTAATCTAGCTGAATTTTAAAAGCTGGCCTTTCTATAAAACATGTACCACCCGTGGTTTTCTTAAAGAGGACTGCTACAATATGGGAACACAGCTCAACTGGAATAAAAAAAAAGACTGACATTTGAGCTTGTCTTGTCTGGGACGAGAATACAGGATTGAAAGTTGAGAGTTGAAGGGTGGAAAATATGAGAAACTAGCACTTTGATAACACTTCCTAGATTAATAATTGTTCCTTTGGTTTCTCTGTTCTCCCAGCATCTTGCATGGCACAGCTCACAGAGGAAGGGATGTTACTGATCGTTTGGTAAACCTAAGGAAGGAGAAGGCAAGCATCCCTCTTCATCTCTAGCCTTGTGAAGGGATCCCCATGGGAAGCAAAGTGCCCAAAAGAAGGAAGTTTGTGTTGCAAGACAAGTTGGAGAGCAAAGGCGTGTGGGACATGCTGAGACGCTGTCAAGGGATCAGATGGAGAAGTTTGAAAGAGAAAGGGACATAAAGGAAAAGACCATTGGACATGATGCAAAAGCTGCTAAACATGCTGGAGAACTGTTTCACTTTGCTCATGTGTAACATCCTAAAGCAAGCCTTTCATTCTTCCAACTGTGAGCCATAGGCAGTTCCTCCAGGTTTTCCACCCCAAGATGAGGGAGCACATATGGTCCCATTTCACATTTCTGAACCCCTTATCAAAATGTGTCCGGCCTCCACATTGGGTTTTGTGTCCCATTTTAGTTCTTTCCATTTACACTATCCTGTTGTGCCAAAACAGCCATTTTAGTTACAATCTGCAGTTAACTGGAAAGAAAAGAAGTTTAGGTCTCCCTGCTAAGAGCCATTTGTAATAAAATTGAAGTAAGCAAACTGTGTATCATACATTGTATTTGTTTCGTTCATTGCACTGTCATGAAGTTTCTTCTCCATATTGGCTCGTAAAATATGAGCACAGAATTTCTGTGAACACAGTTCCCTTTATCTCAGATACACGAAAAAGAGAGAAATAAGCAAGTTGGCAAGATCTTGGCTCTTTGAAAAACAACATTTCCCAATATGCTTCATCTTCGAAGTTGGAGGAAGAAAAGGGGAATGTCTGGTGCACCATTCTTGGAAGGTTGCCAGTCCTTGCCTTTGAGCACGCTCCAGCTTGTGATTAAACACCTCTGCTTTCCTTTCTGTCTTCCAAATGTTCACTGATCATTCTGCTTCAGCCAAAGATATTTGAATGTCTAGAAAAGCTTCTGAAAAGCCAAGAAAGCAAAGATACAGTCTTACGATATTACATTTTATACTACAATGCCATTTAGATCCTGTGTGTCTAAGTTAGCAAAAGCTTTGTGTTTTAATTCATAAAGCAGTGAACTTTTTCCTCTAAAAGTTCTGGCACTAGGCCTTTTCCAGGCTTCTCCCTGTAAATGTTCCCAAAGTTCCTAAAATATGCAACTTGATATGCATTCTTGCTGTGCAGAAAAGGTTTGGTATCAGAATCTTTAAAAAACCCTTTCAGTCCATACAACAGGTGAGGGAAACCTCTTGCTGTCCAAAACCTTTTTTGCAAAAACATGCTAGTGAACTGGAACTGGTTTGAAGGACTAACAGCAAGTGTGGGTCTCTCAATAACCCCTGGTACATGAAGCTATCAGGAATTTTAGGCTCATCAGTTTTGATATGGGCCCAAAGGCAATTATAAATAAGTGCACCCCATTGTGATCATCCTGGAAGTTGTTTTTCACCTACAAGCCAACATGGATGAAAACAAGCTATCCTGGTGTAAAAAACTTCACTAATTCGTGTGAGGTAATGACTGTTACAGATCTGTACCACAGTGCTTCCAGACTGACTTCAAAGGGTGCTGCAAGAATGATTTTTACCTTGTGGTTCCAAACTGGTACTGCTGTCCATTTCTCCAAATCAGCATTTGATTTGGGATTATTGAGTATTTCCAGGCTGCAGGGATGAGGAAAGAAAAAAGTTATTTTGTTTTCTGGCAATGTGTATGGAGTACCACAGTAATTAAATCAGAACCTGTTTGGCCTCCACAATTTAAATTTACCATCTTGCTACTATAGCTGAAATACCATTGTATCCCAGATCCTTAGCAGTCCTTAGAAATTACTTGGAGCTGGAAGTGCACCGTGTTCTGCATTAGCAGCAGTGACAAAAACCAAATCCAGTCTGGTGTTAACACTATGGCATAAACAAAAAAAAAACAAACCTTGATACTCATTTTAGCTTGCAGTAGGTTTGGTTTGGATATCAGTGTGCAGCCTGCCAGGTAGATGGTGTGTGCAACACTGAGCCCAGTGGCTAAGCTGAGATGGACTCGTTCAGGCTGTGAGGAGGAGAAAGCAAATCTCAGTCTGGGAGAGATGCTGTCATTTTAAAAAGGAACTGGTGCACGCCTTATAATTGAAGCTAGGTGAATGCGAATTTTCAGTTCAAGCATTTGCCCAGCTACAGCAAACTAAAAATACAGTCAACAAAAACTTGAATCCCAAATACACCTATCATAAGAAAAATTTCAAGAAAAATCTTTCCTGAGTAGACCAGCTCTTAAACACTTACAAAACATCACATTGGTGAGTAAAGGACATTGAGGAAAATCTGTATTAAAATTTTCTTTTGCATTTGTAGAGTGAACTAATTTATATCATTGCAAGTTCTAAAATGAAGTAGGCATATTGTATATGATTTTATAAAATTGTTTGTTTATATATAACATAACATGTGCAGATACTTTGCTGAGTTACCTTACTCTTTCTTGTGGACCCACTTTTGTGGAGTAGTAAATCTGTGGACACATGGGCACTTGCTGTGCTTGGTAAAGGGTATAAAAATTTCACAGCTTATCAGTTATTCTTGTTTCGTGATAAAACATCTTTCTGTTTTGCCTGATAAAAAGGGAGGGAAGAATGTGCTAATCACAAACATATGGTCCAAGGTAAAAGCATGTTCTGTCATACTGCCTGGAAGGGTTATAACATACTAGATTGAGATTTGACAACTATCAGCTTGCTGCCTCAGAAGCTGAGAATCATTTGTTAAAAGAATGCCCACATAGAGGAGGCTGGGAGAAAGTGATTAATCTACTTACTTGTAGAAGGTCTCCTTTACCAAGGTGGCTGTAAACTGTTCACAAAGGCCACAGGATCAAGAGAAACTCAGACCTTGGTATTCAAACTGCATGTTCCTTTAAGCCTGTTATTTTTTGGGATTTTATTTGATCTGGGGTTTTTTGGAGAGGTTGAGTTTTTATTTGTTTGGGGGGTTTTTTTGTGTTTGGTTTTGTCTGGAGTTTTTTTGAGTTTGAGGGTTTTTTGTTTTGTTTTTTGGGGGTTTTTGCAGTGTGTTTTGTCAGCACTGTGCTTCCAGAGCCTAAGAACTAGTTTTGGAACTGGCCTGGAATAGACAGTGTCACCCTTTTCCAGATGATGATATCTGGCCCTTTGAGCTCCAGTGTCACTTCTACTCTTCTGGAGTAATTACAATTTAGGAATGCTGTTAGAAGGGCCTTTTGGTAGCTCAGAGGTTCACTTGTCGTTTGTGGTGATGTATTTTAGATAGAACAAGATCATGATGCAGATCAAGATCCAGCTTTTGCCACACACAGGCAGAAACTGGTGCTAATATTTTCTGAGCTTGTGATCTCAGTAGGCTGTCTTAGCTAGCAAACCCCTTGTCTCTTTTACTTCACTAGTTATCTTTTTCAAGAAAAATTTCCATTTAGCAGAAATAACCTACTTTTTTCAAAGTGTCTCAAGGACACCCATTAATATAATCATGATGGAGCACATGGCTAACTGCTTATGAGGTTCCCACCTCTGGATTCTTTGTTGTCTAAAGCCCAGAGATCCTCCAAGTAATATCTTAGAGACTGGAGAGGGGAAAAAAAAAAAAAAGATAGTTCTTTACCAGCCTGTAATTATTTTCTAAGGATCTGGGCTTCCCCCAGTAAGAATTTAATGATTAGAAAAATCTATTCAAGTTGTTTTCAAACATGGTGTGGCGTAGCGTGCTATCTGTGTTAGCAGCATGATGGACATGACAACCTGTGACCAGAAATACAGAAGTAGCAGATGACCACTTATGACTCAAAGGAGGATGTAATTGAAACAATATTGCCTCAATCTGGTTTTCTCTCCCTCGGCTTACTCATGATCACAGAATATCTGATTGCTTCTGTTTTTGTCGTGTGGCAGAGCTCAGATGGTGTGTCACAGTCACTCCTGGTGCAATGTTCTGATGGATGTTGTTACATATTTCCCTTAATTTCCTTGTTACCTGAGAACTCTCAGGAATTTTAACCAGGAGTTACCTATCCCAGCAATGACAGTACTGGCCTGGTTGAGACAGTTTTTAGACTTTTCTTCTGATACTTTTTTGTGCAGCATTTAATGCTTGCTTTAATATGAAAATAGAGTGCCTTTAAATGTCAGTCAGGTCCTGCATTTGGATCTGTGCAGTGTCCCATCTCCTGATGTGTGCTCTAGTTGCATGATTTACTTACAAAAACATTCAGGAGTTCAGAACTTCCTCGTCTACTATATTTTACCTGAAGGCACGTGGGTAGCAGTGAATGAAAACTTCAGCTTATGTGTATGTACAACAACTGCATTTTAAAAAATAGTTCTGTAATTATAAACAACTTCTGAAATGCTGGTCTTTCTCAGAGATTTGACTATTGGTAGTTTCAGTTCATTGCTTCCCAGTATCTTTCCAGTATCTGTATTCTGTCATGTGACAGTAGGTGACTGCTTTTTCTTTTTAGGTTAAGTAGGGTTAAACCCCCTGCTTCTTCTCTCCTGCTCCTCTTCCCAATCTTACTCAAGTATTTCACTGGAAGACTTACTAGACTGTTACTTGAGTTAATTGGCCAGCACCTTGTTTTGCCATTTTCAATTGTGAGATTGTTGGCCAGGAAGGAAAAGATGACAGCTACTTAGGATACAGATAGCGCTGAGTTCTGGGATCAGTGCCAAACTGGATAAACTTTTCAATGAAAGATAGGATAGTAGGCTATAAAGCAAATGTGTTTCTGAAAAAATGCCAAGATGAACTGTTGAAAATGGTAGTTTCCCCAAAAACCTTTGGAGAGGCCAAGGAGCATTTGCTTACAGGAGGTGGCATCAGGACCTATTGCTGCTCTATGCTGCTGTCTGGTTTATTTCTGAAGCTTCTCCCTGTGGACTCTGCCTTTGTGGGCATTAATTAATCCATGAGTCATTGAATGGCTGGAGGACTCCACTCCTGTTTTAGAACTGACAAAAAGAAACCAACTCTTAAAAACCTTGTTGTCAGATACCATGTATATTTTAACATAAGGTTTTCTTTGACAAAGGTGGCAAATGTTTTCATTAGCCTTTTGCTTTGTATCCATTAGATTAGATCATTAGGCTTAACAGTGACTGACCTTGACTAGACTAAGAGATAATTGCCAGTTTATTGCACTTTAACAAAATTAATGGATAACCAAAGAAGTGACTTTCTGCCTTTTTACAAACAACCCAAGTGTTTAGATGTTTTGTCTTTTGAATATTCAATTTATTATACCATAAATTAGAGACTTCATCTACATTTATGACTGGCAGCATTTGCATTTCTTCAGGAAGCTTATTTGTGTATTCTGAACACTTACCTTTTAAGTCAAACCTATTGCATTGTAGCACTGTAAATAACATTTGAAATGTTGTGCTATTCAAAGTTATTTCTTAAGGGTTGAGGTTAAAAGGTGATGTGTTTATTTTTAGTATCAGCAGTACATTGGCCATGTTATTTTTAGTATCAATAATACATTATTATTAATCAATTAGGTTGAATGACCAGATGTAATTTTTATTCTGTCTTCACTGAAAAATAATCCCATCCATACATTTTGTTTTATGACATTTTCTGACTGTAACATTAATATGAGATGTTAAGCATTTTTAGTTCTCAATTGCTTACCAGTAAAATGAGTGTATTGCATTGACAGAGAGGTGAGGAAACTGCAGAGTACCTTGCTCTCTGCAATGCATGTTGGCCAGCATGAATTTTTCAGATCAGGATTTATTATTACTTTTGGTATGGTATGGTAGAGTTTTCTTTGTTTTAACTCAGAACACTTCACAGCCATGTAATTAGCTAGTTGATGCAACAGAGAGTTGTTGCAATTGATCATAGGGGAGTAGAGACCGTTCATTATCAATTGTTTTTATTCAGGGCTTTAGATCAGTTTTTTTGTGTATGTATTATTATAGTTGAAAAGGACTTACCACACCCACTATGCAGTGTTTGAAGCCATTTGTAGACCTAAATCCTCTTTTTCCTTGACTTTGTTTCTCAGACCACCAATTCTCCCTAGTCCTTCTCCTTCAAAATCCATTCCAATCCCACAGCCCCTCCGACCAGCAGATGAAGACCATCGGAATCAATTTGGGCAACGCGACCGATCCTCTTCAGCTCCCAACGTCCACATCAATACAATCGAGCCAGTCAATATTGATGTAAGTATTACCAACAATTAGATCAGGAATAGCAGATTTGATGTGTTCCTTATGAATATCACTGTGTTAAATTCACTGTGTGCTATGTTTCTAAGGTAATCCTCAGTGGTCTGTCAGAATCTTCAAAGTTCATTCATTTTTCATTTTTTTCATAGATTATTTTTTGTTGTTGACAGCTGTAAGAACGCAAATAATCCGTTCTCCAAAAGGAGAACTGGCTTTTGACAGTCCTGTCCTTTCGTTTTCAAAGAAACATTCTGCCCCAAACAACTGCTTTTTTTTCCCCTGTCATTAGTCCCAAGGCTCATGGTGTTACCTGTAGTCAGTAACCACTCTTGCAAACCATTCTATGTGTTAAACACATTTTTATGCAAGATAGAGACTTTTTAATGTTTTTATTACAAGTAATATTTTTGGCATTGAAGAAAACTAAATTATTAAATTAAGCTGAGTTCACATATAGTAGTAGTTCCTTCAGAGTTTAAGGAGCCCAGTATATATTGTCTGAGTATTCCTTTGGGGTGTTCAGAAATTGTTACACTTAAGTTTTTTTCCACAATTTTGAAATCCCTGGATGTGAAATGTAGCTAATAATAATGGTTGGTGTTAGCATAAGGACAGTTAGGACCTTTCAAGATGTTGCCTTTTGCTAATTTTGCTAACATAGACAGTTCGTATTTTACCCTTAAGTCTGCTCTCTAGAAATTAGTCATTTGTCAGATGAGCACTCTTGAAATCTGCCTGGACACTGAGGCACAAAATCTGTTTTACATGTGAGCTGAGGGAAAGGTGAAATGTTGATTTTAGGAGTGTGGCTATGCAGACATTTGCATGTGGTATATGGCAGTGGTGCAGCTGAGGCATAGCCAGTGCTTTTGGCAAAACATTGGTATATAAGGGAACAAATATGATTATGGAGCAAGAAGGGAACAAATACAATAGTGTAACCAAAAAAAAAAAAGCTTTATTATGAAAAGAGACATACAGAAAGAGACTGCTAGGATTTTCTACTTTTGTTTATAAAATCCTTAGTGTAGTTTGCTTTTGGTCTGGACATGTTGCAAAAGATTCTCTCAGTTCACAGAGGATTGCAAGTGAAGCAAGGCTTCTGCAATTAGTCATTTCTGAGAAGAGCAGTGTGCCTGGCTATGCAAATCAGGTGTGTTGTTACAAGAAAAAATGAAGTAGGATTCATTTGACTGATGTACCTCAGTACAGGAAATTGATGTCCCAGGTTCTGATATGACAATTCAATTCATTTGTGCTACTGTAACAGGAACATTTGACTCAATATTTCTTTGTATGTTTTTGCGTTTTTAAATCAATATTTTCTTGTCAGCATCTCTTTTGGGTGGTGTACATTTCACTGTACTACTGAGAGATGCTGTTTTAAAGAAACTTGATTTTGAGAAATGTAGTAGTTCTTTGGAGTCACTGCTATTAGTAAATCAGGGTAGGAAACCACTTTTATTTCATGGGCAACATATGACATCATGAATTCTCAAACTTACCAGTCTCAATTGATTCCAGAATGTAAATGTTAATACCTAAATTAAACACAGCTTTTTAATTTTTTACAGGACTTGATTAGAGACCAGAGTTTACGAGGAGAGGGAGGTAAGTAGCATTTAAACTAACTACTGTGTTACATTTAATTACACAACTGCTTTGTCCCTTCCCGTTACCCTACTTCCTTCTACAAAACACAGACACGATGCAAAATATGACTAGAACAAAAAGTGAATTTACATTTGCTTGTCCATGAACTTAGTATTTGTTTCACAAAGAATTGAGTCATTTGCTGGTCATTCTGGGAGTGGGGGAGACGGAAGGAGAAAAAGTTTCGAAGTAGTGCCTAGTTTTTTTAGTTTTAAAATTACTTTACACTTTGACTTTTTTACTCTCTCTCTCTCACACACACACACACATACACCCACACTTATTCACTCACATGGCTGCATACAGATACACTCCAACTTCCCGAAGATTTTTATGCCTGTTGTTACCTTTTCTCCCATGGAAACAACAGGGGTTTTCAATGAAAACCATTGTGGTAGATGGGCCTTCCATATGAACTGCTGCATCCTAAAGCAGCTTGAAATACTCCAGTTCTTCTCCCCCTCTACCCCTGCTGAAGTTGCTGCTTTGCTGTACTGCATGCCTGTGCTACTCTTGGAAGCAGATTATTAGGATCTTACACTAAAGCCAGGTCTTTTTATGTTTCCTTCAGTAACTCACTGCTCTAATTCACAGTTAAGTCAGAACTAGTGCCAGGAGGTTTATTTTTCTTCACGTTTTGTGCACGGCCCTCTTAAGTCACTTCTCCCACTGATTGTCAAGGTCCTGAAGAGGGATTCTTACGTGCTGTATTTATTCCTGTAAATATAAGAATAAAGCAGAAATATTGAAAATAGAGAAATAGTAAGTAGGGCAGGCATATGATAGTTTTTCCAACTCCAAATCAGTAACACAGTTGTCTCCTACTAATTATAACTTGTTTCATCCATAAGTATGGTCTGAATTACCATAGAGTACCCTTTCCTGATCTCAAAGGTTTTGTACTGTGGGCTTTCACTGACTTTGTTTCTCCCATGCAAATCTGGTATTTGGTAGGATGTGTTGTGTTTGATGGAGCTGTCTTTAATAATGCCAGCAAAATGCACTTTCGAAAAAGAAATTTCCTTTACTACTGCAAGCTAGTAATTGAAAGTTGCCAGTTTTAGCTATTTTTGTATGTGTTGATAGGTGTGGCTCTCCAGAGTTTTGCCCATTTTGTCCAACATTTAAATGTTGTGCAATCATGTTGGTTTTAACTTTTGATCATAAACTGTCTGCTTGGCATCTGAAAACAATTGGCTATTCCAGTCCTGAAACGGTGTTCTTGGGAATTGACTTTTTTTTTTTCCTTCAAAGTACAGAAGCAATCTATGATTAGAAGTCAAAGCATCCTAGTTATTTCCCATGACTTCTTTCATTTCTTCTATGTGTCTGTCTTTCTGTCTCTGCCTGCCCGTCTCTTTCTCTCTAACAGCCCCTTTGAACCAGCTGATGCGCTGTCTTCGGAAATACCAATCCCGGACTCCCAGTCCCCTCCTTCATTCTGTCCCCAGTGAAATAGTGTTTGATTTTGAGCCTGGCCCAGTGTTCAGAGGTAGTTGGGCTCTTCTTTCTTGTTTTCACCCAAACAAAATAAGTAAAACCACAGATGCTGTTTGTGCCTCACCCTCACACCGTGTGTATGTAAGTGTGTGAGTTTATCAAAACACCTCTGTTTTTTTGCTTGGCCTGGCTGGAATGCTTTGAATGTGCTTTTCACACATACTCACTTTCACCTTTACACGCTTGAAAATGATTATAAATGAAGTCTGACTTAAATCTTCAAAAGCAAGGAATTTCATAGTTGAGGTTTTTCTGTGGACCTTATTTTCCAAACAAAGGTCATTGGATTGCACTGCAGTGATTTTTAAGATAAAATGATGTCCTTAACTTAGAATTTCCTTGACTGTTCAGTTTAAGTCAGTTCAGTGCTATAACAGTCTTCTATATTTAATATTCTTTGTTTTGAAAAGTAATGTAGGAAATCAAATGTGAATTATGAACATTTCCATTGATATCTTGTTAGGTCTCAAGCTTTTCAAGTAATGTGTCATGTCAGCTTTCAACAAATACTTCATTTTGACAATGTGCTATTGACACCACATCAGGGCTCTAGATGGTTTGAGTAGTCTTTATTTAGTTAGTAAATTTGACTGAAACAGTATTTCTGTCCTGTACTACGTAAAATTAGACACTTAGATTTTCATGTCATTGACCATGGGGGTAATTCAGGCCTTAAGCTGTCAATGGATCTGTTGTATTGCACAAAATCCCAAAAAAACTCTGTGGGATTTCACATGCTGGAGAAACCAACTATTGAGTAATAGCATGAAATGTCTATACTTGTCTATACATAATACATGTAGAAATGGTTAGTTCAGTGCATGTAGTGTGGTTTTCAAATGCTACCATCTTGGCTGTTTCAAAGACTTTTGTTTCAGAATATATCAAGAGCAGTTCACCTTTTGAACTTGTAAAGATCTTCCAGAAGTCTTTGTAAGAAGACAGGTGTTCCCAACAAGCAAACTGGCTGCAGAATGAGATATGTTACATGCGGCTTCAGGGTCCGAGCTATTGACATAAATCCAGCATTATCTGAAGTATTCTACTCTAATAACTTGGAAAACAGGCCATCTGGTATTATTATGAACAGATTAACTACAGTGTTCTGCCATGTGCTGTAAGCGTTTTTGGTGAAGGGTGAATATTGTGCTGGTGTTCCTATATTGCAGTATTAAAATTTAAGTAGGAGATTTTAGTTACCTCAAAGAAAATGCATCCCAGATCTTTGCTATTGCAGAGAAAATCTGTAGCCCACTAAACTTTCGGAAAATTGCTCGTGTTCTGGGAACACCATGCATTTAATTCCATGTATGTTTGATTTCAGATGAATCGTATAATAAATAAATGACGGTGTAGTGGCCATAACATGATCACAACTCCGTCCTTCAGGTCACTGGCTTCCAGCTGCTCATAAACGTAGTTAGGATGCCCAATATGCATTGTTATTGTTGCTTTAGTATGTGGGACAAAGTTTACAGATGCTGTGTCCCATTTTGTATCTGTTGGGATGTTACTTTGTGCATCCGCTTCTACATGCATAGATTTTAGCTTACTGAGTCCAGTGATGGACACATACAGTCTAATAAATTAGCATGCACTGAGTGACTGAACTTAAGCAACAATTCTAAAAGTCACAAAGTCAGATTTTGAGCTCTAGTTGACATTAGGAGACACTTTTTACTTAAGAGGGGAGCTTCTAGGAGAGTGAGGAGGAGTATTGTCTTCCGCCACTTCCCAGAGCACTGATGTGAGAGAAGGCAGTGGAATGTTAGAGGTCTTGTTCAATGACATACATTGTTTAGCAAAGCAGCATGAATTTAATTAACAGTTGACCCTATTTTATGTCCTTTGCATTGGAAGGGTCAGCATAACCTTGTTACGAATAATTGTGATGTATTTTAAAAAGCAGTGTCTAGGTGAAGTGCTCTATTTGAAAAGGGCCACTGGGGCTCTGAAACAGCTCTCTTAGTAACATTTTCCTGCATAGATTTGTTTAGATAACCTACAGGCTACAGACATACTGTTCTTTTTGTGTTTCTTAGAATATGCTTCAAATAGCTAACTAAAGCACTTGTTCTTTTTTTAATCCTTTCTGAAGTCTAGTATTTTTTTTTAAATCATAGTTCTCTGCTAACAGATAGCTTTAAAACAGCCAAATGATTTTCAGGTGGCACTTGGAGACTTGATTAGAAAACTTTTCAATTATTTGCACTTAGTCTATTTTGATTCCAAAGTACAGTAGTTCAGCTCTTTGTTGTGTTCTTAAAAGCTTAGCTACAAGAAATATCAGAGGTAGATGCTGCTAACTAAAATGCTACTGTTCTTCTCAAAGAAACTAATGGAATTTAAAAGATACATTTTAAAGTATTTTTTTCTTAGTTAAAAAGACATTGTCCTTTTGTTAATTCATGAACAAGAGGCTGAAGACTATACAGGGATGTTTGCTATAGACTTGTCTCTTCCTGAAATCTGAGACTTGAACACTAATCTAATATTAGGGCAATATTCCTGTATATATTTGTTCTTTCTTAACATTTACATTGATGTTTAGAGATACTGCATCTTAAACACAAATCTTGCAGCTAATGTCAATATATTCTTGTAAACTGGATTCTTACAGATAAAACTATCCTGTTTCTGAAATTTAGGCTCAGCTGCAGGCTTGTCTGCAACACCTCCTGCTTCTTTGCCTGGGTCACTAACCAATGTGAAAGCGTTACAGAAATCACCAGGACCCCAACGGGAAAGGAAATCCTCCTCATCCTCAGAAGACAGAAATAGAATGGTAAGGGAAAGATCAGCTGCTTTCATTTGTAGAAATATTACACAACCATATTCCTCTCACTTTCCTTTCATCCAAGTTTTCTGAATTATTTTGAAGATGACTATGGCAATGATCAAGGACTTGAAACCGATAAATAATAGAATGGGATAACCACTTTAAAACCACTTTAAACCAGTAAATAATTGTGGGACTGATATATAAATAATTTAAATAATTTACTAAACTCGCTTTGACTGGTGTGCCTCATATTGTAATGCCACTTCCCCTTCATATAACAGCTTAAGTTTTCCCACCATGTTTCATAAACTTTGAAAAGTAAAGAATGTATGTAACAAATTTTTATGTAGCAATTCATAAAAACATCCACCTTTTTTTTTTTCATTCACAGTTTAGTATTGTGATTAAGAATTTAAAATTAAATATTACTTTCTTTTTGGTAAGCATTTCTTAATATTTTCTGGTTTTAACATTGCCAGAAAGCTGTTGCAAATGTTTCATACCTGGTAATAATTTGGCATACCTGTGTCCTGAGGTTTTGTGTATGGCTAACTTTAAAAGTCAAAAGACAACATCTCAAAAATAAAACCCTTTTAGGACATTAGTGATGGGAAATGGTGGTGGGAAGTTTTTAACAAAGCAGCTGTTTTCAGAGACATTAATGCACTTGTTTTCTCCCTTTTTATTGTTTTTTCACATATATAAAGAAAACTCTTGGTCGACGGGATTCAAGTGATGATTGGGAGATACCAGATGGACAGATCACAGTTGGACAAAGGATAGGATCAGGATCATTTGGAACAGTCTACAAAGGAAAGTGGCATGGTATGTGGCCATCATGGCAAGCAGCTGTTGTTGAGGAGGTCACAGTGCCAGCCAGGGCACACCCAGCTGGACAGCAGCTTCCCAGAAACACGCCTGGCATTCTGGTGGGCACCAGGCTGAACGGGAGCCAGCAGTGTGCCCATGCCACAGAGAGGGAGGATGGGGTGCTGGGCTACAGTAGGCATTGCCAGCAGCTTAAGGGAGGCAGTCCTTCTCCTCAGCACTGGTGAGGCCACACCTGGAATGCTGGGTCCAGTTCTGGGCTCCTCAGAACATGGGCATAATGGGGAGAGTGCAGTGAAGGGCCATAAATATGATTTTTAAATCAATAAGTAGCGTGCTAAATAAGTAGTGTAAGAACTTCGTATTACTTAGAAACTCAGCTCTTGCATGTTCTTATGAATGAAGAAATTATTAGGGTAAAGATGGAACATAGTTATTAGAAAGGCAGGAAGAAGTATCCATCT
Organism: Monarcha castaneiventris obscurior; assembly: GCA_026261815.1. Taxonomy (NCBI): domain Eukaryota; kingdom Metazoa; phylum Chordata; class Aves; order Passeriformes; family Monarchidae; genus Monarcha; species Monarcha castaneiventris. The sequence continues at coordinate 3,084,519 of JAMPIT010000884.1, forward strand.
TGATGAATGAGGATTTCAAATGTATATTTTTAATAGCTTTGGCTTGGCTATGATTTCTCAGAGTAAAGTAATAGTATTTTTACATTTTACTGAATATTGACTTATTTTAAAATTGTAGTGATTTATTTCATGTAAGCTAAAAATCAGGGTATCCTGAAATTTCTGATGCTCTGTATAGCATTTTCTCAAGAGAGGAGTATGTATCAATGGCACTTACTAAAAATTGCTGTTTTAAAGGTGATGTGGCAGTGAAAATGTTGAATGTTACAGCACCCACACCTCAGCAGTTGCAGGCTTTCAAAAATGAAGTAGGAGTGCTCAGGTAAGAATATTTTTAATGGCATAAAATAATGTGTGTAGATTTGTGCTTCATTAATCGCTGAATTTTAGATCTCCATTAGAACATGTTGGTCTCACTCCTACGTGATGATACTTCAGGCAGAAAAAATAACCATTTAAAAATATTTCTTGGTACCCACTGCTAGTCCTTCCCTGTATGTGTTTGTCTGCACATCTATGTTGTCAGTATATGTATGTCCAAACACTCAGGACTGGTTTTTGCTGTTGTACTACCCCCAGGGCACAGTCAAGCCTAAGTGTGAGCTGTAGGCCCTTCCTTCCTCTCATTCACATTTTGAAATTGAAGGAGAGCATGGCTAATGGGTGGTTTTCAGCTACAGTACTGCCCATATTATCTGTTGTTTAATAGTTTCTGTTCAGTAACATTCATTTCTCTGAGGTTTTTTTTTTTTTAATGTAATTCTCATAAAGTCACTTCCTGATTTCCTTTTCTCATGTTTACCACTTCTGCTCTCTCAGAGAAGGTATTTGGTTTGGGTTCAGCTCTTAAAAGAAGATCCATCAGCATGATGTGATAGAATATATATTGTAAAGAAACATTGCATCAAAGTACAATCTTGACCAGTGTTCAGCATAATTCTGTTTTAAAGAACAAAATAGCAAGAGGTTTTTGCCCCTGGAAACCTGACGTGTTGACCTGGGCACTCATGCTGCAGAAACATCCCAAATAAGCTACATGGTGAAAGGGAATGGTCAGCCTTTTACCCCAGGAAAATGTTAGTTCCAAAAACTGTAAGCTCATAGTTGTGGAAGAGGCATTCTGAGGTGTGGTACCTTGGATATCTCTTCATTTTTTTGACAGAATTTTGACAGAACTTAATCAAATCAAACATCTTAGTCCAGCTTTCTGCTGGTAGTCCCATAGATGGAGTCCAGCCTCTTTGTTTGTTGATTGTTTCAGCCCTTACATAGTCACTTGTTCCATCCTTTGACCCAGACAAGGATATAGTTGTGCCTGTAGTTGTGCCTTCTCCATTTAGATTCATCATTACGTAGCTTTGTGGTAGGATTTACAAGAAACTGCTTGTTTTTTGTTTCCTCTGCAGTTACTCTCAGCATCACTTGACAAATTCTCAAACCTGAAAAAGGCACTGTCACATAGCATAGAACTGTCCTAGTCTACGTTGCTGCAAGGACAAAGGCTCACTCTCTGGGATCCCATGTTAATTTTTTAGTATAAGAAAACATAAAAGAGCTCTGACATTATTCACCTACCCCAGAGTAGTTATTCCTTGTTAGTATGATAAGAAAGGCTAACTTGAGGAATAATTAATAAATTAATCTAGCAAGAGGTTATCATGTTATCTTAGTAAAAGTTGAGATTGAGTCAACAGCTTTTGTTTGGAAATACATACATAGACTGTGATAGATCTGCCTGGGGTTTCCTAATTTCCTGATCTGATTTCCTCCTGGTTCTTATTTTTTTGTAAACAGGAAAACACGACATGTGAATATCCTGCTTTTCATGGGTTATTCAACAAAACCCCAGTTGGCCATTGTTACACAATGGTGTGAAGGGTCCAGTTTGTATCACCATCTACACATCATTGAGACCAAATTTGAAATGATCAAGCTAATTGATATTGCACGACAGACTGCACAAGGCATGGAGTAAGTATTGAATTACTTGTCTGCAAATGAGCACTGGAGCAGTGTTTACTTATCCCCTTCACACTCTGGCTGCCATTGGCAAATAAGGCCAGCTCTCTGCTCACTTTGCTGAGCCCAGGGTCCTGTGTCAATCATCAAAGCATTTGATGAAAGTATCAGAGCTCTCTAAATAACAGGTTTCAACATCTGAGGAGAGCGTTCCTATTTTGTTCTAAGGATTGTAAATAATCCTTACTCCCATAGAGGGTCATCGAGTTAGAATTTACAAAACTAGGCAAATACTGTGTGTCAAAACCAGAACACTGCTGTAAGACCAGAGAAATCACACTCCAGCTGAAAAACCAATATGATGATTGCAGTTCATTGTGCCATTTTTCTACTCAGTATTCCATTACATTTTCAGTCAAGAGGTGTGGAGGTGTTTGCAGCAACCAGCCTTAGCCTTCTGTTAGCCTGTGCATCTCCCCAGGCTCCATCTGTAGGTAGGGGAGATGCAGAGGCTGTTTTATGAACATGATTCAAAGCAGAGACACAAATTGGGGCTTTTCCAGCAGTTTTGTGCCAATCTCATTGACTAAACAAAGAGCCATGGGAGACTACTTGCCTAATTCAGGCTGTATCTGCTGTGGGGCAAGTACTTTCCTCTGTGTTCCCTGCCATCTGTTTATCCAGGCTGCAGTCAGGGGATCTTTTTTCCACTCCTCTACTAAAAAGCAGTCAGTGTATCTGAGTACACATTGAGACTGGGAGAAACATTTAGCTCCTGCAATTTAGAAACACCTTATCTAAAGCTGTGACTGGCTCACAAAGTGTCTTGACAGTCACCATAAAGGTTGGAAGGCAGAACTTTCAGCATGGAATTGCATGAAAAAAATTACTGAAGTTCTTTTTACTGTGAATATTGAGTTAGAATTGAAAGGCAGATGTTGGAGCGTAATTGTTATTCATCATTAGCATCAGATTTGAGCTGAAAATCTAAGCTTTTTTTTAATTTTTTTTTCCTGTGAATGTTGCAGAAACTGTCATGGGTAACTGAAGTTTTACTACCTGCATAAATGTGCAGTTTGAATGTCTACAAAATTTATGCTTCAGTAGTACAGTGAATTTTGAGTTGTTGATTAGTGAAGTATTATTTAACCCACCTAATCTGTGATATTCCTTTTCAGTTATTTGCATGCCAAGTCAATCATCCACAGAGACCTCAAGAGTAATAGTATCCTTTCCCAGATACATAATTCTGGAAAGTGAAAGCATTCCTGGTTTCTTTTTTTTTTCCCTGCCAGAAATGAACTTACTGATGTGAAAAGCTGTTCACGTGTGAATATTTGCCAAAAAGAAATTTCATTGAGAAGGGGTAATATCACTAGTAACAAAATAAGAGATGCTTATTATGTCTTTAGATTTGATTGCAATAAAATAGGGAGTTTTAGTTGGTATCACAAAGATTTTTTGCATCCTTTGGTTTCTTCATGTAATGAAAGATTACGTGAGCTGGCTCATGGAACATTTTCAGCTTTTCTCATACTTGGCACTTCAGGAAAGCCACCTGGCCATGGTCTGTTCAGCACTGGCCCAGTCATTACTTATGTAACCCTTAGATGCCATAATTCACCATGCTGGCTGCCTAACACCTGTATGAGAGGGAAACCTTCTTCAGTGATGGTCAGTGGTTAAAACTGTCATGTTCATGTTGCAAATTTGTAGCTGTTTATTGTTTTTTTAGGACAGGCACAGCACTGCTTGTTTGTTTTCCCTTAACATTCCCCCCTTAGATATTTTTCTTCATGAAGACCTCACAGTAAAAATAGGTGATTTTGGTCTAGCTACAGTGAAATCACGATGGAGTGGATCCCAACAGTTTGAACAGTTGTCTGGTTCCATTCTATGGATGGTAAGCAAGGGGGAAGTGGGGGGCTTGTTTTAACAAATTTATTTACCTTTAGCCAAAGTTTCTGCTCCTATGCCTCTGGCAAGCTGACATATAAAAGCTGGCTTAAGCTGGAAAAGACAAGCAGTAATGTGAAGTAGTAAATGAATGTTTTTCAATTCTTCTTTAAGCATGTGTTTTCCAATAGTCAGCAGAAAAACTTTAGTGTCTCCATCTTTTATTCTGGGGTTTAAACTGAAATGAAAATGGTGGCTAAGGAAAAGGAGTATCATTAATCCAGGGTTGAGAAGGTGAGAAAAGCCTTGCAAAACATCCTGCAAAAGAGTAGAGGAACTAGCTCAGCGAAAAGTAAGATGATGGTCTTAAGTTTTAAGGATTCAAGAAGAGTTATTTCATCCTGCAATCTCCTGTGCAGCTCCACTTCCTCCTTTTCTCCCTGGAAAAAATCAAGTTCTGTTAGGTGGCATTAATTTTAAGCGTCATTAGAATTGCAGTGTCCAAATACCTTCTCAGCCTGGACGAGGTTATTTTGCTCTGTCATAGAGGAGTAAAAGCTGAATTTTGAGATTGATGTCAGCATCCACTCTGTATTAGGACCCAGTAACATCTGAAGGCAAGAGTGGGCCTTGCACCCATGGACAAGTCCATGTTTTGTTCCTGGTATGTGAGGTGCAGCACAATGTAAAGAAATAAAAACTAATTCTTGCCTTTTATGATACAGGCACCAGAAGTTATTAGGATGCAAGATAAAAACCCATATAGCTTTCAGTCGGATGTGTATGCATTTGGGATTGTTCTCTATGAATTGATGACTGGACAGTTGCCATACTCCAACATCAACAACAGGGACCAGGTAAGGGGAGACACTGACTTCAGTCAAGTGTAGCCTGAAACAGATTGATTCAGGCTTGGGTGGTGAACATTCTGATGGTCTGTGTGTTTGGTGTTTCTGATTCTGATGCTGTGAGATGACATTTCTGCATATTCTAGATCTGCCTCAGCCACATAGCAACAATTTACTTACTTCTCTTGAGGTATTTTTTGTGTTCTTTTTATTTTAAATATAGATTTTCAGCTTCTGAGCTGGTTGCCAGGATACTTATTAGGGAGAGAGCAGATTACTTAATAGTGATCTGGTTGAGAATAGTTCTGCAAAGGCGAAGTGATCCCCCATATACGTGCTCAGTTATTCCTCTAGTTCCCCCCACCCCTCCACTTGCAGTGAATAACAAACAATGCAGCTAGAGGATTGACAAAACAGAAGAGCAGTCATCTCACCGAATGTTTTACATTCATTTCAACTTTGAGAGAGCACTCACCATCTAACTGAATTGCAGGATACCAGCATTTCTCAAATCCTGCTTGATGGAGTGTATGACTTTCCAGAGTGTGGGAATCCTCTAAGAAGATTACTTAATTGTGAACAAATATTCCTTAATTCCTAATGATCCCACACTCCGTAATCCATCTCCACGGGATAGGCACGTTTGGGAAGGCATACCTGATTCATTATGATCTGGTTTAGATATTCTGTCTAACCTGAAAATAGTATCTGTGCATCAAGATCTTGGGTGTAAACTGTTCTGTGTCTGAGCAGTGATGTATTTATGTTGTTCTGTGTCCTCATCCCTTGTTTTTTCACTGTCAGTACTTGAGAATTGAAACCATAGCAACGTTCATCTGTGAATGCCATTTTCTAAGGCTGCTTCCATATCTGCCAGAACACTTCATCCCAATTCATCAAATTTGGAGTGACTCCTTTTTATTTTTTTTTCTTTTTTGTAATTTTGGTTTTGTCTTTTGAAAGAAAGGAAATGTCTGGATTCCTGGCCAGATGGATCCAGCCTTCTAAAAACAGTATTTGGCCTTGTTTAGCTTTTACCTTTTGAGATCTGAAAGATGAACCCGGTGTGATGTGGGTGCTTACAATGAAGTGCTGAAACAAATTTTAAAATGCAAGTGAAACCAACATATAAGATGTGATCTAATATCTTGAGTGTTGTCACTCCTTGTCTATTATCTGAAAAGTTGTGAATATTCCTCACTCTCTGGTGCATCTACATCAGCTACTATGACACAACCAAGATTCTTAGTGAGCAAAGTGTCATTCTTGTTATACCTCAGAGTGTTTCTCTCACTTTAACAGATTTTTCTAGACTGTTCTTGTAAGTGATACTCTCTTTCTCTAGTTTAAAATAAAAGATTAGCCCCTATATTATTTGTAAAGAAACTATTTGAAACATAAACAGTAATGAATTTGGAATAATTTCAACTTGTACCATTGTTTAGAAAATACTAGCTGCTAGATAATGGTAAGTCTGATTGCAATAGAGGTAAGGGATGCAGTACACAAGACTCTACCACGAAATCCTGCTCTGGCACACGAGGATTTCTAAAGAAACCATATGGGAGTTTTCTGTTCCTCCTTGATGCCAACACAGATGTGACTGAAGCAGAAAGTTAAAAAAGGACTAGGATTGTGTTAGTATAAATAACATGTATATCATGCTTGAGATGTGAGGGTTTTCTGTTGATGTTTTTTTTCCCCTAGTGTCAAGGTATGAAATAGTTACACTTTATTAGATAGAAGGTGTGATACACCTGCTGGGTCTGTCTGAGTACTCAGAAAAGGCAGTGATTACTGCTGCAGCATGAATGGCTCTTTGATTAGCTGCTAGCTTTGGAAGGGCTTTTTAGTGTCAGTGCTACTGCAGTACTCAAACCACGTTGCAATTGACCTTGGCGTGACATGATAATGTTGGATGGTTTTTTATATATACAAGAGATGATTAACCATATTTATGTTTTGTTTTCCTGCTTCCTATCAGTTTACTTTGTTTTATGCTTAAGTTTTATTCTTAGGTGAAATATAACATGGCCTTGCATGTTCGAAGAATTACTATAAAAATACCAAGCCTGTCTGTCTCCTCTTCTACAGAGAAGAGGCAGTTCCTCTTTTTCTTTTGTGTTTTTTTGTTTGTTTTTTTTTTGTGGGAGTGGAGGAGTTGGTCAGATGTCAAGAATAAGCTTTTGTGTTGGAAAAGTATACAATGGAATTAATTCTCAGAAGGTAAAGGGGTTTAATATCCAAAGTCCATGTGTTTCTTAAAATACCTTTCAATGCGAAGTTGTTGTTGATTTGTAGTATAAAACAGAATGTTTCTTTTTACAGAATCTTTATTTTTAGACATTCTGTTCCTGCCACAGAATTGCTTATTCTTGTTTTTGTCAGTTTTTGGTACCGAAGAACTATTCCTTAGATGGTTATTGCTATAAATGGTAACCGTTTACTAGTGTTCAAGTTTCACAGAAATCTCCCTGAGGAGGAGGAAAGATCTGATTTTTTTTCTCTGTACTGAGTAGGTTAGCAAGCATTACTCTTAAGAAATTTGTCAATTCCAATACCAGATAATGTTTCCTGGGAGCAGAAAGCTTGCTGCTGCAACTGAAATAGTCTAGCAAAATGTTCACCTTCTGTTACTGTTTATTTTATCAACTTAGCTTCTTCCTCTTTCATCTCTTTTCCCCTTAAATAAAGATAATTTTCATGGTGGGACGAGGATACCTATCTCCAGACCTCAGCAAAGTACGGAGCAACTGTCCAAAAGCTATGAAGAGACTAATGGCAGAATGCTTAAAAAAGAAAAGAGATGAGAGACCCCTTTTTCCACAGGTGAGAAATGCTCCTCTTCAGCTCTCAGCAGACTTTACAATTCAAAGTTGTGAACTCACTGGCCAGTTGAAAATTGTTTTGATTAGTGCTATAGCAGGATTTCATAAGAGCACTGGTTCAGTACCTGGTTAGTTCTGTTTAATTAGAAATGCTCATTTTAATTTCAAAACACAGGTATTAAAATGACCTGTGTATTTGGAAAAGTATTTACATATTGGAGAAAGTTTCAGCTGGGAGATAATGGAAGTAATAGTCAGTTAGACACACAAATTAGTACTTGGTGTATGTGCTCAGAAATGTTTACACTGCCCTCGTTGCTCTCCCCCAAGCTTCATGAGGGGAAACCGATAGTTTTGCCACAAAACTTGATTTTTATCGTGCCTGCTGAGGAAGGTTTGGGTTGAAAAAGCTTGAGGGGGAGGAGGGCAGTAATCTTGATTTTTTTCTGTTTTAAATGTAACTAAATCGTTTTTGAAAGATAGGGAGCTCCCCCTGCTGACTTTTTTGATAAATGTTATTAAGCAAAATGCTGCCAGAGCTGGGTTTGTTTGCAGCAGTGGCAGGTACAGGTACTAAGGCACAGACAGGGAGCCCAGTAAAAAGCAGGTGTTTTCTCTGTGCTTAGGGAGAATCAGTGTGTCTTTATAAAGGGGGAAATTCCCCAACTGTCCTTTTCAGCTTCCTTGGGACATAAACATCAAGAGTGCAGTGCAATAAGCTATGTTTTAAAAATTCTTTTTTTAGTATGTGTTTAAATATTTTTTTGTAGTTAATTGATATTGTCCCTTTGGTTTTAAGAGAGAGTTACAGCTTTGGAGCACCAGGTTTGATCACTTATTTTCTGTGTTTTAGATCCTTGCCTCCATTGAGCTTCTGGCCCGGTCATTGCCAAAAATTCACCGCAGTGCATCTGAGCCCTCATTGAACCGGGCTGGCTTCCAGACAGAGGATTTTAGTCTATATGCTTGTGCTTCTCCAAAAACACCCATCCAAGCAGGGGGATACGGTGGGTTTCCAGTGCACTGAAACAAAATGTGAAAGCATATGCCTGTGTGTCTGTGTGCTGGTGTGTCCTGTGAATGCAAGGTGCTTGTTCTCAGTTCCTACCAGCTCCAGCTGTAAGGTTTACTGAGGGAACAAAGACTCACTTCCTAACACTGGGCATGGAATGTTCCCAGCACAGTCTGTGCTGGTAACGAGTGCCCTGGGAACAGCTGGCACAAGAAGAACTGTAATGTCACAAGAGACATGGGAAAAGTTACTTCAAAACAAGCAAAAATCTTCTTAAGGTCATCAGGTGTCATTTTTGCCTAGTTTATTGATTGGAATTAGTTACTCAGGAGTGTATTTGATTTTAATCTACTCGAGCTGTGGTGGTGTGTTGTTTTGGGTTTTGGTTTTTTTTTTTTAACTTCAGTTGAGGTCATTATATGTGAGCAATAAGCTTTAGATTCCTCATTTCATAATGCTACTCATGTGGGAAACACTTGGAAAAATAAACTTAGCTTCAAGGCTGAACACAGCCAAAACTTTATTGTGGTCAGCAGAAGTAAGCAGATACAACAGAGAATCCAAAGAAAGCCCTGAATAACATGTGACTCTTATCTTGAAAGTTGAAGTTTAAATTAGTGCTGTTTAGGGAACATCTCTTCCTGCAGAACAGTGGTGGTGAATGGGTTGGGGTTTTCTTATGTTACATTTTTCCCTAAGTGTTCTGACCTGCTATAGTTTATACCATCTCCAAACGTTCTGTTACAATGCAACACAGAAGAGATTCTGAATTTGCCAAGCTGCAAGGCTGTTACTGGTAATGGTGCCTGTATCCTTCAATTAGCCCAGATCTCAAAATTTAAAAAAACATTTTAAATCTCAAGCATGACCAAATGCTTTAAGAGAAACATGCTGCTAACGCCCATAATAGGAAAAGAAGATTTGAAAAGGCAGTTTTGTTCATGGAAATCAGTGATATGCCATGAATTTTGTTAAGATGAAAGGTGTTAATTATTTTAATATTGTTAAGAATACACTGAACATGCTTCTCTTCAGTGGCAAATTGATTTTCTCACTTCCATGTAAAAGCTGCTAGGTTGACTAGGCAGAAGTGAATCAGTTAGACTAGATATCTAACTGAGAAAGTTAGATACCTTACCAAAATCCTGCCAGCTCACTTTGGAGACTATTTTTCTCTGGAACGTTGCTCAGGAACAGTTGCATCAGAGTAGTGGTTCAGGTTGTATCAGCCTTTAATGTCAGATACAAAAAAAAGATGTACTGATAGTGTTCTTGAATGTTTTGAGATGAGAAATGTGGTTTTACTTGGATTAAACTGCTGAACTGTTAATTTTCACAGATTACTCTGCATTAGAAACAATCTATTGCTGCTCTTGTTAGGACTTCAAGGGCCAGGAGTGTTCTTAGTGGCTTCTGCTTTACATGCTCATGGAGAAGTTTGCGTGTTGCTAGCAATATGTTTTTGAAATAGATCAGGAATTCCAAAATGTTTTGGTTTTCTGCTGTCTGGCAACTGAGCCTTTTTAAATGGGAAGCAGATTTAGAGAGCTTGAAGAGGTATAGGCAATTTTTACATTTTCTGGGTGGATTATAATGGTCTTCTTGGCTTCTGCTGTTGGAATAGTTTGGGAGCTAACTTTTCTCATTTTCTTAGTCAAGAAAATTTAGCTGTTGAAATCTCTCTCTAAGGAAATAGTTCTGGAGGACAAAAGTTGTTATTGTTTTAGAAAATCTGTTTCCCATCTTCCTGGTAGCTTCACCTCATTTTGGCAGGCTTACCTTAAAATGAAAACAGGACTTAAGTGTTGTTTTCCTCTCTTTATTTTATGTATCTATTCTAGCAGTGATGAGGAATGCTTCCAAAGCTGTGGAGTATGGTACTCAGTACAGAGCAGCAGGGTGCTGCTGGCTCTCCTGCAGAATCTAGAAATGGGGCATCCCACAGAGAAAATTCTTACCCACCCAGGGAGTTGCAGAGAGTGCAGAACCATCACCATTGCCCTGCCCAGGCTTATTATTTTTCAGGTCTGCCAGATCAGTTCAAACCAGTTATCCCTTGGAGTAGTGCTATCCTTTTGTTGTTAAGGCTGTTCATCTGTGCTTTAGGAGCTGCAGTTATAGGGGGGGGAAATGCTGCCATCCTTAGACATGTTTGGCCCCATTTCTGCTCTATGGTCAGTGCATTCTCCTGTGTCACCTGTTCTTACACACTGAGCATTTTGGGGTCCATGGCCTTCATGTGATTTTAGCTTCTCCCTAAACATTTTATGGAGCCTAAAAGGAGTCTGTGTTTTGTGGATCATTAACTTTATCTGACAGAGAGGCATTTGGAGGCCTCATTTCTGTGAGTTGTAATTGCTGCTTCAGTGAGATCAGGGAGTATCTGTGGGATGAAGATGCCTAACTATGCCTGTGGATTTGGGTCAGAGTTCTTAAAAGTGCAACTCAGCTATGTTGTTTAGAAACAGATACCTTTTAGTTCAGAAAACAGGCCTGTAGGACCCTAGGTTTTTTTGGAGGAGTAATTTATACTAGGTGAGATTCCTTTTTATTTTACTTCCCTACATATCAGTACAGAAACAAAATCTGTCTTGGTACCTTCAACATGTTTCAAATTTTTACTTACCCAGTGGATAGTATCCATACTAAAGATGAGCACAAGGTCCAACAGAAAACTGCCTCTTTTTTTTTTTTTTTTCCTGTGTCTGTGAATGTAGTCCAGGCAAGGTGTTGGAATCTGGTGTTTCCCTTCGGTAAATCAGTCAGTCTCTACTTCAGTAGGTAAAGCTGGCACAGGCCTGGAAGGGAACCACTCTTCTCCTTATGATTCTTCTGAGAAACATGGCATCTACCCCAGGATAAGGAGTACAGTTAAGATGATGTGTGTATACTTTAGTAGCCTCATGAATTCAGGTAACTTACAAATTTGTGAGAGTGCAGAATGGTAGCTGCATTTTAAATCCTTCCAGGAATCGGGGGCAGCAGGTTCACTCAGAACATGCCCTTGTAATATATAGTTTGGAGGCAACATGAAAGATCTTGATCATCTTTTTAGTACAGATTTTTTGAAAGTGTGCATTTAAAATAGTTTCCACTTGCTCTGCATGAGACGAGCATGAAAAGACTGTAGTAGTTGACTTGAAAGGCATTTGTAAGAAATGTGTATTTTCAGATGCTATCCATCCTTTGGAAAGAAACTGCTTTGCTACCAGTCAAAGCAAGTATGCAGTTGTGCTTGATAAAAAGCACCTCAGATGTCTGGCTCACAACGAATATAAATATCTGGGTTTTTTTCACGTAGCAAGTTGCTAAGAATGTGATTTCATAGCTTGATGTGGATAGGTACAGCCGTGCACATACCTCACCTAGGGAAAGCTGTTACTGGCAAGTGCATTTTATACGTGTTTAACCTTACATAATCCCCTTATTACATGACCATGTTACCTATTTTGGTCTCCTGTTGATTTGAGATCGGATTAATACTGCAGTTTTGTAAGGGAGATTTAGCATTAGCTTGTCAAAGAAAATATGTTTGCTAAGGTTTTGTTTAAATGGCAGGAAAGTCTGAAAATTACCTTTTTAAATGTACCATTCTATCTCAAATAATTCTTTACTTCTGGTCCTGTTTTTCCATTGCCCTTTCCCAATTAAAGGTTCTTTTTTTTTCTGAAATCCCTATATGACTATTAAAATCTGAATTCTTACCAGAAATGGGCAGAAGGACAAGATGAGTAATGAGGGAGCAATCTCTTGTTTATAAATTGATCTTTAATCAGCAGTTTAGAAAGGCAGACTGAAAAATAAATTAAATAGAGCATGTTTTGAAAGTGTAGCTAAGCATGAATGTCACACTTTAAAATTGGCCTCACAGGCAATACTTGATGACTTTTTTGTCCTTCTCTTAAAAGAAAACATGTACAAGACTTGAGGTGTTTCTAGAAGATACTGTGAAGAGAATTGGGAGGTCAGTGAAATGTAGCAGAAAGAAGCAAGAAAAAATTATCTGATATTTAGAGTATTTAGAGCAAGAGTTTCATCTGTTGGTGGAACTAGTAAAATAGGCAGTTAGATCCATCATGAATTTTTTATTCTGCTGGTGTTACAACTTAAGCCTGCCACCACAGTCTGTAAAGACACACAGAGCCTGAGGTCTGTCACAACTCCCTGTGCCACCCTTACTTTGGATGTCAGGTGTACTCCCTTCTCATTTCCTACAGGACACAGAGCCCTTCCCCTGCTTTCCTGAAGTTCCCTTAGAACTGGGTCAGCTCTTCCTCCCAGGCCTTTTAGATGCCTTTTCTTCCCCCTCCTAGTGCAGACTGCTGACAACTCTTCTTGGTTCTCCTCTTTGTAGAGCAAGGCATTCCACAGAATTAACTCTGTAACCCTAGAATTTTGTTTGCAGGGATGTTTCTCTTTTGTTCCCAATATTCAGAATAAGAATCCTGAGAGAAAAAAAAAACAATACAGTCACTCTTGAAAAGATGGAAGGACACCAGATAGGAAGCAGCTGTTTGAATGTAATAGCATTCAATACATTTGTGTTGAACAGAACAAAGGCTCTCTTATGTCTGCTTATCACTCCTTCAGTATTGAGAAAGCTGTGAGAAGTGCTGTCAAGAAAGTGGCATAATAAACTAACCCAAAATGCATATGAAACCCAGCATGGGAAAGTTATATGTATGTTTCTTTTCTTTTTCCTGAGTCCTTTTGGTTATGCTTAGTTAGACACCTCTCACTAAAAATCCTGTAGAATATAATTTCTTTGTGGGTGGCAGGGAAATTTTTTTTGTTAAAGTGTAGGATTAAGAGGATTAATATCTTAGACTCAGCTTCTCTTCAGTCTGTCAAACTCCTTAAAGACTTTGGGCTGCAATTTTACTCTGTGCCATAGTTGCATCCCCTCAGAAGTGGGGCTATGAGTCTGTCTCATGGCATGGTGACACTAAATGAATTATGTAGGATTTCAGGACATCATCACATGTGAAAGCACTGCATATGATTATTCTTGATTCAGTAATTCTGAAGGAAGCATGGAGTTGCTTTGTTATGTTCCACGTTAGTGAGGCCTAATTCCTGGTCTGGGATTGAGTAGACAATCTCTCCATTGTTTTATATTTCTCTCAGTAGGTTGCTGTGTTGGTCTCTAAACCAAATCCTAGCACTCTGTAACGCTGGTTTTCTGTTCAGGCGCTTTAAAGGGTAATGGATGTGTCGTATAGTTCTTTGTTATTAAACTAGTTTCACAACAGACCAGAAGCTAGTTTGCAGTTGGATGCTTTTATTGAAACTGCTGCTTCTCAGGAGGACATATGTGCAATAAGGAGTTTAAAGTAAAATTAAGCTGACACATTTAATTTTCAAGTGCATGATGACTTAGACTTTGCTTGAACTTCCACCTTCTTGGGAAGAATGGGTACGGCTTGCTTTCAAGAAATCCTTTGTTGGTTAAATATGCTGGGTCTGTATTCAATGTTCTCTCACTGTGTGTTCTCTTGTGCTTTAATTTTAACAGTTTGCATTTTTTAACATCTTTTATATTCAACCTGATGTTCAACTAGTCTAGTAATGGAAATCACCTTTTTAAACCAAGCTCTTGTCCTCCCTCTACAGGAGAATTTGCAGCGTTCAAGTAGCCACAGCACCATGGCAGCACCCACTCTGTTATTTAAGTCTTGTGTTCCTACAGTTTCTTAACATCAAAACTCCATTCTGCTCCGCAAAACCTAAAGTAATTTAGAAAAGATATCCATAAGCTTAAAAGTGGAGCAGAATGGAACTGCCAGTCCAACACAATGGGAAAAAGTACCTTTTTGGGAACCAGAGTCCTCTGCTGCCAGTGTTTCTCCTTCAACACAAGCCACCACGTGCATTCGGAGACCCGCAGTGGCTGCCTGTGCCGTTGGCATCATTCCCAGGAGAGAGGAGAGGGCGCTCGTGGTGTGACTGTGGTGCTCGGGCATGAGGGGATGGAGCTGCTGCTGCTGCAACTTAGGACACTTGCTTTGGATGGTCTGCCGGTGGGCTTCCTCCCTCTAACAGTGTAACCATCAGAGGCTGAACATCTGATGAGTGCTCGTTTCAAAGAATCATTTTCCATTCTGATCCTTTTTTTCCTGGTGTACTTACTGATTTATGGACAACGCAGTATCCCCTTTTCACTGTATTGCAGTGTCAAACACCTCAACCTGTGTATATTACTGGGTTTTATTCCTTTAAAATTTAAAATGTGGGGCAGTGGGGGCTGGAGATGTTATTCTGAAGGCAGAGAGGTTCATCTGAAGGAAAAGGGGATGCTGCCACACCTCTTTTTCAGATTTACTTTACCACTTCTTAAAAAGAACAAACAACAACCACCATCCTTAACCTTTTTCCTTTTCCAGTATTTTCTTGGTGTGTGCATATACATCTTATTGAAGGATCAGGTCGATCCTTCTTTTGTTGGTCCAGCAACAAACTGAAGTTTAAAAAAAATGTAGCGAGATTGTCCTCTCTTTTATTTTTTTGTATCATATGATACAATGTATTTATCAAAGATGCTACTGCAGCATCTAAAGTCTGTAGAAATCCTCATACAGACTGTGAATGGTGTATGTACCTACTTTAAAAGTTTTATTTTAAACGAGGGTGCAGGTTAATGCCAGGTACCTTACCAATATGTAATGTTTTCATTAATGAGGAAAAAAGTTCTCAGGTTGAATTGAATACAAATACAAACCCCTCTAGAATTAGACATTCCAAAAATTATGTTTTGGTACTTTCAAGAGCTTTTTTTAAAGGATTTTTATCCTGTTAACTAAACGTCCTCTGATAAGTGTGTGTGTAATGTGGAGCATCTTGTCCTAATGGCAAGTTGTCAGATCAAAACGAAACGGTACTTGCTGGATCCACGCTGACTACTCCTCCTCTCATTGCTTTCCTCCCTGTCATCTCTTCCCTTCTGTTTGTCTTTCCCTTCTGTATACTTTGCAAACTAGGGTGAAGGTGGCGGTATCTCCATTAGAGTGCTTTGTTTTCCTGTCCTCCAGTTCTTGTTTTCAAATGGTTGGTAGCTTTTTGACAAGTTACCCAGTCAGGGAAAACAACAACTCATAAAGTTCTGCACATCATTTACCTCTAGTAGAATATTTCATGATGTGATCTGTTTGCAGAGTTCTCTGGTATGTGGTATTACCTGTAAATTATTTGTACAGAGGCAAGGCAGACCACATTGGAAAGAAACTCAAGCTCAGACAGAAGTTTCCAGAATTTGATTTGTATCAGCCCTGTACCACTCCAGGTGAGGCAGGAGAACTGACCCCCCTCTAGCAGGGAGGTTCTTGCTGGGAGGAGGTGGGGAGTGTTCAACAAAATTCTGACAAATAAATGAAGGAGTTAAATGTGTGTGAGTGTGGTGTCCATGCTAAACATGGATGTACCGACTGAGGGTGCTGTCCTTCCCTGCCTAGGGAAGGTTGGACTGTTCCTGTCTGCAGAAGGTTGCTCCCAGATGAAGGGAGAAAAGCACATTGGAAGTAGAAGGTGCTTTAAATACCCTGGAATTTTGCGGTGTTGCTGGTAGTCTGTTACATTTGTCAGTAAATATTTACTGGGGCTATAGGGACCGGACTAATCTGAAGTGGGAATTAAAACTGAAATACTGTGTATTCATATTAATTCCACAAACATTAGCAAGATAGCAATAGTGAATGACTTAATAGTCACTACAAGAATGAAGTGATTCATGTTGGTACATTAATAGAATTGATTTTGTGTACAGGACGCATTTTAAAAACAAAGGGGAAAAAAAAGCACAAATTCTTTTCTTGTCTGCTGTGGGCCTTCAGATGCTGTGAGGTTTTTTCCTTATGGAGATTGGCAGGAATTTAAAAAGTAGCAATAGCCACTTTCCAGTGTGGAGAAGCTGGTGCCCGAGCAGTGCTGGGCAGATGGTGCAGTTGGAATGCTCCCTGGTGATATCTGAGGCCAGTACCTGAGAGCTGCAGGGAGCCTGGGGCCACTGCTGTCAGCAGGCAGGTGAGAGCATTTGCCAGATACAGGCTCCTGGAGGAGGAAGTAGTCACTGCTTCTCCTTTCACCCCATGCTTGCCTCCAGCCCTGTGGGCTGTGGCCCCGTTTGTACTTGTTGGGGATACTGGGATAAATGTTCTCTCAAAAGAACAGAGCAGGTATGGACAGGTGGTTCCACACTCATTTGTTTCACAGAGCTTGTTGAAAGCCTTTGTTTCCTTCCACAAAGTCATGCTGGCAGAAGATTTGCTGTTAGGAACTTCATTCTATCTTTGCTTAAAATGAACTTACTTTGGTGAAGATTCATTACCCATTAGTCTACAATATGCTTCTTGAGCCCATAGGAAAAGCACAAGGAAAATTGCTATCCTTGTCCATGCAAAGCACTTTATAAGTAAAACGTGATCTCTGGGGGTTTTTTATTGCAGTTGGTTTGTTTGTAGTTTTGTTTTTCTGGTTTTTTTCTGGTTTTGTTTTATTTCTTTTCCCTGAGGAATGTGCAAGTTGTTTGGCTGCTGTTTAGAGAAGTCCTTTCAGGATGCATTTCTACTGGTTTTCTCGTTTGTTTGTTTGTTTCCCTCCAGATAGCTGTAGTAATGTGTGTTTGTCTGTAAGAGTTCCCAGATAATGCTCATGCAAAACTTTGGAAGAAATGTGGTTTGTAAATAACTGGGATTATTTTTGGTTTGATCTTTTCCTTCAGGAGATTTTCTGGATGTCTTGCATGCCATCAGAACCAGTCTTAAAGATGCCCTGTAGATGTTTAGTGAATGGGGAAACAAGAATAGATGAGAAATGAGTGCTCTCTGTAGCAGTGGGATAAGGAAGTAAACTGAAATGACCAATACATTCATGCCTGTTACCCAAATTCCTTAAGCTTCTTTGAGGTGTCCCAACCACGAGCACATGCCATAGTATGGAAATGTGAGTACATATTTTGTGTGCACGTTGGGACAAACACCTAGAGAGTCGTACTGCTTCTTTTAGCTCTACAGTATCTTGTATTTAATAATCATTTGCAAAAGTTCCAGTATCCAGTCCCAGCTCTTCATGTCTTTATCAACCAGGCACAGACCTTCCCCTCTGCCTCTCCTTTTCCATACAGTTGGCAGAGGCCTATTACACCTTCCTGCTCAGTATGTGTTTGTTTCCCCTGGCATATTTGCCAGAACTGCAACATTGTGGAGGAGCTCAAACCAAATGGCAGGAATATAGAGGCCAGGTTACTTTGAAAGTAATTTCTGTATCAGTTAAGTCCTGCACAGCCCCAGTTATAATTAGCTCAGTCATTTGGTTTTTTTGCTGAACTCATGCAGGTCATTAAATGAATCCACTTCTGATTTTTATGCTTACCCAAAATCATCTTTTCTTGTACTTGAATGCTCTAGCAGCTGATGATGATGCAGAATGTTTGAGAACAAACACTGCCATTTTACCATGGTGTCTTAGCATCACTTGGGTTAGTATGTGCTCATAAGAGGTAGAATTTGGCCTTTGTGAAATGAGTGAAATTCTGATTGTTGATAAATACGTCTTTCCATAAATGCCCAAACTTGGGGGAAAGTGCCCTGAAGATCACACATAAATAGTTTTTCTTCTGTTTGCCTGGTGATGTAAATGCATCCAGGATTTTACAGAAGGCTGAGGGGAGCCAGATCCACAGATGCCCCACAAACAAGTATGAATTGAAGCTTTGATATCTGGAGGGGCTAAATTTAGGGAAGAAGCATGTGGACATTTCAGACTTCTGCAGCCTCTAGATTTCATTCCCTTCTTGACTGTGAGTGCAGCGTGTGTAGCACAAACGCTTCATAGTACTGTAGACAACGTCCTCTGTTGATAAAATGTGTCACCAGTAGCACAGTGGGACAGGCAAAGCTTCTAGGTACAGTCAAGTTAAAAAGCAGCTGCATGAGTGAACTCTCAAGGCATCACTCTGAAGGTGCTGAGTTCTTCTGGTTTTCTGTGATGCATTTTACATAGAAGTTTATGAAACGAACTTTGTTTACTGCAGCCTTGTTACTGTGCATTTGCACTTGGTGTTTGTTTTGGCAGGCATCTGAAATACCTTTCTTCACTGCTTCATTACTCTGTACCAACTTCATACCCACCATATGAAGTTCAACAAGGGCAAGTCCCAGATTCTGCACCTGGGATGGGTTACCCTGGTTGCGTGTATAGACTGGGGAATGGGAGGCTGAAGAGCACAAAGGGACCCTGGGGTTCTGGTCAGTGGCAAGCTGAACATGAGCCAGCAGTGCCCTGGCAGCCAGGAGGGCCAACCCTGTCCTGGGGGGAATCAGGCACAGCATCACCAGCCAGGCAAGAGAGGGGATTGTACCCTCTGCTGTGTGCTAGGACAGCCTCACCTCCAGTGCTGGGGGCAGTTTTGGGTGCCACGGGATAAGATATAAAGCTACAGAGAGTGTCCAGAGGAGGACATGAGGATCCTGAAGGGTGTGGAGGGGAAGCTGTATGGGGATCAGCTGAGGTCACTTGGCCTGTTCAGCCTGGAGGAGATGAGACTGAGGGGAGACCTCATTGCACTTACACCTTCCTCATAAGGGGAAGAGGAGGGGTAGACTCTGATCCCTTTTCTGTGGTGATCAGTGACAGGACCCAAGGGAATGGCCTGAAGTTCCATCAGGGGATGTTTAGGTTGAGTATCAGGAAAAGATTCTTCATCCAGGGGGTGGTCAGACACTGGAACAGGCTCCCCAGGGCCGTGGTCTGGCACCAAGCCTGACAGAGTTCAAGAAGCATTTGGACAATACTCTCAGGCACATGGGATGATTCTTGGGGTGTCCTGTGCAGGGCCAGGAGCTGGACTTTGATGACCCTTGCGGGTCCCTTCCAACTCACCATACTCTATGATGCTATGATTCTTACCTAGTAAACTATGAGAAGAGCAGAGCCAGGTTGTTAAAATGAAAAAGTTTGCATTTAAGTTTCAAGGATGCTAACACAGAAGCTACTAAGTCAGCACGGTGACAGCAGTAACTACAAGCCTGTGGAAGGAGGAAGCTTTAAAAGCTGCAGAATACAGACTACACTGAGGGTGAATTCAGATGACAACTAACATCTCTCTTTTGTTTAGAAAAGAGAGCTACCGAGACTCTCTGTTCAATGGTTTACATAGGGATCCCCCAAAACAGTTTTTGTAGTTTGCCAAATGATCATGTGCCTTTGCAACCTTAAAAAGTACAACAGAATGTAAACCAGGTGCTTTGTAACTAGAGCAGTGTCTTTGGTTTACATCTGCTGCAGTAGTTTTGTATATAGCTATCCCTCTAGGTAGTTGGAGTTGGTCAACTCCTGTAAAGGAGCAAGGAGGGCAGAGAGCATTCCCCAAAAGTCCTATTAGCCTTTCAAAGCTAAGAATTGAAGGGTACCGAATTTAGTTACAGCAAACCTGCTGCTTGAAATCTGCTCTGTCAACAGTTAATGAGGTTCATTTAACTTGAAAACAAGTAAGTCCTCCTCCCCCTCCAAAGACACAGAGATCTTGGTAAAGAAAGCTCCAAAGAGGCCCAGAGTCACACTCTCATAGCATCTTGGAATGAGATGGTAGGTGAAGAATGAGAGCTAGATGAGGCAAAACTGATGACTAGTACTCAAAGTTCACATCTATCAGGCCAAACAGTTAGTTCCTTGTCCCAGGAAATGCAGTAAGTTTCTGGAATGTCAGCAGGTTTCCTCAGTTCTTCCTTGGGCCTCCTGCAGTTGTTGTTCAGTGATCACATCCTGTGATTGCACATTAACTGTGGGAGATGGTAGGTGTCTTGTCAGCTGAGGGACAACCAGAAGGTGTGAATTTGATCTGTCCAAATTTCAGACTGGTTATGTAGACTTCTGGCAGTACCTACATATCAGTGTCATATTGAACCTACTTGTCCATGAAGGACAAAATAATGGGTTTGCATATTAGTGCTTTTTCAGATCTTTTCCTTTTCTTCCTTGGGGCAAGACTTTTGGCAGAATTTTAAATTATGAAGTTACATCTAAATGCACAGTTCATATGAAATATCAGACCAATTTTAATTTGAGTTTGTTCCTTTCAGAAAACAAAGTGTAAAAATGTTTTACTTATGTTCCAGGAACTATCTGGAATCCTTCTACCTACTCCAAATTCTGCACTAAAAGTACATGTGATGGTTATTTTGTGTCTTTTTTGTTGTTTTGTTGGGTGTTTTTTTTTGGTTTAGGAACTTCTAAACTACCTAGTATTTGCTTCATAGCATCCAGCAGCAGTGTGTTCAGCTCACCCAGCCTCCTCAAGAGCCAACAGTGGCCTGTCTGGTCATTTTGTCTAGTTTGTCATGTTTGCAGCAAGCAGCTGTACTTTAGAATAAGCCTTGTGTGACATTTACTTTTGAGCAAGTAAACCACAAAAAAACCTGTTTTCTTTTTTTGTTGTTTATTTGGGTTTGGAAAATGGTCAGGTTTTGTTTTGATAAATGTCATTCTGTGTTGCATTTGTGTATTCACCCTTGTTGAAGAGAAAATCCATCTGTGTGTTTGGGAGTTTAGTGGAACATTAGGAGAAGAAATGGAGCCCATCATCTGGGCATGGATGTTGTGTCTAGGGGGAAAAATGGACCAAACTTGGGTGTTGGGTTATTTTGGGATGGTGGGGGGTTGTGAGAGCATAATTTAAATTAACTCTGTCTAAAATAAAGTGTAAGTGCAATAAATGTGCTTTTTTATTCAAAGCTGTGAACCTTTACGAAAAAAAAACAAAAACACAAAAAAAAAATCAACCAAAAAAAAGCACATCATTCTTTCATGAGCCTTGTGTCCTACCTGCCTCCCCTTCCTCCCCCTCTCCACACTTCTCAACTGACAGAAACCTGACAGTGGTCAACTTGCATGTGTTGGCAACCCAAATTAACATTGCTGTTCTGATCTCATTTGTTGGGATTGGGGAAAGTCCTGCCCCCTACTTCTTTTCCATTCTTCAAGTCCTCTTGGGATCCAGTACTGCTGTGAGCCTCTAGAACAGGGTCTGCCACTACCTGGGATGCAGGAGGCAGCCCATCTGCTCTGTGGTCATCCTCACTCCAAGTGCAGTGCTCCCGACCCTCCGTTCTCGAGGTGGAAGCCTCCTCCCCGCCTCACTCCGGGTGCAGTGACATCATTGTTGAGCAATTGCAAAAGCAATCAGCCATCAGCTGCCTAATTGGATCCCTTTTTCCCTGCCCCAGCACACATGCAGGCTGGCCACTGTTGCCTTCTGTGACTCTGCCTTGTTCTGCAGGAGCAGCTGTAGGTGTGTGTGACCTGTTGTGCAGTACTTGCACTGTCTCTCTTTCTTACTTGAGCCCAGGCTGCTTTTCCTAGATTAGGAAAGGGGCACAGGTCTCCTGGGCTTCCCGGGAGAGCGCCATGCATCGAGCAGTGACGGAAGGGGTAGCACTCAGTGGTTGGACCCTAGGGGGAGCAAGAGAGGACTGGCTTGTTTAAAGTTTATAGATACCCAGATCTATAGCCTTTAAACTTTATTATTTTTATATATAGTCAAGACAATGGCATTACCTCATAATACAGAGGCTTGTTTATGAGAGGCAAAGTACGTAGTAAGGAGAGGAAAGGGAAATTTATATACAGATTTGATTTCTTTTGTTTGTTTGTTCCTTAGTGCAATGAAATGTATGTCCCACCACTTTAAACTCTGTGCTAACACATTCCTTTCAGCTGTATTCTTTTTTTTTTTTTTGACCACCAGAGGTTTGCAAGGGGCTTATGACTGCAAAGTGGAAGGTCCAGTCTGGTTACTTAAAAAAAAAAACCCATTGTGTTAGTAGATTTCCATAGCTGCTTTTTAAAATCTACAATGGAGTAAATGTTTTGAAACTTGTATTTATTTTTTAATTCATAACAAAATGTTTATTTTTGGTTTCCTGTTACGTAGGTCATGGCAACTCCCCTTCGTTCCTCCTCAAGTTTCCCCTGTAATTGCCAATACAACTTATTTTTCTTGTTTGTTCCTTCTCCCTTTACTTTTGTTGTCCCTTCATTTGTACTTTGGAGTTTTTCTCATGTAAATTTGTACAATGGGAAATATTGTCCAGTTTGGTTAGAGAGCATGGAGACTTAAAACATATTAAAATTTGATAGCTGAATTCAGATTGAAGAAAACTATTTCAGTGTAAAGTTATTTAAAGAACTCTGTATTATATGAAAGGCAAAAAGTTCTATGTACTTGATGTGAATATGAGAATACTGCTATAATAAAGATTGACTGCATGGAAAAGTCTGAAGGAGATTGTTTATTGTGTCACGTGTGACTCTGCCTCTCCATGGAGCTGGAGAGGTGCAACTGAGGTGGTTAAAGGGAATGAAAAAGTTACATCCTAAAGTAACTCTGGAAGGGAAAGAGAAGGAAAATAATAAAATCAAGGGACTCCTGCAGGATAACCCTCCTCCCTTCATCTTCCTTAAGCTGGATCACTGCCTCCTTGACTGCTGTGCTGAGCCCTAAAGCATTTTTATATTTACTATTCTGAACTTTTACGTACCCAAGAGGAATTCATCTTTGCCCTGGGAAAAGCCTGACACCAGCTGCTCTGGGTTCTCTTCTGGGTAAATTCTCCTGCTTCTATGCAATTTCCCCTCACCTCTTCATTGGTTATTTGGCAGAGCCTTTAATGGTAAGACTGTTACCTCCTATGCTTTCATGGGCCTTATTTCTTGGGGCCAACACATTCTCTATTAAACAGGCATTACAGAAGCTCATGCGTACTCAAGTACCGCAACTTTAGAGCTGTCATGGTCATTTTCCAAAAATGCTACTTAAAAAAAACAAAAAACCCCAGCTCAGCTTAGACTTCATTTACAGTTTTATTGACAGAAGGACCCAGGAGCCAAAGATCTGGTTCCAGGGGCCTCAATTAGTTCCAGGAACCTGAAAGTAACAGAAGAGAAACCTGAGAACCTTTTCGCTCATCCTTTTCCCACCACGCAGAGCAGAAGGATCTCCTCAATGCTGCCTTCAGCAGTAGGTGAAGCTGTTGCTTTAGAGCTGTAATGTGTGACACAACAGCTTAAAAAAGACCCGGAAATGGAAATGGAAACAAACAAAAGCCTCAAACGTTTAAGGGGACATGTGGACAGATCTCTCCAGACAAGGTTAGATAATGCTGGGTCTCCAGAACACCATAAAGAAAATAACTTAGAACTGGTACCAGGTAAGCTACAACTCAACAAACTCAGCTGTGGCACTGCAAGCGAATGTATTGCCGGAACAGGGCTCGCTGGCCTCAGGCACCCGAGCCGAGCGTGTGAAAGCGAGGAGCGGTGCGGACGCTGCCCCCGGTACCGCTGAGGCTGGGCGCGCTCACCGCGGGCTGCTGCGGGCCGGGCCCTGCAGCGGGCACCGTGCCCGGGGCTGCACCGCTCGGGGCCGAGGAGGGGCGACGGGAGCCGTACCGGTGTGCTGCTACTCCTCATCGTCCGCAGGGATCCCCAGCTCCGCGTCCGTCCAGGCCGAAGGGTCGGGATACGGGAAGTGTCCCTGGGAGAGACGCCCGTCAGAGCGCGGCCGGAGCCCGGCCCACGCCCCCCGCCCCGGGCCGCCGCGCCGGCCTCACCAGCACCATGTCCGAGTTGTGCCAGAAGTGCCACAGGATCCAGAACCACATGAAGCCGCTGAGCATCTCGCCTCGAACCACCTGCGCCCGCGTCAGCTCCGGGAACTGCCGGTACCGCGGCGGGATGTGCACCCCGCCGCCCGCGCTGCAACACAGCACGGCCCCGCCTCACTCCGGGCCCCGCCGGCCCGGCCCGGCCCGGCCGCCCCGCTCACCGCCCGCACCGCCCCGCTCCGCCCCGCCCCGCTCCGCTCCGCTCACCGCCGCCGCCCGGGCACGGCGGCCCCGGCCCGCAGCAGCCGCCCCGCCGCCGCCCGGCCCAGCGCCGCCACCACCATGGCTGAGCCCAATGTCACCCGCACCGCCCAGCAACAGCCCCGCCGATTGGCGCGGCAGCCGCCTTCCGGGGCGGAGACAGCCCGGCATGGCGTGTCCCGGGAAAGGGAGGTAGCCCGGGAAACGGAGACAGCCCGGGGCACCGGGACAGCCCGGGAAAGGGAGGTAGCCCGAGGCACCGAGGCAGTTCAGGGCTCCGAGGTATCCCGGGGGACCGAGGCAGCTCAGGGCACCGGGGTGTCCCGGGAAAGGGAGGTATCCCGGGGCACTGAGGCAGCTCAGGGCACGGGGGTGTCCCGGGGCACAGCCACAGCCCGGGGCACGGAGGTATCCCGGGAAAGGGAGTTATCCCGGGGCACGGAGACACCGCGCACTGCCCCCGCACATCTGCCCGCTCGCTCCCCACAGCACTTGGGCGGCACCGAGGGCGGGTTCTCCGTGAGTTCTCCCAAAAGTTGGCGTCGCCCACAAGGGGCGCGGAGGGGGCCAGCTGCCCAGCCGAGGCGCTCCTGTTGCGGGGCGGGGGGAAGGAGGCGATTCGAGCTGCTGGTGTCGAAGGAAGGGGCTGCAGGAGCAGCGCGTCCCTCATTCCGGGCCGGGCCGGCGCGAAGGAAGCGGCTGGTGCGGAGCTGTGCCCGCTCTGGGGCCGGCTGCCGCAGCGGGAGCGCAGGGCCGACGCCTCAGCACAGACATACCCAGTGCAGGATTGCCGCCTGGCCCGCCTCAGAGAACACCTGCGGGTCTGAGAGGGCTTTGCTCTTCTTTCCCCTTTTTCCACTCCCGCAGGTGTTACAAGGCTGCGCCGGCCCGGGTAGTGCTCGCTCGGCAGCGGTGCTGGAGCTGCAGCCTGCCTCCAGCGCCGACACTTTGAGGGTGGTGGAGAACCCATCCTGTGGATCTGTTCACTGACATATGCCAGAGCAAGGGTCGGGGGAATTCTTCCAGCTTCTTGTGGAGCTGCATCCAGTAGTACAGTGCAGTTTGCCTTCTGGGATATTTAGGTGATCACGAAAGACGCAAGCAAAAAATAATGAAGAATGCAGCCAGACCATCAGGGGGATCCTTTCAAGGAATCCGACACCCCCCTACTCCTCCTGACAAGGTATGATGCCAATGTCAGATTAATCCACACTTGCTAGTTCCCCCTGAATCTTTATTGGATAACACTCCACAAAGAAGAGTTTCTGCAATAAGTAACAATATCTTCTCAGTCTGTTAACATCCCAAACACCTGACATCCTCAGCTGAAACAGCAGTGAATGGCCTTGTAGTTAAGGGATTTTGATTTCCCTGCTCATCTGAGCCTTGTAAGAGCCCTAATGCAATTTCAGCAGCAGGTTACAGGGAATAGCAGCAAACTATTCAGCCACTGTTTTTACTTACCACATGCAACAGCATGTTGCAACCTTGCAAGATGCTCCATACCAAGTTCATGGTTTTCCATAAAAGCTGAATGCTTTGATATAAAGTTCATAGTTTTATTGTCAGCCCCACCTTCCAACTGCCTTGTATTCTGTCTTTCTGCCTTCTTGCAGTCCCTGGCATTCTGTTCCCTGTGTCCTTGTTCTCCAGCATCTCACGTTTCCCATCTTGCTCAGGCCAGATGTCTGCTGCTGGCTTTGACCTGCAGAGGCAACTTTGTCCCCCTAAATTCAGCCCCCACCTTTATCACTCTTCCTTGACTTCAGGTCCTTTCATTGACCTTTCAGCTTTGCTTGCCAGGGGAGCTCAGAAGCTGTGTAAACAGCAGCAGCAGCAGTGCACACATGGCCACTGACTGCCCACCCCTGCTACGTACCTAGCAGCTGAATAGAAACCAGGTGCAGCACAAGGGGAGGTTTATCATACAGTTCTTACTTTTTTTTTTTAATATTCCTTCTTTCCAAACCTAATTTCTCAAAATCAAAACCATTTGTGATGAATTTACAGATAAGCAGCCTAGTACCACAAGATATGGTGGAAGATTTATAGATAGAAGTAATAAACTGAAAGTAAATTTCAGCTTTATAATAAACAGTATTCGTGTTTAAGGATTTAAGTGTTCAAAAATCATGTTCATTTTCTGCTTCCACCTCTTCCTTCCTCCTTCCAGGTAAGCTCCACATCCATCTCACATGTCCAGTGCTGTCACACAGCTGATAGAGATTCCTGTGGCTCTCTGCTGCCAGGATGTCCAGTAACACAGTAAGCTCATAATCTGTAGATGGGTCACTGGAAAAGCAGAGAAGAAAAAGCTGGGAAACAAAAACAGTTATTGCAGGGTGGGGGGTGTGTTCCATGTTGATTTAGTTTGTTTTCACTGCAGTAAGTTGCAGAGTATCTGTTGCCAAGGTTTTCATTACTTCTTGTATTTTTGTTTTTCACAGCTGTCCTGTTTGTGCATGGAACCCATGTCCCTTTTGCATGCCCTTGATATCCTCAGCCAAAAGGAATTTCATTGGTTCATGCCCAGAGGCTTCCCGTGTCCTGAGGGGAGCTCGTGTGTTGGCAAGGAGAGAAACTGATGGCTGTTACTACCTGGGCCACATTGTCCAGGAGGTGAAGGTAACTATTTATTGGGAACTTGGCTGTAAGGGCATGTATGGTTTTCCCTCTCTTCCCATACCTCACCAGTCCCAAGCCCTCTCTGTGGGGTGACCCTCCGGTGTTACTGTGCATTTCACAGCCACTGTTGCCTCCCCACATCCTATTTTCATCTCTTACCTGGTGCTGCCTGGCTGTTTGCTGTGAGGAGCCCTGCAAGTAAAAGCAGCCTGGAGATCAATCCATTTTTGTAGTTATAATGAGTTTTATTCAGAGACAGACAAAACAGGTCCCTTATCCCTGTTGTGTACTTTTGCCCAGCCTAGCAGCAGAGTTGGTTAGCTAAACAGCAGCTAGTAATCCAAAATATTTGTCTCCAGAGTCCACTTCCTCTGTACCAAGCTGAGAGCTTTCCTCATTCTTTCCCATCTGTGTTTCTGGGAATTGCGAGATGATTTTGGATGCCAGATGGAAAATCCCCCCTGCAGGTTTTCTTTAAAAATCAAGTTCATTTTGCATTTTGCAGGTTAGTTAAATAAACTTTGTTGCTAGTATAGGTGAGGATGTCTTTAAGCTCCAGTGTGGGCTAGAACAGATGGGGACAGCTACAGGCATGAGTGGCATCAGCTGGAGCAGGAGCTGACAGCATCATCTCTGTAAGTGCACTCAAAGATCTGCAAAGAAGGCTGAGATTTTGGCAATAGATCTTGCCCTCACCCACTGCTGAAGGCTTCAGTTAAAGTATTTAAATTTATGGCAGTTGTGACTTTTTACTGTTTGTTATCTTTCTGATTGCTGAAGGATTGTTTGTTATCCTTCTGATTATAGTGAACTGCATCATACACAGGTTTTTTTGGCTCCTCCTTTTCTGATGAGAGGTTTTCCTGGTAGAGTTCTGCCTTAGCCTGCTGACTGTGTTCTTACTAAAGTCGAAGTCCAAAGTGAAAGGAAGAAAAAGTCTGTCTGCCCCTTAAGCCCCAGCTTTTGATTTACTTTTAAAGTGGTATGGACACAGTACAGTGAAGCCCTGGTAGGAGAGGAAAGCTGCATTCCCAGATCACTTTCTGGGATTTCTGCCACTTCCCTCCTAGCACTTAAGCTTGGCTGTTAATTGGACCTGGCTGTCTGCCTTGCAAACCACATGTTTTACTCTTGCAGGGCTCCAGGGAAGTTTTTTTGATTGAGTTTGACCAAAGTCGTGCTCTGAAGGGCAAGGGGCAGCTGGGCCTGCAGGAAACACCTCTGTATGACATCCTCCACTACGAAGATGCCCGACGACAGCCTCTCGCTCCAGGGGACAGAGTCTTGGCACCATGGGAGGCTCCAGCCAAACGTTTTGGCCCTGGCACTGTGCTAAGGGTTGTGGAGAACAAGGAGGCACCTTTAGGTACTGGGTGTTGTGGTTTTCTTAGCAGCACTAAGCTCGCCATGGGTGCTGGTCACTGTGCTGGGAGGAGAACGTGGCATGGATAATTCACCTCCTGCTGCTTGGGTGCTCTTCATCATGTTTTTGTTGTTGGCACTAAGCCACTTTTTCAGGGTCAGAATTAACACAGCTCACAGAATCTGCCTTTGCTTTGTTCTGTGGGTGAAAATTTCCTAAAATGTTAGGGATTGGTGTAACATCCTCCCAACACAAGGCAAAAATTCACCTAATTATCTGTTAGTCTGCTTTCCAGCTATTTCAGGGTAAAATCCCACCTACTGTGACAAGTGAGATTTTTTTCTATCTGCTGTCTCCTCATAGGAAATTCAGAAGAAAGTCGAATTTTAAACCTATAAAGAATAAAATCATGGAAGTTACTACAAAACTGTCTGAAACACAAGTCATTGCTTTTACCTCCTGCTCTCTAGGAGATAAATCACACAGACTGACATGCTGCTAATACATTACTTGCCTTTGGTTTTTTTTTTTCCCTCCCAATATGCACAGCACACAACGAAAGAGGAGTGCTTGTGAATTTCTGGAATGGGCAGACTAAGGAGGTGTCTGGTGCCCAAGCTCTGCGGATTCCCCTGCCCTTAAGCGAGCGCATCATCCTGGAGCTGCAGATGCCCTTAGCAGCCAGGCAGATGGTGGTGGATTCCAGCTTGGATTACCCATACCTTGTGACACCGGGTTACAGAGCCTCAGGGCACTACAGACAGGGTCACCTGCACCTGGGTTGCTGCCCAGGAGCTCTGGATTCCACTCATCCCTGTGCAAAGGGTAGCTGGGGATGTACCTCACTTCCCCAGTGCTGCCTTGGAGCCTGGGAGCCCACACGGCCTGCAGGCTGCAAAGTGCAGCAGGAAAATGCCTTCATCCCAGGAGCAAGTTTGACTGAAGAAAATCTGGGCAAGAAAATAGAAGAGGAACTGTCTGAATTGAGGATTGCATCTTTAGAAAGTGTTTCCAGAGAGGAAGAGAAGAGTTTGGAGACAGAAAATGTTCCAAAAGATGTTTGGTCTTGTTTGGAGGAGGACCATGAGGTTACAGAAACTGAGAAGGTAAAAAGTGCTTCACCCTGGGTCTTCTGATAATATATGATCTGCTATTTGTATAAATAGCAATTCAACTTTACTGCCCTCGGTACCAAACAGAATTACTAGAGGTTTAAGGCCTGGTCCTTGTGCCTGCCTGCTAAAGAATGGAGAGACTTTGCACTGTCTTCCTGATTCTTAGCTTGGGGTAAGAGCTATAATCTGTCATTGTCCCTGGCTGGAGCAGGCTTCTATAACCTCTTCCATGGATGCAGAATATGGGAAGTGTTGCATAGCCCAGTTCCTCTACATTCTGCTTCTGTGTGAAGGAGGTAAGGCAAAAAAGGAAAAAAGTGTTGACACTGGATAAGGATTACAGTAAGGATTGTTCCAAACCAGGGCAGTCTCTTGCATAATTCTATTAAGATACTGCTCCACCCTGTTAGAGGTGTCCCCTTTCCCAATCAAGGACCACAAGAGATTTATATAATCCTCAGCAGCTGCCTTGGTGCTTGTGAGCAGGGCACTGGGTGAGGATCAGTAAGGAGGAGCTTTATGTGCACCAGCTCCTGCCGTACTTATCTCCACTGCTCTGCAAGGGTTAGAATCCAAATTCTGGCACGTGCCAGAAGCAGGGCTGTCTTTCAGCCAGAGCTCCTCTGGCCTGATCTCTTTTGTATCTGTTTGGACCCTTTCAGGCAAAAGTACTTTAGGTCATTTGAAGACATAGAGAAACTCAGGAAGTGATCAGAAATTACCTATGAGGTGTTTCTTTAATAAAGAACTTCCCCCAAAATTTGTTTTTTTTCATTCTCTCTTAAATTTCAGTTACAACTTAAGATCTTATGCTGTAAATTCATTAAACAAACCTTTTCCTTATCAGGTCTGGATTATGATTGCATTTCTTGTTATTTCTAGGGCCCTCAGAGGGAGGTGGCTCATGCTATGGTTGATGCTGCTGTCAACACAGACAGCTGGTTCTTGGAGACAGTTCACAAGGAAGAAGCAGAGAGCAGACAGCAGGATGCTGAAACTGAAGCTAATTTTGAACACAAGCATGGTATTGGAACTGTAGTTCTTTTACCCAGACATAAGACTTAGCACATAATATCAGTGCAGGATGGCATCATGTAGAAGATCTGTTACCATAATTCTTGGTGCTTCAAAAGAAAATACCATAATGCTGTGCTGTGACTATAGCACCATGATGTAGTATCTTTATATGTAGATATTAATGGTGCTATGGCTTGAGAAATTATTCATTTTCTTTTCAAGGTGAAAGAATTTTCAGATGGAAGTTGGGAATTTGGGGTTTTACAGCTCAGCTACTGCAGTAGCTTTTGGGGTTTCTTAACCTATGTCATAGAGCTCAGTATAAATTAAAAAAATCCCTTAAAAATTAATATGTAACGTTAACTATGACTGTGTATAGCAACAAGATTTCACCAGGACTGTTCTGCAGAATAACCCTCTTATCTGTGCTGAAAATTATTGCTTTATAATGGCACTGAGTAAAATTTGTTCCCTTGGCAGCCAAGAGGGGCTGGATCATAATTTTAATCAATTTGTTGCTGTTCTCAGCTTTGTGACAATTGCAAGCATCTAAGAGAGGAGTCTGAAAGCCTAAAGCTTTCTCTGTTATTGCTTTGGGACACTGCTGAAAGAGAGAGAATGAAAAGTCAAAGAGGAATGCACATTTCCTCCCAGCTGGTGTTCCAGCATTACTCCATGCAACAGCTGCCACTCAGGTCTGCCCTGTCTTCAGCAGAGAGGTGTGAGAAAACTCTGCTCATGTTCTCAGTTACCCAAAAGCTCCTGTCTCTCAACAGGATGTAGAGCTCAGGCTTTGCCCTGCCAAAAGGCTGATCATTTTTACTTGTCTCAGAGCAGCCCGTGCCTGTCTGTGAGGTACCACAAAAACATTCCTTTAGCCTGAGAAGCTGCAAGAAGAATTGGTGATCTTGTGTTCCCAGGAAAAGCTCTTGCCTAAATGCAATGGCAGGCTTGTTTCTGGAAAGCTGGAACCTCTTTTGTGGAGACTAAAAAATGTCCCACTTCCTCTGAGGAAAATGTTCTAAAATCCTTGCTTGGATATATTTTATATGAACAGACCTTTTGTTCTTTTAATTTGCTTTCTTTTTAGAAGCTTCCTATATTCTCATGTGTCCTTGCCCTAATTTGTTTGAAAGGCCTTTTTGAGTCCAGAGTGGCAGAAGCTCCAGTCCAGCATTCCCAGAGGAGCTCTTCTGTGGGAAGCAGTGCTTTGGTTCCTTTTAGGCGCCAGAGCTTCTTTGCCCAAGTGAATCAATCACTGGAGAAAGACAGCCTGACCATCAGCTCAGCCCTTCGTGTGCACAGACCACACAGTACCACCAGCCTGCTGCCTGGGAGATCCACACATCTCCCAGATCCTCTAAAAGAGAAAAGCATCACAGTGAGTATTTGGTCCAAACCAGATTTAGTTCTTCAGATGAGGAGATTTGTTTATTTCATTTCATGTGAGAATGTTCTCTCCTTTCATCTTTCACAAAGGTTTTTGCTGCAACAAAAATGATGCCTGTGTAGAATAATGGTTATGCATAAATAAAAACTTAAGGACTGCACTTGGTAACCCATGTTGTACAGGACAGGGCACTTGTGGTATTTTTCCTCAGCACTTTTGACAGAATGTTTTTTTATGTTAGATCTAATCTGTTCTAAATAAGCTTCTCAGCCAGCTCTGTTAGATAGCAGAAAAATTGTTCCTCTTTTACTTGCACTTCCCTCATAAAGGGCACTGTAGGGAGGACAAAAACAAATAAATATTTCACTATGGCTGTGAAAAGAGGCCTTGTATGTAGGTGTTCCTTCATCTCTGTACACGGCACAGTGCATTTAAAAACACAAATCAACAACACTACAGCACTGGAATGAAGCTACTACTGAAGAAAACAAAAAGACTGCTTGAGCATAGGTAGAAATCTCAGACAACAGGAGGTGGAGAGTTGGACCACCTGCTAAGAGCTCCGGGAATGTTCTGTGTTTGGCCAGAGGGGGGCAGGTATTTCTCTTGCTAATAAAATCTAGTAAGGAATATAGAATATGTTTTGTGATCTGAACCTGGATTTTCCATCCAGTCCAGAAGCTGGCCCAAAGATTGGGGAGTCTGAGATTGGCTCAACACCAGACCAGCACAGCCTACTGACCTATGGAGAACTCTTAAAACTGGATTTTCAGGCACCTCATTATTGGTTAAGCCTAATGTTTTCTACAGGTTTTAGCATCATCCTCAGCGTTTTCATGGATGGGAATCAACACTACGCTATTTGTGAGCCTTTGCAGCTTCTGGGCCTCAGGAGTGACATTGGAACTGGGCTGTTCTGGTTTTGTGTGTTGAGCATAGGTGGAAATCTCAGACAACAGGAGGTGAAGAGTTGGACCACCTGCAAAGAGCTCCAGGAATGTTTGCATTAGAAAAATACACTGATGGGACTAAGGGTCAGTTTGTTTTTTTCCTCTTAGAAATCAATCTTTAGTGCTGCATCTCAGGAGAGTTGGAAAGAGATGGACTTCAACAGAGCCAGGATTGAGCACAAAAGGCAGCAAGAGGAAAAGAGGCAGCTGAAGAGGGAGCAGCAGCAAGAGGCAGAATGCATCCGACGGCAGCTGCGCAGGGACAGCCAGAGGTGATGCTGGGAACTGACTGCTTTTTGTGCTAAATGTTGGAAGGCTGGTAACATCTGCTCCCTGCTGCCCTCCTTCAGTCCCTGCACATCCCATGTTGTGCTTATTCTGGACTTTGCAGAGGGGTCACAGTGGTTCCTTAATGGGAATAAAATTGGTGCTTGAGGTGTGAGGGAGTGGGTACACAGCATTATCTCCAAGAGCAAATTCCCTTCAATCCTCTTGTCAGACCAAAAGTGCTGGCATCAGGCACCAGCCCATTTGGGGGTTTTGCTACCTCTGTTTGGGACACAGGTTTAATCCTCATAACCTAACAAAGAGTTCTGGAATATTAACTGAGCACGGATTGCCAGAATATCTGCTTTGTGTCTTATGCACTGTCTTCCTTTTTTTATTGCTCTTTCTTTATGAGAAATTTGAGAAATTTTGTTTTGGAAACAGGCAGCGATTGCATCAGAGAACATTGCAAGGGCTGGAGAAACAGCTGGAGCACAAGGAGAGAGCTTTGCAGCACATGGCACTGCTCCAGGCTGCTGGGGCTGAGAGGAGCAGGAAGGAATCCTTCTCTCGAGAGGAGGAGGAGAAGAAGGCAAAGCAGAGGCTTCAGTTCTTAAAGACAAAGCATTTGCAGAGAGAGGAGTTGCAGGCAGAAAACAATGAAAGGAGCTGTGAACAAGAGAAAGAAAGGCTGGTAAGGGCAATTCCAGAAGTTATTTTCCTCTTCTGCCGTGTTTCCAGTATTGTCACTATCTGGACTATTTGTCTTCCACCTGCTTTTACATCCAGTATAACTGTACCATTTAGAGAGAAAAAAGGGTAACATTTTTTTGACATGTATATAAAGATGAAAGGTGGAAAGTACAGTTCCCACCAGTGCCATAAAAGGAGTCCTTCTGCATGCAAGGAATTAATTTCCATAGATTATATCCATTTTTGACTTCTTCTAGTGAGAATCACAGTATTGTAGGATGATTTGGATTGTATTCATCTAGTCCCAACCCCGCTGCCATGGGCAAGGGACACCTTCCACTAGACCAGGCTGCTCAGAACCCCCTGTCCAACCTGCCAGAGATGGGGCATCCACAGCTTCTCTGGGCAACCTGTGCCAGTGCCTCTCCACCCTCACAGGAAAGAATTTCTTCCTAATAGCTAATCTAAACCTACTCTTTTTCAGTTTAAAGCCATTCCCCCTTGTCCTATCACTCCATGCCCTTGTACAAAGTCCCTCTCCAGCTCTCTTGTAGTCCCTTTAGGCACTGGAAGGTGCTCTAAAGTCTCCCCGGAGCCTTCTCTTCTCCAGGCTGAACAGCCCCAACTCTCTCAGCCTGTCTCCATAGCAGTGGTGCTCCAGCCCTCTGAGCATCTTTGTGACCCTCCTCTGGACTCACTCCAGCAGGTCCATGTCCTTTTTATGCAGGGGGCCACAGAGATGAAAAGTGAGGGTGGAATTTATCATGAAGGCTGACTGTACAGTTTTCAATGTCTTTATGTAGGAGTTCCTGAGGAGCAGAAGGCAGTCACGGCAGGAAGTGCTGGAACAAGAAGCCCAGGAGCAGGACAAACAGCAAAACCAGCAGCAGGCTGCCAAAGTGAGAGTGTTCCAGAGGAGAGACAGTTCTCATCTGAAGATGGAAAAAGAAGGCCAGAAACTCCGTGCTCTCCAGCAGTACCTCAGGGAACAGAACCTTTTGCTGCTCCGGGCATCCCTGTTCACATAAGGAGGCTGCACAGTGGGTGAGCAGGGCCTGGAGCAGTGCCCAGAGCTGCTCTGTGTTGTCAGGTGTGAGTCAGTGTGCCAGGGCAGA
This sequence comes from Monarcha castaneiventris obscurior, assembly GCA_026261815.1. Taxonomy (NCBI): domain Eukaryota; kingdom Metazoa; phylum Chordata; class Aves; order Passeriformes; family Monarchidae; genus Monarcha; species Monarcha castaneiventris. The sequence goes on from JAMPIT010000884.1 coordinate 3,119,451, forward strand.
GTTGTGGCAGGTGGCATTAGGATTCCTGGAGAGGTCTTTATTCTCCCTTTCACTGCAGCCAGAGTGCACCTCTGCTGCTCTGTCCTTTACCTGCCTTTCTTTCTGGAGTCACTGGCTTCCCCCTCCCCTGGGAAGGAGCAGCAGGGCACATCTAGAGGTACTTTTCTGCATCAGAAAGCAGGGGTTTTCTAGTGCATTGTGCTGTGGTGAGTGGAGGTGCCAGAGAGGAGGAGTTATACTGGTCACATCCTGAAGTGTTCCCTCTTCCTCACATCATCTAAGGTACAAAATACAGTGCTTGTGTCTCAGGGAATGCTCTGATCAGCTCTGGGTAACCAGAAATTTCAGATGGGTATTTAGGAAAGAAGAATGGGCATGGCACAATTTATTTGCTGAAACAGCCAGAGCTATCTGGAAATACCTTTATTTTACACAGAATTATGCTAAAGTAAATGCAATGTATGTGGTACTTTGTTTCAAGGAATTCCTAGAACCAAACTAGATACAAAATTTAAATTCTGCCTGACATTCTGTGTACACTTAGAAACATGATACACATTTTCTGGCACATTTTAAAAATGTATGCCTCTTACAAGAATACTCCACCAGTGATAATGGCAGTTTCTTTTAAAAAAAGAAAAATTAAGAAAACTTGTAAAAGGGAGCTCATTTGAAATCCTGCCAAATGCTCTGAATGGCCAGCAGTTTCCTAGCAGTGTCAGCCTGCATTCCTCCAGGGATAATGGAGAGGCTATGCCTTCAGCTTTTCCCTAAAAAGACAAAGTTAAGTCTCTTATCCAGATGTTTACAAACTACTCTGAAGCCTTAATAGCTAAAATGGGTATTTCTAAACTTTAGGATCCATAATGTGCATGAGCCATCCTCAGATTTTTTCTTTAAAGAAAAAAAAAAAAAAAAAAAAGGAAAAGGAAAGATGAACCTAAATATAAGGTGAAGGCTTTAACAAACAAAATGTCAAAGTTTAGGTCTGAAAAAATATAACTTGCATCAGATTATGGAAACTACATGTGAAGCACAATTTTGCATTTTAGACATGAAATCCTGTCATTTGGAACAGTTTCCACTCTGTTGAGTGTCTGGAAAAGTTGGTTGGAATTTGCTCAGCAAGAACATGGATGGTTGTGCCCCAGACCTGGCACACACCCTGCTGAGGGAATTTGGGTGCTGGTGGCACATGGAGATTTTCTTTAGGGTAATGCTTGGGGGTTGCTTGCTTCTCTTCTTGTTTGAGTTCTTTTACATAAAATCCTGTGCTAGTTAAGACAATGCCTGCTTATGACTCTAACTAGACTTAAAGAAACAAGCCCAAAACTTAAAAGGTATGAAGTTCTACTCCCGCTTTTATCTTTATGCACTTGGAAATGGAATATGCAGTGATTAAAGGAAAGTATATGAAATATACTGAGCCGAATCTAAACTTACTTTTCAGACTTCATTTATGTGCTATTAATCATTACTTAATAATCACCATAAAACAGCAGATTGTCTGCTTATGTACTTTCTCTTCATTGCTTAACCACCTGAGAGAAGACCACTGCAGAGCAGAGACCCTGCTCTACTGCTATTTCACACAGGGTATGTCTGGGAAAATATTTAGTACCACGCTATTTCCAATCATTCGTGGACTGTATTTCTCACTATTAAAATGCAGCCATAAAGTAATTTTAATACTGCTATTAAAATAACTGACTGTAAATGCCACGTATAATCCAGCTCTTCTGCTGGCATTATTTGATTTTAAACATTTGCAATGTGGTTTTGATCCAGTAGGAAAACGCTTGGACTCCGGTTTGAAAACTGCTGAAAAAAACTTTTAAGTATCTGCATATCAGTTAAGGTTTTGAGTAGAGTGAAACCAGGGGAGCACCAGGGAGAGTAGTGGAGAAAAATCACACAGAGAGGGTAAAAAAACCTCTTAAGTTTCAGAAACAGAAAAATTAAGACCAGGACAAATACTCCCAGAAGTTGTTTTTTATTGTGGAATTAGGTTTTTCTGCCTAGGTAGATATTTTATTATGCTGTTTATAATTCAAACTCCTATCATAATGTACTAGAGTACAGAAGTTTGAACAAAAATTTAAATAGTCTGTTTTAGTCATCCAAAATGACTAAGAACAGACCGCTACATGCAGGATGTTAGGACGCTTCTACAATAAAAGTAGAAGTAAAAGTACAAAAGACAAACACGTTTATTGGCTTTTTTCAGCCTGAATGTGTTGCTTAGGTGATGCTAGAACATCATTTCTCATACCACAGTGACAGGTAAGTCAGCAAATTAAATCTTTAACCTGATATATTTTAAAACAGACTTGATCAATGAACATCTTTTTGAAGATGTTTTTAAAAACTACCAGAGCACATTAGCTCTTAGAACTGTGCGATGAGTGGGAAATGTCAAATTGTGCAAATTCTTCCTGCTTTCTGGAACAGACCTTTCATGGATCATCCCATGGCTGGTGCTTGGCTGAAATGACTGAAGGCAGCATTAGTGGAGAGCAGCCACTACACAGCATTTCCCTGGGGTACTTGTGACGTCTCCCCTTCGGCTTCGCTCTGTGTCAGCAGCACAGGTAACCCCCACAGGGAGAGGGCAGCAGCCACAGGAGTCTATTTGAGGGCAGAAGCTGCAGTTTTGATCAGCAGCGGCTTAGCTGCCTCCAGGATGTCCAGTTCAGGGTCCAGTGAACGTCCCAGTCCTTCCAGAACCATGATGGCAAAGATGATGGAAGCAAAATTGCTCTCGAGCTTCACCTAGAAGCACAACAGACTGAATGGACTCAGTGGACCTTATTTTCTTCTGTGCCACTTCAACCAAGGTACCAGCTCTGCCTAAGCTGAGAGGGAAGGGAAGAGGCTGGGGAGAACATTTGGACACCTGAAGCTAGAATGTAGCTCCACCAGTTGGACTCTGCAGCCCTGTGGCTGACAACCTTCTCACCTCTAGGTCTCTTGATTTCTAAACTTGTTTGCAACTGTGGAAACTTGTTCCCCAAGCAATCAGTTTTAAGGAGGTATCTATAGTCTAAGGGACTATAAAAAAGACAGGAAAAACTACGTGTTTCAAAAATACTCCTTTTGGTAAACAGTATCAACCATTAAATGACGTACTGAGACAAAAAAAACCCCAGCAAAACAGAAATTTGGCTTGGCAGAATGTGTATAAGACCTGAGAAACACCATGCCTGCAACACCTGGATGCATTCCTGCAGTTCCTCTCCTAGCAGTCTGCTTCAGAAGTCAGTTCCCCTCCTTGTTAGCCTGTCATGTTCCCAGTAGCTCTCCCTCCCGAGATGAACTTCCAGCTATTAAAGGCAGACAGTGACAGGACCTCACCTTATGGGTCATCAATAGTTTGAAGACACTCGAGAGGAGATTTCCCACCTGAAGCTGGAATACACAAGGAGAATTTAACAGCTGATCAAAAAACCCTTTTGTTTCAGTTTTCAGTGCCTACTTGCACTATTGAATTGCAGGTAGGTGAGGGTGTGACATTGTGCACTTGCCTTTCCCAAGGCAATGGTGTTCCCCCGAAACTTGGTCACAAGTTCTGCCATCTCAGCCTTGAACCGCTCGATGTCCTGGCACTGGTTGGCACGGGCGTGGTGGAGGATCAGCTCTGCCACCCTCTCCCCCTGAGAAACAAGTTGAAAAGCACCATCAGGACTTGCTCACTGGTGACTTGCAATCAGATGCTTGCAGTTCTTGCTTTTAGTAGCTGAGAAGTGCCTCTGGCAGCACAGGATGGGCCTGAATACAGGGTTTAGCATGGACTCCTTGGCATGCTTCAGCAGACCATGACAAAACGTGTCCCTCTTGAGCTGTGCTAGTGAGCCCCTCACCCTGCAGCTGAGAGACAGCAACAGGCAAGTAGGAGCACACTGTTTGTTCTCAGAATGAGCAGGAGACACCAGCACTGGGATCTCTAGTCCATCTGGCAGTGTGTTTTGAGTGGGCAGGAGGATAAAGTAGTTCCCCTTACATGGAGGAGCCTAGCAGAGGTCAGACCCCCCCCCACACATACACACATCTGTTTTGCTTCCTCTTGTCTACAGATGCTGACACAACGGAGGAAGCAAAATGGAGGAAGGCAGTATGGGCCTTCCAGCAGCAAGGCCACAGAGGGGAACACGAGTGGCAGATCAAGATATTAACCCATTCCCTCCTCTTCCCTAGCAAAACCTGACAGATTCTGCAACAGTGGCTCCCAGGCACTCGGAACTTGCAGCAGAAGCACTCCTAACCAGGAAGTGGCAGCCAATGCTTCCCATTTAGCACCTTCTAGTTCCTGGGACCCTGAAATGGCTCTACTCTGGCAGCCTCCCTGCTGCAGCTGAACTCCTTATCCCTGTGTTTGGGGATAAGATGCCAGCAAGCCTCCTTGCCCCTCTTAGCACTTTACGGGGCAATAGAGAGAAAACTCTCCCTGTGGCTGTCAGATTCCCCAGCCTCAGCCTCCCTGCGGGGCCTCACCTGTCCCTGGACCACAGCCGTGAAGACAGCACGGAAGTTGTGCCTGTCGGCGCTCTGCAGCTCGGCCACGATCCCGGCATCCAGCAGCACCAGGCGCAGCTGCCGCGGCGGCGGCCGCACTTCCAGCACCAGGGTGTCGCACAGATCCACCACGGCTGCCTGCTCCAGCCGGGGGCTGCCTTGCACCAGGATGTTCCCGGGGTGCAGGTCCGCGTGTACAAAGTTGTCCACAAAGATCTGGAGGATACAGGTGAGTCTGAGAGCAGCTCGTTCCAAGCAAACCTGCCCGCAGCAAAGCCCCCAGGCAAACGGCAGGGAGTTGTTGGTGGTCTGTCCTCTGTCATTGCCAACGATGGGGCATCATCACCCTTGGCAGCACCACAGCAGGTGGATTCTGCTGGAGGCCAGCTCTGGTGACAGGGCTGGTACTCAGGGAGGCAGCAGAGCTGTGTGAAGCAATCCAGTGTGTTTGCTAGAGGTCAGCAGGACAGCCAGGAGTCCCAGCAGGGAATTGGCAGTGCCCTTTGGCAATCAGCCCTAAATTGGAGCACGTTGGTGGTAATGCAGTAAGAATAGGCCATTTGCCATTCAGTGGCAAAGGTTACAGTGAATGGTTAAGTTTGCCTAGTGCAGGACACCAACCCACATTACAACTGTATTGAAAAGTAAGGAAAAGAAGAGAAGAGGAAATAAATCTGTGTAGCTCTTCTCTGGCTCTGCTAGCACTTAGCACCAGAAAGGACTGGCAAGAGGACAAGAACAAAACAGTACTTCCCCCCTAACCCTCCTGGCAACCTGGGACTGCAGGACTTCCTGCCCCAAGGACTTTCTTTGTATTTCATTGATTTCTCCTATGAATTTGTTCAACTACCACGTAAAAAAATCAGAGCTGTGTGAAAAAAAATTTTTTGGTGTTGCCTGAAAAAAATTACATCTGCTAATTTTATGTCTTCCTCATGGAGAAACTGTACACAATAGATCCACATACATTCTTTTGTACTCATGACTGTATAATCTCTGTCATAAGCTACTCATCTTTCTGCTTTCCAGAGTTAAGAGTCCAAATTATTTCACCATTCTGGTACGGAAGCCATTCCATATGAGTAATCACCCTATATGTCTTCCTCTGTACCTCTTCTAGTTCTACAGCCCTTGAAATGGAGGGTCGTGGACAGCGAGGGACTAGAACTGCAGAGTACTCAAGAAGAGGTATTTGTTTTACTTACAGACATAATGTTGTTTCTTTGCTCTTTAATTCTTTTCTACTCCTAAAATTTGAAACCAATCTTAGCATAAAACTATTCTAGTTCCAGTGCTGCTTTTCTGAGTGGTAAAAGCTATTTCAGAGCCTGTCATACCACATGGAGCCAGAACAGGAGGCTCACTGTTGCCCTAGCACAATGCTGCAGTTAGCAGCAGCATTTCATCTGACATGCACTGCCCACTCACTCTGTATTGTCAGGAGCTTTTGCAACTCTTCCCTGCTGGTTCTCCTGACTCCTCACAAGACACTTGTACCACCCTCTCAACACTCCTTTCCAGATCATTTGGGATTATTTCAGACACAGAAGAACTAGATGACCAGAAGCTGAATTGGCCAGCTTTGTTTTCTTTACTCCAGATTTAGTTCTCCCTTACAAAAAGGCACTTTTAGAGGAGTTGATAAATGAAGAAACCAACTCACTGATTTCCCTCTGAGTCACGTCCATGATCTCTGCAGAGCATGTGACATTTGCTAATAATGTTGCACTTTAAGGTACTTGGGCAATATGTGAATATTCATTGAATGGATTAGTGGGTGTCCTAAGGCTGACTGAGGTGCACAGGTCAGTCCTACTGTGTGCAGGCAGATGGCCCCTCTGCAGTGGCAGAGCCCTCAGAGCCTGAGAGGGGTGCATGCAGCCCAGGCTTTACACACACCAGGTACAGGTAGGAAGCAAATGGGTTCTCTTTTTAGCCCCATTGTCTTACCCAAACTGAATAGCTTCTGCAGGAAAACAACCTTCACTTGCAGCCCCAGCCAAGTGCCTACCATCTTTAGCAGCATGTCCATGCCCATCTTGGCCAGTCTCTGCCGCAGCTCCGTGCCAATCTCCACGTGCAGGTAGCGCGAAATGGGCTCACTCTCCTGCAACAGAGACAGGGCTGGGGTCAAACACCCCCTGCATCCCACCTCCAAACACACCTTTCCCTGGGGGCCAGGAGTTCAGGGAACGTGGTAACAGTACCCTACAAAGGACTGGCCAGAGAGAGGCTGGACCTAGTGTGATGGAGAACGTGAGAGAACCAAGGGTTTGTTCCTTGGAAAGGCGGACGGTATTCCAGGGCCAGAAACGCCCTTGTCAGGATCATATGCAGGAAAACTAAGCCTGAGAGTAGCTTTGGTCTGTGACTCAAACATCCAGAAGGGAAGTGAGGCAAGGATCAGGAAGTGTCACATTGCTGAGGTCCTTGCTTTGACCCACCACAGAGGAGAGGGGAAGCGTGGTGTTGGTTTGCAAAGCCCAGGCAAGCACACGGTGGCTGGACACACTGCTGGTGTGCTTGGCTTCAGGCCAAGTGTTCACTTCTACATGGAGTTGTCTGCTACCTGTCTTCTGGGATCCACTGCTTGCAAACACAAAGAGAGGAACAGACACTAAGGACATGAATCTCCTTAGGCAAATAAAAAAGCATCCTTCTGCCTCCAATCCCTCCTTCTCAAAAAAACCACTTCTTTGCCATGTCCTCCTTGGGGCCTTCTCACTGCAACCATCGCTCCCAGACCCTGCAATTCTTACCTCAAATGTTTCCACTAGAACATCTGCCGTTACCAAGGGCCAAAGAGGAGTTGGAAACTTCACAAAATCGACATCTAGGAAATTCTGTCGGAAGCGCTCCAGATTTCTGGCTTCGTAGCGTAAGTCAATCTCAAGGTAGAAATAGAAAAGCAGGTTGGAAATTAGATTCAACTGGGATTAGATCTTCAGGATCCTGTGGGAGGTGCAATACTCAATACCAACAGAACTAGTAAGAAAGCCAGAATGGAAACAAAATATGAGTGATGCTTCTTACATGCTTATAGCTTCCCTGATGGAAGAGGAGCAGACTGGGTAATGGATGGTCCACAACCCACCACTTTGAAATAGGGGTGCCTAGCTAGAGGCATGGTGTCTCAAAATAGACCAGGACCACCTTATATTCAAGGATACACCAAGATCCTGAACTGAATCCTATCCTGAACTGAAGCTTGCTGTCCAAATAGCAAGGCAGGGAGACAAAACTGCAGCCCCAGCCTCACATGACAAAGAGGCAGCCACAGCAGGAAGAAATTTAATGTAACACATACAAAATAATCCGCTATGCCAAGTCCAGGCCCTGGTTCTTCAGTGATCCATTGTCTTGACACAAGGGCATCTCTCCTACTGTCTGGTGCTGCTCAAGGAGGAAGGATAACCTTGCCTCACCTCCCTTGTCTGGCACTGGGGAATATCCCAGGAATACTTCGTGCTCATCCAAAGCAAAAAAGCTACAATGCTCTCGTAACCCTCAGGGTTCTGCACATCCACCCAAGCTCTGCCGAGCTGGTACAAATGATGTCGAGTCACATCTGACCCCAGTCAACAGCTCCCAACATGGATTCACTGTGTAGAGGTTTTGCAATTGTAGAAAATAATTAAGACTTTGAAAAGCTTGTTACAGACTTCAAACTCTGCAGTCTAGACACAAAAATGAAATTAGCAGATAATGGCTCATTTTACAGAAACATAAGCCTAATTAAGCCTGCAGTGAGATCTTTGTAAGTTTGATAGCACCAACGTTTCAGGACTGTGTCTTTAGAAGACATTAGTGAATCAGGATGTTTTCAGATCTGTTTGCAAAATTTTACTGACACTGTGAGTCTGATAATATAAAATAGAATGTGTTATTAACTTATGTAAAACATATTTATGTCTATATATATATATATATATATCAGTGCTAACAAACATGACTAGTGAGTACGGATTGCAAACATATATGTAGAATTATAGAAAAAAAACCCCACATGGCTGAACACTTGCTTGGATAGATTCTTTTCCTGAGGACAGGTGTCCAATCAGTGCTCACCTTCCACAATGCTGCAGGAAGGACTGTGACTATGGTTTGCTAGCTGTTCAGGCTGTCCACTAGAAAACACATTCAAAGTCTAAAAAATACTTTTAGATCTAATAAAGACTGCTTTTTCATTGCTTTGCTACTTTGTGAGCGTGTAAGCTTTCTTACAGTAACGTTATGTGATTTGATTAGACTAAAGAACATAAGTGAAGAACAAGCCAGCCTTCATCTAACTATTTAAAATGCAGTGGTGTGAACAGAGTCAGAGCCAGCCAGCAGCAAGACAAAGGGCAGTTTTGCTTCAGTAGCTGGGGACCATGGCATGGCACATACCTGCTGCATCATAAGCTTCTCAAACTCCTCCACAATCTCTGTCAAACTGAGCCACTTGAACCCAGGGAGAAGTCCAATGATGCGGCTGCCCATCTTCATGAGAAGCAGATCCATCTGGACTTGGTGCACCAGCCCAGGGTGCAGGACCTGCACGAGAATGAGCAGTGGCAACATCAACCCCTCAGACACTCCACTTCAATGGGCTCAAGTGATGCATTTCAAATAAACAGAACCCAGTTTATTAGACTGGGAGCCAACCAGCTTCCTCGGCTAGTCCTTAGAAGAATTCATATTTTGCCATTGATCAGGTTGTAGAGAAACATTTTATCCTTGACAAATGCAATGTATCTGTGCTGGAGACTACAGTCTCACCCAAAGACATTTTCCACCACTTTCACTCTCTCACCCTGTCCCTGACTAGTATTTGAAGCTGCTCAAATACAAGGTTTCTTTAAATAAACTTTGCTGGAAAGCATTTATATATTCCAGATTTCTTCATGTGAGCAGAGAAGGGGGATCAGTCTCTGGAAGGTGCAAGCAACCTTAATATTAATTCTTTTCATGTAAATTGGGCCCTTGTAGGCATTCCTAGTACCCACATGCCACATCAAATCTTGATCTCTCTTTGGGAAGAGCTGGGGCCACTGCAAGTGTGGATTATGGCTGGCTGGAACTAAAGCACTGAGAAAGGACACCAAGAGAGACAGCATCCCTTCTTGTTCTACCTGGCCCTAGCCAGCTACTCCTCTCCAGGGGAATTAAAATCTGACGGACCCCATCCAGCACACTCCATTTTCATACACCTACCATTCAGGCACATGACTTACTTTAATGGCTACGGGCATGAGATGTCTGGCTGATGAAGGACTGGCATTCAGGAGTGGCTTGGCCATCTGCTCCATAAGGGACATCCTACTCACGGGACTGCCCTGGGAGCAGTCTGCAGAACTCAGTTCCTCCCTGCTCCTCTCATCCCGTATCTCCTTGCTCTTCCTCCTTCTCAGCCACCCGAGGAGGCCTCTCAAGCCTGACACTTCCCAGGCTTCAAAGGCGGAGCTGAACTCCGAGCGCTGCTCCAGCTCCTTGGCCCGGGAGCCGGCGATGGCAGCGAGGTCAGCATAGGCTTTATACACCTGGGCAACGCAGCCCGAGCCCACCGGCTCCCGGCTCTGGAACCTGAGGATGCCCGTCCACTCCTCACCGAAGGCCTTCCTCAAGAGCTCGTCGGTGTGGCCCCACGGGTGCGGGCTCACCTCGACGTGCAGCTTGGAGAACTCGTCACAGAAGGCCTCGGAGAAGAGGTCCCTGCGGGTGCTGGCCCACTGGCCCAGTTTGACACACGTGGGGCCGGCGGCCTCGGCCGCCCTGCGCAGCAGCCGCAGCCACCGGGCGCCCATGCCGGGCCACAGGCGGCTCAGCGGGTACAGCAGCAGCAGCGGCCCGAAGCGCAGCAGGAGCCCGCAGGCGCGGAGGCCGAGCCGCAGCACCAGCGCCAAGCGCCGCAGCAGCCCCCGGGGCGGCCGCTCCGCGCCGCGCTCCGCCGCCCACACCGGGCCGCGCTGCCCCGGCCTCTCCTTCCAGCCGGTCCCGGCGGGCGCGGCCGCGGGCACGGCCAAGGCCAGGCCGCCCCAGCGCCCGGCGCGCAGCCCGGAGCGCCCCGAGCCCGCCCGCCCGGGCAGCGCCGGCCGGGTCCTGGCGGCGGCGGCGCGCACCAGCAGCGGCACCGGGAGCAGCCGCGCGGCCCCGCCGGCCACCATCGCGCGCGCCCCCGCCGCCGCCGCCGCCAAGCGCGCGCCCGCGGGCAGGGGGGCGCGCCCGGCCAATCAGCGCCCCGGAGCGCGGCGGCGCCCCGCCCCTTTTAAAGGGCCAGCAGCGCGGGCACGCGGGCGGCACCGGGGCGGCGCGAGGGAGGCGCGTCCCCGAGCCGCCCCCTCCGCACCGGGAGCGTCCCCCCGGGATCGGGCTGCACTGCACCGGGACAGCCGGGAAGCGGCTGCGCTTGGGCCGGGGCCTTCACACATCCATTTGTTTTCAACCACAGAAACACTGGATATCCTGATCTGGAAGGGACCCCTCAGGATCACGGAGCCCAACTCCTGGCCCTGCCCAGGACACCCCAAGAGTTACACCGTGTGCCCGAAAGCGCTGTCCAAGCGCTTCCCGAGCTCCGTCAGGCTCGGTGCCGTGACCCCTGCCCTGGGGAGCCTGTTCCAGTGCCCGACCACCCCCTGGGTGAAAACCTTTCCCTAACACCCAGACTCAGAGCAGCTGATGGAAATCGTGCTGCGGGCTTGAGGCATTCCCGGCCAGGCGCTCTCCCGCCATCAGTCCGTGCCCCGATCAGCCTCGGGAAGCCGCGGCAGCGACAGGTGCTGGGTTAGTAGCAAGGCAGGACTTTCCGCGTTTCCTCGGAAATCTTTCAGTTCGCAACCAGAACGGCGGCTTTTCACTCAGCTCCGGTTTGTCCTGCTGGCCTCGACACCGGCAGCCGCCCTCGGGCATCCCGCTTCACCCCGCATGGGCATCACAGGACGCTCCATGCCCGGAGAGGGGGGCGGGCGCGGCTGCCTCGGCGGCGGGACGGGCGGGGACGGGACGGGGCGGAACGGGGCCGGGCGAGGCCAGGCGGGACGGGACGGGGAGGGACGGGACGGGGTGGAGCAAGACGGGGCGGGACGGGGCCGGGGCGGGCGGGGCGGTGCTCCCGCCGGAGGGCGGCCGGGGCCGGGGCCGGGGCCGGTGGCGGCGGGGGGCGGGCGGGGAGCCCCCAGCCGCGGGTCCGCAGCCGCCAGCCCGGCGCCGCCGCCGCCGTCATGCCGGGACACGGCCCCCCCGCTCCGGCGCCGCCGAGGAAGGTAGGGGCGCGCCGAGGGGACGCTAGCGCGGGAGAGCGGGCAGAGGTGCCGCTCCAAAAAATCCCTAATTCCCTGTTCCCTGCCGTCCCCCCCGCAGCTGGCTTTTCTTCACCCCCGGGCCGCGCTCGGCTGCGGAGAGGGAAGGCGGAGGCCCCGAGCCGGATCCCCCCGCGCTGCCGGCTCCGCCGCTTTCCCGCCGGGACGGGCAGGCTGCTGCTCCCGCCGGGTGTGGGAGGGCCGGGCCCGCTGCCCGAGCCGCTCCGGGCCGGGGGAGCAGGGGCCCAGGGGACGTGGGGAGCTCCTGAAAAGCCGACCCGAGCGGGCCGGGAGCGGCGGGGCGGAGGAGCAGCGGCAGCCCCGCCACCCAGCACGGGGCCCCTGCGTGAACTCAGCCCTGCCTCGGTCCCCAGCACAAAACTGGGGAGGAAACGCTAAACGCATTCTTTGGGGGAAGCCCGGGCCCCGCTGGAGCGAACAGCCAGAGTTCTCGGTTCGGCAAAACCCAGAATCCCCCTGTTAGCCCTGCAGTTCTCTCTCCCTGCTCTGGACAGCCTGCTTTCCTCTTACTTTGCCTTCGGCTGGAAGAAGCGCCTGCGGTTGTGTGCAGCCTGCGGCTTAACAGGGTGGCATTTCTGACTCTCGCTGGGGATCGATGGCACTATTCACCTGTCCTGGGGAGAAAAACGCTTGCTTGCCTTCTCGCTCTTGTACGCAGGAATGATGAGTGCTAATGGGTTGGGCATGGAGTTGGTAGAGGGGAATGTTTGGGAAGGGAGCAAGGAAGAAGTTAGAGCTGGCTGCTGCTGTGGTCCCAAGGTGTCAGATTCAAACTGGGGGGTAAAACCATGCCAAGGTGTCTTTGGGATGCTTTCAGAGGTTTTGGTTTTATGAGTGTCCAAGGAGCACAGCTCTTGATGCTCAGTGCTGGAAAAGTGATGGTCACGGTGGAGTGAGGCTTGCACTGGAGCCTCCTCACAGGAGCAGGGACTGAGTGCTAAACATGGGCCCTTAATCCTGCTCTTTACAAGAACACAGCTTGTTTCCAAGACGGGTCGGCAAGTTGTTCCTGACCCTGAGGTACTCCCAGCCACCTTTGCTCTTGCCATTTAAGTAGTTGTTTAAGTTTGTTGCTTTTGGAGAAGAGCATCTCCAGCCTGGAACTCAGCTGGGAGGATAAAGAGATGACCAAAGGGATTTCCATGGGGCTTTTATTTGCTACTGTGAGGGGAGCTGCTGGTGTTGGTGGTGGATTAAAAAGCTGTTTTCTGTGTTGGCTGCCACCTTACTGACCGCTGGTTCTTGGTGTGTGGTAGTGAGGTCCAATAATGTGTACTGGCTCTGTTTTCTGATCCACTGAAAAGGGAGTTGTTATTGCATCCTGGCAGAGGAAAGGAATGCATTTCTTCCACCCTTGTGTTGTGTTCTGAATTGTTGTCATTGGGGTAGTGTTTGTGGGCTTTGGTGCTTGTTTGGTTTGAGGGATTTTGTTTGGTTGTTGTTTGGGTTTTTTAAATAATCCAGACAGTGTTTCAGCCTGTGAAAATGGATAACTACTATGTTGGGTCAGGCTTGGAAGCAACTGAAAACGCTAAGTATGGAAATGAGAGGAAAGCCACAGGACTTCCCAGGGTAGTAAGGCGCCTTTTTGAGAAACGGAAGAGAAAGCACTGAAAACAAAGGGCGCTGGAGTGGCCGGGGATGTAAAAAGCAGACCAAAGATTTATGGCTCTGCTGGGACCACTCTCTGCCTGCGTGGGTGAGAAGGTTGTGCGCTGAAGCCTGGGCTGGCCTTCAGCACATCCATGTCCTGGCAGTCCATGCAGAAGACACTCCCTGTCCATCAGCTCGGATCCTAAGTGCAGTATTCCTTATAGACCACAAGTGCATGTGAAGCGTCCCAAAGTGCTGCTTTCGGTATTGCCCCCAGCTCACTGCCCTGGGAAATCTTTTAGGACGTTTTGTCTGCAAAGACAACCTCTGTGTGTTCTTTCTGTTCTCCAGAAACAAGAAGAGCATTTAGATCCTTTGTCAGACACAATAGGCTTGTCTTTCTCCCACGCCTGGTGTATTTGCATGTTGGAAATGTTCATTTTGACAAGGAGATAATAAATAAAGACCATGTAAACTGTGTTTTTCAGAGGTGATCTTAATTCAGGAGTAGCTTTTCCAATTAGTTATTCTTAACTCAGCCGTAACAACTAATTCATATGGACAGGACTTAAAAACCTCTATTTTGCTGGGCACTCTGAGGGCACAGAAGCAAGCTCAGTCCTTCCCCAAGTGTAAAAGAGATTTGCCAATGAAATCATCACACAGCAGACCCAGTCTCTTAAACATGGAGAGGCGCTGGGCATTTCAGTGGTGTCTGATAAGTGACATGTTCTTTTGGATTCCCCTGAGTGCATTACTCAAAGCAGCTGGTTCTCCCTTCCTTTTGTAGCACCTGACATTTATTTCCTGGCTGGAACTGTGTGGAAGCTGCTCCTTCCTAAGCGGAGGCCAGACCAAGGGGAGAACAGGCTCTGCAGTGCACCATTAAACCCATGAGAGTGGAGAAGAACCTCTCTTAAATTCTTGTTGAAACTGGTTAATTGTGATGGTCTTAGGCCTTCAGAACTGGGGTATAAGCTCTTTAGGGAAGCGTTTTTTAGCGGAAAGATTTAAGTACTAGTGGCTGATATGTCTGTTGGCAGGATCCCAAGAGCTGGCTGGAAGAGGCCTCTACTATGAAAGAAATGCTGAAATAGGACTTTTAATGCACTTGCATAGCAGCTCCTTACGGGCTGAGAAGACTCTCTGCAGGGAAGAAGGGAGTGGGATGTAGCTGGAAAGAAATTTCTTGTTTCATTCAATTCCTGACAATAAAGGAGTGATCCTGGCTTTGCTTGGATACAGCTCAAATAACATTGTGTCTGAGGGATCTGTAAGCACCCTTTCACCGCACAAGGCAGGAGAAGAGACAGTGGTTTCTTGGCTGTAGCTCTGAAGTGCAATGGAGAGGGCAGTAGCACCTTGTTCTTGCTTATGGCTTTTTTTTTTCTGGTTTTCACCTTGGAGATGCTTTATCAGCTGCTGGGAATTGAAGTAGAGGCTGAAGTGTGGCACCTGGAGGTGGCTTCAGCCCAGGTTTTAGTGAAGATGACCATGTGGCTGAACCCCTGGCTTCGTGACGGCTGTGCTCTTGAAATGTAGCTTCTGCAGGGGCCTTGGGTGACCTTAAAGTTGGGTGCCTAAGACAGGCCAGAGTCCCTAGAGCCTCTGACCTCCACAGCCTGGGATTTCAGCTGAGGCCTGTGTCCTTCTGTGGAAGCCTCGCACAGAGCGGGCTGAAGATCAGTGCAAGGTCTCTGTTCATAAAGCACTAAAAGGCATCATCACTGTCTTACATGAATAAATACTTAAGGTCTGCTAGGCTGGTTCCATTCAAGATCTCTCCCAGCCTTAACATGGTTCACCACCCAGCTGGATCAAGGTACCCTGTGTCTGTGGACATGGCTCTGATGAGGTGAAAGTCATAATTCCCCAGGCCTTTCCTGATCAAAGCAGTGATTATTTACCAGCTCATGTCTTTCAGTGAGCTGGGAGCTCAGTGGGAACTCATGGCAGCAAGACACCTTTGGGGTTCTGCCATCATGATGGTCCAGTCCCTCCTGTGCTGAGACAGCTCTGAGCAGCTCTGAACCAGATCATGGGGTTCCAGCCTGTCATCCTTGCAGTTGCTCACAGAGGCTGTGCTCTTGGGATAATCCTGGCATGATGGCTGGGGTGATCCTATGCTGAAACCCCCTGAGTTTGTAGTGCTCTGAGGTAAATTCTTTGCCTAAACATTTTCTGAGCAACTGTGAGGTGCTCTGTGTGTGAAACAAAAACTCTAAAAGGGGGCTCATGGGAAATCTTCCTTGCAAGATGCTTGAAACACTGGTACTCCTTTCTTTAATGCAGATAACATGTATTGAGAACATAATTTCTCTCTTCTCTGAAAACAGTACTGTCCCATGGTAAAGCTGACGGAAGTCAAGCATAGCTGGAAGGGCAGAGGCTTGAAAGAGTAATGTCCTGCTGGAATGAATGCTGTGAGTGCCGGTATAATCTTCATTCTTTGCTTCAGTGCTTTTTCCCCTCCCCAGGTTAGGGAAACCAGCTGCAGCTGGCATATTGTTATTTTCAAGGATTTAGCAAAGCAGATGCAAGAGTTAGTGGTGATTAAAGGTCAGTTTTTCTTGATTAAACTTGTGAGGAGCTAGTACATCTCTGAGGGCTTCTTGTGTGCTCTGGGTAAGATGGTCATCCCAGTGCTGGGGCACTGCCACTCAGGTTTGCCTGGGGTCTCCTGGTTTTCTTGTTTTTAATGGCTGGTGCAAACAAGACTTTGTCTTGACTGTTACCTGCACGTGCTGTTGCACATGACCTTTGTGGATGTGAGATGCATCTGTGTCTACCATCTAACAAGCAATTCCTTGGTTGGCGTAAAGGCTCGGCCTGCTCTCTGGGAGCAGGAGGGCTGGGAAGGGAGGTGTTTGCCCTGCAGCAGAGCTGCCATGCCCAGCCCGGGCAGGAGTTGCTGGTCCTCCATCCCCCTGCGCTGCAGGCAGAGCTCTGGCTCAGCCCTGTGCTCCTGGGCTGGGAACTGGCAGTGTTTACGTGATGAAACGGAGCAGAAGATGGCTTTTCCTGAGCTCTGCCTTTGGCCATACATGCGCTGGCCCAGAGCCAGGATGGAAACTCTGTCCTCATGAGCAGAGAGAGGGAGATGGGAGGAGCGAGAGATGAAGAGGGGCCCAGAAGCAGAGGGAGTTAAAATAAAAGCACCAACTCACAGAGAGAAAAGCCTGTAACAGATGGGCCTGGCCATGCCCTGGGCTCTTCATGCAGTGCAGTGCTGACAAGATCTCATCTCGGAGTGTGGGTCAGGGGCCTGGAGCATTTTGAGATGTGTGGTGGAAGATCAGAGTAAAAGGCAAAAGGAAGGAAGCTAGACAGGTAAGCCAGCTGTAGTTCAGCCTGCTCTTTGGTGTCTGAAGTGGACTCTGGGACTTGCTGCTACTGGTGCTGTGCCACTAAGAAGGCAGGTGCTGCCATGTGAGCCATTGTAGGAGCAGTGCTTGGTTTTTGAGTGTGGCATCCTTTAAGTGTGGCCAGTCTTGCCTCCTCTGTGAAATATCATTGCTGGTGCTGGTGGAGGTTTGCTCCACTGCTCTCATTCCCTCTAGAATATGTACAGCAGAGAGCTATTGATCCAAATGGAGCCTCGTGTAGGGATAGGTTCTGCCAGGAGATGATGGCAGCTGTGTTTTCCAATGCCCATCTCCTCATCAGGCATCGTGGTGTAAGTAATCAGATTGGCTGAACAGTTCAGCATATGGGGTGCTGACCCTGCTTGGAAAGGCTTTGCCTTGGTTGGATATCTGTGCAGGAGACTGTGCCTGGCAGAAAAGCTGGTCTTGGAGAAGCAGTCAGAAATGCTTTGCTCTGAGCTCCTTTGAAAATCTGGCCCAGATACTTAAAATGTCAAGAGCTGATGATGGTTAGGGGCAGCTTGAGTGGGGAAAGGTGCCACCTCACTTGGAAGTGGTTGAAAGAGTTCTGGATGAGACCCTGCCAGACCTTGAGACTCCTGATCCTACAGATCCCAGAGAGTAGATGGCTCCTGACCAAGTTCAGGCACAGAAGTTGTGTTTCCAGTAATTTACTGGGAACTCTGGCATTCTACTGGAGAGACTGTTTCAGGGGGGCAAGGACTTGCTGTTCTTTGCAACCAGAATAACTTTAAATGGCTAGATGCATTATGTTTTAATTAAATTTCCCTTTGGGAATCAAAGTGGTGAAGTGTTTCTGTGATCCTGCTACACTTCAATATTCTGTACTGTGCCCCCAGTCTGGCAAATCATTTAAGCAGACATGTAGGTCATGGCGCATGCTTAAATCCACCCATCTTGAGTGCTCTGGCTCCCAGTGCAGTGCATCATTCCTGCTCTGGGGAGTTTGGACTGGACTTCACGCAGCCTAATTGAAGATAGTGGGGCTTTGAGCACAGATTTAAAATTAAGCATGTGCTTAGGTGTTCTCCTCATCACAAGTGGTCTCTCACTCAGCTGCTTGTATTCTGTAGAATCATTTTATATTAGCAGTGCCCTTGAACACGGATTTTCTCTTCCTGTTCTGCAAGGCCTCTTGCCAAGGGCTTGCTGATAAGCCCTGTTACTGTGAGCACTTCAGGTGAGATGCTGTCACAGGCCTGGTATTTTGGAAGCACTGTGAACAGGCACGCATATGTGAATGATTAAATCAACCCAT